>CM076582.1:412660223-413260223 GCA_034641835.2 Pinus albicaulis | reverse complement strand
TTAAATTAATATATTTAATTAATATAAATTTAAGGTTTTGCTTTTAATTTTGAAATATTTCCATAGTTTTAAGGCCATTATAATTATGGTTATTTCTAAATCAGCCATGGCCTAATTGACTTCATGTGTTTTGAGTTTACATGAAGCATAAGTGAAAACCCTTCCATTCTGTATCATGACCAAGCCTAATCATTTTCATGATGCATCCATGCATATACAAAATTCCTTGTACATGTAGAGCTCCCTTAAGATTAGGGAAGTGGCCAATCGATGTTTTAACTCATTAAATGCTCTCTTACATTTTTTTTTCCATTCAAAAGTAAATCCTTTTTTAGGGGTTTGAGATATGCTCCCCTACAATCTTTTGGCCATTTAAACTTAACCCCTTTCTTTTGGAGTTTGAGATGAGATTGGATATCTAAGAGAATCTTTTACAAGTCTTTTATAATATCAAAGTAACCACACAAAGTTGTGTACTTTCAAGGATAGCTTACATGAAACTCTTGCTTATGCTTTAAGACAACTGAATTCCTTTGCAACATCTGGTGCAATTGCTAGTAATTAAAATTGAGAAAATATTGTGTAAAAAGGTGCATTTTATGAGAGTGATGTGTGATTGTTATTTTTTAAATTAAAACAAAAATTTCAGGAGAGTGATGGGTAATTGTTTTTTTTTAAATTAAAATTAAAATATTTTTTAAATAAAAATAGTAAAGTGAGTTATTGTAAAAAGTTAGTTAGTAAAAGTTAGTAAGTTTTAATAAAAAATATTATAAAGCATTAATAATCTTTTTTCACTAAGTTTTTGTTTATTCTAGTTCTTAGGTATAAATAAATTATTTCAATATTTATATGAAGTAACAAAATTTTGTATTAATTTTAGAAAAATAAAGAGTGAGAATATACATGCGTGTTGACCATAATAAAATATTTTAATTGGCAAAGAGACATATTTCCTAATAAAAATAACATAAGGAAGATGTGTAATCCATTCTAATTTTTAATATAAAATTAATATATAGTATTTAAAATAATAATAATTTATAAATAAAATGTTTCAAAATATAGAGTTAAAATAATATTTAAGTTTATTTAAAAATATATTAATAAAGAAAACAAATATTTTAATATATAAATTGTAATTAATATATAAAATATTTGACTATTTGTGTAAAACAAGTTTATATATATATATATATATATATATATTCCCAATTAATCCTTGAAGAAATTATTGGATACAAGCTAGGTTCATACTTGACATATGGAAATTCATAATTATGAGCATGCTAGCTGATGATGTCTTCCATTGTTAGAAAATTTTGGTATTCTTTCCCAAGCATTTTTTTGAGTATAAAGGGTACAAATAATTAATTCTTGCTTCAAATTATTAGATTGTAGGTCATATGTGCATAATTGTATGGTGCATGGGTTAACACCTTACAGAAAACTTGCCACATAAATCAAGATTATGATGAACATTTTTCATCGTATCACCAAATCTTATGTGAAAACTTAGGCTTGTTGAGCTCTTTCATGAGGTTTTCATCCTGCTAGAATATACCATATTTTGAAGAGTGAGCTCCTTTGTGCATCTACAAGTGGCTAGGAAAGGAATCAGGATGATTCATGGAAGTATTAGCATAGTCGGTAGAGGGTGACTACCATTTGGAAGTATTAGCATAGTGGGTAGAGGGTGAATACCATTTCTTTCCTATGAAGGAGACTGGCCTTTTCCTTAAGAACCTAATTTTACCCTTAGAGGTATTATGGCTTCGCTAAGGGGTGGAGAAATATATGAAATAACAAGCACAAATGAGCCTATTACTAGGTGGAAAGAAACACACCCTTCTTTCAAATAGTCTTTGTAATTTTTTTTCTAATTAATGTTCTTCAACTAGTTATAATTATGGAATAGTATGTATGATGATTTTATGTGCTTCATATGACTATTTGATAGTAATTTTTTATATGCATACATACATACATACATACCTACACACATACATATAGATATTTGGTTGAATATAATGGGCGATGGAAGAGATATTTTGATTATGCTATTGTGATTCTAGATACTTTGTCTCTTGATAGGAATCAAAACTAAAATATGGTATATTCTAGCAACATGACAAATCTCATGAGATATATCAAGAAGCCTAAGTTTCCACATAAGATTTGATGATACGATGAAAAATGTTCACTAATAATCCTCATTTTTGTAGCAGGTTTTCTCCAAGGTGTCAACCCTGGCACCATATAATTATGCACATATAACCTACGATGGTATACTTCAAAACTAAAATTAATTATTTGTACCCTTTATACTCACAAAAATGCTTGGGAAAACATACCAAAATTTTCTAACAATGGGAGACATCATCACCTCACCTCATACGATTCTCAATGGCATTTTCTCACAATTTTGAATGTCTATATGTGAAGTATGAACCTAGCTTGTAACCAAAAATTTCTTGGATTAATTGGGACTATATATATATATATATGGTCTGTAGTTTTATTGATGGAATTTGGAGGGCCTTGAATAATGTAGTTATTTCTCCTATCTAGAATGTGATTTCCTTAAATGTCAAACCAATTGCAACATCATTCAATTGAGTAAACATATGAACTCATAATAGATCTCATAGGTTGAATGCATTGGACATCTAGAAAGTATATTAGTATTTTTTCCATTAGAGTATTATGCAAGGCATATATATCATTCAACCCGAAAGATCCATGTTGTTGTTTTAGTTCCAAAGTTGATATTAATAAGGCCAATACCATATTGCATCGAGGGCATGGTTTCCTATGGCAAAAGGAGTGTTGAAATCACATATCACATGGAATATATCTATGCTTGTGCTAAGGGAATAGTCCAAATCCATATTTAAAGAGATTGAAATCCTCACATTAGGGAAACCATCTTCTATTGTGATATGGTGTTATGTATCACCAAAACAGGTTACTTCATTCATGATACACAACTGTATATTATTGAGAAAATGAACTTTTGGGAAATGGAACAGATGGGTATACATGGGAATACGGTGGAATTTAATCTATGTTTAAGGCTTAATACTATTGGTTCCATGTGTCACACTTTTCATATTGCTAGTTTGAACCTTTGGATCGATGTGATATTTGGCCTCATGGGCGTTGAAGTATAGTGCCTTGGCACAATAAAAATATGAGTTCTATCCTTCAATCTCAAAACAGTGTCAAGTGAATCACCCATTAATAATGTCTCTATTTCTTGTGGACTTGTTCATATTACACCATCGAAAATGGTACTTAATGTAACTAAAATTAAGTTGAGCCTAAGGTGTGATGACCTATCATAGCTAAACATATGTCCATTGGATATGTGAAACTAGCACAACTACATTTGTAAATGTTGTTGACATACATCAATAGGTGTATATTGTTGGGCCGTGAATACGACCACTTTTTAACATTATTTCATCCATTTTTACTCTTCTTTATCATGTTATTTATTATAATTTATCATATAAATCCATTTTATAATGATTTATGCTCTTATGGATGAATATTATTTATTCTCCTTTATTTTTAATAAATTGATGATTATTATGCATGATTTTATCAATGATGGTTTATTAATATATTTTGTAATATCACTCACCATTTTAGCCTCCAAGATATTTTCCAGATTGAAGATTTGATCTCCAAATCATCATCAAATATTCCAACTCAGAAATTCACTGGAATAAGAAGTGACAGTTTTGCGGTTAAGATTCTAGGCAAATGAAGAAGAATCTAGAAAATCCGGAACATGGGTTTCGTCCAGAACGGGCCCAATTAATTTTCTGTAAGATTGGTTTGCCCAAATTCAGCCTGTATTGAGAGAAACGTAGGGTTCTTTGAGCACGATTTTCTGAGATTTGTTGTTGCAGCCGTCCTCCAAATCTCAGCTGCAAAGCCAAATTCGCCTTGCTCTTGTTGAAATATTGTTGAATATGTATTTTCTGGATGATAAAGTTGTTGGGAAAAATCCAATATTGTTATGGGAGATCATATTTTCTATTTAATTTCTCTTCCTTCTGATTATAAAAGGAGAGCGTGTATTGTGTATTGGAGAACAATGGATGATTATTGAATTCCTCTTGTAACACTGTAATTCCTTGACTCTTATGATCAAAGAGCAAGTGATGTAAACGTTATTCATGTTTGATTAATACAAAGATGTGTTCTCGTTCCATTTCTCAAGCTCTGTAGTAGCCCAGCGGCGCTTTCACTGGCGGTTGAGGGCCCGGCCCTGGTGGCGTGATCCGTTGTTTGTATTTCTATTCTTTTATTTCTGTTGTGTGATAATTGCATTTAGATTCATTATGATTACAGAGTTATTTGATTGTTGTTGGATTGAATTCGGATTTGATGTATACGTTAATGAATTGCACTACTATTCTATCTTAGCAAGGATCGTATTTACTATCTCATTCATCTTGCTATATTTTATAAAGCGTTGCTGTTCCATTGATTTATGATTCATTCCAATGAAATGTTTCATAGTCTTGGCTGTCAACAAGATTGGAGTATTGAGATTAGTTGCCTAATTGCGCTAGAATTAGAATTGTTGTTCATATTGTTGTTCCTTTCAGTTATTTTCATCAGCACGAAGATTGAGTTTTATTTCATTTCGATTGCTTTAAGATCACCATGGTTATTGCTTCCAAGTTCCTAGATTGGTTATCTTGCATTCATTTCTAAGGGAAGGAGTTATTGCTACTGTATCCGTGATCGATGTTTTGCAGATTGGTTTAATTAAGATTTCAGAGCATTTAAGTTTATGCTGTTGTAGTTAGATTTCTTTTTCAAGCATCCGTTTACTTTTGCATTTGAAACACTGTACTACATATTACAAGGCATTACTCTTGGATAAATTGCTGCCTCAGACTGAGTACACTCTTGAAATAAAAAGTCACTCCCGGATTGATAATTAATGTGAGATAAATAGGCGTTAAAAAGACACCTTTTATGCACTCAACATATATCAAACACACACACAACCACATTAATAATTTTTAGGTGTGTGTTAGGGATTTATGAACCCTAATATTAAATATATGGTTTATAATATAAGTTTTAATATTAGAGTTTATATTATTGAGCTTAATATTCTGGTTTATAACGTTGGGTTTATAATATTTAGTTTTTAATATTATGGTTTAATATTTAGGGTTTAATATTAGGTTTAAAATGTTAGGTTTTATAATATTATGTTTAAAATATTGGGTTTTAATATTGGGGTTTATAATATAGGGTTTTAATATTATAGTTTATAAATCTCTACCATACACTTAATAATCATTAATGTGGTTGATATATGCTTGTATATGTATATCAACCACATTTACTATTGTGTTGGTGCTAGTACCAAAACCTAATATTATAAATCCTAATCTTAATACCCAATACTTCAAACCTAATATTAAACCTTGATATTATAAAGCCTCATATTATAAAGCATGAACCATAATATTATAAAACCTAAAATTATAAACCCTATATTAACCCTAATATTATAACCCCTAATATTAAATCAAATATTATGAACCCATTAAAATTATGGGTTATATGCTTCAAATTGGAAACAATGTCAAATGCAGTACCCCTTTAACATGTGTTTATTTCTTGTGGTCTTCATAGGGTTACACCATTAAAAATGGTACTTTATGTAACTACCACCAAGTTAAGCCAAAGGTGTGATGAAATTTCAAGGTTGAAAAGATGTCCATTGGATGTGAAAACAATGAGTATCATAAGCATGAATCTTAGGTCCCTATATTACTAGTTTAGTCCCTTATTGTTATTAGTGTAGCCCCCATATTGTTATCAGGGAAAATTTTAAGGATGGAAGTTTATCTTAAAGTTTCGAAATCTTGGTGAATCTTACTGGTCCCCAATATGCAGATTGTAAAAAATGTTATGATATTTTTGTAAAAATATTTAGGTTTCTAATTTTTTGGCGATCTTTTGGGTAAAATAATTTTATACTATCAAATTTGGGCTAATCAATTTTCAAAAAAATGGAAATTGACAAATCTTTTTTTTTTTTTGAAAAAACATGAAAAATTAGCCCACCTACGAATATTAGCCCCTAAATTTTTCCTTGATTGTTATTGTCATACCCCTGTAACCCAAATATTGTTATTATTGTGCCCTTACATTATTATTGTTAGGTCGGCTAAGATTATATTGTGGCCCCATGGACTCCTATATATTGAAGGAGGTTTTGGTCATTTGCATTATCCAAGAATTGTTCATTTATGTAATGTATTGGAGGTTTCCCCCTCGAAGTGGTTGATTTCTAAGTCGTTGATCACTCTTTTCTTCTATTTTTGGAGTTGGTTTTATAACATTTGGTATCAGATCTTTGGATTCTAGGGTTTCTCTGCTCCAAACAACTCATGGTGGCATTTTCGCTATAAATTTTTTTCTACGAAGGTTCAGAAACTAAATTTTTACAGAGCGAAGCCGGAATCCTGAGTAATTTCGTGGAAACAATTTCAGATCTTGGTTCACAATATTTTCGAAGATATGATATGTGTAAGTTAGGGATTTTTTTAGGCTCTTGAATTTAACCTAAACAGGTCATCGTGGAATTTTCTCTATAACTATTTTTCTACAAGGGTTCAGAAGTTGAAATTTTTTTAGAGCGAAGCCACAATCATAACGAACATCGTGGAAAATTATAGAGTTTGATTCGTAATATTTTCAGAGATAGGGTCTGTGGAAGTTAGGGATTTTTCAGGCTCCCGAATTTCATCTCAAAGAGGTGACCGTGGGAAAATTGTCATAACTCTCTATATGAGAATTGGATTAGAATTTTGTAAAAAGTGGCCACAAGTACACGGACTGTAGTTTTCTATGTATCAATTTCAGAGCTGAAGGAGGAAACAATGACACATGGAATATCGTACAAGACCGCTCTACTGAACGAGTCCATAATTAGGTCATTGTGGGAGATTTGACATAAATTTTCCTTGAAGAATCCAAATGAGGTTAGACCCCTAGAATTTGAAAGAAGATTCAAAGGGATAATACAGGGCCCAATTTCAAATATTGAATATTCTAAATCATAGAGATAATTCAGTTTCCATATCGAGCTCCTCAAAAGCAAGAAAAAGGTGTGTATTTTTTTTGAATTACATAAGTCTCATTTGAAAAAATTAGTTTGAATTTATTCCAAGGGCATATTGAAGAATAGATATCAGTATTGGGTTGTAAAATGCCCCCTAAAAAGAATTCAACACCCATTAAGCCTTCAGAAGGCTCTACTATGACTCATGAAGACGGAGAAATGAAACATGAGCTATCAAAATTACAAGAGCAAGTGCACCAATTTTCGCTATCGCAAAGAGCAACAAAAAATGAAATGGAAGTTTTGAAGAAAGGCATGGAAACTAAGATGAATGGTTTAGAAACTAAGATGGATGGAATGGAAGTTGGCATGGAAGCTAAGATTGATGACATGGAAGCTAAGACAGATAAAAAAATGAAAGACAAGATGGAAAACATGAAGAATGATCTAAAAGTAGACATCGAAGGTTTAGAAAAGTTGATACAAGAAATTTTTCATAATGGCGAAAATATAGTAGAGGAAACTCATGATGAGAACAAAATAAATGTTAATCGTGATTTCGTAAACTATAACATTGGATGGAAGAACCACCATATTCCAAAGATGGATATGAGGAAGTTTTATGGCAAGGATCCCGTAACATGGATACTACAGATGGAGAAATATTTTGATCTTAATAATGTGAAAAAAACACAAAAGGTACGCATTTCAGCTTTACATTTAGAACAAAATACATTTGTATGGCATCAATGGCTTTTCTCCCGTAAAAAAATTGTCACTTGGTCAATTTTTACGGAGGAAATGATATCACATTATAAGGATACAAAAAGCAACACGTTCTTTAGCTAATTGATAAATCTCAAACAAAAGGGTTCAGTGGTGGAGCACATTGAGGACTTCAAAAAATTGAATATAAGGGTAACTGATATTCCAGAGGAACATAGGATTGATGTCTTCATAGGGAATTTAACGGATAACATCCAACATGAAGTTTGCGTTTGGGAACCTGATTCATTGGAAAAGGCATTCAGGTTGGCATGAAAAATTGTATGTAAAATTACGACGACAAGGAAGCCTACCACTCACATATATAAAGATGGAAGTGTTGCTACTCCTAGACTTTCACAACCTACAAGGTTGACACCACAAAAATTGGAAGAAAAAAAAGAAAAAGGGCTTTGCTATAGTTGTGATAGAAAATACACTAAAGGTCATAACTGTGCTGAGAAGAAATTATTTTACATAAATTGTGAAGAGGAAGAATAAAATGAACAAGAGTCTTCAAAAGAATAGGATATACACCAGGAACCAATCCTAGAAGAGGAAGAAATGAGTCTGACCATATCGTGTAATGCATTGGTAGGAATTACCACTCCTCAAACTCTCAAGATAGAAGGACATATCAAGA
The DNA here is from genome assembly GCA_034641835.2 of Pinus albicaulis. Classification (NCBI taxonomy): domain Eukaryota; kingdom Viridiplantae; phylum Streptophyta; class Pinopsida; order Pinales; family Pinaceae; genus Pinus; species Pinus albicaulis. The sequence goes on along the minus strand of CM076582.1, from coordinate 413,251,707 downwards.
AGAAAAAGGAAATAGTGTTGATTGATTCAGGTAGTTCCCATAATTTTATTCATTGTAAGGTAGCCAAGGAATTGAATGATTTCCTATACCCAACACCATAATTTCAGGTGATGGTTGAAAATGGAGGAACTATAAATTTCTCTGCAAAATTCCATAATATCAAGCTAACCATGGGGGAATATGTATTGAATAGTCCAATGCTTTCCATTCCAATGGGAGGTGTTGATGTTGTACTAGGAGTACAATGGTTACAATCTTTGGGGATGACAACTTTTAATTTTCAAGAACTTTTCTTGAAATATTTTTCAGAAGGAAAGGAATTTGAATTACGGGGTATCACAGGAAAGTTGGGAAAGATAATAAGGTCTAATGTAATGACAAAGCTTCTGAATAAATAACAACGAGGCATAATTTCACAATTATGCTCACTAGAAGTTCCAACATCAAAATCATCTATTTCTGCAGATCTCCAAAAAGTCTTGGACAATCATTCCAAGATATTTGAAACTACCAAAGGACTCCCACCTATTTGTGGTCATGATCATTCTATTCATTTTATTCCAGGAAGTATTCCTCCAAACATCAGGCCTTATATATATCCTTATATCCAAAAGAGCGAAATTGAATGTATGATTGTAGAAATGTTAGACGCTGGTATAATTCAACCTAGTCAATGTTATTTCTCCACTCCAGTAGTATTGCTACACAAGAAGGATGGATCATGGCGTATGTGTTCGGATTATAGGGAGCTCAATAAGCTAACTATTAAAGATAAATTTCCCATTCCTATGATTGATGAATTATTGGATGAATTACATGGAGAAATTTATTTTACGAAGTTGGATCTTCGTTCAAGATATCATCAAATTAGAATGAAGACTGAAGATATTCCGAAAACAACATTTCGAACTCATGAGGGTCATTATGAATTTTTGGACATGCCTTTTGGCCTTACCAATGCACCTTCTACATTTCAAGGGTTGATCAATTCCATTTTCAAACCCTTCCTTAGAAAATTTTTGCTAGTATTTTTTGATGATATACTAATCTACAACAGGTCTTGGAAGGATCATGTTCAACATGTTGACATGGTGCTCAAACTATTGCAGGAGAAACAATTATATGCAAAAGCATCCAAATGTTTCTTTGGAGTAGAAGAGGTGGAATATCTGGGTCATATTGTATCTCATGAGGATGTTAAGGTAGACCGTAACAAAATTAAAGCCATTAAGTAATGGAAAGTCCCATAAATAAGTTGGGAGGATTTCTCGGGTTAACAGGGTATTATTGCAAGTATGTTAAGAATGATGGGAGAATAACAACAACTCTAACAACATTATTGAAGAAAGATGCCTTTTCATGGACTCCTGAAGAAACTAAGGCCTTTGAACATCTTAAAGAGGTAATGTGCCTAGCACCGGGCTTAGCTACGCTAGAATTCACAAAAACATTTATTGTGGAATGTGATGCCTTAGGAAATGGAATTGGTGTTGTTTTAATGCAAGAAGGAAGACCCATTGCTTTTGAAAGTTGTCCAATCAAAGGAAAGTATTTACAGAGAGCTATTTATGAGAAGGAAATGTTAGCAATACTACATGCACCAAATAAAAGGTGACATTACCTAATGGGAAGACACTTCAAGGTGAAAGCTGATCATGATAGTCTTAAACAGTTTCTGGAACAAAGACTATCTTCAAAAGAGCAGAAAAAATGGGTCACAACAATGTTGGGTTATGAATTTGTAATAATCTACAAAAAAGGGAAGCTAAATGTTGTTGTAGATGCACTCTCAAGAAAGAATGAAGAGGTGGAAGAATTGCTTTGTGCCATTTCTATTATCCAACCAGATTGGATAACCGAAGCAAGGGATGAATGGAAGAAGGATGAAGAAGTGTGGACACTCATTAAAAATTTGCAAGCCATATCCTAGTACATCTGATACATTTAGTTGGAAAAATGATTCCTTATGGTACAAAGATCACTTATATATTTGTAAGAATCCCCAACTAAAACAAAATATTCTTTTGGAATTTCACACTTCTCCTTTAGGAGTACACTCAGGTATTTTAAAAACTTACCACAGGGTGAAGAAATAATTTTTTTGGGATGGCCTGAAATCTAATATTCAAAATTTTGTGGCGAAATGTTTGGTTTTCCAGCAAAATAAAATTGAGACAATTAAGACCCCAGGTCTTCTACAACCTTTATCCATTCCAAGTCAACTTTGGGAGGAGATTTCAATGGATTTTCTCACAGGTTTACCTAAGTCCGAAGGAAAGAGTGTCATCATGGTGGTAATTGATAGAATTACCAAGTATACACACGTTTGTGCATTATCTCATCCATCGAAAGAAAGTACAGTTGGTACTACATTTACGGACACAATTCAAAAGCTACATGGAAACCCAAAGATTATTGTGAGCGACAAAGTTCCCATTCTTACTGGAAATTTTTGGACGGAGTTATTTTGTTGTTTGGGTACTCAATTAGCTCATAGCTCATCTTATCATCCTCAATCCTATGGTCAAACTGAGATAGTGAATAAATGTGTGGAAGGATATCTTCGTTGTTTTGTATTTGATAAACAAACACAATGGGTCAAGTGGTTACCTCTCGCTGAATGGTGGTATAACACTTCCTTCCATATTGTAGAAAAAATGACCCCATTTATGGCACTTTATGGATATCATCCACTGTCCATCACATCATCTTTAAGAGAAATTTCTAAGGTTCAAGCAGTGGAAGACCACATCGAGCATCAATAAGAAGTTCTCCAACTCTTAAAGGATAACCTAAATTTGGCACAAAATCGAATGAAACAACAAGCAGATCAACATCGCAGCGAAAGAAGTTTTGATGTAGGAGACTGGGTAATTTTACGGCTACAACCATACAAAAAAATGTCCCTCAAGCAAGCTAAGAAGGATAATAAATTATTTCCAAAGTACTATGGTCCTTACAAGGTGTTGCAAAAGATTGGTACTATGGCATACAAATTGGAGCTTCCTGCTTCTTCGCAAGTGCATCTAGTTTTCCATGTTTCGTGCTTAAAGAAGGTTAAAGGTGAAAATATTCCAGTTCAAACAATATTTCCAAAACTTGATGAGGAAGGAAAATCATATTGGAACCTGAAGCAGTCATAGAAACAAGAACTCGACAGCTACGAAATCAATCAATTTCAGAGTATCTCATCAAGTGGAAGAACTTACCCACTAAGGATTCTGCATGGGAGAATGATAATTTTATACAGAAGCACCTAGAGCTACTTAAGCATTGAGGACAACACCTTTTTGAAGGAGAGGGGCATGTTAGGTCCCTATATTACTAGTTTAGTCCCTTATTGTTATTATTGTAGCCCCCTTATTGTTATTGTTGTACCCCTGTAACCCCAATATTGTTATTATTGTGCCCTTACATTTCTATTGTTAGGTCGGCTAGGATTATATTGTGGCCCCATGGACTCCTATATATAGAAGGAGGTTTTGGTCATTTGAGTTATCTAATAATTTTTCATTTATGTAATGTATTGGAGGTTTCCCCCTCGAAGTGGTTGATTTATAAGGTGTTGATCTCTCTTTTCTTCTATTTTTGGAGCTGGTTTCATAACAATGAAGGTTAATTTTTTAAGGATAAAGGTCACATCCAAACATCACTTCATTTAGTAATTGCATCATTTGTGATATGTTGACCCTATCACATGAGTTCACAACTATCACCTATTGTGATATGTTGATTTCATGACATGCTTTTAAATTTTCCAACGAAGTGATGTGGAGCACACACATTTTTCATTTTTTGTGTAACCATGTCTATGGCTATCTTACTATGATGGTAAATCCTTAACTGAGGTGATATGGGAATTGTGTTGAAGTATGCCACCTTCCCAATAAAATATAAGATCTTAAAATCTCATGACACATCATTGACTAATATCAATATTGAATTCATTAGTCACTATGAGATTAATCTTTGGCTTGAAACAATTCTATATATGGCTGGGAAGGATACCTTCAAGCAATATGTACCCTATTTCATTGGATAAATGAGACCTAGTATGATACTGACATTTCTAATTGTGTTAAAATGTTAATTTTTGGTAAGAATGACCTATTTGTGTGTTGGCTGAAGATATTAACCTCATTCAAATGAATGCACTCATGGGTTTAGTTCATGATAGGTGGTATCAGAGAAGAGTTGCAAAAATGGCATATTATGGGATAAAACTATAGTGAAAAATTAAAAGATATTATTGATTTTGTGATGACAATAATTTATAACTAACAAGTGATTTTCTTGTGTTATAATGCTAAATACAAGATACAAATAAGGGAGAAAAATGTAGGAAACATTGAAAAAACACAAGGTGGTATAGTTACCTCTTGAGGAAACCTCACAAGTAAAATATGAGGAATATAAAGAGTGCAGGGATGTGGAAGCACCTCTATTATGGAAATAATAATTAGGAGCCTAAAGGAAGGGTTCTATAGCTATAGGTCAGACAACATAAAGATAATACATGAGTAGGAAATGAAAAATAATTGAATGGAGTGTTATTAGAAAGTGTATCTAAAATCAAGAATAACTTGCAATAAGGACCAAGCTCTAGCAATATAAAGAGAAACCCATGTAGGAAGGTGTTGAACCCTTCAAATATTCAAAATAATTGACCAACTACTAGTAAAATAGGTAAAATCACCCCCAAGAAAATTCCATAAGTTAAGAGAATATATACAGATTGTGATAAATCATTCATTGGTTCCTTTAATTACAATATAGCTAGTTAAGATGAATTATCAAGAAAGAGTTCAAAGTTTACTTTTCAAAAGAGAAAAAAGAACATGGATTTGAGAGTTATGCCACATGAAGAATTCAGAAAGGTAGGCCCACTTACCTTCGATGGTGAAATCAAGAAAGTTGAAGAGACAAAGGAGTGCTTGTTGGGATTAAATAAGTACTTATGTGTTCACAAATATTCATGTAAACTTAAATCCAAATTGATTATATTCAAAATGAATAGAAGGGCTTCCATATGATAGGAATAAATCAAGAACTTAATAGAAATAAATGAGAGGAATATCACTTGGAAACAATTCAAAAATTACTTTAGGAAGAAGTACTTGTAAAAAATGTAATATTATGGAAAGTTAAATAAGTTCCATGACCTAATTTTGGGATAAATAATTATGGATGATTATGTTAAATAATTTCTAGAATTGCTACACAACTATACAAGGGATGAGACGGTGAAAATTGATTTATTTCTTGATTCCTAAGTATTACGAAGAATATATAGACTTTTATGAACCTAGGATAGTTGATGATATGATAAGGAATGATAAGTTTTGTTATAAAGAATAAATATGGTGAGGAGAGCTATCAAATTCCTAGAAGAATAAAGAAAAAACTATATTAATGGAGAATATTCAAAATTAAATAATACAAGGCTTTAGGAAATGGTATGAAAATGAGTTAAATAGACAAAATATAATTCCAATATAATTTCCCCATGCAAAGTGGGACTAAATTGATAAAAACCATGGAAGGAATTATAGGGGATAAGAAAAAAGGATATTTGAGGTGTTGGGGCTATGGAGAGTACCATCTACTCTGAGACTACCCCCACAAACAATATGACAAAAAGGGGACTTATCGAATTCTAGAATACACTACTGCCAATGATGTAGCACAAGTGATTCATAGGATCCATGCAGTTGTGGAGAATTAACAAGTAGAAAACTAGGAATCCGTGGTCAAACTAGAATGTATTATTTCACATTAACCTATTTATATTTTGATTTACCCTAGACCTAACTTAGTTTTGTTGCAGCCAATTTTTTTTATGATTGTGTCCTTAAAAAAAGGTACAAATCATGGGTTTTCTAGCTATGTATAGGGACAAAAAAGAAGGTCACATAGTTTGTGTAAGCATGGTCAATTGAAATGAATGTGATTTTCACATAGGAAACATTGAATATAGTTTCCTTATGCTCATATGATGTCTTTATCAAAATGGATTGTACATTTTAAATATGTATAGTTAATTGATACAAATATATTCTTCATAAAATAAAGTAGATGCAATAGTAGACACAAACATTAACACATATTTTACTTTCCAAACTAAGAAGACAAGAAATATTTTTCAATATATATATATATATATATATATATATTATATATATATATATATATATATATATATATATATATATCGTGAAACATCCATTAAACATGAACCCATTTACCATGAATTATAATAAATTTTAGTTCCTTAACTTGGGGTTAGCCTTGAAAATATCAGCCTTCATAAATTTGGTCTTGATACAGTGTTTGCATAGTTCCCATACCAAGTTGTCCCAAAGGTATTTTAGGTATAGAATGGATCGTTGGACTGGATTGATAGACAAATGTCCGAGAGATAACTTGAGTGGATTTTTGCACTAATACTTGAGGGTTGCAATGGTAGTTTGAGATACTCCCGGGATGGGGGTTTGATGTGTACTCGGAACTGATTGTTGAGCAGATGTTTGTAAAATGTATTGGACATGAGTATGTGGATTTCTTGGACCAGGTTGCTAAATTTGTTGCTGAACAAGTGTTTGTGTATTCACTTGAGGAATCCACTGAACAAACCATTGGACTTGTATTAGAATATCTAGAACATGTATTTGTTGAATAGGTTGTCTAGTAGGCTGAATAGATTGGTAAATTGGTACTTGTGGAGAAAATTGCAAAGAATGTTGAAGAAATGAAGGGTTCCAAATGGTATTCATCTGAAGATAAGGAGTACCCAAAATGTGTTGGGTATGTGTTATATTATTTCCACGACTAAGCACGCGCGGGGGGGGGTAAGAGGGGGGGCGATAGCCCCCCCTGTCGGGGTCTGGGGCAGCGCCCGGACGAAAATTTTTGGTCCTTAATTTCCGGTGGGTAGTCCGCGCCTATGGTTTTGTGCATGGTTTTGCACATGGTTTTGGGGTACGATGGTTTTTGGCCCCTGGTATTTTTTGTAGATCCGGTCAAGGGAACTACGGTTATGTTCTAATCCAGGGTTAATGGATTGGGGTTTATGTATGATTCGGCATGTATATATATATGTGTTGTAACACTAAAAGGAGTATAATGAAAAATCAAGCTGGTCATCCCGATTTGGGATCTGTGTTTATCTATTTTATGTTTTATGCTCTCGCTATTGTTTATTTTCTGTTTTAAGATTCGCGTGTAGATAATTTCTGTTCAGGGTTAAAACCTACATTTGGTATCATAGCAGTTTCAGATTTAAGGGGACGGATTTGATGCTGAGGGTTTTTTTCTTGGGCCTGAGGTAGACCCTGTTCAGTGGGAGATCTGCGGGATCGATTCTTGCGGTGAAACAAGATTGTGAGCAGCAGGAAGATAGAGATCGAGAAATTTAATGGTCAGAGTTTTGAGTTATGGAAGCTCAAGATGGAGGATCTGCTGGTGGATAAAGATCAGTGGATCACGATAGATCCAGGTATGAAACCAACGACAATGTCAGATGAAGACTGGAAGAAACTGGATCGGAAGGCTAAGAGCACAATACGGTTGTGTGTCTTAGATTCAGTATTGTTGAATGTATCTGGGGAAGCTACGGCGAAGAATTTGTGGGAAAAACTTGGGACTTTGTACCAATCTAAGTCTCTGGTGAATAATTTGTTCCTGCGGAAAAAGATGTATAACCTGAGGATGAAGGATGGAGACTCGGTGACAGAGCATCTGAATGCCTTCAATACTGTGGTAAGTCAGCTGTCATCTGTTGATATTAAAATCTCAGATGAATATAAGTGCATCAGTTTGTTGTGTTCTCTACCAGACTCGTGGGACAGTCTGGTTATTGCAATAGGTAGTAATACAACTACCTTGAATTTTGATGACATTGTCTCAGCCTTGCTGTCGGAGGAAATGAGACGGAGAAATATGGAGGGTCAGAATGGAGATGCCTTATCTGTACGAGGAAGGTCCCAGAACAGAAACAAGAATAAGGGTTCGAGTGGGAGATCCAAATCTAGAGGGAGATCTAAATCTCCTGGAAAGTTTGTAAAGGTGTGCTGGAAATGCGAAAAGGAAGGGCACTACAAAAAGGACTGCAGATCTAAAGCTCCTGAGAAAGGAAAGGGATCTGATGATGCTCCTTCTGCAGAGGCAAAAACCACCTCGGATGAAGGTGGGGATGTGTATTTGGCTTCTTCTTCAAATAAACATGTAGATCATGAGTCATGGTTGATTGACTCAGGTGCATCCTTTCACTTCACTCCCCATAGGGAGTGGTTCTGCGAGTATGAAAAATATGACGGTGATGTCTTCCTAGGGGATGATAGGAAGGCCAGAATCGTCGGACGTGGAAAGGTCAAGCTGAAGCTGCAAGGTGGAAGGATTAGAACACTTCCTGGTGTTCTGCATATTCTTGCATTGGCCAGAAATCTGATTTCTGTAAGCAAGATGGATGATGCAGGTGTAAAAGCAGTGTTCGAGAAAGATGCGTGCAAGATGGTTCGGGGAGCACTAGTATTAATGCGGGGAGTTCAGATTGGAACTTTGTACAAGCTACAAGGTAGCACTTTTATTGATGGGTGTAACAGTTCTATGGTTCCTAAAAGTGGAGTAGAAAGCCTAGCTGTCTCTGGAGAAAAGACCATGCTATGGCATCAAAGGCTTGGACATATTGGAGAGAAGGGCCTTCGGATACTGCATAGAAATGGTATGGTAGAAGGTATGTCTAATTGCTCTCTGGATTTCGATTTCTGTGAACATTGTGTATATGGGAAGCAAAATTGGGTGAGTTTTCCTTCTGGTGCTAAGAGGGCGAACAAGATATTAGAACTTGTGCACAGTGATGTGTTTGGACCTGTGTCAGTTCCATCACTGGGAAAGTCTGTGTACTATGTTTCATTCATAGATGACTTCTCAAGGAATACATAGATATATTTCTTGAGGAAGAAATCTAAAGACTTTGACAAATTTAAAGAATTTAAGGCTCTGGTGGAAAACCAGACAGAGAAGAAGATAAAGGTGTTGAGGACAGATAATGGTGGGGAGTTCTGCAAGAAGGAATTTGAAGAGTTCTGTAAGAAGTGTGGTATAGCACGACAGAATACTACTCCATACACACCGCAGAAAAATGGAGTTGCATAAAGAATGAACAGAACACTGATAGAAAAGGCAAGAAGCATGCTCAGTGGTACTGGGTTAGGACAAGAATTCTGGGCAGAGACAGTGGAGACTGCATGTTACTTAGTTAACATATCACCTTCATCAGCATTGGAGGATAATACTCCACATGAGGTATGGACTGGTAAGAAACCCTCTCTTTCACATATAAGGGTATTTGGATGTGATGAATATGTACATGTTCCAAAGGAGAAAATGACCAAGTTGGATAATAGATCTGAAAGGTGCATCTTTATTGGGTATAAGGATGGTTTAAAGGGTTTCAAGCTTTGGAACCCAGAAACAAGGAAGGTTGTGTACAGCCGAGATGTGGTGTTTAGAGAGGTGAAATATGTTGTTAAACATGAAGTCCTACAAAAGGAACCCGGGAAGAAAAAGTTTGAGCTAAAGGAGGATGAATCAGACTCTACAATAGAAGAAGACTCAGAAGAGGAAGAGCCACAAACTCCAGCTATGAGAAGATCAGCTCGGGAAAGAAGACAACCAGAAAGGTATAGTCCATCTGCTTTCTGTTCAAATTTTTCTTTAACTATAACTGATGATGATCCCCGAGAGCGCTCGGGAGGCGGTGAGTCCAGGAAGGATAAAGAAAACTCTGGAAGGAGGCCATGCTTGATGAAATGACATCCTTGCACAAAAATAAGGCATGGGATCTGGTGAAGTTGTCGGCTGGAAGGAAGCCCATCAGGAGAAAATGGGTGTTTAAGAAAAAGATGAATGTAGAAGGAAAGGTGGAGAAATACAAAGCTTGGATGGTAGAAAAAGGTGATTCCCAGGCATTGGGAATTGATTTTGATGATATTTTTTCTCCTTTCCCAAGGTTACTTCTATTACATTACTTTTATCTGTTGCTGCTGCATTTGATTTTCAGGTAGAATAGATGGGTGTGAAGACAAAATTTCTTCACGGGGATCTAGAAGAGGAGATCTACATGAAGCAACCTGAAGGCTTTATGGTGAAGGGTAAGAAAGAACTGGTATGTAGGTTGAAGAAGTCTCTGTATGGGTTAAAACAGTCACCAAGGATGTGGTATCATAAATTTGATATTTATATACGAGGACTTGGCTTCACCAGAAGCAAGGAGGATCACTATGTTTATTTTAAATTAATTGGTGACCGTGTTATTTATTTGGTCTTGTATGCGGATGATATGTTGTTGATTGGAAATGACAAAGAAATTATCCAAGATTTGAAGACCCAACTGTTCTCCAAATTCGACATGAAGGATCTGGGTGTTGTAAACTATATTTTGGGCATGGAAATTAAGAGAGATCGGGCAAAGAGGAAGCTATAGTTAAACCAGAGGAAGTATTCCGAGACTATATTACAGAGGTTCAATATGCATGATAGTAAACCTGTGAATGTTCCTATTCCTGTAGGTGTAAAGTTGTTTGCTAAACAGTGTCCCAAGACACAAGAAGAAGAGGAGTATATGTCCCGTGTTCCATATGCAAGTGTAGTGGGTAGCCTGATGTATGCAATGGTATGTACTAGACTAGACATTGCACATGTAGTAGGAGTATTGAGCAGGTTTATGTCAAACCCAGGGAAGGAGCATTGGACAACAGTGAAGCGGGTTTTTAGATATTTACGTGGCACTAGTGATTATGGCTTGTGCTACCAGGGAAGAGCAGGATTGGAAAGAATGTTGGAAATTTGTGGTTTTGTTGATGCAGATTGGGCTGGAGATCTAGACCAAAGAAGATCTACAAGTGGGTATGTGTTTAGCCTATTTGGAGGTGCAGTTAGTTGGATGAGTAAAAGACAGTTTGTAGTGGCTCTTTCAACTACAAAGGCAGAATACATAGCAGCCACTCATGCAAGCAATGACGCAATTTGGTTGCAGAGATTGTGTTGAGTATGGGGTTGGTACAACAAGCTATAAGGATAGACTGTGATAGCCAAAGTGCAATTTTCCTGGCTAAGAACCCTACTTATCATTCAAAGACAAAGCACATTGATGTTCAATATCACTTTGTTAGAGATATGGTTGAGGCTAAAAGGGTGTTGCCGGTAAAGGTGGACACTTTGAATAATGTTGCAGATGCATTGACGAAGTCTCTAAGCACTCAAAAGTTCTCTTGGTGTAGAGAAACAATGGGTTTTGAAGAATTGGGCCAATGACTTAGCTCTCCTGTGGCCCCCTGCAGAAAGAAAAAAACAAGTGGGATAATTTTGGGTATGTGTTATATTCTTTCCATGACTAAGCACATGCGGGGGGGTAAGAGGGGGGGCGATATCCCCCCCTGTTGGGGTCTGGGGCAGCGCCCTGACGAAAATTTTTGGTCCTTAATTTCTGGTGGGTAGTCCGCGCCCATGGTTTTGTGCATGGTTTTTCACATGGTTTTGTGGTACAATGGTTTTCGGCCCCTGGTAGTTTTTGTAGATCCGGTCAAGGGAACTATGGTTATGTTCTAATCCAGGGTTAAAGGATTGGGTTTTATGTATGCTTCGACATGTTTATATATGTGTTGCAACACGAAAAGGAATATAATGAAAAATAAAGCTAGTCATCCCGATTTGGGATCCAGGGGAAAATCTCTGTGTTTATCTATTTTATGTTTTATGCTCTCGCTATTGTTTATTTTCTGTTATAAGATTCATGTGTAGATAATTTCTGTTCAGGGTTAAAACCTACAAAATGGCTATGAAGCAATAGGTTTACCTAAATGAGCTTGAGGTATCTGACCATAGTTTTGATAATTTCCTATAAAAGGTTGTCCTCCAACCATAGGATATGATCTAGCGAAAGGTTTTCCTCCAGGTGGAGGTGGTTCCCCCAGGGGGATTATAACCCATAAGGGCTTCACTGCGAGAGCAATACTATAGCACGTGGGTTCATATTGGGGGATATATAATGAGGAAAAAATGACATAATATATTGGGGGATATATAGGGGGCAAAGGGTTTTTATAATGGTAGGTATAAAAAATGGAACTCAAAGTTAATGAAAAAATTTAAAGGGGTATAAAAAATGTTAATGGAAAAATGGATACCTATAATATATAGTGAAACTAGGGGCCTTGAAGGTGTATTGGGTTTATATTTGTAGGGGGTTAAATAATATGATTTTTAAAAGGATTTTCCAATATGTACTCAAATTAAGGGTATTTTTTAATATGCTATGATCGCACGTGATATGTTAGAGGTTTATTGAGTGAAGACCCTGTGTTATAACCACTTGTTGGGTTAACTTTAGGATTACCTACATTGCTGGAAACCATATTAAAATATTGGTATGACATCATACCTTGGGCATTAGAAGTAGATATACCAGCTGACATAGTATAAATTTGAAATGAATGAGAAGCTCGTGAAAAATTCCCATAAAGTGACTGATATCCATGAGGAATTGACAGACCACCATATAATAATGATTCTAGAGAGCTTGAAAACATGGATGTATTAGTAGGCATACTTCCAGAAATCATTCCTGACATATTAAATATGGGAACAGAGTAATAGGGAGTGGAATAAAATGGAAGACCTTTCTCTAAAAAGTTCAAAGGTGTGAAATACCAAGGATGTGGTCGAAAGGAAGCAAAAATAAGACCCAAAGAAATTTTTTGTTCATCGGTAAAAACTGGAGTACTTGGAATTTCTTCTTCCTCATCTTTATTAATATCTTTGATACTAATGAGACAAGGAGGTATATTATCAGTAATAATAATTTTTACTTTGGGCGAATGTGGATTAGGATTTGGGGCTATAAAATATGAAGGAGTCTCAAGTTCTGAAATATCAGACTCAGGTTCAGAAATTTCTATCTCAGTTTGTTGTGTATCTGAAACTTCTCCAGTATCAAATTCTATTCTAACGAATTTGGTAACTACTGGTTTAGATTGCACTAAGTCTATTTCAAATTCTTGAAATTGATTCACTTCAGTCTGATATTATACCACGGTAGATGTTTCAGGTTGATCTGAGGTCCCAAATCCTATTGATTTCGACCTTTCAGTTTTAATTTTGTCCAGTTCACTCAATGTGTACTCATGGAGTTTACCCTGCATTCTCCAGAAATGTCTCGGTAAGTCAACCACAATGAATTTTAATTAAGAATACAAACAATATCAAAAAATAGCACCTAAGGCTTCTACAAAGTAAAAGCAAACAAATAACACACACTAACAAATCTAGGAGTCAAACTACAGAAACAACCTTTTCACAGTGAAATCACTAGTTGGTGATGAAATCCAACATCGCAGAAATCAAAGTGAAAAGTATATATAGATAGAGAAGGTGGAACTAGTTACCCTGACAACCTACTTAATGAACACGTTTTGGTGCAAGTAACTCCACTTATGCCATTTCAAGTGAATATTACCCTCCAAAAATGTCCAAATGTGTCTAGACAATGCATGTTCCAGGTTTAACAAAGACCTTCCCTCCATCGTCACCTCATGAAATAGCCCTAATATTATGGTCTCTAAGGTCACCACCTACAAAAATTCAACCTGGGGGGATAGTCAAAAATTGAATGTACACGCTAGGGTAGAGTAACAAAGATCAATCCCCTTGAAATTTCCTCAACATGTATAATCTAAGGTTTACTTCCAAGTGACTCCCAAGTACCCTCTTGACATAATTTCTAATGCGTTCAAACCATTCTACTGTAACCATTGAAGTGGGGTCAATCACTTCACTGGTTCTGATATGATCTCGTGGTTAACTCCATTGTAAGAGGAGCTTCCCAGAGAAAAAATGTAATAAATGGATTTACTCCCTACCACAAGATTCTACTATTTGTTTATAGCTTTGGAAAGTTTACTCACTTCCCTATTCCAAATCCCCACAACCTGATCTTTGTAGGTGGAAAGAGCCCTAAAATGTAAAAATTGTAATCAATTTTATTAATGTTTTGTTATTAAATTGTTGTTTACTTAGTAGGTGATGGACACTAAGTAAAGTCATAATATCATCAGTTTAGTGTCCATCACCTATTGAATAAACAACAATTTAATAACAAAACTTTAATAAAATTTATTATAATTTTTACATTTTAGGGTTCTTTCCACCTACACAGATCAGGTTGTGGGGATTTGGAATAGGGAAGTGAGTTAACTTTCCAAAGCTATAAACAAATAGTAGAATCTTGCAGTATGGAGTAAATCCATTTATTACATTTTTTCTCTGGGAAGCTCCTATTACAAGGGATTTAACCACGACATCATATCAGACCCAGTGAAGTGATTGACCCACTTCATTGGTTACGGTAGAGTGTTTTGAACGCATTATAAATGGTGTCAAGAGGGTACCTCAGAGTCACTTGGAAGTAAACCTCAGATTATACATGTTGAGGAAATTTCAAGGGGATTGATATTTTTTACTCTACCCTAGTGTGTACGTTAAATTTGCAACTATCCCCCCAGGTTGAAGTTTTGTAGGTGGTGACCTTAGAGACCATAATATTAGGGCTATTTCCTGAGGTGACGATGGAGGGAAGGTATTTTCTATACTTGGAACAGGAGTTGAATAGACTCATTTGGAAAGTTTTGGAGGGTAATATTCACTCAAAATGGCATAAGTGGAGTTACTTGCACCATATCGTATTCATTATGTAGGTTTTCAAGGTAACTAGTTCCACCCTCTCTATCTATATATACTTTTCACCTTGATTTCTATGACGTTGGATTTCATCACCAACTAGTGATTTCACTGTGAAAATGTTGTTTCTATAGTTTAACTCCTAGATTTTTTAGCATGTGTTATTTGTTTTTTTTTACTTTGTAGAAGCCTTAGGTTTTATTTTTCGATATTCCCATTAAGCCTTTAGAAGGCTCTACTATGACTCATGAAGATGAGTAATTGCAACATGACATATCAAAATTACAAGAGCAAGTGCACCGAATTTCTCTCTCCCAAAGAGCAAAAAAAAATGAAATGGAAGTTTTCAAGAAAGTCATGGAAGCTAAGATGGATGGTTTGAAGAAAGGTGTGGAAGGTAAGTTGGATGGCATGGAAGTTGGCATGGAAGCTAAGATGGATGACATGAAAGACAACATGAAAAACATGAAGAATGATCTAAATGCACACATGGAAGGTTTGACAAAGTTGATACAAGAAATGTTTCCTAATGCCAAAAAGATAGTAGAGGAAACTAATCACATTGAATTATTTTTAGGGGGAATTTTATAACCAAATACTGATATCTATTCTACAATATTCCCTTGGAATCAATTCAAATTTATTTTTCACACAAGACTTATGAAATTCGAAAAAAAATACACACCTTTTTATTAATATTGAGGAGCTCCATATTGAAACTGAATTATCTCTATTATTTCAGATCTTCAATATCTAAAATTTGGCCCTGTAATATCTCTCTGAAGCTTCTTTAAATTTCCACAGGTCTCACCTGATTTGGATTCTTCAAGGAAAATTTATGGCCAATCTTCCACAATGACCTAATTATGTATTGGTTTAGTAGAGTGACCTTGTATGGTGTGCCACGTGTCACTGTTTCCTCCTTCAGCTCTGAAATTATTACATAGGAAAATATAGTCCATGTACTTGCAGACAATTCTCAGAGAGAGAGTTATGACAATTTTCCCACGGCCACCTCTTTGAGATGAAATTCGGGAGCTTGAAAAATCCCTAACTTCCACAGACCCAATCTCTGAAAATATTGTGAATCAAGCTCTGAAATGTTTCCACGATGTTCCTCAAAATTGCATCTTCGCTCTGTACAATTTTCAGCTTCTGATCCCTCGTAGAAAAAAATTTATAGTGAAAATTCCACGATGACCTGTTTAGGTTAAATTCAGGAGCCTCCAAAATTCCTAACTTTCACTAATCATATCTTTGAAAATATTGCGAACCAAGATCTGAAATTTTTACATGATGTTCCTCAAGATTTCGACTTCATTCTGTAAAAATTTCATCTTTTGAACATTCGTAGAAAAAAATTTATAACGTAAATTCCACGATGACCTGTTTGGAGCAGCGAAACCCTAGAATCCAAAGCTCTGATACCAAATGTTATGAAACCATGTCCAAAAATAGAAGAAAAGAGAGATAAACACCTTAGAAATCAGCCACTTCGAGGGGGAAGCATCCAATACATTATATAAATGAAAAATTCTTGGATGATACAAATGACCAAAACCTCCTTCTATATATAGGAGTCCATGGGGCCACAATGTAATCCTAACTGACCTAACAATAAAAATGTAAGGCCACAATAATAAAAATATTGGGGTTACAGGGGTACAACAATAACAATAAGGGGGCTACACTAATAACAATAAGGGACTAAACTAGCAATATAGGGACCTAACACCTCTATAGGAGGGAATTCACATATTGATAACTGTTGATTTGAGGCTTTTGTGACTTGTTTTGTGTGTAGAATCTTTCGGATTTATCGCATCCATTTTTGTTTAGAATCGATGTTTCCAACCAATCCTCCGTTGTTCATCATCGGGATAGATCAATGAATTTTTTCAGATCTCATCATTGGGTATAAATGAAGGAGAATGAAAATGAACAGATGGAAACTAGGAGGCCGACCTTTAATGATGGAGGAAAGGAAATTATTAAAATTATTATTTTAATTAATTAATATCTTTTTATTTTAAATAAATAATTATTATCTAAAAATTAATAAAATTTAAATTTCACAATTGTATTATTGTTTTAATTAATAATATATATATATATATATATATATATATATATATATATATATATATATATATATATATATATATAAAAGATATTTTGTTACTTATTGATGGTTGCTTTTAAAAATTGTTATTAACTATATTAATTTATGTAAATTAGGCTTGAGATGAATGTTTTTAGTATTAATAATTTTAATTTAAAATAATAATTATTAAACAATATTGATTGTATTAATTGTATTTTTGAGGTTTAATAATGATATTTTAATACAAGTTTAATAAATATTGGGGATGTAGGTCAATATAATAAATTTTAATTCTTATGGATTCAGAAATTGGGGTTACTAGTATTTAAAAATTAATGATTACTAAATTTTGAATTAACATTGATAATTATTAATTAAGATGAATGATACTAAATGAGATTAATAGATTAGATAATTAAGGGGAAATGAGTGAATGAAAAAAAGGGGGTGGGGGGGGGGGGGGGAGAAGTATTAATATAAATAAGGAGAGACAAGGTTGAGGACCATGATAGAGGTATAGAGAAATGAATAGGTTAGAGGAGGAAAATGTAGAGATAGTGAATGAGAGAAATGAGATGCAAGGGGGGAATTATTTTAGGGAGGGTTTGGGGTTTAGAATAAGAATCCCATTGTCACTATACGGAAGGGAAAAATTACATATATTCATAATTTTTATATATTTTCTTTTCAATACATATATGCCTTTATATGTATTAATGTTCATAAAATAGGAATTATATAGTTTAAATCCGAAGCATGTTTATTTTGTAGCTCTAGAATTTTCTTATTTTCTTGCAATTAACCTCTCAAATATATATGTAAATTTTCAATATATATATTTACATAACTAAACCATGTATTATTCATATCTCTTTGTATTTTCCCTTAATTACAGTGTTAATTATTGTTGATCTAAATTGTGTCCTCTGTATCTGAAATAAAAGTTCTAACAGAGACCTAACAGTAGATTTAGACCCTTCCCTCTAGGTTTAAATATTTTGAGTGTTGGTCAAAATATTTATTCCAGTCTATGTAACCATATAGAATAATTAACTATAACTACTATAGTTAAATTTTTGTTAAATACATATGAAACTTTCTTTTTATGAACACAACAAAATACTAAAACGATTTATAATTACAGATATAAATCTTTCATCTAATACTCATAACTTAACCACATCTAACTACAGCATAATATCATAATTATAACAGAAAACATAAGACAAAATTTAACAGAATGTGCATACCTAATTTGGTGAATACTATTTGCAACCCAACCTTGAGCTTAATCCCCAGCTCCCCCCGAGTAGAGACCAATTATTCCACGATGTAGACAACCTCTTATCTAACTAGGAATAGATAATTTAAGTTTGCTTCCACTTTACTAAGGTTATCTATTAGATTTTTATCTCCCATCTAAAAATTTTAAATTTTATTTTATTTTTCTCCTAGGATTTTTTTCGGAATACTGGGAAAGTATTAGGATTTTATTCCATCCTCATGGATTTGAAATCTTGGTCTCCAATTTACTCTAGTCTTTGCACAATAATTAAATTTCACATTTGTTTAATTAAAAAATAATATGTCCACATATAGTTTTTCCTTTAGGTCCACTTAACCTTTAGCATTCTCAACCATCTAAATAAGAGAAGAAAAATATGGATATTACATATTCCCCCTCTAAAACAAAACGCCATCCTCGATATTGTAAACAATTTTTTTTATTTCTCAAATAGTGATGGTGTAATATTCCCGAATGGGAAAAGCATAAATAGAGTGCATAAAACTCGAAATATGTAGCAATATAAATAGATCAAAGCATGAGACAACGATAGATCCATTCCATTATGAATATAATAGCAAAATAGGTACAATATCTTGAGGAAAATATCACTCAAGTTGGGTAAACAAACCTCCCATGAAAGGATACACCTAGATATAAAATGTTGTTAATACATGAAATACAAAAATGAAGAAAAATGTGTTGTCTAAGAGAGAATAACAATTAAAAGATATAAAAAATATATATTTCTGCTAATATAATGCTCCAAAAATGCTAAGGCTAAATATCCATGCTCCAAAACAGATTTTCAGGACAACCCAGGAAAGGTTTCCAGTAATACACACTATATGAAATATAGCAAATTTGGCCCTAGGGCTGAATAATCTCTGAAACTAAATCACTGATGGGAGATGGTTGTTCTGATATACAAGATGGATGATCGTCCTCGAACAAATATCCTAAATGAAGGGTTGATCCCCACATAGGAAACCCAAACACTCCAAATAGGGCAATAAACCCACTGTTGCAGCTCATCTCCAAAATAACGCAGTCCTTGAGGGAAACTGTGCTATAGCTAATAACTGCTACTTGGCCTGGTGCCAAAATATATAATGAAGCCCTGAGAACTTCCTTACAACCTTATGGATGAAAGGATGACCCCTCCAATGGAAAAATAGCTCATAAATTGGAGATATCTCTCCTCCACTGCTACACCCCTGCAACACGACCCAAATCTAACTAGACCACATATCAAAACACAAAAATATATCAACATAATGAATATGGCTTCCATCCTCTTCCTTTTATAAGATATGAGATTCCAAACCCTAAGCCCCATCCATTAATGACACTACTTCCATGCAGTGTGTCTCCATCTAAAAATGCGTTGTCCCTCCATTAATGTCCACTCCTCCATGACAACGTTGTTGATTTGATCAAAGTTGACCCATTCAAGGTGCTTCAGCCCCTGTTCACACCTTAGGGTGCTTTATTAAGCTAAAAATATGATCTAGTTTCACATGAAAAGTGGTTTTATTCTTCATAAAGAGATTTATGGGTCTCCTTACCCACTTATTCACCTATCTAAGTGACAAAACAAAACTTTAATAATCCAATTAGTTGGAAGATAATTTAGGAATATTACAATCCTCCCCTCCAAAATGTTTCTTGTCCTCACGAAACTGCAAAATCTCCAATGGATATGTCCCCTCCCAAGAATACAAATTTTCCTTTGGTGGATAAACCAAATATCTCTCATCATGAAAAAGAGTGGGAGATATATGGAAAGAGTTATATGTTTTCCATTGGCCCCCTCAAGGCATGAGATATGGTAAATGTTGGGTGCCTCAATCCCAAGGAGAAATTCCAATTGCCATGCTATCATCCAAACAAAATGAGCCATCCTTGGTAGCTTATAGAAACAATCACCCATCCCCTACTTTTGCAATATGTATGGGTTGCATGGCTGAAAACGAGAGATAAAATTGTTCAACTTATGTTGTCTCTCTCTCAATTTATGATAAATTTGGAGATGTTGATCTCGGGCTACAATATTATACTCCTCACGAAGCAAAAAGATACTTGGAATCTCATGATCCCACTCTTTGGTTCTAGGAACATCTCTTTCCCAATCCATCCCACATATAGTGAATAGGATGTCATCACCATATGGGCTCCAAAATAAATATGGACTAAGTGTCACATGACACACTGGCTGGTGACAATAGTCCCTCAAGTGATACCAACACTGTTCTGTCTCTAACTATCTCAAAAAATCATATGATAAGTGGTCATCCAACCACTTGCTTGCTTCCATAAGCTTCTCAAAAGCTTGAAAATAGTGAAGGACATTAGGTCTTAACTGAATAGGAGCCAAACAAAACATGTTTTTCCCAAATTCCTCCATGAAATGGTCATTCCTATCACTGAATGTAGTCCTATTAGGATCATGAAATCCAAAGAGAGGCTTGATCTTTTATGGAGCAATGTGCTACAAATTCATGGTAAAGGAATGCACATACATTGTTAGCTGATAAATAATAATAAAAAAAAAATATTTACCATATATTGTAGAGAAGTTAGTGAAGAGTTCAATAGATGAACCTTCCCATTTCTCCATCAAAAGGGGAAATGATTGTAACAACCCTGCAAGGTGGTTGCTTTCCTCTTCATACCTCAAACAAGCTACATATGTCCTGATATGTTGGTGCACATCTTCTTTGAGATTCTCCCAATAGAATCCCTCCATGATGTTGTGATAAGACTCAATGAAGTCTACATGCCCTAAAGAGAGTGCCTCATATGATGCATGTAGAATCTCCTCCTTGAGCTTGTAGTCTCTAGTCAAGTAGATCTGATCATGGAAATAAATGACTCCATCAACCACTCTATACCTCCCATCTATCACTTGCCTATTAAGAACCTTACATGTGAAGAGGTTCTTGGAATATTCCACCAATATTTGGGACTCCCAATATGGATCTATGCTTCCCAACAAATACAACACTATAGAAATTTGAAATGAAGCACCTGTCTCATCATAACTCTCCTCTTTGACATGCTTAATGCCGAAGTCACATGTTGGAGTATTGTTACCCCACTTTTGTTGACTCCCTTGCAACTGATCTTTCCCAAGACAAGATTGAAGTACATGAAGTTCAACCACCTCTTCGAAGGTATTTCCCATCCAAAAATTCCATAGTTTTTCCAATGCATGCAAGAGTGTTAATAACCTCTTGTCATATTTAGAAATCCGCCTCATGTGTGGAAGCATCATTTTCTGCCCCAAGAAGATGGAGTAGCCCTTTGACCCCATGCTTGTGTCATCACAGATTCCTGAATCATCATCTTTCAGCGCAAATAGCTAAGTGGGAGATGGCAATGTCCATATCAGAAAATTGCTCATCCCTCCTTTGAACCAACCAAAGGTTCTTTGCGCTGTCACTAGCTCCTTCCAAGGCTCTTGCCTTAGCAAAATATATCAATGTTGCATCATGTTGAGAGAACTCTTTGTTTATCTTCAAATTAGGGGGTCTCCTTGGTGGAAAGCCTCCATGTAATGAAACATCAAGGCCTAGAGTAGACTGTATATGTGAGTGGATTGATTTGTCTCTGTCCTCACTACGCAAATCATCGCGCCTCTTTTGTGCATCAACCTTCTGAAATAGATAGGGGTGTATGCTCCTAATCATATGATGTTGGTCCTCATCCCTATCTTCTTCTTTCATCTTCAATATCTCACAATCTATCAATAATGGCACATTTTGATCATGGACTGTGCTCAGATCTCCACATGTGAGTTTCTTTGGAACTTCTTACAAGGGTACACGAATTCCTCTCTTTGGAGGAATTGCTCCATCTTTCTCTTCCTGGGGTACTAGTTCTACTCCTGCTGTGACATCATTGTTACCTCTTACCTTCTCTTCCCCTTCATCATGAATGGAGGTTTCCTTATCATCATTAAAAGGCTCTATGTTTACATCCTCTTTTGAAAAAGAAATCTCCATATCTTGATTTTGAGAAGAGAGCTCTTTCTGAAGTGGGGATCTCGCCTGTAGCAAGGTATTTTGCAAGTTTTTAACCCCCTCAATAGTTTTCTGAAATGAAGTTGGGTTTATAGATCCTTCGAAATCATGCAAAGGTTTTATTTGTTTAGGCTTGGATAGCTGTAATGTTCCTAAATTAGCTAAGCTAATTGGAACATTAGAATTTTGTTTTTATTTTTCATGTTTATGAGTAATAGAATAATGGAGGACATGCAACACTCCTTATATCTAAAAATAAATACATGCTCAATGTGAACAGGATTAAATATGAATTGGTTGCAAAAAAACCACTTGTGTATGAACAGGGCTGAGTTATTTGACTGGGTCAACAAGACCAAATCACAAGACAATCCAGGTGCATTGAACCTCCTAAGTGATTTGCGCAGTTCTAGAAGGATCTTCTAAATGTGAAAGGGGCTACTTCAAGTGAATTGGTTTAGGGTTTTGCACTTCCTCATTTTATAAAAGGGAAGGAGAGGACTCAAGGAAGGGTTGTTGATGATTTGTGGTTGCTTGAGCAACTCAAGTTATTTTGGCTGATTAGCCAAAGGGAAGAGGGTTTCCTATTTAATAATCCTCTCTCCTTCCATGGAGTAGCTCTTTGGAGGAGGATGTGCTGCATTGATCCACTATCCGGCATTTGGCCAAGCTTCTACTTCCAACTGCAATGCAGATCCTGTTGAGGGTTTGATTGCTTTTGTAAGATGTAGCAAGTGGAGTCTAGATCTTTTCAGATCTAGAGCATTTCAGTACTTCTTTTTAGTTGAGGAGGGCTCTAATCCATTGAGGAGCTGTATTGAATGATTTGAGCTTCATTTCAGATCTTGGCATCATGCCAATGTGTCTTTTATGGTATAATATGCAGTTCCTTCCCCATATATGCGTTATTGCTGAAGGAGCAGTGTTGCATTTTTTTTGGCATCATTTTGGAGCTAGATCTCTGATGTGAAGGAAGCCTCCTTGCATCAAGGGAGATTCATGGATTGGCCGACCAATCCATGTATATTTTAGGTCCAATTCATTTGCTAAAGTTTTTGCTTCAGAAATTCTGAATCATTTTGCAGATCTGCTGTATTAGAACTCATATCTACTCCGACATTTTCATGTATTGCTAAAATCCCCAAGGGGAATGTAATAAAGAGCCCTTTGGGCATTTTTATTCATTATATATCTCTGTTTTCATGTATTTATCAGTTTCAGATCTGTAGTATAATAAAAATAAGCTTCAGGCTCCTTTAAATAATGTTGAAGGGTTTCTGGGTCATTCTCTTGTGTTGTAGCACCTCAATCTTGAGGGATTTTCTATGTAAAAATGTTGTTTAACATTTATTAATGCCTATTCCATGTTCCTAAACTCATTATATGATATTTCATACTGTTTTTAATCTCATACCTTCATAAAATATGCTTCCCTTGCTTCAGTAAATTTCTGCATCTTCCAAGTCATAGGAAATCAGGGTTTTTCTTGACTAGTCGGGAAGGAGGAACTGTTTAACTTATAAAAACGAATTCTTTTTTCTTCTGAAATTAGAAATGTAGATCCCTATTGACCTAATATAACATATAACAGAGCCATGACCCTTATTTGTATGCATATTTCTGATTATACTCATTTTAGGGCAAAAATACTCACTTTTCCCCACTTTTATGCCCATAAAAGCTGATTAGAGGTTGTTTCAGAATTTTTAATTGATTAATGAGTGTTTATAAACTATTTTTATGATATATTAAGCTCACATCCCTGAAAAATTCGTTTTTCAGGCATTTCTGGCTGAGAAATCCATTTTTGGAACATTAAAATGGTATCAAAGCATGATCTTTGGCTCAGCCTGTGGCTTCAAGCCAAAGTGCGGAATCCCTAAAGTATGAATATTTAAATATATATAGACAGAGTCTAAATATGGCCAGGTAGCCTCTGGATCTCATCCTTTTCTCAAAGGTGACATATCCATTAAATGCCCCTGCAGTCAATCTCTCGAATAGAATCATGATACTGCTAAAGAGGGAACTTTACAGTAGTATCAGATAAGAGAAGAGAAAAATATTAGAGAGCTGAAGAAGATGAGTTTTAACTCATCACATTTTAGATCCAGGAAGATCCTCTTCAAAGAGGTTAGACAGAGGAAATAAGGAGGAAGAAAATGAAACTCCTAGAGGGTTTCAAGAAGCAGAAAGTTGCAGTGAGACCTATAGAAGGTTTCAAGAAGGAGGGAAAGATCCATGCACTTCCTATACTCAAAAAGAATGAGAGCTATAAAAATAAAAGAAATAAGAGCATGGCTCCACCACTTGGAAGAATGACAGAAGAGGAGATCTCTTTGCTCCTTTTCCAGGCCCTCAAGGGTATTGAGGAAGATCTCAAGGAGATTGAGAAGGTGGAGACTTGTACCAGTGTTGGCACAAACTTCGAAGATCAGCCTTCAAGTTCAATAATGAAGGAAGACTACATAGTTGCAGAAGAAGCTCTTACTTCTACATCTCATCGAGGTATGATTAAAGATTCATCTATTTTCATTTCAGCACATTGTATGAAAAAGATATACATCATTGCATGCTGTTGATTTAGAGCAACAAGTTGCACTGCGCTGTGCCAAAGCAGTGAGGAAGAAGAGAGGAACCATTCCTCCTTAGAGCATTCACATGGAAGCTTCATTCATGAAGTAATAAAGGATGGAATGATGGATGGCAGACATCTTGGAGTGACAAACCCTTTCTCCCTTCAAGATGACTCTTTCTCAACGAGCACACCCTTGCTCAAAGAGAAAATTCTACTTGCAGCAAATCCAAGGCCCTTTGGTTTTGGAAGGTGATGCATGAGGCAGAGACCTCATGAGAAGAATTCATTGGAGGTGCACTTCAGCACATCATGGAGTGCAAAGTTGTTCAACAGTTTGAGGAGGATCTTCCCTTCTCACAGAAGCAGATAGTAGATGTGGGACATCTTCAGATGGATAACATCTCTCATGACTGTGTTGGAAATTTCTTGAGCCATGCACATCATGACAGGAGGTTTTTTCCTACCACCTATTCAGATCCTCATAGAGTCAAATTGATCCTCAGGAAGATTTCATTTCAAGATCCCATGAAATGCAGAAGTCTGATTTGGGATGATGGTAGCCCTCATGGGAGGTGTACCAAGATGGAGGATAGAGAGCAAGAGGCTAGAAAGCCACTTGCAGAATTTTGATACCAGGCAACAGGAGGCTTGGCTGCACTGGCTGCTCTTGGAAGAGTTTGATCATCACACTCTTTCTAAGGGTATGTGGCAGGATACTTGCATCATGGAGCAGCAAAGAGTATGGGAAAATTGTGTTGGCATAACATTTTTCATGTCAAGCACCATGTTGTCACTACATGGATGGGATGATGGAAGTATGAGAAAGTAGCAAAGGATTTTGTTGCTTGGGATGCTCTTGAGAGAGCAAGGGAATATTTTCTCTCATAGTATTCATAATGTTGTAGGAGTAGAAGATGGCAGTATCATGGTGCAAGGGGGTCACTCCTCGGTCTTAGATGTTTAAGAATGACTTTCTTCATGGGGAGGACTTCTCATTTGTAGTAGCGTTATGGGAGATGCCTTTGACATCTTGCATGTCAAATATTAGAGTTGTTTGTTGATGGGAGCCTATTTACATGGGCCAAAATTGCTATCACTGTGGAGCTGGGATTTATTGATGGAGTATTCCCAGGATCACTTCTCATTTGATGCACTTGGTGAGCAAATAGGAGGTGAAGAAGATGAAGTGGTAGATGGAGACATATATTACTGTGGTGTGATTTTCTTGACTTGGGTTTCCAAGTGGGAGAAGAAGGAATTTCATGCAGCACTTGGTTCATCCCCCTTCATGGGAGTGTGCCAAACTATTATTGAGGATTCATTCATGAGTCCATGTATCTTCTTGCTTCCAACATATGGTGAGAGCTTTTTCTTGTATCCTCTTACCATCTCTTGGAAGTGCATTGCTCCACAAGAGGGCAAGCTATTTATTGAACTCCATGAACTTCATTGGGCCAAATTGCATGATGGAGACAGCCATCTATTCTGTGACCTTGGGAAAATATGTTTTCCTTACATGCAGATTCTTTATTCATATGATTAACCATGTCACAGGAGGCAATTTTCCATATACTCTTCTTAAGAAGCAGTTGAGAAGACTGCGCTGTGAGGATTTGGGGGAATGTTGGTAATCTCTTGCATCACATAGAACCTTCAGTATTTCCCTCATTATGATGATGATCATGTTTTCTTTGTTGATATTTCCATTATGTCTTTTGAGAGCATGATTGAGAAAGAGACACATGAGATGAGTGTGTCCTTTTGGGAAGGAGATTCCCACATTTTCTACAGCACATGTTCTAATGGGAACATGGGAAAAATTGTGGCCACCATAGCCAGACACTTGTTTCTTTTGGAGGTGAGCCATGTGTGTGATGGAGTACCTCATGGTGATACTCTTCTATCCATCACATATGAGACATTTTTGGCTGATTGGTTTTACAACATTGGAGGGAGGAACTTTGCAGAACTAATCCTCATGATGCCACTTGAAGGAAAAGTCCTTGCAGCTCAAGATCAGTTTGCACTCTACACTTATCTTAAGTGCAGAGGAGAATAGTGTGGGGTATGCTATCTTGTCTACCATGTGCATAATTTCAGCCCACCTATTTTGCAGGAGCTCAAGGTGGAGGAACATTTTCATAGAGTTGCCATGTCATGAGGTGACTCATTTTTGGTGGATGATTGCTTGAGGGTGGAGAACTCACATGGGGGATGATATTTCCAAATACACTTTAGATTCCATGCCTCAAGGGAGCCTCTAGGAAGCACCTTATTTCCTTCTTGAGTATTTTACTGTTTCATGTTGATAGCTATTTAGCTAACTTGCATGCTTGGGAAGGGCAATATGGAGATTCATTGTTGACAAAACATCTCATTATTTGGAGAAGTTCATCATATGGGGATGCTACAGTAGGAGGAGGAGACATTTTTTCAGTTCTATCCTTGCAGTTTCTTGAGGATAAGCAACAGTTTGGAGGGGAGAGCTGTAATTTTCCTAAATTATCTAAGCTAATTGGAACATTAGAATTTTGTTTTATTTTTCATGTTTATGAATAATAGATTAATGGAGGACATGAAACACTCCTTAGATCTAAAAATAAATACATGCTCAATGTGAACATGATTAAATATGAGCTGGTTGCATAAAAACCACTTGTGTATGAATAGGGCTGAGTTATTTGACTGGGTCAACAAGACCAAATCACAAGACAATCCAGGTGCATTGAACCTCCTAAGTGATCTGTGCAGTTCTAGAAGGATCTTATAAATGTGAAAGGGGCTAATTCAAGTGAAGTGGTTTAGGGTTTTGCACTTCCTCATTTTATAAAAGGGAAGGAAAGGACTCAAGGAAGGGTTGTTGATGATTTTTGGTTGCTTGAGCAACTCAAGTTCTCTTGGCTAGTTAGCCAAATGGAAGAGGGTTTCCTGTTTAGGAATCCTCTCTCCTTCCATGGAGTAGCTCTTTGGAGGAGGATGTGCTGAATTGATCCACTATCTGGCATTTGGCCAAGCTTCTAATTTCAACTGCAATGCAGATCTTGTTGAGGGTTTGATTTCTTTTGTAAGCTGCAGCAAGTGGAGTCTAGATCTTTTCAGATCTAGAGCATTTCAGTACTTATTTTCAGTGGAGGAGGGTTTGAATCCATTGAGGAGTTGTATTGAATGATTTTAGCTTCATTTCATATCTTGGCATCAGGCCAATGTGTTATTCATGGTATACTTCACAGTTCCTTCCCCAAATCTGTATTATTGCTGAAGGAGCAATGTTGCAGGGTTTTTGGCATCATTTTGGAGCTAGATCTCTGATGTGAAGGAAGCCTCCTTGCATCAAGGGAGATCCATGGATTGGCCAACCAATCCATGTATATTTCAGGTATAATTCATTCACTAAATTTTTTTCTTCAGAAATTCTGAATCATTCTGCAGATCTGTTGCAGTAAAACTTAGATCTGCTCCGGCATTTTCATGTATTGCTGAAATCCCCAAGGGGAATGTAATAAAGAGCCCTTTGGGAATTTTGATTCATTATATATCTCTTTTTTCATGTATTTATCAGTTTCAGATCTTTAATATAATAAAAATAAGCTTCAGCATCTTGTAAATAATGCTAAAGGGTTTCTGGGTCATTCTCTTGTGTTGCAACACCTCAATCTTGAGTGATTTTCTATGTAAAACTGTTGTTTAACCTTGCTTAATGCCTAAGCCATGTTCATAAAATAATTAACTGATATTTCATACTTTTTTACATCTTATACCTTCAGAAAATATGATGCCCTTGCTTCAGTAAATTTCTGCATCTTCCAAGTCATGGGAAATCAGGGTTTTTCTTGACTAGTCGGGAAGGAGGAATTGTTTAACTTAGATAAACGATTTTTTTTTTTCTTCTGAAATTTGACATGTAGATCCTTATTTACCTAATATAAAATATCCCAGAGCCATGATCCTTATTTTTATGCATATTTCTGATTATACTCATTTTAGGGCCAAAATCCTCAATTTTCCCCACTTTTCTGCCCATAAAAGATGAGTAGAGGTTTCTGAAGCATTTTTAATTGATTTCTAAGTGTTTCTAAACAAATTTTATGATATATTAAGCTCAAATCCCTAAAAAATGTGTTTTTCAGGCATGTCTGGCTGAGAAATCCATTTTTGGAACATTACATAGCTAGCTCAACCAAGGGAGTTTCAGAATGTTTTTCATCAAATATTTTTACCAACCTCCTGGTGAAATTTTAATAATTAGATATATTTACATGATTCAAGGAAGAAGTTTCATAAAACCACTAGGCATAAGCCTTACCTTCAAGATGCAGCGCCACTACTCTAATGGCTTCATCTTTTGAAACTTGGTGTTGCTGCAAATAGGTGTTTAGCTCCTTCACCCAAGCCCTAGATGTGCATCTAGGTGACCCATCAAAAGTAGATAGAAATAATATACCCAAATCATGCTTCTTGCACCTTTTTATTCTATCATGGTTGCTAGGTCTTCTATTATCCTTGATCTTACAAAATTTTTGTAATTTTAGATGATCTTTGAACCTCTAAGATAGAGATTAATACTCTTGAAGATAGTCACCAAGAGTCTCCTCCTTTGGTACACCTCCTTCCTCCATCTCTCTTGCTATGAATATAGGCATGGTAAAGAGTTGTAGATCTAATGGTGTAGCTGAATGCTCACACCCATAATGTGAAAATATGGAGCTTTCTTCATGTGCAAGCCCTCTTGGAGAATATCTACATCTCTCCATTCTCATCTCTTTGATGTCTCTGTTAATGCACTGCATAGTTTGAAGAATAAGTTTTGAGAACTCCTTCCCTCCTAATATTGCATTTTTGCCTTCATCTCTTTTATAGATCTTCTCCTTCCTATGAGAAGCCTCCTTAGATGACATAATGGATTAAGTACACAGGATGAGCCAAGATTATGCTCTGATACCACTGTAATATTCCCAAATGGGAAAGGCATAAATAGAGTGTATAAAACTAGAAATATGTAGCAATATAAATAGATCAAAGCATGAGAAAATAATAGATTCATTCCATTATGAATATACAAGAAAAACAGGTACAAGATCTTGAGGAAAATATCACTCAATTTTGGCAAACAAGCCTCCCATGAAAGCATACACCTAGATCTAAAATGTTGTTAATACATGAAATACAAGAATGTAGAAAATTGCATTGTCTAAGAGAGAATAGCAGCTGAAAGATATAAAAAAATATATTTATGCTGATATAATGCTAAAAAATTCTAAGGATAGATATCCATGCTCCAAAACAGATTTCCAGGACAACCTAGGAAAGGTTTTCGGAAATACACACTATACAAAATATAGCAGATTTAGCCCTAGGGCTAAATAATATCTGCAACTAAATCACTGATGGGAGATGGTTGGTCTGATATAAAAGATGGCTGATCCTCCTCCAACAGATCTCCTAAATGAAGGGCTGATCCCCACACAGGAAACCCAAACACTCCAAATAGAGCAATAAACCCACTGTTGCAGCTGCTCTCCAAAATAGCGCAGTCCTTGAGGGAAAATAAATTGTATCTAATAAATGATACCTGGACTAGTGCCAAAATATGTAATGAAACCTTGAGAACTTCCTCACAAGATTCTAGATGAAAGGATGATCCCTCCAATGGAAAACTAGATCAGAAATTGGAGATCTCTCTCCTCCACTGCTACACGCCTACAACACAACCCAACTCTAAACAAAACTGTGTTGTACATGAGATTGAATCTTGGCCAAATGCATGCATGTGGAAGTATAATACAAACTCTTCCAAGAGCTACTCAATGGAAGAGGTGGGATTCCCGATCAGGAACACCCAGTACTAAACAACACTTGCAATATTAGCTAAACAGCTAAAGAAAGCTATATGTCTAAACAGACCATATATCAAAACATAAACATATATCTACATAATGAATATGGCTACCATCCTCTTCCTTTTATAAGATATGAGCTTCCAAACCCTAAGCCCCATCCATTAATGACACTACTTCCATGCAATGTGTCTCTATCTAAAAATGTGTTGTCCCTTCATTAATGTCCACTCCTCCATAACATTGTTGATTTGGTCAAAGTTGACCCAGTTAAGGTGCTTCAACACCTGTTCACACTTTAGGGTGCTTTATTAAGCTGAAAATATGATCCACTTTCACATGAGAAGTGGTTTTATTCTTCATAAAGAGATTTACTGATCTCCCTACCCACTTATTCACCTATCTAAGTGAAAAAACAAAACTTTAATATTCTAATGAGCTACAAGCTAATTTAGGAATATTAGAGATGGATATTTCTCTTTCATCTCATCTTCTCACTCCCAAGTAGCTTCCTCAGGTGTAAATCGTCTCCACTGCACTTTAACCCTAGCTAATATTCTATTCCAGAGCTCAATTTATTCCCGCTCCAGTATACGAAGGGGCTATGGAAGAAATTTCCCTTCTGTTTCCACCAATATCACAGTCCAATCAATTACATGAGTAGGGTCATGTACGTACTTTTTTAATAAGGAAACATGAAAAACATTGTGAACCTTAATATGACTAGGTAGAGCCAATCTGTAAGCTACTGGACCCACTCTTTCTAAAACTTCAAATGGTCCATAGTAGCGTGGTGCTAACTTAGCACAAATACCAGCATATAATCTACTTTATGAGGCTTAATCCTCAAATAAACATGGTCTCCCACATTGAATTCTCTATGAATTATTTTCTTGTCTTCATAATCTTTTGACGATCATCAACTATTTTTATATTTTGCTGAATATTATTCACAGTTCTTTCCATTTCCTGTAGTGCATCTGGTCCAAGAATCAGTTTATCATCTAGTTGACTCTAACTGAGCAGAGTGTGGAATTTTCTGCCATACAAAGCTTCAAAGGGAATAATCTTAATAGAATATTGATAACTATTATTATAAGCAAATTATGTCAGATGCAAAAAATATTCCCACTTTGTGGGTATGTCCATCACACACATGCGCAACATGTGTTCTAAAATCTGATTTTTTCTTTCAATGTGTACATATTTTTGAGGATGATAAGCGGTACAAAAATTCAACTTGGTACCCATTCCTCCAAATAGAGTTTTCCAAAAGGTTGAACTAAAATTTTCATCTCGGTCAGATATAATCATTTTTGGAATTCCATGCAATCTCACAATTTCTTTCATAAACGCATTGGCTACTTGAGCTATGCCAAAAGTAGATTGTACTGGTAAAAAGTGAGCTACTTTAGTTAAAGATTCTACTACCACCATTATAGACTCATGTTGATAGTTAGTTTGTGGAAATCCTATAATGAGATCTATGGAAACCACTTCCCACTTCCATTCTGGAATAGGGGGAGGATTTAGTAGTCCTGCAGGATGTTGATGTTCAACTTTTAATTGTTGACATTCTAAACACCTTGCCATATAATCAGCTACATCCTTTTTCATACCTAGCCAAAACATGTTCTTCCTGCATAAGGTCTCTTATGGTATTCATCTAAGATTTCCTGTTTTAAAGATGTCACATTATGAATATACAATATTTGTTTGTAATGAATCAATCCTTTCTGGTTTATGGTATATCCCACAACTTCAGTTTGCTCCAATTTCTCTTGCAATTTTACATATTGTTGATCTTGCATTAACACTCCATGAATTTGTTCTTCTACATCAAATTTCACGCTACTTCTTTCATATGTCAAAATTTGATGAGCATTCCTACTCAAATCATCAACAATTTTGTTTTCCTTTCCTTTAATGTGTTTGATTTCCATATCAAAATCACTAAGGAAAGCTAACCATCTAGCTTTTCTGGAATTTAGATATGGTTGAGTAAAGAAGTATTTTAGGATTATGTGTTCCGTCATTAATATGAACTTCTTTCCTAACAAATAATGTCTCCACATTTTTAATGCATGCATAACAACAACTAGTTCTAAATCGTACACAACATAATTATGTTCATGCTTCTTATGTTTTATTAATTCATAAGCTATTACTGAATTATCTTGCAGTAATACTCCTCCTATCCCTTCTACAAAAGAATCTGTACACACTACAAATTATTTGTTTTGATCAGCAATTTTCAATATGGGGGAAGTAGTTAATTTCAGTTTTATTCAAAACTATTTTGACACTATGTTGTCCACTCAAAATTTACTTCTTTTTTCTACAATGAAGTAATAGGATAGGCTAATGCTAAAAATCCTTCAAAAAACCTCTAGTAGTATCCGGAAATACCCATGCATGACTGTATTCATGGTACATCTGTGGGTACAAGCCAATTCATGATTTCTTGTACTTTTTCTGGATCAACTGTTAATCCATCCTTTGAAATCACATGGCCCAGATATTGAATTTTATTTTTGTAAAATTTACATTTGCTGAGTTTTTCATATAATTGATGTTCTCTAAGTGTTTGTAATAATATCCTGAGATGTTCTTGGTGTTCTTATTCATTTTTGGAGTACACTAAAATGTCATCAATGAAAACTAATACAAACTTGTCTAGATATCTATGCAGAACACTATTGATTAAACACATGAACGTAGCAGGGGCATTTGTAAGTCCAAAGGGTAGGAATACAAATTCATAGTGTCCATATCTAGTTCTGAATGTTGTTTTGTTGATGTCTTCCTCTCTAATTTTGAGTTGGTGATATCATGTTCTCAAATCAATTTTAGAGAAGATAGTAGCTCCTCTTAATTGATCAAATAGATAATCTGTCCTTGGGAGATTATATCTATTAGTAATAGTTAACTTATTTAGATGTTTGTAATCAATACACATTCTGAATGTGCCATCTTTCTTTTTGACAAACAACATAGGGGCTCCCCAAGGAGACACACTTGGTATGATGTACCCTCTGTCTAACAATTCTTGCAATTGTAGTTTCAGTTCTAGTAGTTTAAGAATACTCATTCTATAGGGTGCTCTAGAAACAGGTGTAGCTCCTGGTACTAGTTCAATTGAAAAATCAATGTCTCTTTTAGGGGGTAGATGGGGGATTTCTTCTGGAAATACATTCTTGAACTCTCTGATCACTGGTAAGTTTTCTACAACCTCTTTTTATGTTTTTTGTCCCAACTCTTCCACTTGTTGTTATAGCATAATTTTTCACCCTCATGTGATTCATGATTGTCTTTTTGGCCTTGGGCACCCATTCCCACAGACTTGAATAAAGTTCATAAAAAACAATGTTTAAAATCCCATACGCGGGTATGCCCAGACTTTTCCGCGTGTATACGCGAGTCCATAGACACTTTTCCGCGTATGCCATTAAAATCATTAAAAAATATATGAAAGCCCCTCATGTGCATGGCCTAAGGGAGGGAGAAAATTATAGACATTATACTCTATTGGAGCCTCAATTCAAATCTGATTTCCCGTGCCTCCTGCACTTCCCAGATTTTTACAGGAAACCCTTGTTTCCTGGAGATGTTCATCAACTTATATGTCATCTCGTGTGCACAAGTCTTGAAAGTATCCTAGCGAGGAAAGGGCGGGATAGATCCGGACGACGGTCTATTCGTATATCATGGAAGGATTCAGGTGATCTCTCCACCTTTCTATTATTGTACATGTTGTTCGTAATGAAGACGAACCATCTTGTTCCCGAATTCACGTGTTAATATCTACTTGCATATGTGAAAAGATTGTTAATTAAGAATTTATTATTGTTTATATGATGTTTCACATGGATTACACTAACATTTAGGAGAGGTATATGTTGTACAACTAGATTTCCGTGCATGTTCTTTCTTGGTTTCCAAGTTGAAGAGGAAGAAGGGTTGTTGGGGGTTTGGACCCCGCGGGATCTACATCAAACGTAGGATTTACGCGTGAGTTCTACAATCGATGTTATCTAGTTTTTAGCGTACAATTTTGGTTGTGTGAGTCCTTCTTGAATAACATGCCCTGATCTGTGGAGGTTTTTGACCCAACGACGTCTAGGGAGTTATTTCCTGAAACAGAACTGGCGACTCCACTGGGGATCGAAAGGCAATTACTGCATCTTCATGTAGTTTCGTTTTCATTAATTTCTTTTCTACGTCATAAAACATCACGAGTTTCATTTCCATATTCCCTTGACTTAATATAACAACCAACTAAAATAAGCGCATTAATTCAAAAACAACTAGCAAGTTTTTTATTAAGTGTCATACATCAACTAGCTAGGTTGTAGGGCCTTGGATTAGGTGAGTGGAGAGTTAACTCTCCAAGGCCGCTCAAACTAAAACATAGAAGTTTATTAAATGAGCGAAATCCAACTCCGTTAGGTGGACCAGGAAAGCTCTCCTCTAGAGAGTCAAGCACAAGGGGAAGTGAAGGTTGAGACGAGAGATACCCCTCTCCGATTTACTGGATCTTGCCTTAAGACCATTCAGCCCGGCTGCTGACACGGATTGGTGCCCTTAGTTGCCTTTCCAGGTACCACACAGGTGACTGCGGGGGGAATACCCATGGTACCTGAGACAGACGTCATATCACTTCTAGCAGTACTTCTGGAGGGTGCCCCGGCGAAGCTTGGGTACTTGCACCGGAAAAGGCTGTTGTTAGGAGGTCGGCGTAACTATTTTTGTTACCTTCGCTAGTAGGCTTGGGCCGTAATTATCCTAGACTACTTTCGGGAGGTCCTATTTTTCGTTTTCTCATATTTTGGTGTCCGGTCCTAATCACCCGGAGCAGAAATACCTGAAGGCTACTTGCTTGGTTGCATCTTAGGGATTTTTTGTAGTGAGTGCTCTTTGCTCCTAGCTTTCTTAGCATTATACTTTTCTGAGTCTAATTAATCTGTTAAAGTGGCTGATCAAGCGCCTCATCGATCGAGGAGAGTTCGGGGTTATCTCCGGAAACTATTCAGCCTTTTTCAAGAAGGCGTAGGAGTAATATAGTAGGTGAATATCACCCAGTGGTATTTGACGCGGCGGAGAGAGATCCTCCGCAAGGGCTTGAAGGTTTTGTAGTTGGTTCCGGTGTTGGTTCCGAGAGGAGCGCTTTGCTCACCTCGAGAGTCTTATTTCCGCGAGAAGAAGAAGTAGAAGTAGAGGAAGTATCTCAACTTTCTGAATCACTTCCATCTCCTCTTCCTCCTGATTATCCGTTTGTTGTTGAGTACATCAGAAATGAGTCAGAAAGACCAGAAAGTCCTTATCCATCCTATTCATACCTTTCGATGGCCACGACTGGGAACGTGGCTTCAGCTGTGAGTGCTGCAGGCATTCAGACTCCTGCTTCTGTAGAAGGAGGAGGCACAATTTCTATATCTTCGATTGCTTCTAGTACTGCAGTGTTTGGCTCTGGTTTCACCCAAGCACAAGCTTCTCAATCTGGTCCCTATTGTTTTAGAATGCTTAGTAGTGGGATTCCTTCGTTTTCCTTTTCCACTGCTGCAACTGCGTCTACACCCATGTCTTCCATGGCTAGTGGGTCAGCTTCTTTTCAAGGGGTCCCCTTCGGAAGTGGGCATATTCCTAGTTTGAATCCTTCCTTATGGTCTTTTCCTTTTACTTCTCAGACTCAGATTTTTAACCCTTGGTCTGGAGGTCAGAGTTCGACTACCTTCACAAGTTGGAACCCTGTATTTACAGCAGTGGGGGCAGGGAATCAGTTTCTCGCTGGTCAACAGGGGAATGCTTCTTTCCCTTCATCGAGTGATTATCAAACTTTTTCCCCTCTTTATAATGCTTGGAACCCCTATCAGGGGGTTTCCTCTTCATTTATTACTTCGTGGGGGAACTGGTCCAGTCTTTGGTAACTCTACGTTGGGAGGGGGTCCTTCTCCAAATGCTGGGTCTTATCGCCCAAAATTTTCTATGAGTTCTTTCTGGCAACCTGGTGCCTCATCAAATCCAGGTTACTCTTTTCAAAATGTTGGGAATTCATCCCACCAAGGATGGAATCCTTAGGCTCCTCCTCGTTTACCTTTTCTGGCAACGTTGAACTTGCCAGACTTGTCGAAATTGACAAACGATCCAATCCGATATAGTTCGAGGTGGCCTTCGGTTCCTACCAAACTACCTTCAGACATTCCAAAGTTTGAAGGAAAGAATGGAGAGGACCCGACTGATCATATCACCACTTTCCATTTATGGTGTTCATCTAACTCCCTGATCGAGGATTCGATTAGGTTGAGATTTTTTCAACGCACCTTGAATGGAAATGCTGCCAAGTGGTACATTGAGCTAGTTGGGGGAAGTTTTGCTACTTTTGGAGATCTGGCTACTATATTTCTAAATCATTTCCAGTTGCCTGTCCGTTATGATGTCGGGACTGAACTCCTAGCTAATTTTAAGCAGGACGACGGAACCCACATTTCTGACCATATTCAGGAATGGCAGAGAAGGAAGAGGCTTATTAAAGCTTATATTCCGGGAGAATTCCTTTTGGAATGGTTTTTGAAATCCTTGCAGTTAGATATTTCTGAGGATGTATCCTTGTCTGGGGTGTTTTCTGAGGAGTAGGCTATTTTCAAGGCCCAATAGCTGGAATTGATATATTCTCAGTCTAGTGTCCTTCATAAATATTTGTCTAATGCTCCTCGCTCCAAATTAGACATATCCAAGACTAAACCTGGTCCTCATGGTGATGGACTTATTGGGTCGATCAATAGTGGCGCGGCTAACCTGCTTAGTCAATTACAACAGTTGTCTATACAATCTGCTTCTTCTGGTCAGGCTATGCCTACTGAGTCATCGCCTTCTCAATCTTTGTCGATAAATGCCATTCAAACTTCCAACCCTAAAGAAAATCAACAATCCGAAGGGAAGAAGAAGGGACGTAATAATAATAAGAAAAAGGGCAAGGATGGGAAGGGTAATGCAAATAAATCCAACGAGCATGTTGGTGAGGGTCCAAAGGATAAAAATAAAGTGAATTTTCCATGCAAGTTATGCGCTGGAGACCATCTTACTCACCTTTGCCCTAAAATTCAGGATGCGTAGTGCTTGATAGCTCAACAGGGTTCTTTTAGTTCCCAGGTTGTGTTGACAAACCCTTTTCCCTAAAGGCAACAGCTAGTTGTTGGCGCGAATCAAAATACTGGGGCTTCCTCTGGGGGCACCTAGGAAGGGGAAAATCCATCAAACATATAAATGATGAGTGCTCATGTGGATATCGCCACGAGATCCTGTGATTATGGCGAAGATGAGTCTTCGAAAGCCAAGGGTGCTCTCGATGGTACTGAGTCGCTTCATATTATGAGGCCTAATGTTGAGCCTATACCTCGGATGCCAAAAGCATCTACCAAGCGTATGACAATTAATCCAAATGCTAGGGCTGCCCAGAATTACTCTATTGTGGAAGATCTGGCGCAGAGTCCTTGTGCCATGTTGGATCTTGAGGTGCTCCAGTCTTGTCCAGCTCAGCGCAGTGCTCTGTTCACTGCTATTGGGGCTGTCGATCCAAAGAACTCTCTTGTGATTACATTCTATATCTCTAATTTTAAAAAGAGACTCCCCCATCATATGGCTTTTCATATCAAATCGTCGTTTTGGAAATTCAATATCTTTCGAACGGTTGTTGATGAGGGCACTTCCACATGTGTGATGTCTCTCGCATGCTGGAAGGGAATTGGATCTCCCGCAATTGTTCCATCTGCTACTCTTCTGACTGTGTTTGACGGTCATTCTCACAGACCGCATGGTATTGTCCCAGCTTTTCCCATCTGTGTTGGGGGAAAAACTGTAAATATAGAGGTTGAGATAGTTGATGCAAGCTTGGACTACAACCTTCTGTTGGGGCGAAACTGGATTTATGAGATGGATGCCATTGCATCCTCATTATTTCGTATTATTTGTTTCCCTCATGAAGGGAGGATTGTTACAGTTGATCAATTGGACTGTTCTCCTGTAGACCCGAATGCATATACTGACTCAACTATTCCAAAGTTGGATAATGCCAAGCCACCTGTTGAGAATTTAGGGGTTGGAATGTATTCTTCTTTGATGGGTACTTTTGATATT
Source organism: Pinus albicaulis (assembly GCA_034641835.2). Taxonomy (NCBI): domain Eukaryota; kingdom Viridiplantae; phylum Streptophyta; class Pinopsida; order Pinales; family Pinaceae; genus Pinus; species Pinus albicaulis. The sequence continues at coordinate 413,213,015 of CM076582.1, read as the reverse complement.
CCACCTCCTACCATTCATATAACTGCAATTTCATCCTCCAGGGCTCCTATTCAAAGAGAGTTCTTTAGAACTCATTATTTTTCGGATCCTTGGACCTTTCCTTCCCCTACCTCCACATTAGTGGAAGGTCAAGTGGGTGGAATGGAATTTCCGATGTCTACAGCTGAGATTGCTTATCAATCTATTGTTGACTCTACAGAGTCCATTCTAGCTCCTCTTTCTCCGAAAGAGTTGGATGGCGATGTGGCTCCGGCTTGGACACTTAGTTCTTCTTCCGCCTAGGATTGCCGTGATACCACTCTTCCATCTGAAGAGGCCATCCTGGAAGTTATGACTGGTATAGATAGACCGTGGGATGATTTGCATCATCGGTCTTACTTTTTACGTGATTTGAGCGAAGTTGAATCAATTTTTCCAAGTCCTTTGTCTCCTGGTCCTGTTCACCCAGTCCTGAACCATTTAGCACCAACACAGGTATATGCTGAAGGGAACATGGCTGTGATTTCTCCAACTATCCCAGTGAACATTTCCAGGGATCCCAATGTTATAGAGAATGTCTTCATTGGAGCTGAATGTTCCCCTGAAGAGATTCAGATTTACACCGATCTCTTTAAAGAGTTTAGGGATGTATTCGCTTGGTCTTATGAGGAAATGCCTGGTATAGATCCATCTATTGTCCAGCATGAGATCAAGACTTACGAAAATGCTAAGCCAGTGAGGCAAAAGCTTCATCCGGTCAATCCTAGGAAGGCTGCAACTATCAAAGTCGAGGTGGAGAAGCTGCTCAAGGCAGGATTTATTTTCCCTGTTCCTTTGACAGAGTGGGTTTCGAGTCCTGTTCCCATAGATAAAAAACAAGGAACAATTCGAGTTTGCATTGATTTCAGAGACCTTAATAAAGCATGTCTAAAAGATAATTACCCCACACCATTTATAGATCGGATTATCGATGAGTGTACCGGTAACGAGATTTTCTCCTTCATGGACGGTTTCTCCAGATATAATCAAATTACTATTCGTCCAGAAGATCAGCATAAGACTGCCTTTATTTGTCCCTGGGGTACTTTTTCTTACAAGAAGATGCCTTTTGGTCTTAAAAATGCTGGGGCTACCTTCAGCGGGCCATGTCATATGCCTTCCATGACATCAAACATATTATCGAGGCTTATTTGGATGATTTAGCTGCTCGTTCTCGAAAGAGAGTTGATAATCCTTCTCACCCCCGTCAAGTATTTGAACGATGTCGTTTCTACAAGATTAGGTTAAATCTGAACAAGTGTGTTTTCGCAGTTACATCCGGTCGGTTATTGGGATTAATTGTGTCATCAGAAGGGATTAGGGTAGATCCCTTCAAGGTTTAGGCAATACTTTGGTTGCCTCCCCCGTTGTCTATTCGTCAACTTCAAAGTCTACAAGGGAAAGCTAATTTTCTTCAGAGATTTATCGTAAATTATGCTGAAGATACCAAAGGATTTATGAGATTTTTGAAGAAGGGAGTTCCATTATTTTGGGATGACTTCGCTCAACGCTCATTTGATGCTTTGAAAAAATAATTTACCTCTACTCCTTTATTGATTCCACCTGATTATAGCAGGGATTTCCTTTTGTATCTTGCAGCAGCAGAATCTACCATTGGTATGGTTCTGGTTCAGGAGGACGATGCTCTTGAAGAGCATGTTATATACTATCTTAGTCGACGATTGGTAGGACCTGAACTCCGATATACTCCGATAGAGAATCTAGCTTTAGCAGCTGTTCATGATGTACAACGACTCAGACATTATATTCTTCTACGAAAAACTTATGTTTTGGCAGTAGCCAATCCATTTTAGTTTGTTCTCAGTAGGCGAGTGATTGGGGGAAAATACAATAGATGGATTGTGATTTTGCAGGAATTTGATCTAGATTTTATGTCTGCCAAGTCCAAGAAAGCTTTATTTTTCTCAGAATTAATCTCTGAGTTTCCTTGTGGAGAAGAGATAGTCTATGATGAATCCTTCCCGGATGAACATTTGTTTCTTATCTCTCCACAAGATCCTTGGTATGGAGATATCATTGTGTATCTTCAGACTGTGAAGTTTTCCTCTACTTTTTCGAAATATGAGCACCGTAAGTTGCGTCACTTGGTTAAGAATTACTTAATTATTGGTGATGCTTTATACCGTCGAGGGGTTGATTCAATCCTGAGACGTTGCTTAACTCTCGAAGAAGCTGAGGCTGTGCTGAATGATTGCCACAGTGGAGCTTGTGGTGGTCATTTATTTGGGCTTGCTACAGCCCAAAAAATCTTGTGTGCTGGATACTTTTGGCCTTCGATTTTCAAAGATTGTATGGAGTCGGTCAAAAAGTGTCATCTGTGTCAAGTCTATACTCGAAAAATGTGCGCTCATCCAGCTCCGCTTTTTCCAGTCATTACCGTCGGTCCCTTTACAAAGTGGGGTATTGATTATACTACTTGTAACCCGCCTTCGGCTAAAGGTCACAAGTACATTATTGTAGCAGTAGACTACTTTACGAAGTGGGTTGAGGCTATGCCTACTTTTGGGAATGATGGTGAGACAACAACTCTTTTTATTTTCAACTAGGTTATTGCTCGTCTTGGTATTCCTAGAGAGATTGTCACTGATCATGGCAGTCATTTTCAGAATAGCATGATGGTGGAGTTGGCTCTAAAATTAGGTTTCTGGCAGGAGCATTCATCTCTGTATTATCCTCAGGCCAATGGGAAAGTGGAAGCCGTGAACAAATCCTTGAAGACCATTCTTCAAAGGACAATTAATAAAGCTCGATGCAACTGGCATATCATGCTGTATCCTACACTTTGGGCATATAGGACATCAGTGAAAACTGCAATTGTCTTTACTCCGTTTCAACTAGTTTATGTGCTGGAATCCATATTTCCCATTGAATGTGAGATTCCTTCTCTTAAGTTAGCTGTTGAGATTCTTCCTGACACTTCTAGTCTTGAAGAACGTCTCCTTCATCTGGAACATCTTGATGAGCAGCGTCGAGATGCTGCCACGATGAATGAGGTGCATAAGAAACGAGTCAAAGTTCAGTACGATAAGGCGGTCAAACCTAGGGTTTTCTCGGAAGGAGACCTTGTTTTGGTCTATGCCCAAGAGAAGGATGCCCTGGGCGCAGGAAATTTTAAGTCTATGTGGTATGGCCCCTTCATCGTTAAAAAAATCCTTAAAAAAGAAGCATATACCTTGGTTGATTTTGAAGGAAACGAGTTGCTGGAGCCTAGAAATGGGCTCTATTTGAAAAGGTATTATGCCTAGGCTTCGGCCTAGCATCTTAATTTTGTATATAGTTAGTTTTTTTTTGTACATATCTGGTTTTTAGGTCTTTTATGTGATGGTGATGTTTTTGATCTTCTTTGGCAGGTTGTGTCGAATGTCATGAGTCATTATGGTTTCGCCGATGGTGCTAGTAGACACACTCGGAACTTGGCTTCCGCGGCTTGGGTGCTCCATCATCCATCCGGTCAGTTGTTAGTCTCAAGAGCAGTCTGCATTGGTCCTGCTTCCAATAATATAGCAGAGTACACTGTAGTTATTTATCTACTTTCGGAGGCAATATCTTTGGGTGTTGATTCGTTGGTAGTTTTCTTGGACTCCCAGCTAGTGGTGTCACAGTTGAACAATACTTATCGGGTTCTAGATCCATTTTTACTCCGGTTGTTTTTGAGGGTACGTTTGTTACAAAGATCATTTCAATTTTTAACATTCATTCATATTCCTCGAGCAGAAAATTGGATGGCAGACTCATTAGCTAATAAAGCAATTGATTGGCATATTAATCATTCCATAAATTAAAATTTAATCATCAAAAACATCATGCATTTTTGTACATTTGTCACATCACATCAAAAATCGCTGTATATATATATATCATTAGAGTGTTCAAAAAACTATACAAAATTTGGATCCATAAGTCATACAAAAATTAGGGCTTATGCCCGATCATGTTTAGTATCAAAAAATATACAGTCATCCGGTAATCATATCTATCTACTCCTGTGGTCGTTGCCCAAAATTCGTGTTCCTATAGAACACGATTGCAGTAGCGACTCGGTGGAATAATCGCACCCAATCACATGGTACTCCCACTACCCGTCTCTGGATGGCCTCAGGTAGATCTTCCACTACAGCCATAGGCACTTGGTGAGTTAAACCCTCCAAGTTCCTCTGTACAACATGGAGGGTCCTGTCTGGGTCTACAGTCACTCCGCCTCGCCTCTGCGGCGCTTATGCCGTGGGTAGCCCTTAGGACGGACTGGTCCAATATCTGTATCATGGTCATCATAATATTGTAAGTCATTTTGAATACAATCAAAAAACATGTTTTTTTTTCTCATTTTTTCACATATATTGAAAAAATCCAAAAAATCATATAATTAAAAAATTGCAATATTACCGATTGTGCCCCATGCCGCGCCTGGTGGAAGGACGAGGTCTGGATCACCACGGAAATCCATCCCAGGATAGGGGTAGTCCTCCACTGCGATGACTTGTTCTACCCATAGTTGGAAGAACTCGTCATCCCAGGTGGTTCGGGGAACTTCACTTCCCCCTAGTCTCTTCATCAGATTTTCCCATCAGGCAATTCTTGGGTCTCTTGGGCTGTTGATGGAAGAGATCACTTTGGGTCGAAGCCCAGGAATCTTCTCAAAGAAGAATGTCATCAAGATGGTCCCATACCCGAAATGTTTTTTTTTTGCTTTCCGGATGGAAGTCAGTTGTTGCTTCATGTTCATTAATAGAGCTGTACACCAATCATATAGGTGAGCTAGGCATTCCACATCTATGCTCATCGAGTCTTGGATGCCTGATGCAAGGAAGCAGATCCTGCTACCCTGCCAATGGTGAATAGGAGAATCTTCATGTGTAGATCTCTCAAATCTTTAATAGCAATTTGAGTCCCTACTTTCTTGGACCCCTCTACACAATAGACGTGGACATAGTCATCCACAGTAAGCCCTCCCAAAGGCTTGCTGTGCAAATCTACTGGGTCTCCCCTCCATGAGAGTCTAGCAATGAAGTAGATGTCTTCTACCTCTATGTGTATGGGCATTTGATCTATCACGAAACAATCTTTCTCCGGTTCCCAATAATTTACTAGCATTTCAAGTAACCAGACATTACTCTTCATATTTGGCATTTTGAAAAATTTGAGCAATCCACAATTTCGGAGGATATTGAGCGATTGTTGATCTTGCATTACTTCATTGTCAATTGAACTACGCTCACATTCCCTCCAGGTGATAGTCATCCTGAAAAAAATCATTCATTTGTCCATTAGAAACACATTTTTACATTTCGAGTTGCGCATACGCGATTTACCTTGTACACAGTCGCGTATATACGCGGCTTGGTCCATACGAACCCGCGTATGCGCAGAGCCCTAAATTAAAACAAATATTTCTATGGTGAAATTTCCACATTTTAACTCTATTAATGGACAAAATTGATAATAATGATGGATTAAGAGCTTACCTGACTGATTTGGCGAAGTTTGATCATCGATTGCTCCTGTTTTGACGAAAGAGGCTTTTTCTCCAGAGCTCTTTTTCCAAAATCAACAAGTAACAATGAACCAAATTTGAGGTAACATGTGTATTTATGCCCAAAAATTGAAATTTTTTGCAAAAATTTTTTATACTTATTTTTTCAATCTATCTTACGCTGCATAACCCGGATGCTTGGAAGTGCCCAGATTGGTATATTTTTAGGTACATTTTGATGACGTTGAGATTTGTCTGGTTTTTGATCCATGACTGCTGACCCGTCATGGCAGGTATATGATCTTCACTGGAATATAGGTTAGGAAATCCACTTTCCGTTGCATTTTGCATACTAGCCTCCATTCTGATCACTTGCCATAGGGTCGATCCCATCAGGTCATGAGTATTTAACCCATTTCACTCGCCGATTTTTAATCATGACTTGGTGGTAGAGCCTTCCTTTACATGGGCTTCCTAGTTAGTTCCTCGCTATCACTTGTTTCCCATGTTGCGTTTTATGTAGGCTCGGCAGTCCTGTTTAGTCACGCCATGACTTATGTGTTGAAGCTTCATTCTTCTTCTTCTTCACTATCATTTTTCTGGCTATTACCCTAGAGGCTCCCTGGTGTTGTTGAGTTGTCCTACTGCATTGCATACTGGCTACTTATTTATCCTGGCCTTTAGCTGGCTTCATTTGGACTCAATGTTTAAGACATCTTTTGACCTTGACTGTCTGTACAAGTTAACCATTGCATGCACTTAGCTATCGCGACTTGACACCCTTTTTACCCATGGATGGAACATTCCTTTGAGTATCGCTTACCAGTTTCCGCCACCTTGCATTGAGCATAGGATCGTTCTTATCCCAGGAACTAGTGCATCTATTTCTTGATACTCGTTCTATCCATTGTACCATAGAATTATTTTATTCTTTTTCAGGCTTATTATATGAAAAAGACAAAAAAATCAAATATAACAAAAAGAGCGAGAACGGGATGTTACTTCGTAATTTGATGGTAGTACAGTATCAGTTTGTCTCCCTTGAACAAAGCACATACATGTATATATTTCCTTCATTTGGGATGGTTTTATTTTTGACCTAGGTTCAAATTTTGCCTTGTTTCACTGGTCAGTCCTCCCCCGATTGGTTATCTCTTCCAATCATATGGAGATTTTGTTTTTGCCTCCTGCATAACAGACTTATACAGTGTCATTTTTTACTGCCATGGTCATCACGAGTCGTGCTTTTGCTCAAGGGAAGTCTAACCAGAGTCGGCCATTCTGCGGTGTCTCTTGACTCATTATTTCAGTCAGCCTTCCCGGTCTTGTCAGTATCTTGTTCTATCACATCAGATGTTTTGGTCTTCTGCTCGTGCTGGTTTGAGAAGGTCTCCATTGAATTATTTCTGGCAGGTTTGTCTCTCGTCGACTACGACATATTGCTCTGAGAGTAAACCTAGAGCCGCACCCTGGCCCTATTGCCATCATTGATAGGTGACCTTGTGCTCAGCATTTTAGCATCGTTATGGGTCTTTGACTGAGTGGTTTCCCCTGTGTTCGACGTCAACATACATTATCACACTTTGGATTCGTGTAGTACCTTGATTTCCATTTGACCCTATCGGTGGATATCTCGCCTCTGTGTCAGCTTTCATTATTGGTTGGTTCAGAGGGTTTCTTCCGTGCGCTAGCTTCATCTTGTGCATGTTGGAAACGTACTTTGGTTTGGTTCCGTCACTCTGCTTCATCCGATTCCTTCCAAATATTGGCCTGCGGGTTACACTCGCGTTGTACTGATGTGGGATGCCTTAATGCCTTCCTTCCAGCAGATCTTTTCCCATCGAATCCGAATCATTGCTCTGGGACTAAGGTCTAGACTCTTTTTTCAGTACCTTAGGGTTTGCAGTCATCAGTGGCAGACTCTTCGCTATCGACAGTGGGGATTCATCATTGCCTCCTGATTGGTAGATTCTTCCAAGTGTTCGACTTCAACTCATTTATTCACACTTTTTATATTGTGCTAGGGCACCTTGACACTCATTTTCATTATTGGTGGGTTGTCTCGCGTTGGTTAACAGTATACATTATTGACCGGTAATCCAACGATTTCTCACATGGTCGACTTCAGCTCATTTATTCCCATTGTGTAGAATTGTGCCATTGAGATCAGTGAAGACCTCGGGTTGCATCAGCATATTTCGGTTCACTTTTGACAGTCCATTCAGTTTTTGCCAGTGATTCCATCCACCCTTATATGTTGCAGTGTCAGTACAACAACATCCTATATGTTGGCTCTCGAGTTGCGTGATTGTACCATGTGTTCCACCCCTTATGATTTGGTACCTAGAGATTCAATTACTTTTGTGATCAGACATCTAGTTTCAGCATTATTGATCAGTTTGATATATGTGATACTTGGACATTGATTCTGACTTGTACTTCCGGGCCATGCTCAGTTGATTCATTGTGTACTTTCAGTTCAGCTATACTTGTATACATTCTGGATCTATTCTGTACTTTCTATATGGATATATTTTTGACTGAGCATGGGTATGCCCGCCTCAGATATGAGTTGACTCTCTGTTTTCTTTCATTGGTTTTTGGCAAGCTGAAATCTGGTGAAGTCCTCTCTTGTCCTCGCGAGGTTCTTTCTATGCACATAATATATTTTGGCCATCATGTACCCCTTCTGACCTCATATATTAGGGGGCATCTTTTATCGCATCATTTTTCACCCTCATGTGATTCATGATTGTCTTTTTGGCCTTGGGCACCCATTCCCACAGACTTGAATAAAGTTCATAAAAAACAGTGTTTAAAATCCCATACGCGGGTATGCCTAGACTTTTCCGCGTGTATACACGAGTCCATAAACACTTTTCCGCGTATGCCATTAAAATCATTAAAAAATTTATAATATAACCTCATGTGCATGGCCTAAGGGAGGGAGAAAATTATAGACATTATACTCTGTTGGAGCCTCAATTCAAATCCGATTTCCCGTGCCTCCTGCACTTCCCAGATTTTTACAGGAAACCCTTGTTTCCTGGAAATGTTCATCAGCTTATATGTCATATCATGTGCACAAGTCTTGAAAGTATCCTAGCAAGGCAAGGGCGACACGAATCCGGAAGACGGTCTGTTCGAAGATCGTGGAAGGATTCAGGTGATCTCTCCACCTTTCTATTATTGTACATGCTATTCGTAATGAAGAAGAACCATCTTGTTCCCGAATTCACGTGTTAATATCTACTTGCATATGTGAAAAGATTGTTAATTAAGAATTTATTATTGTTTATATGATGTTTCACATAGATTACCCTAACATTTAGGAGAGGTATATGCTGCACAAATATATTTCCATGCATGTTCTTTCTTGATTTCCAGGTTGAAGAGGAAGAAGGGTTGCTGGGGGTTTGGACCCCGCGGGATCTAGATCAAACGTAGGATTTACGGGTGAGTTCTATAATCGATGTTATCTAGTTTTTAGCATACAAGTTTGGTTGTGTGAGTCCTTCTTGAATAACATGCCCTGATCTGTGGAGGTTTTTTACCCAACGACCTCTAGGGAGTTATTTCCCGAAACACTTGTACAACAAACACTTGGTAGCCTTTTCTTGCTGTCCTATTTAATTGTAATGTAGAAATTTGTCTCACAGATTTTGGTTTTGGTTTTCCTTTTACTATCACAACTTTTTCTTCAACATCTATACAATGTACTGTTTTGTCTAAGAAATTTACTATTTCTTTCTGTTAGTCCAATTAGTCCATTCCTACTAACATATCATAGGATCCTAGAGGTAAAATATTTAAGTAAAGTTCAATTTCATATCCATTTAAATTTACAATAGTTTTTGGAAGTTTACGGGTCACTTTTCTTTTTGTTTTTATAGCTAACTGCACTAACCATGCTTGCTAAAATTTTTCTGATTTTAGCTTACAATTTTCCACTATCTGTGGACTGACATTTTCTCTTGGATCTATTAAAATAGAGATAGGTTGTTTAGAAATCATACCTTCAATTTCTATCATGGTTGATTAGTGTTCATCCTATCGATCGTCTAACACAGCACTGATACTAGGAATGTTACAAGCAATGTCATTTACTGTAGTTTCATCTCATACTGCTTGAATGTTCTGTATTGTTCTTGTATTATGTGGGCAGTCACGTAACATGTAAGCAAGGAAAATTTTAGGGGCTAATTCTCTATACTTTTTCCCAAAAAAATATTCGCCAATTTCCATTATATTCTAAAATTAATTAGCTGAAATTTTATAGTATGAAATTATTTTACCTTAAAATTCGCTAAGATGTTATATATAATAATATAATATAATCAAACTTTTAGATATTTTTACAAAAATATCATAATTTTTTTTACATTTTTTCTATTCTAGATTACTAATATTCGCCAAAGTTTCTAAAATTTCAAATAGATATCCATCTTTAAAATTTTCCCTGCATGTAAGGTTCTCCACAACCCCAACACTTTAATAGTTCTTTCATTTTTATAATACTTTCACTTTTTATGTTTGTCTCCATTTGTTTAGAACCAGTATGTGATTACGCTGGTTGGTTTCTCCACTCTTGTTAAATTTCTTTCACTGGTGGTTTTTCCCAGAGTTTTTTCAGATATGCTAGTTTTGATCTTTTTATGCTCGAGTCACCCCTCCCTTTCTCTTTATTTTGCCAATTTTTCAGCTGATCATTTCTTCCTTTAAACTTTTTATAGCATAATCATGCTTTTCGAATAGGTTCATCCATTTTTTTTGTATTATCAAATTCAATTATTTCTATATAGATAGTAGGTAGGGAGTTCCAAAATTGTTGTACTTTGGCATTTTCTTCTCTGATATAAGGTACATAGCGAAGTAAGTTTGTCAATTTGGTAACAAACTCATCAATTGTGAGTTGTCCTAATCTCAGATCATGAAATTCCTTCGCTTTATCATCATAATACCTGTCATTTGGGTATCTAGACTTGAACTTGGCTTGAAAGTCTTCCCATGTAACCAATTTTTCATCTAGCACATGTACCATTTTTGTTTCTTCCCACCAAAGTGTGGCTTTACCATGCAGTTGGTAAATTTCTAATTTTGATTTCAGATTACTTCCATATTCATATACCTGGAAGTATTTGACCATGTTCAAGAGCCAAGCTTCCGCATCCTCTTACTTTTCACCATCAAAATTTGGAGGTTTAAATTTGCGTAATTCCCCTTGCAACTCCTTTTTATTTATAGAATTATGTCTAGATTATTCCCCACCTTCAGACCCTTCTGAGTTGGTTTCAACTTATTTTCTCTTTTTTTCCATGGTCTACACTTTCATGACTAGATTGTGAGGTTAATTCCCTAATCAACCTCTCTTGCTCATGACTGGCCTGCAACAATCATTGCTAGTCCTTAGCTAAATCATTTCATATTGCATATTTTTTATCATGTCCAACATTTGAGCATTTTGATCTGGTGGGTCTCTCACACCCCCCAAATCCACATACAAATCTCCTTTGTTATTCATCACAACAAATTTACTATTCCTGCACTTAAATCGTTGTACACAAAATTTAATTAGTACACAAAATTCTGATAAAAATAAAAAATAAAAATAAAAAAATTATTTACTTACTTTTTTTCTATTTGGTTTTCTTTGTTGGGATACATAGGCCCAGTGTTTTAAACATAGGCTCTGATACCATTTGTCACAAATCCACTTACTCAAAAAAAAAAAAAATCTATTTATATCAATTCATACTGCTTTTATGCCCCTTACTTTAATTTTATCGTATTAGTATAATCTTACAGATTGTCACTAGTGAACTTTATCTGTGTCCTTATCCTTGTTTGATCTAACATTTTTTTCAATACTCCTAAACATTTCTAATGACATTTGTTACAGGTGTTTCACCAAGGCACACCCTAATTTTGTAATACAAACATTTAATTTAATATAATTAAATGTATACAATTCAAGTGTCATTCCACAACATTATAGTATGGTATAATATATATATATATAATTAACATACAGTACAATTAAACATATGTATCCTATGCTAGTTATTCATATTTCATAACCCATACTTTTAATGAGTTTGAAATACATATATGCTCCATTACCTTTAGTATCCCTAGCCACAAGTAATGAAAACCATTCTATGTGCAAATCCACATGAATGGTAATAATTGAATGGATAACCTTTTTCATAATGTATACGAATTAGGGTTATGGTATTAACCCTTACCCATTTATTATTTCAGACCTATATATTTGCATATTCGCATGACTTATTCCTATCACAACATTAATTGTATGCATAGGGTTGATGTTTAACAATTATGGTATATGTATTTGGTAATAACCTTCACTTGTATTAGAATAACGTATGGTTAATTTAGCAGATTAGATAATATCTGGGTGCTTTAACTTGAATGAAAGAACAAATCTATACATTTAACTATTATCGTTTCGATTTTTCCGCAATAACTCTTCGTATCTCGAACACGTGCTCATCACATGGGCTTAAGTACTGAGGAGACAGTTGTAAGGTTGTAGGGTTGGTATTTTCAATGGAGATGATTGATTCCTATACCCTCCAGTTCGTACTGACTTCGCTAGGATTTTATGATTGTTCATTTGTTCAAATTTTAGCAACGAGCTGAGCTCCTTCCTATGGTTTTCGGGGATGCTCTGGTTCTCGGTGAGGAGAACGATCCAAAGATGAATGCATTTCCTCCTTTGCATTATAGCTACGCTCGTTATAGGATCAGGTAATTTGTATAATCACCTAATTTATTTCCTTTCCATTGTTCCATGGCTTTGTTGGAATTTTGGGAATTCCAAACAATATAAATGGAGAGAATAAACTCCCCTCTACAACACAGAGAAGTTAAATAAAAAATTGATTGCAGACAGAGATGGCATAAAAATGCTTTCTTCTTCTATTTCATTAACAGAACTTAAAAAAAACTTTTACAAAATATCTTCCTCAATGGAGGGATTCACCAAAGTAAGACTTCTACAGACGCAGTGCTCTAAAAACAACTCTATGTCTCTCTTCAAAAATACTACAACACTGATGTGTTTTCCTTTTTCTCCGCTCTGCTGTGCGAAGAACTAAACAAAAATAACATTACACAGGCTTGCTGGCCTTTTGGCTTTTTATATGCCGCATATTAAAACATTACATAAAAACCTTTGCGGAACTTTAAAAAATAATTCAAATGCACGACCTGCGAGTGGGGACCACATCGCAGTCGGAAAACGGCGATCGGCTTGACAACAAACTTTGTGATCCACTCAATCTTCCGATTGTGATTACACCATGCACGCGATGGCCCGATATTAAATCCGCCATATAAATGACATCGGATCCACGCTTTATACAAAACAGTCGCACCAAACAAAACTTGCGATCACCATAAAAGTTCCGATTGCGATTGGCTCTTGGATGCGATGGTAATATTAACTCCACTGTATAAGACCGTCGGGTGCGCGCTTCAAACAAAACGCACGACCAACCAACAAACCTACGATCTTCCGATTGCGATTAAATTGTTGTGATTCCATTGAGTTTCCGCCACGTGGTCAAGTGGACCCACGGGCCTCCGCTGTTGGTGGGGGCGATTTATATATAAGTTTCAATGCATTAAACGTTCCGCTTGCGGAACTCTTCCATCAACAAGACACTTGGGCTATGTAACATTGCGATTTGCGATTGTGATTGGATCACATCGCATCGCAGAACTCCTCATCAAGAAGACACTGCTTCAAAAGAAAAACTTTGCGATTCCGATTGGCAACTAAGTGGTGGGGACCACTTGTCCCGCCAATTCAAAAATAAAAGGACTTTCGCCTGTTTAAACAAATTTCATTCATTTTTGGTTGTTGAGGGCTTTAAAGCCCGAAACAACTATTTTTAATTTCTCTGCTCCTCCATAGAACTGATCTACGAAAATCTTCGTCCTTCCACTGTGAATAACAGCTCCGCCCATCACCTGTTATTAACTTCCCCTGCAATCTGTGGCTGCGGCCCATCAAAATTTAATTCTCCTTACTGTTTCTCCATGCTTCTTCAATTTATAGTGTTGTGCACTCCACGCTCTGCTTCTGCTGCCTTGTACTCTTTTCTTCTTGTTACCGCCCAAGGCTGGCAGGTGACTTTAATATTTTCAACACTCCCCCTTAAAGTCAGCTGCTGGGTTATCCATCATACCCAAGCTTTTTCTTAAAAATTCAAATGTCTTCTGTGCCAATGGCTTTGTCAAAATATCTGCATATTGCTCCTCTGTTTTACAATGCTGTAAAACAATTTCTCCATTGTTTACCAATTCTCTGATATAATGAAACTTTGTATCTATGTGCTTTGTTCTTTTATGAAACACATAATTCTTTGACAATGCAATAGCTGAGCTATTGTCACAATAAATCACAGTGCCCTTTACCTGTTCTTGGCACAAACTTCTCAACATCCTTCTCATCCAAATTTCTTGACACACTGCTGCTGTAGCTGCCACATATTCTGCCTCTGCTGTAGACAATGCTACAATCGGCTGTTTCTTAGAAGCCCATGGAATTGCTCCTGAACCCATATGAAAAACATAACCGGAAGTGCTCTTCCGATCATCTACACTTCCAGCCCAATCACTGGCAGTGTATCCAACTAACTCTGAATTTTCTGAAGCTGTATACAGAATACCAAATCTTTTTGTTCCTTTCACATACCTCAGAATTCTCTTTGCTGCTTGCCAATGTGCTTCTTTTGGCTTCTCCATAAATCTGGAAATTAAACTAACAGCATGCATAATATCCGGCCTAGTTGCAGTCAAATACATGAGGCTGCCAACTATGCTTTTATACAAACTTGGATCAACATCCTTGTTGCTGTCATCTTTTCTCAACTTCAATCACGTTACTGTGGGAGTAATTACATCTTTGCACTCCTGCATATTAAATCTTTCTAGAACTTGATTCACATACTTTGCTTGAGATATACAAATCCCTTTCTCACCTTGCTCTACTTCTATTCCCAAGAAGTATTTCAACAAACCCATGTCAATCATTTGAAATTCATCTTTCATGACTGTTTTAAAATTTTCAATGAGCTAATAATCATTACCTGTAAATATTAAATCATCAACATATAAGACAACAATCAACATCTTACCATCCTTTTCTTTGATGTAGAGGGTGGGTTCTCCCTCACACTTTTCAAATCCATTCTCCAATAGATAGGAGTCTATTCTGCTCTACCACGCTCTTGGAGCTTGCTTTAGCCCATAAAGAGCTTTCTTCAGTTTACAGACCTTATGCTCTTGGCCTTTCTTCTCATATCCAAGAGGTTGTTCCACATATAGCTCTTCCATTAAGACTCCATTTAAAAACGCAGATTTTACATCCATCTAGTATACTTTCCATTTGTTTTGTGCTGCTATGGACAACACTGCTCTTACTGTCTCCATTCTTGCAACTGGTGCAAAATTTTCTTCGTAATCAATCCCTTGCTTCTGCTTATATCCCTTGACAACAAGTCTGGCCTTGTGTCTCTCTATTTTTCCTTCAGCATTGATTTTGGTCTTATAGACCCATTTAACTCCAATGACTTCCTTACCTTCTGGGAGATCAACCAACTCCCATGTTTTGTTCTTCTCTATGGCTTTAATTTCATCATCCATAGCTTCTATCCATTTTCTATCTTTAATAGCATCTTCAAAATGAATAGGATCATCTACTTGACAATACAAAGAAAATAGGGAATTCATACCTTCATTTGCTTCTCCTTGCTCATAAATTTCTCTAAGGCTTCTGAACCTTGTTCCTCGTTCACTTGGTGTAGCTGTGCTTGATGAAGCACTCAATTCTGCTCCATGTGGTGTGCTCGGTGAACCACTGCCGCTTCATCTCAAGGGTGTTCACGCTGCAGCTTGAGGCGTCCCTTGCTGTCCTTGTGCTGGTGGAGGTTGTGCAACAGATGGGTTGTTGATTTCAACCACATCTCCCTCATCTTCATCATGAGACAAATAGTTTTTGACATTGACTGTTTTCTCAATGCTTCCATCCCACGCTTCCTCTTCAATGAATTGCACATCTCTGCTTATCACAAAATTCCTTGTGGATGGGTTGTACAATCTATATCCTTTGGAATCTTCACAGTATCCAAGGAAAATGCACTTCTCCCCCTTACTATCCAATTTCTTTCTCAACTTGTCTGGAATGTGTGCATATGTAACACACCCAAAAACTCTCATGTGGGTGACTCCCTGTTTTCTGCCACTCCACGCTTCTTCTGGAACTTTGTTCATCACCACTTTTGTGGGGCATCTATTCAAAATATATACAGCACAGTTTTCTGCTTCTGCCCAATACTCATTCGGAAAGTGTTTTTCCTTCAGCATGCTTCTCACCATCTCCATTATGGTTCGATTCTTCCGTTCAGCGACTCCATTCTGTTGCGGTGTATACCTTGTGGTAAAATTCTTGTGTATGCCGTTCTCTCTGCAAAAACGCATAATTTCTTTTGATATGTATTCTCCTCCTGTGTCGGTTCTGAGGACTTTAATGTGCAGTCTGCTCTGTTTTTCTACAAGAGCTTTAAAATGACGAAATTTCTGAAAGACTTCACTTTTATATTTTAAGAAATAAACCCACACTTTTCTTGTGAAATCATCTATGAAGGTCAGCATGTAAATGCTGCCTGAAACTGATGCTGTCTGCATCGGCCCACACAAATCTGAGTGGATTATCTCCAAAGGTGCTTTCGCCCTTATGCTTTTCCCTGAAGGAAAATTTTCTCTCTGTTGCTTTCCCAAGATGCAGCCTTCAAATAGGCTGTCAGGCTTCTCAATCAATGGTAAACCTCTTACCATTCCTTTTCTGTGCAGCAAATTTAATCCTCCGAAATTGAGATGTCCAAATCTCAAGTGCCATAACCAATTTTCATCCTTCTCTTCCTTCTGAAAGGCTTCTTGTGTTACAGCTGCTATACTCTTTCCTTTTCCCTTCAAGTCAGTGTTGAGCTTGAGAGGAAACATTCTATTGCTGGTCATTTGTATTTTAGCAATGATTTTCTTGCTTGGAGGTATATCTTTAATTGTGCACACATCGTCTTTGAAGATTACATTGTAACCTTTGTTTATGAGCTGCCCAACGCTCAAAAGATTACACTTCAGACCTGGAACATAATACACATAAGGAACAAATTTCTGCTCCCCATTTCTTGCTCGAATACTAACTCTGCCTTTTCCTTTGACATAGATCTTAGTATCAGTCCCTGTGGTCACTTCAGATTTTACTTCTTCATCTAGATTGGAAAACATTGCTTTGTTGCCAGTCATATGATTACTACAACCTGAATCTAAGAACCAAACATCATCTTCTCTATCTTGTGCTACATTACAAGCTAACAGCACATTACTTGGGTTCTTTTCCTCTTTTGCTACATTAGCATTTTGCTTATTTTTCATGTCATTTTGCTTCTTTCCACATTCATTGGCATAGTGCCCATATTTCTTGCAATAATGACATTGGACATTGGATTTATCATACCTTTTTCCATGAGCATGTTGGTGTTGATTTCCACCTTGCTGGCTGTTGCATTGGTCGTGGCTCTGACCTTGATTGTTGCTCCTTCCATGTGAATGTGAAGGCCTGTTCCTTCCGCCTCTATTTTGGCTTCTGCCTCTACCTCTTCCTTTACCTTGACTTCTTCCTCTTCCTGAAGACATTTGGGTCTTGAAGGCGTGTTCAAGAGATGAATGTTCATCTCTGCTCAATCTCTGTTCATGAGTTATCAATGAGGCATGAAGTTCATCCACTGTGAACTGTGAGAGATATTTGGTCTCTTCTATGGTGGTAACAATAACATCAAACTTTGAGGGTAAGCATCTCAAAAGTTTCTCCACTATCCTTCTCTCTTCAAGAGTTTCTCCATGGGATTTTATCTGATTTACAATCCCAATCACATGTGTAAAAAATGTGTCTACACTATTTGACTCTTTCATGCAAAGAGTTTCAAAATCTCTTCTCAGCAACTGAAGTTTTGTTGTCTTAACTTTCTCCATACATTGATAGGCTACTTTCAGAGTTTCCCATGCCTCCTTGGACTTTTTAGCTGTTGCTATCCTTGGAAACACACTCTCATTTACTGCCTGGTACAAATAGAAGAGGGCTTTAGCATCCTTCTTTCTATTGTTCTTCAATAAATCCTTCTCTGCTTGAGTTAAGGCATTAAAAGCCTGCTCATCAGCTAGTTCAACAAAATCATCTTCTACAAACTCCCATAAGTCTTGTGAAACAAACAGGGCTCTCATGGTAATGGCCCAATAATCATAGTTCTTTCCATTAAATTGTGGAAGTTGGACATTTCCAATGTTCATTCCTGTGCTTGGTCCAGCCATTGCTTCTTAAATTGAACTCTGAACTTAAATAAACTGTCTTTCCTTCTCTGAAAGAGCAAACTCTTTTAAACAAAAACAACATCACTGTTATCTTTGAGAAATACCTGAACTTTGACCTCTATTGGGATTTCACACTGCTGGAGAAAACACTTCAACAAGTCTTCTTCTTCTTTAGCTTCTTTGAAAGTTTCAAAGAGCCTGAACTAGCTCCGATACCATGTTGGAATTTTGGGAATTCCAAACAATATAAATGGAGAGAACAAACTCCCCTCTACAACACAGAGAAGTTAAATAAAAAATTGATTGCATACAGAGATGGCATAAAAATTCTTTCTTCTTCTATTTCATTAACAGAACTTAAAAAAAACTGTTACAAAATATCTTCCTCAATGGAGGGATTCACCAAAGTAAGACTGCTACAGACGCAGTGCTCTACAAACAACTCTCTGTCTCTCTTCAAAAACACTACAACACTGCTGTGTTTTCCTTTTGCTCCGCTCTACTATGAGAAGAACTAAACAAAAATAACATTACACAGGCTTGCTGGCCTTTTGGATTTTTATATTCCGCATATTAAAACATTACATAAAAACCTTTGCGGAACTTTAAAAAATAATTCAAATGCACGACCTGCGAGTGGGGACCACATCGCAGTCGGCAATCGGCGATCGGCTTGACAACAAACTTTGTGATCCACTCAATCTTCCGATTGCGATTACACCATGGACGCGATGGCCCGATATTAAATCCACCATATAATTGACATTGGATCCGCGCTTTATACAAAACAGTCGCACCAAAAAAAACTTGCGGTCACCATAAAAGTTCCGATTGCGATTGGCTCTTGGATGCGATGGTAATATTAACTCCACTGTATAAGACCGTCGGGTCCGCGCTTTAAACAAAACACGCGACCAACCAACAAACCTCCGATCTTCCGATTGCGATTGAACTGTTGCGATTCCATTGAGTTTCCGCCACGTGGTCAAGTGGACCCACGGGCCTCCGCTGTTGGTGGGGGCGATTTATATATAAGTTTCAATGCATTAAACGTTCCGC
Organism: Pinus albicaulis; assembly: GCA_034641835.2. NCBI lineage: Eukaryota > Viridiplantae > Streptophyta > Pinopsida > Pinales > Pinaceae > Pinus > Pinus albicaulis. The sequence goes on along the minus strand of CM076582.1, from coordinate 413,194,051 downwards.
TTGCGGAACTCTTCCATCAACAAGACACTTGGACTATGTAACAATGTGATTTGCGATTGCGATTGGATCGCATCGCATCACAGAAATCCTCATCAACAAGACACTGCTTCAAAAGAAAAACTTTGCGATTCCGATTGGAAACTAAGTGGTGGGGACCACTTGTCCCGCAAATTCAAAAATAAAAGGACTTTCGCTTGTTTAAACAAATTTCATTCATTTTTGGTTGTTGAGGGCTTTAAAGCCCGAAACGACTGTTTTTAATTTCTCTGCTCCTCCATAGAACTGATCTACGAAAATATTTGTCCTTCCACTGTGAATAACGGCTCTGCCCATCACCTGTTATTAACTTCCCCTGCAATCTGTGGCTGCGGCCCATCAAAATTTAATTCTCCTTACTGTTTCTCCATGCTTCTTCAATTTACAGTGTTGTGCACTCCACGCTCTACTTTTGCTGCCTTGTACTCTTTTCTTCTTGTCACTGCCCAAGGCTGGCAGGTGACTTTAATATTTTCAACACGCTCTATATTCATAATTTGGGTTTTAGTTGTCATTTGGATTATTAAACCTTTGTATCTTAATACATTTTCTTTTCGCATTGCAAGGTTTGAAATTTTACCTTCCATTATCCACGAATTTGAGTTTTATTCTCAGGTTTTTTCTTATAGGAAAACTAAGGTACTCTTCTACCTTACGTATACTCAGCACATATCAGCATTCAAAATTTTGGTAGGTTTTAGACTTTAAAATTTGTAAGGAATAATTACCGCAAAATCTCTGGTTGCTGGGTTTTTTATTCACTGAGATTTCTGATCATTAATTTAGAACTTAAATCAAATGGTAACACTAGTTTTAACCAAATCAATTTGGACTTATCCTCGAAAATACGAAGGTTTTTATCACTATATTTATACGTTTTTTTTTTTGAAATTGCAATAGATTTTTCCAAATCTATTTAACCATTTCCTGAGAAATCATTACGTTATAGAGTTAACTTGTCTTCTAATCTTACCGTGTATTTCTTATAGAAAAGTTATTGTGGTTTCGAATTTAACCCCTTTAATAAATTTTCATTAACAAAGTTAATTTATTTCTGGATTTGATACATCATTTCCCATTTTTATTTCTTATATAAGAAAGGGTTAATTTCACTTCTCCATTGTACAAGTTTATAAATTAACCGATATCGATTTAGCTACTCTATACTTCTTTTTCGATCATGGTATATCATTTTTCCCTTAACTATGTAAAATTTTATATACATTTGTTGTATCGCTTTTATATAGTAATTGTTTTGGAATTTTTTCCAATATCCTCATACTGAATTAAATTATATCTCCCCTACTACAATTCATTATGCATTTATAATTTCAATTCATGATTGCACTTTGACATAGAGGGTTTTCGGATTAAAATTCCTGTTATAATATGACTGAAGAATTTAAGGTTTAAATATTAATGTATTTCATTTTCAATATGAAATACTCTCCTTCAATTCTGAAAGGTTTTAACTTCTTTGAATAATGAACTTATGTTCATTCTATAGGAATTCATAATTTTCACTTCGTTCACATACATCTCTGTCAAATTGATAGAGGTTTATGATTTTTATTTTTTCATATTACTTAAGAGTTTCCACTATATATATACTGTCTGTATCACAATTTATTACCTCCTCAACATGCAATACCTTTAATTCATTTTATTATTATTTTCATGTCTACATCAAAGTCATGAAATTTCGTTCTTCTTGGAATTTATATTTATAAATTTTATAAAGTCCTTTTAATTTGATATATGTAGATCCTAATTTAGTATAAAAATATGTGGTTTTTTTTTTAATTTAATTCTTATTAATCATTAGCGTAATTTTTCTTCGGACCTTTTGAACTTGGAAAAACCTATTTTTCCAAATTCACATACTTTCCAAATTTTTTCTCCAACACCATGTACCTGGTTTCATCCCTCATCATAAGTAAATAATATTCAATTCTACAATTTAATTAGTGAACAAATTTTGTATTTTAATAAATTTCAGGGTTCACATTTCTTTGATTTCTTTTAAACTTTTTGAACTTAATATTTTTATTTTTTCATGTACAGAAGGAATCCTAACTCTTCAGGTTCCTTAAACAAATATAAATTGATCTATTAATTAGTATAGAAGTTATATATCACTTTTTATTTCTTTTGTTATGCTTGATATTAATAGAACACAAATATATGTGTTTATGTAGTAATTTATATTTCCCGAAATTTCACCACAGTTACTTCAACTTTTAATCAAAAGATTTGATGACAAGTTTCGTTTCCTTACAGGCCAATCATTCACGTATATAGATTCCAGCTAGCTATATCTAATTATGTTTACCAATATCAACTCGATATTCTGTAGTTGAATGTATTTAATGGATGACTTTCAATCAATATGTACATGATTGTTGTAACTAATATTTTTAATTGAAGTATACTATGTTTTTCAATTCACCTCTATAAGAGGGAATTCACATATTCATAACTATTATATAATTGTTATATATTTTCTTTTCAATGCATATATGCCTCTATATGTATGAATGTTCATAAAATATGAATTATATAGTTTTAACCTAAAGCATGTTTATTTTATAGCTCTAGACTTTTCTTATTTTCTTGCAATTAACCTCTTAACTGTATATGTAAATTTTCAATATATATATATATATATATATATATATATATATTTACATAACTAAAACATATATTATTCACATCTCTTTTTATTTTCCCTTAATTACAGTTTTAATTATATTTGATCTAAAATGTGTTCTCTGTATCTGAAATAAAAATTCTAACAGAGACCTAACAACAGATTTAGACCCTTCCCTCCAGGTATAAAGATTATGTGTGCTAGTCAAAATATTTATTCCAGTCTATGTAACCATACAAAATAATTAACTATACTTGCTATAGTTAAACTTATGTCAAATACATATGACAATTTATTTCTAACACAACAGACTATTAAAATGATTTATAATTATAGATATAAATATTTAAGCTAAAACTCATAACTTAACCATATCTAACTACATTAGAATATCCTAATTATAACAAAAATCATAACACAAAATTTAACAGAATGTTCATACCAAATCCGGTAAAGACTATTTGCCACCCAACCTTGAGCTTAATCCCCAACACCCCCCGAGCAGAGACCAATTCTTCCACAGTGTATATAACCTCTTGTCTAACTAGGTGTTGGCTCGAGGGGTCCTGACCCAGGTTCGGAGGTTAAGGTTTGTCAACAAACCCCTATAATACTATCCCTTTCAGGAGTGACTTGCTTGCGTAGGCCAAAGTCTCACCCGAAGCAGTATTGGAGGGTGTTGGAACCATGTTTCTGCACCCTGAGAGAGAGCAGGTAAGTCAAGTATAGCTGCATTCCTAGCTTATCAGCTTTGTATTTAACAGATCTATTTACGGACTAATATCGCAGAGATCATACCTACTAATTACCTTCACATCCACTTGCGTAGTACCAATCTACCAGTACAACAACTATAATCACAGTGATCAACAGGTCATAGATTCATATAACAAGGACAAGGATACCCTCACAACTATAAAACAAATCTATTTGTAGGCTCACTAATCAGTATAGTCCATAGTTAACAAATCTACTCTTCATTCTCGCATCAACACTATCATATGTAATATCATAAATGCATGAACAATAGATCACAGTAATACTCTGTATTATAATAAAGACATATTTGCAGCAACAACAGTAAGTGTAACAGATTCAACAGTTCACATCAACAACAATACATAAACTTAGATAACGCAGAGGTACTCTAACCAAATTTTCATATATTAGCCTTCATAACCCAATACAATCCAACACAGCCTGCGCACACAACCAACAGGGTCTGCACACACCAGGACTGAGGATCTCTGTGCACACAGCTAGCAGGAGTCCTTACCCTAGCAACCCAAACAGATCTAAAAATTCGCAACTCTCATCAATCTCTATCTTTTCTTACTATGACTCAAAAGGTTTTATCTATTTATAACGATTTATCCTATGCATCTAATGGTCTGAAAACCATGGTTTGCGAACTCTTGTTCTACCCTTGACTCGGTACAATGCATTAGAGGATTTTACCCACCCCAAAACCCCTACATTAGACTAAATATTACAAAAATATACAAAAATGGACAAAATTCGCAGCTTTAAAAGACCCTGTTCCAACAGTCCCCCAACACAATCTTGTGACTCGTCCCGAGTCACTATGACGGTGTGGCATCCACCTGTGCCTGCAAAAATATGATCACCTCAGCTAATGGAGGAAACATGCCTTCACTCTAAGTAGTGGCATTCTATGCGATGTCAACCAAATTTTCTGAAATCGTGCCTTCCGTCGCGGCGGTGACACTCTGCAGAGTCTGGTTCAGCTGCTTAATCATGACATCAACATCTTGTGAAAGCTTGAGGGCCTCTGCAGCCCAAGGCTTTAGGCAGTTTCCGAGGGCCTTCTTCTTTTGCTATAGTTCATCAATATCAACTTGGAGGGCATGACTGGTGCATAGTCATGTCAAATGCCGAGCAAGAACTAAACTGGGCAGGGTGGCTTCCAACATCTGGAACTCTTCTTCTTTCTGCTGTAGATCTCGTTTGATGCTACACATGATCGGGTCATGCTGGACCTTGGTCCATAACTGCATGGCCATTTCTAATAATTGGGCACCCTACGCGATTTTCCCTGTAATGGCGTTCGTAGCCACAGTGACTAGCGTAGTTTTTTGGGCCCGTACGTCCGGAGGTATTTCAGGCTACAAATTAGCCTGGATGTCAGCAATCTACTTCTCCATTCATGCCTTGACCATCTAAACTTCCTCCCAGGAGGCCTTTAGTGCTGTGACCAACCTTTCAATCTTCATTTTAGGGGTGTCTGTGGCCGTGATCTCTGTGGTAACATCTGCGCAAAGTTGGTGAATCATGTTTTCGAGCTTCGTGTGCTTCGTGGTGGCGAGGCACACTTCAGCGTTATTTACATCAATTGTATGTTCGACCACTTAGAGCTGTTGGTGTACTTGCTGGTCTCGATGGTGAATTTCCTGAAATACAGAGGTGTGGAGACCCTACAAGACCTCATGAGGTAGCCTAGCTAAATTCAACTGGACATCTGTACTAGCCTAGACTTGGATTCCCAGGTAAGGTGGATTGATAATAAGGGCTGCACTAGGTAGAGAGCAGAGGAGGCTTTCGTCTATAACTAATGCTGCATTACCGACGGCTAAGGGTGTGAATATCTGAATTACACTGGTCTGCAATGTATCTGTCTTCAACTGTAGCGCACGGAGATTTACATGGATTGTGTTGATCGTGGCTTTCTTTTGCTCCTCTAAGGCTACCCACCTGTCCTCCGCAGCCAGAGTGACCCCATCAGTGATTTTTTCAAGGTTTCCGGCAGTCAATGTGACTTGATTCATCTCGTTCCACCTGCAGAGAGCGCTACTTATTGCAGGGCATTTTCATAGGCTCACTTGTTCGCTTTGTGCCATAGGGGGAGGTAGGTCCTCCTGCCTCCAGTCCTTCTGTGCCCAGGTTTGGCTGTGAATCTGCCTAAGTCTCTGCCTCAATTTCCTTCTCAAGGGTCTACTTCTACTGTGCATCCTATTGTACGGCCACGCCCGTATCTAGTTTGGTACTCTTGGTCGCACCTTTGGTACCCTTGATGATGACAGGGGGGGTGAGTTTTTATGTGCTGGTTCCTTTGATGCCCTTCGCGCCAGTTCTAAAGCCGATCTTCCAGTTAGGAGGCCAGATCACAATGACGTTGACAACTTCTTCATCTGCCACCATATAAGGGGGTGAAGTCTAGGTTTTATCCTTTTGTGCTCTGATTTTGACGTTGTGCATAGTGATTTGAAATGCTGCAATGTCCTTTTATTTTTCATACACGGTAGGGGACAACCATGGTCACGAGTTAATGGTTGCGGTCAAGCTACTCTGAAAGAGGACCCAAAAAACTTGGTTGTCCTCGAGACGTTGTGGATCTTTAGAATCCCATAAGTGCGCATAGCGAGCCCCTTCACAAATGTCCGAGGTAAGCTTAGGGAGGACTGACTCTGCAGGGGATTCCCAGGCAACCAACACTATGAGGAATAGTAACGAGGAATAACAAAAGGCATGGCCTTGCTCCTGGGACTCGTGGACATTAGTCAGAAACTCATCACACAAATATTGGGCCCAGATAAAACATACTCCTTTCTCGTATTGGCCTGCTAACTAAATTACATAGGCTGGGATAGAGGTGACCTAACATTTTCTCATCATTTTACATGCCAACAACATCGTGACCAACTGCGTGCCCTGTTCAATGATAGAATTGATTATAAAAGGCCAAGTATTGTGCTCCACATGGTAGGTCTTGCACACATACTTAGCAATTTCTGCCTCATACTTTTTACCCACGTGCTCCAGAGGGTTGGGGCCATGCATTGGAAGGCTAGTAATTCTGTGAACCAATGTAGCATCAATGGGGATCTTATCCTAGATCCACAGGCAGCCATCATGAATTAGGGCAAGCAATTGTCGGACTATCCAGTCCGTGACGTGGTAGTAACAAAAGTGTGGCATCCTTAGCAAGTTCAGGAGCCCAGACCTGGCCAATCCACACACCCAGCGCTGAGGAACAATTTTTATTCCATCGTCTACTTGCATTGTGTCAAGGTCGCCAGCGCAGGGAAGGCCTCCACACTAGCCAAGTCATGATCATCAAATTTGATCTCGTGCAGCTTCCCAACAGGTTCACCAATGATAGGGACCTCTCCTGGGGTCAACGAAATCTAAAAATAAGTGATTAGGTTGTCGAGGTTCTTCGGCGTGCTTGTCGAGGTCCTACACGGCCGAACGAAGGGAGGTAACCAGTTGATCGGGCCGACAGGCTAGGCCTCCTCCTAAGTAGCACATGCTTGGGTCGTCGCCTTAGGGGATTTTATGTTCCACAGGGAAGTACAAGACTTACCCCCCACCCATTTTGTGGGCTTCGGGGGATTCCTTGAGAATTCTGCTTTTTCCTTGCCCTTCTTTGTGACTGGGGTGGAGAACAATTATTCAGCCTCAGACTCAATCTCCACCACTTCCTGAGTGCCTTGTTCCACCGAGATTACTAGTTTTGATGGTTTAGCAGGATTCATAGCCATCATCTTGGCACAAAAGACAAACTCGAGATTGCTGCTGTCAGAGGGAGCAGGTTGCTCAAACATGAAAGATATGCTATATGCACAAAAATTCTTACAACACAAATTTGTTTAGGAAAAACATGCCAAGTATGAGCTAGTCAAGTGATACGAAACCCTTGTCTGATCTAGCCCACCTGTTTTATAGCCTTGGAAATCGCCCAATGGTAGGGTAGATTTCACATGGAAATTACCATCAAGTAAATGGTAAAAAATCTTCAGAAATTTCCTTATTAAATGCTGATCACCTGCCCCATCTAACAATAATTTTTTCTTTTTACCCAATTTGACTATTCCAACGACTAGTTTTTTCACCCTGGGTGCACTCAGCGTACCCCTGTGCTCCCAGCACACCCCTGTGCTTTGAGCATACCTCCTGTGCTCCCAGTGCGCCACTATGATTTGAGCATACCTCTTACACTCCCAGTGCATCGGTTGCAGTCTGAGCCTATTCCTTCCAAATGTAATTCTATGTCGCCATAGCCCAACCCGCAAGATCTTTTGTGCCATTTCCTTGCCTACGTAGTGACCTCCTCCTATGCCTTCATCAGCGTCTGCCAAGATAGCGTGCCTTTCATGCCCCAGAACTTATCTGCGCAGTACGTCATCAGTGCCTAGTTTATATAAATTATCTGTGATAATGGTAAAAACCACCGCCCGAGTACCCAACTCCTTTTGTTGTACCAAATATTCTACCGGTGCCATGCCTGTAGTTAGGAATTGAATGATATCAACGAAGTACGCATCGACGGCCTTAATGGCGAACAACTACGCATCAGGCAATCCTTCCTCCAAGTTAGTGGGTTCCATGCCCGTCTCAATTTGGGACAAGTGATCCGGCGCAGCATTCAACTTCCCCGACTTGACTATGATTTCAAAATCATATTCCTAAAACATTAACAACCATCTGAAAATTCCCCCCCCCCAACACAGGCTTATGCACCAGGTAATTTAAAGCTGAACATCTTAAAGTGTCCTTTTAATAGATAGTGCGATACTTCTGTAGTGCATAGACCCTAGCCAACCCTTCCCTCTCCGTGGTGGCATAATTGCGCTTCTCACTAGAGAGTTTCTGACTAGAAAATACGATAGGGTGAACATTGTTGTCAGCACCAGGCTGCGTAAGGGCCTCCCCCAAGGAAATTGCTGAAGCATCAATGTGAACATGAAATACCATTGCCCCATCGGGAAAAATAAGAATAGGTGAAAATACCATCTTTTCCTTGAGTAGCTCAAATTTCTTCTAGCACTCGTCAACCCAAAGGAATGAAACATCCTTCTTATGCAGCTTTTCCAAAGGTGTTTTGATTAGTGCTTATCCCTGAATGAAGTTTCTATAGTAGCCCGTATGGCCAAGGATCAAACATAATTTTTTCTCATATGTAGGCACTGCCAGATTGATCATAACAGTAACTTTCGTAGGATCCACCATCGGACTTACCTAATTTGACTGCTCGCCTGACTCGATAATACCTGCAGTGAGCCTTTTATCGATTTCTTGTATAACCTTCTGATTATACTTGGGGTTTAGCCAAAAAAGCCGCTGCTTTACAGGGCGTGCATCTGGGTTGAGTGTGATGTGCATAACCCCTAGGTATCCTGTGATCCCTTTGAGCTCCGAAGACTTGGTTAGGAATAAGTCTTGATATTCTATGAGCAGTTTAGCAAATTTGTTTACAGTGTCATCACCCCAGTAGTCCCCAATTTTAGCTAACTTAGGCTACTCAACCCTTGCCAATGTTGTCCTCCTGCAGTTTCAAAGGCTTCGTCACATCCATAGTCTGTAATGGAGGTCTCGCAACTGCGCACCCCCCCTTTTGTTAGTATGAATCCTTTGTCAAAGTGTACGAAAAAGGACCACTTTAGCTACGCATAACTAATAGCCCTAACAACAAAAGTGGCTGCCAATATCTTCAGATCTACGGTTAGTTGAACAAGAAAAGAGCTGCAAAAAACCAGATCTATGCATGGAAAGACATTAAGCGATGCAGCGAGTTTGCTCCATATACCAATAGACAAGACAAGAACAATTTTTGAAAAATTTTTTTATTAATTGAGCACACAGGAGGGAAAACAAGAAGGCGTCTCCAATTCTCCTCAGTGGGATGGGTTCTTGGACGTCCTCAGCACTTCAGATCTAAGATTTCTCTCTCTTGTCGGTGTAGAAAACCCAATGCAAAGAATAGAGCTCAATGGGATCTCACACAACAAATGATGGAAAAATGTGACCAAGTGTATAGATCAGAGTGATCTAACCAGAGCAACAAAAGGTGAAGAATGGTAGGAAAACCCTCCTATTTATGTAACAAAATATTGGGTCATTCTAGATATTGGTTCATAGTTAAAATATTATTAACCAAATCAAGATCCAACTTTTATAGAATATTTTATTATATTTGTTGGAGGGAAAAGGAATTTGACTTGGGTCAAATCCCTTTATTTGTAAATAATAAATAAATAAATGATTTATTTATCATTTTAAGGATGTGGTTGAGTAATAATCAAATAAATAATGATTTATTTAATTATTAGTGAATGATTTAGTCAAATTTGATTGTAGGGAATATTATCTAAATAAGATTTAAATAATTATTCTTAGAAAATAATAAGATAAATAGAGATTTATCTAATTAATTTCTTTGTTTTGGGTTAAACATGATGAGGAATAATAATTAAATTATTGTTTAATTAATTATTCCATGAGGAAAATCAAACAAATATAGATTTGTTTAATATTTCCTTTTGGGGTTTCCTGTTTAGACAATAAACAACCTAATAAATGTGGTTTATTAAGTTATTTGTTTTAGTGAAGGAAATTTTAGCAGGGTAAAATTGTTTTACATGGTGTGCTTGGGTCCATCTAATGATAATAGGTTAGATGACCAAAAAATGGTGTAACAGTTGCCCCCCGATGTGCGGCCCATCGAGGGCAAATCGTATGACGGGAAGTACGTTGTAAGAACTCAATTGGTGGAAAAGCAAAGTCAGGAGAGAAATGCAAGGTAGATAGTGTGCTGAAGAACTAGACCCTGAGGAGATGAGACTCGCAGGTGAAACAAGTCTCTTTTTATGAAAGGGTACCTGTGCTGAAGGCGGCAGGGGAGGCATACCTATGCCCGCTGAGACAAAGTACAAAAGAATAGTGTGTCTAGTAAACAAGGGACCGAACCATAAAGTACAACCGGCATAATCATGAGCTAGATAAAAATACAATGAGGAATCCCATATACATGTTGTGCCTGGGATAACAGCCAGGACTTGCAAAATAATATCTGAGTATATGAGATACAAATACAACCCAAATGCCCCCTGCAAATGGGGAAGGGCTCACAAAATCTGGGCGGAAATCGCCACAAATCAAAGAGGCACGCAAGTGGCTAAGGCCAACATTATCAAATATCTGGAGCTGCATCGAAGGCTGCAAGGAGGAGGTCATCCGGGCATGTGGGGGGCTACCTGCAGGGCCACCCCCTCATGAGGGTTGGGACATCTCACACACACCCGGGAATCATCAAGAGCTGCTGCTGTATCATGGAACATCAAGTATACGAATCTCGGTCATGCTGAAAGGAGCTGGAGTGGAGAAACAATCAATTCAAAGGGAAATGAGAGATCCCTTTGCCTGATCCGAGGCACCGAACAAGAGTGGAAGCTGGAACCAAGGTACACCGCCCTCTAGACCTGGCTTTTGGAATGAATGAGCTGGTGTCGACAGAAGGAGGTCCGCTATAGGTGAGGCAATGAGAGATCGTCAACTAAGGCACGAGAGAAAATAGTAGAGCGACAGACAGACTGACACTAATGATGATAGTGAAATGGAAAGGATTGATTAGCGAATGGATGACTTCCCTTATTAGAGCATAAAGGGCATGAATGACATGGCAGTAATTGACACAATATCATAAGGGATAGGGGACAGTGGGACTGAAGGTCATAATGTGCGACACAAGAGAGAGACCAAGCAATGAAGGATGGAGGGCTATAGTGGGGTACAAAGGGACTCGGGATAGACTCCATGAATGCGATGATGACTCAACTTGGATGCTCTAAACAAGGGCGACTCGATGGTGCTGCCATGCAGTAAAGGCCCAATGGGGGACCATGAAAAGATGAGTACAAGATGGTAACTCATGACGAAAATCGACACGAACAAAGACAAGTAAGGAGGCAAAATGGTGCCCCAAGTACAAGTGTCGTAAGTGATGAAATTCGATTTTAGGGAGAGGTGAACTGACCCTTCTTGGAAAAAATGTGTCTTGGTGAAGTATCAAATCACAAAAAGCTAACAGATGCCCATTTGAGGGCTCAGTGAGAGCTTTCCAACGGTGCAGACGGTTTGTCAAACGGGGCTACGGTATGGTCGCAGCAGTTGAAAGAAGAAACAGGGGTTCTCTTTTAATAAGGCAATTTTCCCTCCAAATTCACTCATTTGCTATTGTTGCTGTGGTGAATGTAGAGAGGAGAGAAGGCCCTAAATCTTGCAGCGAGCATAGAGGAAAAAACGACCGTTGGAATCGAGATCCGTCAGTTGTAGGTAAGAGGCCTAACCTTACTCTTTCATTTTGATGGATTAAAAGTTCAGTTTAGGGCCCACAATCTCAGAAACAGACCCTCCTTCATCTCTACGGCCGGGTCGCACTTTTTGGGCCAAAAAGTGTGACTTGGGAAGTAGGTTTCAGGGAAAAAAGTGTGACCTGTCCCAGAATTGGGCAGAAAACTGCGACCTGGGAGATGAAGGGGTTTTAGTGCTGTTTTATGGCTGAGAGTTGGGTTTTTGTGTTTGGTTATGGTATTCCCGATCTGTATGCTAAAAAATATGATGTTTTTGTGCAGGTATGGAAGATTTATGGATTAACTGGAGAGAGAGAAACCTGGGTACATTACGGGCAGAGATCCAGGCGGATTAGGGTGTCCGTCGTGTGTTGGCCAGGTTTGGGGTTCTAAAGTTTTTGGAGAACCCTTTGATGAGAGTGGGAGAGCCTTTGTTGGCCCGGATTATCAGTTACTGGGATCTAGAGCATGAGGTCTTTGTAGTGCAGGGGCACAGGATCGAACTGACCGTCCAGGATGTGTATTTCCTGAAGGGTCTCCCGCCACTGGGGATGGTGGGAAACACGCATCCAGTATTACCGCGGGGGCGGCATATCATGGAGTTTGTGGAGCGACATTGTCGACCGGGTCTCCAAGTCAAGGGGACTCGGATACCAATCAGGGACCTAGAGAGATTAGAGACCCGTGCAGTGGCCGCAACAGTACTACGTATCCTAGGCAACCAGGCGCTCCATCACATCACTGGGGGGCAGATGATGATTGTGGAAAGTGTGTTGAGTGGGACCTACTATGGGTGGGCCCAAATGATACTGGTGTCGCTAAAGCGATAGTTTTCGCTCTGCAAGAGGCAAGTGAACCACGATTGCTCGTATGGGACTTTATTGTGCACCTTCTTCTTTGAGAAGATCCCGAACTTGCGGCCTCGTATACAGCTCCCAGATGGGGGCCCGAGAGAGCCCAGGATGCGCCGGTGGGGGCAGTGTTGGAAATATGATGCAGAGTGTTGTCCTTGATGGCAACCCACTAATGGAGATGAAGACATGCGACTATTGACATGTGCTGTCCTTGATGGCAAACCACCTGATGAAGTTATGCTTGACTTGATGGACTTAGTAAATGATGTAAATCTGATATGATATAATGTGTGTTGATCTTGAAAGGCAACCCACCTGATGAAGATGATGACAACTTGATGAAGTTGTGCTTGAAAAGAATATGTTCCTGATAAAGGAAATATGATGTTTCTACAGTGTGTACAAAAGGCAATGAAGAAAGGATTTCAGAATGTACTCAAAGTATGATGAAAAAGAATATGTCTCTTGGTATACGCGGATTGGCCTAGGGGAAGTCGCGTATGCACGCGGAAAAGAACGTGCCAAGTCGCGTATGGGAAAAAGCGCTCAAACAGTGCAAAACCAGGGGTAACCACCATGGTATTGACCCATTGTATTGGGTAATGATCCGCCTAATTGACCCCGTCCAGATAGTTTTGGGCTTATGGTATTGTTTTGGTCCATGGTATTGAAAAAGGGGCTCATGGTATTGAAAAAGGATAATCATATAAAAGGAGAAGAAATTCATTGTGCACAACAGGAGTGAGGGAGTGCAAGATGTCTGAGCTTGAATGAATACTTCTCTCTGAAGTATATCTGAATGGAAAGGGTTACACTTGAATGATAAATCTGAATGTATGATGCACCAATGATGAAGAAGGGGATCTAGATCTGAATTTCTCTTGTATTTGCTAGATCTGATTATGGAAGGCTTAGATCTGTGATGAGGCGAGTATCCAGGCGAACATCTGTCTGAAGAAAAAGGGTAGATCTGAACTGAATATCTGATCTGATGAAGTATGCTGCTCTGTAATGATTGAAGATCTATACGCTACTTCGCCGCGGAGGAAGCGCGTATATACGCAGCTTCAGCGAAGAGAAAGCGCGTATGCGCAATAAAATATACACTGCGGTATACGCTGGTTTGTATGGACGGAAGAGCGTATATACGCGACATCAGTGAAGGGAAAGCGCGTATGCAAACTAGGGCTTGCTGAAGCAAGGGGTATGAAATATCTAATCTGTTCTACTATGTTTCTGCTATCTGATCTGTGTTGATATGTATCTGCTGGTGATGTATGTTTGTGCTTAAAAATATGAAAAGGGTCCAGTATGAAAATATGATGAAATGTGGCCTGCAAGTGTTGTTCTATTGAAGTGGTTGGATCTAGTGTGAAAATTGATGAAACGTGGTCCAAGGTGGTGCTGAAGGTTGTAGCCTTCAGTCAGGGGGTTGTAGCTCCCTTCCAGGTGAGGCTGGTAAGCGAGATCGGGGGGTCGTAGCTCCCTTCCAGGAGAGGCTGGTAAACGAGTCAGGGGGTTGGAGCTCCCTTCCAGGAGAGGCTGGTAAACGAGCGCAGGTGGGTGCCTGCGTGCTGGTCAAGTCTGCGCCAGCACATGTGTTGTAAGATGTTTTCTCTATAATAAAATATTGAAGGCTGAGCAACTGCAGCGGTGGTTTTCTCCCGACTTGGGTTTCCACCTAAAAATCCTGGTGTTCATGTGTGATGCTTTGTGTCATGATTTATTCTGTTCTTACTGCACATGTTTACTGCTTATTGAATATCTGATGAATAAATGAAGGAATGATTTAAGTGAAGAATTAATGACATAAATAGATATCTGTGTATACGCGAGTTTCGTAAAGGGTATCCGCGTATATACGCAAGTATGGTTCAGGAAAGTAGCGTATGCATTTTAGAAGCAAGAAAAAGTGAAAGATTTGAATATGCAGTAAATACTGATTCACCCCCCCCTCTCAGTATTTTTCCCAACAATTGGTATCAGAGCAGGTCCTTCTGCAGAAGCTTGATCGCTTGAAGGAGATCCGTCACAATGGGAAGTATACATACAAAAGCCTTGCTGAATTTTGGTGCAAAAGTATGGGCTCTCGCAAAAGAATGTGATGAAGAAAAGGGTAACTTTGTGGATTCTTTAGAAGACAATAATCTTCTTGAAGAAAACATTCAACTCAAAGTAAGCCTAGAAGAAAAGAACATAATCATTGAGACTTTTAAAAATCAGCTTGAAGCGAGAGAAAAACGCATGGAGGATCTAGAATGTGAAGTAGTAAGTCTAAGGAAGGATAATGAGAAATTGAATTCTCTCAATCTCAGATTTGCTAAAAGTTCAGAAACCTTGGATGAGATTATCAAGGTACAACGGTCTCCTTTTATAAAAACAGGTCTTGGATATACTGGGGAATCTTCTCAGAAATCAGCACCAAATTCTCTACATTCAGCCACTCAGCAAGAGAACAAAGGATCTTTACAGGTAAAGCAAGATCACCTCAATTCAAGAAACACTAACAGGGAGATCTTTCAAAATGGCTACAACCAACAGGTAAAGTCTAATAGAAGATTTCATGATCACTGAAATTTCTACTTCAATGGTCAATGTTTCACATGTCACAACTTTGGTCATAAAGCTATTCAATGTGTTGCATATAAAACCATCATGACCAGAGAAGCAAGAAAGATAAGGATGAATGATGAACCAAAGAAGAACACCTATAACAATTTTTCTCCTCTTCAAAATGAAGTTGAATGTACTTATTGCAATAACTTTGGTCATGAAGAATCTGAATGCAGGAGCAAGGTCCAGCCAAAAGAGCATGTTCCCTCGAGCTCTAAAGTGTTGAAAAAGAAAGAATTACCGGTTGAAAATTGTGGGATAGCGTTATTTGCAGAGGGTGAAGAGAATCAATGGTATATTGATAGCGGGTGTTCAAGACACATGACAGGTGACAAAAGCAAACTGCATACTTATAATGCTCTAGAGAAGGAAAAGAAAGTTACTTTTGGAAATGATACTCCTGCTGTTATTAAAGGAAAAGGGTCAGTATTTCTAAAAGAAAAGGTGGAGGCTAAAGATGTCATGTATGTGGATGGATTAAGGCATAACCTATTGAGTGTTAGTCAAATGTGTGATCAAGGAGCAGAAGTGGTCTTCAGTTCCAAAGAATGTGTGGTTCGTGATCTTGATATAGGTAAAATCATTATAAAAGGGAAAAGAAATCCAAGCAACCTGTATGTACTCAACGGCATAGAACAATGTTACTTAAGCAAATCTTCAGAAAATTGGCTATGGCATCGAAGACTGGGACATCTGAGTTTCTCTCAAATCAAGAAAGCAAGCAAACTTCAAGGCAATCGTAGTCTTTAAGAATCAATCTTCCGAAAGTACCATATGCAAATCTTGTCAATTTGAAGTTCACCGGACGGGGAAGTTCGATTACCGAACCTGAGCCTCTCATCGAAGTAAGCCTCTTGAACTCATTCATGCGACATACGTGGACTGTGAGAAAAAGTCATTACGTGGGGAAGAATACTATATCCCTGTTGTTGATGGCTTCACTCGAGGAATTAATGACGAGATCGGGTTCATTAAACACAAAGATCAAGCATTTGAAAAATTTCAGAGCTTCAAAGCATTGGCAGAAAATGAATTAGATCTAAAAATCAAGTGTCTTAGATCCGATCGAGGAGGAGAATATTCATCAAATGAATTCTTTGAATTTTGTGAACAACATGGCATTAAAAGACAGTTCTCTGTAGCAGGCACTCCACAACAAAATGGTGTAGCAGAAAGAATGAATAGAACGATTGTTCAAATGGCCAGAGCTATGCTTACTGACTCTAATGTTCCTAACATGTTTTGGAGTGAAGCAGCTCGTGCAGCAGTTAACATTCTCAACAAGGCTCATGTTCGGGTAAACAGTGATAAAACTCCATATGAACTCTGGTATGGCAAATCTCCCACTGTAAGGCATTTTAAAGTTTTTGGAAGTAGATGCTTTATCAAAAATAATGATGAAAAACTTGGCAAGTTTGACCCTAGATCTGATGAAGGGATACTTCTTGGCTACTCATCTTCAAGCAAAGCATTCACATGTTACAATAAGAGGCTTCAAAAAGTTGTTGAATGTATTGATGTTGTTATTGACGAGTCTCCTGCAGCTCCTAAAGAAGAAAAACAAACAACAGAAGAAGATGATGATGACATATGGCCTTCTACATCAGATGGAAATGATATAGACAATGAATCAAATGAAGAACCTGAAAATGATTTATCTGAAAAAGCTCCATCCAGATATGTTCAAAAGAATCATCCTGAATCTCAAATTTTGGGAGACAAGGAATCAGGTGTACGAACAAGGAGAACTCTTGCGGGATCTTCTAGTAATTTGGCACTTCTATCCACAATTGAACCACACAATGTCAATGAAGCTAGAAAATATGAATGTTGGAATAATGCCATGGATGAAGAAATTGAGCAAATTGAAAAGAATGACACTTGGGATTTGGTACCAAGACCTCATGATAAAAATGTCATTGGAACTAAATGGATCTTCAAGAACAAGTTAAATGAGAATGGGGATGTTGTAAGAAACAAAGCTAGAGTGGTTTGCAAAGGGTATACTCAACAAGAAGGTATAGACTTTGAAGAAACGTTTGCTCCTGTAGCTAGACTTGAAGCCATAAGAATGTTTCTTGCTTTCTCAAGCTATCAACGAATCAAAGTTTATCAAATGGATGTTAAGTCTGCTTTTCTTAATGGTGATCTAGAAGAAGAAGTTTATATAGAACAACAGGAAGGATACATTTTGGGAAATGATGCAAATCTTGTTTGTAGACTTAAAAAGGCTCTGTATGGACTCAAACAAGCTCCAAGGGCTTGGTATTATCGTCTTGACAAATATCTTCATCAACGAGGATTTTCAAAGGGGTCTGCTGATAGCAACTTATACACAAAAGTTGAAAATGATAAACTATTGATTGTAGTTGTATATGTTGATGATATCATTTTTGCGAGTAACGAAGAATCTATGAGTCAAAAATTTGCTTCTGTCATGCAGCAAGAATTTGAAATGTCTTTACTTGGGGAACTAACATTCTTTCTTGGCTTGCAAGTGCATCAATCTGCAGATGGTATATTTCTATCACAAGCAAAATATCTTAAGCAAATTCTGAAGAAATATGGCATGGAAGAATGCAAACCTGTAAGTACACCAATGATAACCGGATGCAGTCTCGGTTCTAATGATGATTCTCCCACTGTGAATCAACCAGAATACAGATCGATGATTGGAAGTCTACTTTATCTCACTGGGACCAGACCAGACATTATGCATGCTGTTGGGATTGTTGGACGATTCCAAGCTAATCCAAAAGAGTCTCACCTTCAGTCTGTCAAAAGGATATTCAAATATCTACAAGGAACTCAAGACTTTGGTCTATGGTATCAAAAGGATGCTGATCTTACTCTTCATGCTTACACTGATGCAGATTGGGCTGGAAGTGTTGATGATCGGAAAAGCACTAGTGGTGGTGCATTTTACATGGGGCACCGGTTAGTATCTTGGTTCAGCAAGAAGCAAAATTCTATTGCCTTATCAACAGCTGAAGCAGAGTATGTAGCTGCCGCATCTTGTTGCACTCAACTCCTATGGATGATGCAAACCTTGCAAGATTTTCAAATCAAATGTGCCACTCCTATCTCCATTATGTGTGATAATACAAGTGCCATCAGTATCTCAAAGAATCCTGTCATGCATTCAAAAACCAAGCACATTCCCATCAAATATCATTTCCTACGTGAACAAGTGCTTGAGCAAAAAGTGAAGTTGGAGTATGTTACCTCCAAAGAATAAGCTGCTGATATCGTTACCAAACCTCTGCCCAGGGAAGTGTTCGAGTATCAAAGACAGAAGCTGGGAGTGGTCTCTGCCAGTCAAAAGAAAAAATCTGCATAATTTTTAGAAGATGGCTTGGGATACGCAGGTTTCCTGAAACACAGTCGCGTATGTACGTGAGTTCCTGCACATAAAACCGCGTATGTTTGGTTGCTGACAATTTTTGGTTGGATCAGCTCTCTTCAGCACAGCTGAAGTGCTGTTTGGTATCTCTGATACTGTTTGGTAGCTCTGGTGGTGTTCCAGTTCTCATAATTCTGTTTCTAATGTTTTGATGAAGATGCCTTGATGATTTGTTGGTGGAAGTTTTCAGGATGCACAAACTAAGGGGGAGCCTTAGTCTTTTGGAAAAATTGCTTGGTTGCACAGATTCAGGGGGAGCATTAGCATTGCTGAGTATAATGCATTGTTGGCATTATGATGGTTCTGTTATATGATCTCTCTTGAGGTCTTCTTGGTATTGGTCATGAAAAGTCATATTTGTATTTTTGATGAAAAGGTCATGTTGAGACCCTTGATGTAAAATCTGCAATATTCAATCTTGTATGTCAAATTTGTAAACCCACTTGGTTGGGTAGCTGAGTCAATTTTTGTAAACCCACTTGGTTGGGTAGCTGAATTGAAATGTGTAAACCCACTTGGTTGGGTACTTGAGTCTCATATGTAAATCCACTTGGTTGGATATTTGATGTAAGTATGAGTCTTTGGTGATAGGAAGAGTCATGTACTTTATTAAAAAATATGTTTGAAGATTCAGCATGAACTCAGGGGGAGCTTGGCCACTTCAGCACATATCAGATCTGCAGAATGTTTCTTCCACATGAGGAGAAAAGGGGGAGAATGTTGGTTTTTTGATCCGCCCTTTGCCCTTGATGTCAAAGGGGGAGAGTGACATGGTGTTTGAATAAAGAGAAGATAATGATGTGACATATTTGGGAGAGTGACATGGTATCTATCTGTTGTGGTAACCAAACACCATCATTGTTGCCATCAAGTCCAAAGGGGGAGATTGTTGGAAATATGATGCAGAGTGTTGTCCTTGATGGCAACCCACTGAATGAAGATGAAGACATGCGACTGTTGACATGTGTTGTCCTTGATGGCAATCCACCTGATGAAGTTATGCTTGACTTGATGGACTTAGTAAATGATGTAAATATGATGTGATATAATGTTTGTTGACAATATGATGCTTGAAAGGCAACCCACTCGATGAAGATGATGACAACTTGATGAAGTTGTGCTTGAGAGAATATGTTCCTGATGAAGAAAATATGATGTTTCTACAGTGTGTACAGAAGGCTATGAAGAAAGGATTTCAGAATGTACTCAAAGTATGATGAAAAAGAATATGTCTCTTGGTATACGCGGATTGGCCTAGGGGAAGTCGCGTATGCACACGGAAAAGAACGTGCCAAGTCGCGTATGGGAAAAAGCGCTCAAAAAGTACAAAACCAGGGGTAACCACCATGGTATTGACCCATTGTATTGGGTAATGATCCGCCTAATTGACCCCGTCCAGATAGTTTTGGGCTTATGGTATTGTTTTGGTCCATGGTATTAAAAAAGGGGCTCATGGTATTGACAAAGGGTAATCATATATAAGGAGAAGAAATTCATTGTGCAAATGAGGGGTGAGGGAGTGCAAGATGTCTGAGCTTGAATGAATACTTCTCTCTGAAGTATATCTGAATGGAAAGGGTTACACTTGAATGATAAATCTGAATGTATGATGCACCAATGATGAAGAAGGAGATCTAGATCTGAATTGCTCGTATATTTGCTAGATCTGATTATGGAAGGCTTAGATCTGTGATGAGGCGAACATCTAGGCGAACATCTGTCTGAAGTAAAGGGTTGAATCTGAGGTGAATGTCTGATCTGATGAAGTATGCTGCTCTGTAATGTTTAAAGATCTATACGCTACTTCGCCGCGGAGGAAGAGCGTATATACGCCGATTCGCCGAAGAGAAAGCGCGTATGCGCAATAAAATATACACTGAGGTATACGCTGGTTTGTATGGACGAAAGCGCGTATATACGCGACATCAGTGAAGGGAAAGCGCGTATGCAAACTAGGGCTTGCTGAAGCAAGGGGTATGAAATATCTAATCTGTTCTACTGTGTTTCTGCTATCTGATCTGTGTTGATATGTATCTGCGGGTGATGTATGTTTGTGCTTAAAAGTATGAAAAGGGTCCAGTATGAAAATATGATGAAATGTGGCCTGCAAGTGTTGTTCTATTGAAGTGGTTGGATCCAGTGTGAAAATTGATGAAACGTGGTCCAAGGTGGTGCTGAGGGTTGTAGCCTTCAGTCAGGGGGTCGTAGCTCCCTTCCAGGTGAGGGTGGTAAACGAGATCGGGGGGTCGTAGCTCCCTTCCAGGAGAGGCTGGTAAACGAGTCAGGGGGTTGGAGCTCCCTTCCAGGAGAGGCTGGTAAACGAGCGCAGGTGGGTGCCTGCGTGCTGGTCAAGTCTGCGCCAGCACATATGTTGTTAGATGTTTTCTCTATAATAAAATATTGAAGGCTGAGCAACTGCAGCGGTGGTTTTCTCCCGACTTGGGTTTCCACCTAAAAATCCTGGTGTTCATGTGTGATGCTTTGTGTGATGGTTTATTCTATTCTTACTGCACATATTTACTGTTTATAGAACATCTAATGAATGAATGATGGAATGATATAAGTGAAGAACTAATGGCATAATTAGATCTCTGTGTATACGCGAGTTTTATGAAGGATATCTGCGTGTATACGCTAGTTGGCTTCAGCAAAGTAGCGTATGGGTTTTAGAGCATGAAAAAGTAAAAAGTTTTAGTTTTCCCTAAATACTGATTCACCCCCCCCTCTCAGTATTTTTCCCAACAATTGGTATCAGAGCAGGTCCTTCTGCAGAAGCTTGATCACTTGAAGGAGATCCGTCGCAATGGGAAGTGTACAAACAAAAGCTTATCTGCAAAATCTTGGTGCAAAGGTATGGGCAATCGTGAAAGAATGTGAACAAGAATCTAGAAAAGAAAAGGGTACTTTTTTGGATTCTCTAGAAGACAATAATCTTCTTGAAGAAAACACTCAACTCAAATTAAGCCAAGAAGAAAAGAACATAATCATAGAGACTCTTGAAAATCAGCTTGAAGCAAGACAAAAACGCATTGAGGAATTGGAGTGTGAAGTAGTAAGTCTAAGGAAAGATAATGAGAAAGTGAAATCTCTCAATCTTAGATTTGCTAAAGGTTCAGAAACCTTGGATGAGATTATCAAGGTACAACGGTCTCCTCTTATAAAAACAGGTCTTGGATATACTGGGGAATCTTCCCAGACATCAGCACCAAATTTTCTAAAAGCAGCCACAGCTGGTTCTCTACATTCAGCCACTCAGCAGGGGAACAAAGGATCTTTACAGGTAAAGCATGATCACCTCAATTCAAGAAACACTAACAGGGAGATCTTTCAAAATGGCTACAACCAACAGGTAAATTCTAATAGAAGATTTCATAATCACAGAAATTTCTACTTCAATGGACAATGTTTCTCATGTCACAATTTTGGTCATAAAGCTGTTCAATGTGTTGCATATAAAACCATCATGACAAGAGAAGAAAGAAAGAAAAGGATGAATATTGAACCAAAGAAGAACACCTATAACAATTTTTCTCCTCTTCAAAACGAAGTTGAATGTACTTATTGCAATAACTTTGGTCATGAAGAATCTGAATGCAGGAGCAAGGTCCAGCCAAAAGAGCATGTTCCCTCAAGCTCTAAAGTATGGAAAAAGAAAGAAATACCGGTTGAAAATTGTGGGATAGCGTTATTTGCAGAGGGTGAAGAGAATCAATGGTACATTGATAGCGGGTGTTCAAGACACATGACAGGTGACAAAAGCAAACTGCATACTTATAATGCTCTATAGAAGGAAAAGAAAGTTACTTTTGGAAATGATACTCCTGCTGTTATTAAAGGAAAAGGGTCAGTATTTCTAAAAGAAAAGGTGAAGGCTAAAGATGTCATGTATGTGGATGGATTAAGGCATAACCTATTGAGTGTTAGTCAAGTGTGTGATCAAGGAGCAGAAGTGGTCTTCAGTTCCAAAGAATGTGTGGTTCGTGATCTTGATACAGGTAAAATCATTATAAAAGGGAAAAGAAATCCAAGCAACCTGTATGTACTCAACGGCATAGAACAATGTTACTTAAGCAAATCTTCATAAAATTGGCTATGGCATCGAAGACTGGGACATCTGAGTTTCTCTCAAATCAAGAAAGCAAGCAAACTTCAAGCTGTTCGTGATCTTCCCAAGATCAATCTTCGAGAAAGTACCATATGCAAATCTTGTCAATTTGGTAAGCAGACCAGAGTCCGATTTAATGCCAAAGAAGGTTCATCAAGTAAGCCTCTTGAACTCATTCATAATGACATCTGTGGACCTATGAGGAAAAAGTCATTACGTGGGGAAGAATACTATATCCTATTTATTGATGACTACTCCAGAATGTGTGAGATCGCGTTTATTAAACACACAGATGAAGCCTTTGAAAAATTTCAGAAGTACAAAGCACTGGTAGAAAATGAATTGGATTCAAAAATCAAGTGTCTTAGATCTGATCGAGGAGGAGAATATTCATCAAAGGAATTCTTTGAATTTTGTGAACAACATGGCATTAAAAGACAGTTCTCTGTAGCAGGCACTCCACAACAAAATGGTGTAGCAGAAAGAATGAATAGAACAATTGTTCAAATGGCCAGAGCTATGCTTACTGACTCTAATGTTCCTAGCATGTTTTGGAGTGAAGCAGCTCGTGCAGCAGTTAACATTCTCAACAAGGCTCATGTTCGGGTAAACAGTGATAAAACTCCATATGAACTCTGGTATGGCAAATCACCCACTGTAAAGCATTTTAAAGTTTTTGGAAGTAGATGCTTTATCAAAAATAATGATGAAAAACTTGGCAAGTTTGACCCTAGATCAGATGAAGGGATACTTCTTGGCTACTCATCTTCAAGCAAAGCATTCACATGTTACGATAAAAGGCTTCAAAAGGTTGTTGAATGTATTGATGTTGTTATTGACGAGTCTCCTGCAGCTCCTAAAGAAGAAAAACAAACAACAGAAGAAGATGATGATGACATATGGCCTTCTACATCAGATGGAAATGATATAAACAGTGAATCAAATGAAGAACCTGAAAATGATTTATCTGAAAAGGCTCCATCCAGATATGTTCAAAAGAATCATCCTGAATCTCAAATTTTGGGAGACAAGGAATCAGGTGTACGAACAAGGAGAACTCTTGCAGGATCTTCTAGTAATTTGGCACTTCTATCCACAATTGAACCACACAATGTCAATGAAGCTAGCAAATATGAATGTTGGAATAATGCCATGGATGAAGAAATTGAGCAAATTGAAAAGAATGACACTTGGGATTTGGTACCAAGACCTCAGGATAAAAATGTCATTGGAACTAAATGGATCTTCAAGAACAAGTTAAATGAGAATGGGGATGTTGTAAGAAACAAAGCTAGACTGGTTTGCAAAGGGTATACTCAACAAGAAGGTATAGACTTTGAAGAAACTTTTGCTTCTGTAGCTAGACTTGAAGCCATAAGAATGTTTCTTGCTTTTTCAAGTTATCAACAAATCAAAGTTTATCAAATGGATGTTAAATCTGCTTTTCTTAATGGTGATCTAGAAGAAGAAGTATATATAGAACAACCGGAAGGATTCATTTTGGGAAATGATGAAAATCTTGTTTGTAGACTTAAAAGGGCTCTATATGGTCTCAAACAAGCTCCAAGGGCATGGTATTATCGTCTTGACAAATATCTTCATCAACAAGGATTTTCAAAGGGGTCTGCTGATAGCAACTTATACACAAAAGTTGAAAATGATAAACTATTGATTGTAGTTGTATATGTTGATGATATCATTTTTGGGAGTAACGAAGAATCTATGGGTAAAAAATTTTCTTCTGTCATGCAGCAAGAATTTGAAATGTCTTTACTTGGGGAACTAACATTCTTTCTTGGCTTGCAAGTGCATCAATCTGCAGATGGTATATTTCTATCACAAGCAAAATATCTTAAGCAAATTCTGAAGAAGTATGGCATGGAAGAATGCAAACCTGTAAGTACACCAATGATAACCGGATGCAGTCTCAGTTCTAATGATGATTCTCCCACAGTGAATCAACCAGAATACAGATCGATGATAGGAAGTCTGCTTTATCTCACTGGGACTAGACCAAACATTATGCATGCAGTTGGGATTGTAGGAAGATTCCAAGCTAATCCAAAGAGTCTCATCTTCAGGCTGTCAAAAGAATTTTCAAATATCTATAAGGAACTCAAGATTTTGGTCTATGGTATCCGAAGAATGCTGATCTTACTCTTCATGCTTACACTGATGCAGATTGGGCTGGAAGTGTTGATGATCGGAAAAGCACTAGTGGTGGTGCATTTTACATGGGGCCCCAGTTAGCATCTTGGTTCAGCAAGAAGCAAAATTCTATTGCCTTATCAACAGCTGAAGCAGAGTATGTAGCTGCCGCATCTTGTTGCACTCAACTCCTATGGATGATGCAAACCTTGCAAGATTTTCAAATCAAATGTGCAACTCCTATCTCCATTATGTGTGATAATACAATTGCCATCAGTATCTCAAAGAATCCTGTTATGCATTCGAAAACCAAGCACATTCCCATCAAATATCATTTCCTACGTGAACAAGTGCTTGAGAAAAAAGTGAAGTTGGAGTATGTTACCTCCAAAGAACAAGCTGCTGATATCTTTACCAAACCTCTGCCCAGGGAAGTGTTCGAGTATCAAAGACAGAAGCTGGGAGTGGTCTCTGCCAGTCAAAAGAAAAAATCTGCATAATTTTTAGAATATGGCTTGGGATACGCGGGTTTCCTGAAACACAGTCGCGTATGTACGCGAGTTCCTGCACATAAAACCGCGTATGTTTGGTTGCTGACAATTTTTGGTTGGTTCAGCGCTCTTCAGCACAGCTGCAGTGCTGTTTGGTATCTCTGATACTGTTTGGTATCTCTGGTGGTGTTCCAGTTCTCATAATTCTGTTTCTAATGTTTTGATGAAGATGCCTTGATGATTTGTTGGTGGAAGTTTTTAGGATGCACAAACTAAGGGGGAGCCTTAGTCATTTGGAAAGATTGCTTGGTTGCACAGATTCAGGGGGAGCATTAGCTTTGCTGAGTATAATGCATTGCTGGCATTATGATGATTCTATTATATGATCTCTCTTGAGGTCTTCTTGGTTTTGGTTATGAAAAGTCATTTTTGATGAAAAGGTCATGTTGAGACCCTTGATGTAAAATCTGCAATATTCAATCATGTATGTCAAATTTGTAAACCCACTTGGGTGGGTAGCTGAGTCAATTTTTGTAAACCCACTTGGTTGGGTAGCTGAATTGAAATGTGTAAACCCACTTGGTTGGGTACTTGAGTCTCATATGTAAATCCACTTGGTTGGATATTTGATGTAAGTATGAGTCTTTGGTGATAGGAAGAGTCATGTACTTTATTAAAAAATATGTTTGAAGATTCAGCATGAACTAAGGGGGAGCTTGGCCACTTCAGCATATATCAGTTCTACAGAATGTTTCTTCCACATGAGGAGAAAAGGGGGAGAATGTTGGTTTTCATCCGCTGGTTTTACCCTTTGCCCTTGATGTCAAAGGGGGAGAGTGACATGGTGTTTGAATGAAGAAAAGATAATGATGTCAAATATTTGGGAGAGTGACATGGTATCTATCTGCTGTGGTAACCAAACACCATCATGGTTGCCATCAAGTCCAAAGGGGGAGATTGTTGGAAATATGATGCAGGATGTTGTCCTTGATGGCAACCCTCTGAATGAAGATGAAGAGATGCGACTGATGACATGTGTTGTCCTTGATGGCAAACCATCTGATGAAGTTATTCTTGACTTGATGGACTTAGTAAATGATGTAAATCTGATATGATATAATGATTGTTGTCCTTGAAAGCCAACCCACCTGATGAAGATGATGACAACTTGATGAAGTTGTGACTTGAAATAATATGTTCCTGATGAAGAAAATATGATGTATCTACAGTGGGTACAGAAGTCAATGAAGAAAGGAATTCAGAATGTGCTCAAAATATGATGAAAAGAGTATGTCTCTTTGTATATGCGGATTGGCCTAGGGAAAGTCGCGTATGCACGCGGAAAAGAACGTTCCAAGTCGCGTATGGGCTAAAGCGCTCGAAAAGTGCAAAACCAAGGGTAACCACCATGGTATTGACCCATTGTATTGGGTAATGATCCGCCTAAATGACCCCGTCCAGGTAGTTTTGGGCTTATGGTATTGATTTGGTCCATGGTATTGAAAAAGGGGCTCATGGTATTGACAAAGGGTAATCATATATAAGGAGAAGAAATTCATTGTGCAAATGATGAGTGTGGTGCAAGATGTCTGAGCTTGAATGAATACTTCTCTCTGAAGTAGATCTGAATGGAAGGGTTACACTTGAAGACAAATCTGAATGTATGATGCACCAATGATGAAGAAGGAGATCTAGATCTGAATTGCTCTTGTATTTGCTAGATCTGATTATGGAAGGCTTAGATCTGTGATGAGGCGAACATCTAGGCGAACATCTGTCTGAAGTAAAGGGTTGAATCTGAGGTGATTGTCTGATCTGATGAAGTATGCTGCTCTGTAATGTTTAAAGATCTATACGCCACTTCGACGCGGAGGAAGCGCGTATATACGCAGCTTCAGCGAAGAGAAAGCGCGTATGCGCAATAAAATATACACTGAGGTATACGCTGGTTTGTGTGGACGGAAGCGCGTATATACGCGACATCAGTGAAGGGAAAGCGCGTATGCAAACTAGGGTTTGCTGAAGCAAGGGGTATGAAATATCTGATCTATTCTGTTGTGTTTCTGCTATCTGATTTGTGTTGATATGTATCTGTTGGTGATGTATGGTTGAACTTAAAAGTATGGAAAGGGTCCAGTATGAAAATATGATGAAATGTGGCCTGCAAGTGTTGTTCTATTGAAGTTGTTGGATCCAGTGTGAAAATTGATGAAACGACGTGGTCAAGGTGGTGCGCGAAGGTTGTAGCCTTCGGTCGAGTTGTAGCTCCCTTCGAGAGGTAGGGTAAACGAGATCGGGGTCGTAGCTCCCTTCCGGAAAAGTGAGTAAACGAGTCGGTCGTAGCTCCCGCGCCCGGGGAGAGGGCAGTAGCGAGCGCGGTGGGTGCTGCGTCTTTGGGGAATCTAGTCTGCCTTGACACATATGTTGTAAGATGTTTTCTCTATAATAAAATATTGAAGGGTCGAGCAACTGCGGCGGTGGTTTTCTCCCGACTTGGGTTTCCACCTAAAAATCCTGGTGTTCATGTGTGATGCTTTGTGTCATGATTTATTCTGTTCTTACTGCACATGTTTACTGCTTATTGAATATCTGATGAATCAATGAAGGAATGATTTGAGTGAAGATTTAATGACATATATAAATATCTGTGTATACGCTAGTTTCGTAAAGGGTTTCCGCGTATATACGCAAGTCTGGTTCAGGAAAGTAGCGTATGCGTTTTAGAAGGAGAAAAAGTGAAAGTTTTGAATATGCCGATAAATACGATTCCCCCCCCTCTCGGTATTTTTCCCAACGGCGGCTCCACGTGCGGAGGGAGGAGGAGGGACGGTCGGGCGAGTGTTTCGACCTGAGTTCTTTGCCCATTGGGACCAGATGCCCTTATACATAGACGACTATCCCTATAGTGGGATGAATTATTGTGGGGATCCGGACCTACCACTTCCACCTGGTCGAGTATGGGGGACCGATGGTAGGTGAAAAGTAACTATTCTTGTATGGGCATGTTAAAGTTATTGAATAGTAGATATGGTACTGATTCATGTACTTTTGGTATGCGGATATAGCTCGGTAAAACGGGCGGGGTATATGGGACGCCCGACAACCTGCGGAGCTGCGGGCGGCGAGGTGGGTCGAGAGCGGCGCGCCGGCGGCGGGGATGCGGCCGCCCTTGCGGAAGGGACATTAGCGGCGTAGATATGAACGTTGCGGCCGGATTTTTGGGCGGGTGGCAAGGCAGGCAGCCGATGCGTGGAGGCATGCGTGGTCTTCCCTCGGAATGGCAAGGTGTCATCTTGGCGCATGTCGATCGCCGATCGAGCATACATGATCTACGGGGACGGCAAGGCGGAAGCCATTGGCTCGGGATCCGCCGGATAGTGAGTAGGTGTGGGGCATGTGGTGCCCCCTATGATGTATGTAGGGGCAGGTGGTGCCCCCAGTTTTGGGTTTTTGTTTTTAACATGCTATGGGCATGTCGTATGTATCAGAGTAGATGGACTCTAAACACATGTTTTGCGACACATATTATGGACATGCATCATTTTTTGATGTTTATTAATGTTATTGTCTTGTATGAAATGTGTGTGATAAATGCCTATCTAGAACATGGTTTGCAATACTATCTACATAGTGATTCTATTCTCGAGGTACATGGTTGAAAGTTATGGTTTCAAATGCATGTATCAATATTTTCACTCGTAAATAGCGTCTAAACAGCACAGGTTTATGCACACGATAAACACCATTTGGTTGCATGACAAGAAGCAGGGAATCCAAACGAACATGCAGATGGAGGATGTGATGGAAGAGGGCATCGGCTAAGAGACCACGCACTGCATCGTATTCGGCCTGATTGTTGGTGGAAGAACCAATGCAGACCCTGTTAGAGAGGACAAGGGCATGCAAGGGGGTGAAAATGGCCCAACCTGCCGAGGCTAGATTCTGGGAGTAACGACTTGCACCATCGGCGTAACCGATAAAGGGTGGGGACGAGAGGTCCTGTAGAATGGTGTTACAAGACAACAAATGGGGGGAGGAGATACAATGACGACAGCGTGAGTGGACAGAAGACATCGAGCAGCAACTACGGGAGGGAGTGAAAGGGGCAAGATGATGATGACTCATATACAAACTAGAGGGTGGTATATGAGGGCTATCGGGAGTGTGGCGAGGACTCGGGCTGCGAAGGTCAACAGAGACACGGGTGGAGTGATCTCGCGTATGGGTAGAACAGAGGGGGTCAAGTGAAACAACAGGGGAGGATGTAGGGGGACTGGGCTCCAAGTGTCTTGTAGAGGAGGATAGGTAAAGAATGGTCGTAGTAGACTCCGCCATCTAAACATCAGGGGGGGGATGTCGATGGGGGTAGGGGGATTCTCAGGCTGGCCCGAAGCATACTGTGCGTGAATGGGAGAGGTGGATTGATTTTGTTCAACCTCATACTCTCGGACTACCTCTAAAGAGGCGCGGTAATGCGGCAGGTGAGGACAATGGTGGGAGTAATGGCCATGGACTCCACACAAAGCACAGGGTTTGTTGGTGCGGAGGGTCTTGGGGTTCTTGGTTACGGACGAAGAAGGAATGGAAGCTTCAGGGACTGTAGATTCGGGGAACGCGACTTTAACCATGGGCTGAATACGAGGCAACTCGGGACAAGCATGGGTGGCATGACCGGTGACATCACATAAGGCGCAAGGCTTTGCGGGCGGAGGAGGGGTCGGGTCAGTCGTGGTGGTCTTGTCTTTGGGTACCCCCTTGCAAGCTTTTCCTTTCTTCCCGGGAGCCGTCACGACAGGAGAAGGGTCCTGTGGAGGTGTTGGGGGCACAGTGGAAATGGAGGAAGAAAGGGGGACTGGTTGAACCGGTGTCAAAGCTATATAGGGTTTGGGGTGACCGGGAGGGGTAGCTGATGGAGGATCAAGGTACCAGACTGGTATACCCAAGGTCAGGTTAAGGAGAGAGAGGGTGGCCATGACGGGGACAAAATATACTCCGGGAGGGGGAGCCAGGAAAGGTGTCTGCTAAACGGGGGTGGTGACGGAGGGATGGCTCGAGATGGTTGGGCACAGGGGGCAGGTCCCGGAGGATAAAGGGGTTCGGGGATACCGAGGGCGTTTGTGGGGGGACGGAAAGGAGGAGGTCCGGTGGGCGGAATGGATAGCTGGAGCCAGTTGCGAGAGGGTGAGGGAAGGTTGCGACTAGCGAGATGAGGGCGCAGGGCGACTGAGAGCAGGGTGAGTCGCAGGCATTTGATAATACGGGATCGGTGATGGGGAGGAGGGGGGAGACCGGGGAAAAGTTCCAAGTAGGGAGGAATATTTGTAAACGCCGGGGGAGACACTGGTCAAGGAATCAACGGTTTGCTTATTGGCTACAAAAGAGATGGTCGTCTCCGGAGAGGTTTGAGACGGTGGCTCATGGTAAGTCAACTGGTCAATGGTGACTATCTTTCCATTATGAGGAAAATACATCTTGCGAAAAACCGCGGATGGGACAGTAGACATGGCATAGGTGTAGCTTCGCCCCAATAGAATGTTGTAGTCTAGAGGGGCGTCAATGACTTCGACGTCAACGCAAACGGTCTTACCGGCGAGGGTGATAGGACAATTACGGAAAAGGCCAATGGGCTGGGAGGCATGGCCGTCCCACGCTCGAAGGGTGATCATGGAAGGGGCCAACTCAGGGGATCCGAGTTGCTTCCAAACCGAAGCGGACATCACGTAGGTGGATGCCCCCTCATCAATTATGCACTAGGAAATGTTGGCATTATGGATTTTGACTGGGATTTGGAAGGTGACGGAAGGAGGGAGAGGAAGATGGTCCGATTGAGTGGCGTTGAAAACAATCATTTGGTCATCAACAGGATCTACAGCGCCCACGGCAGAGAGTAGAGCCTTCTTTTGGGAAGGGCGCGACTGGAGGAGTTCCAGTGTGGAAATGGCAGCAGGAGATGGCGCCCAAATAATCTACTATGTATACGAATGAGAAGCTCGGTAGGAAAGAGCATTTTCGACGTAAGGGTCCTTAGGAATCTTAGTATGAACCTCAACTTTGGGTTGAGGGATATATGAGGGCTTGGATGTCGAAAGAATACGTAGAACAAGAAGAAGAGGCTGCGAGGAGGGAAACCCTCGGGGAGACTTGGGGTGCTGGCGAGACTGAGTTTGAAGGTGAAGGTCAACATTTGGGGACGGATCAGAGGTCATCATGAGGATCTGGTAATCGGAGGAACCAGAAATGGAGGGTGGAGTGGAGACCCGCCCGTCAGGTGGTTGGGTATCCACGAATCCTTGCTGAGGGAAAGGATCAGTAAACACAGTTGGTTGAGTAGTGGCCACATTAGGGGGAGCGTGAGGGGAGGCATGTTGTCCACGCAATGTGGCTTAAGACTCCCACATCTGCCGCATCTGTGGTAAAAGGGGACAATCGTGGGTGTAATGACCATAAACACCGCAACACGAACAAGGCTTGTTGGTATGAAGAGGCCTATCTGGCTTGGGCTGAGTGCCCTGTTGCTGGTTAGCAGTGTTAGGGTCAAAACCTTGAGGATTGGGTCCATGAGTACTAGGGGCAGATTGATTTGGATTGCCTCTCCACCTTCTTTGAGAAGAAGGGGGATTAGTCGCACTCTGCTGTGCAAATACTTGCCCTGAAGGGGGCTGTAGGTGCTGTTGCTGGGGTTGAGGAGGCAAGGGAGGTGGAAGCGCATATGCTGGAGGAGCTGGCATACCAGGCTGTGCATAAGGGTAATGGTTAGGTTGGGCAACATTGAGGTAAGCAGGAGGTTGGGAAAAAGGAGGAGGCATGCCGTATCCTGGGTACATGCTACCGGGAGGGGGAAGAGTGCTAGAGGTGTTTGCCCCTTCATGAGGGAGACCGTAGCCCATAGGAGGTTGAGCATACGGATGGGAAAGGGCTCCAATGATACCGTCAGCGGAATGAGATGGCCGCGGGGCGTTAGCGCCACCGGGCCTGGGGAGGTCAGGAAGGACAATATAAACATAACCAGACTGGGGGTAGATCAGGTCATATTTCAAGGCTATTTGGAGGGTGGCTTCTTCGGTTTGAGGTTAATGGGAGGCGACATATTTGCTGATGGGAGCTAGGAGAGAGCGAAGGAACCAGTCCATATAGATCCGATCTTCGAAGGGGGGATCTCGACATAAGCTGCGTCTACGTCGCCATTCCTGAACATGGGTGGAAAGGCGGGTCGAAGATGTTTTCTTAAAGGAATTCAAGAGCTCCGTACCGGTATCGTATCGGAGAGGGAGCTGGAAGTAAGATAAAAGGGCTTGGGCAATGGTCGCAAAGGTGGTATGGGAAGAGGTGGCTTGGTCGACATACCATTTAGAAGCTTCGCCGGTAAGCGTGCGTTGGAACAAAAGAAGACGGATGGAGTCATCGGTAACGGAATTGGAGGAAAACCACATGTGGAAAGATCGGACATGATTGGTTGGATATTCTCCAGCAAGGCCTTCGAACTTAGGGATGTCGGAGGGGAGCTTGGTTGGCATAGCAGGCCAACCAACATCGTGGCAGATAGGGTCATTGATCAGCGTTGAAATCGAGAGGGCGGGAGCACTGATATGCGACGACAGCGTGTGGCCGGGGCT
Organism: Pinus albicaulis; assembly: GCA_034641835.2. Taxonomy (NCBI): domain Eukaryota; kingdom Viridiplantae; phylum Streptophyta; class Pinopsida; order Pinales; family Pinaceae; genus Pinus; species Pinus albicaulis. The sequence goes on along the minus strand of CM076582.1, from coordinate 413,161,049 downwards.
GGTTCTGTGGTGGTTCGGCATTAGGGCTGGGATTAGCGCTAGCGTTAGGCCCTGGACCAGACATAGTGAAGGTGACAGGGGGAGAACCAAAAGTAAAAGGAGAACCCAATGAATCATAAGAGGAGTCGGAATGCGGACTCGGAGGAGGACTGGCTCGACGATGGCGGGACGGAGTAGGTCGACTGGCCGGCCCCGGGGGTGAGCCGAAGTCTGCGAAATGTGCCTTGAGAGCGCGGTAGACGATGGGAAGAAGGAAACCGACAAGGGCGGAAAGGGACGAGGATCAAGTGAGGTCGAGGGCAGAAAAGTAATAGGAGAAAATTGATTTTAGAGTCTTTGCCAGGCGGTGTTAACCAGGCGCTTCTTCACTTAGGGTCAGTGTGTGGTGTGCGTTAATTGTAATTTTTAAAACCCTTTTCATTTTGAGAGAAAGAAAAAAGTGTGTTGCGTAACTGAAAATAAATCTGCAGAGAACAGTATATAATGCTGAAATAACAGAAAATTAACAGCTACTATTGCATCTATCTAACCCAAGAAGGCGGGTCCCTCAAAACTAGTCTAAAAAAGGGAAAAAATCTAGTCAAAACACACTGAAAAGAGGCCAATAGATCTAAGGTCAAAAGGGACAGGGATCTAAAGGATAAAGCTGTTGAAAAGAGGTGCAGATCATAGCCAAGAGACAGAGGTAAGGTGGCTGGAAAAAGGGAGGAAATCAGCAAAAAGAGGAAAGGATAGGGAGGAGGTCCTAAAGAGAGGTCCAAAAAAAACGACAAGAGGTGATTTGAAAGGAAGAAAGGCTGATTTAAAGGGATCTGAAAAGGAGGTATCAGATCTGGAAAAGGGAAGGCTGAAACTCTGAAAAACAGACGGCTGAAACATCTAAAACTCTTCCACAAAAAGTGGAGGGTACTGAAGCCCTAGGGGGCTAGGTTCCCACTTAGATGAGTAAAAACAGATCAGAACTAGGTCAAAGCGGGCTGAGACAGAGGCTGGAAAACCCTGACAGAAGCTTCAGCAAAACCCAAAAAAATTGCAGAAAAACCACTTAAAAATTGGCAGGTCGCAGGTTCTGACTTGTTTTCAGTGCAGGTCGCAGAAAAGAGGCTGAAAAGTGCAACCTGGAGGTTCAGGTCGCAGTTTTTGGGCTGAAAAGTGTGACCTCCCGTTTCGGTTGTCTCGGCGGCAGATTTTCGGAAAAGTTGCCGTCTCAGTTGCAGCTGATGTCGCTTACCTGCGCAATAGGGCGAGAAACACACAGAAGTTAAAAATTTTAATTTTTTAGGGTTTTATGTGAGAAAAACAACATAAAAATAGGAAAAATAAACAGCTGAAAAGAAACCCTAGGGTCTAAAGTAGCTGGATATGCAGGAATATGAAAAATGACAGCGGTCGTAATTTAAAACCCATGTGGAGTCACCATTTGTTAGTATTAATCCTTTTTCGAAGTGTACGAAAAAGGACCACTTTAGCTACGCATAACTAATAGCCCTAACAACAAAAGTGGCTGCCAATATCTTCAGATCTGTGGTTAGTTGAACAAGAAAAGAGCTGCAAAAAACCAGATCTATGCATGGAAAGACATTAAGCAGTAAAAACAAGGGTTTGCTCCATATACCAATAGACAAGACAAGAACAATTTTTGAAAGAATTTTTGCATTAATTGGGCACCTGGGAGGAAAAACAAGAAGGCGTATCCAATTCTCCTCAGTGGGATGGGTTCTTGGAAGTCCTCAACACTTCAGATCTAAGATTTCTCTCTCTTGTTGGTGTAGAAAACCCAATGCAAAGAATAGAGCTCAATGGGAGCTCACACAACAAATGATGGAAAAATGGGACCAAGTGTATAGATCCAGAGTGATCTAATAGGCAACAAAAGGTGAAGAATGGTAGAAAAAACCCTCCTATTTATAACAAAATATTGGGTCATTCTAGATCTTGGTGCATGATTAAAATAATGTTAACCAAATCTAGATCCACCTTTTATGGAATATTTTATTATATTTGTTTGAGGGAAAAAGTATTTGACTTGGGTCAAATCCCTTTATTTGTTAATAATAAATAAATAAATGATTTATTTATCTTTTTAAGGAAGTGGTTGAAGGATAATTAAATAAATAATGATTTATTTAATTATTTGGGGGTGATTTGGTCATATTTAACAAGGAATATTATCTAAATAAGATTTAAATAATTATTCCTAGAAAATAATAAGATAAATAAAGGTTTATCTAATTAATTTCTTTGTTTTGGGTTAAACATGACTAGGAATAATAATTAAATTATGGTTTAATTAATTATTCCATTAGGAAAATCAAACAAATATAGGTTTGTTTAATATTTCCTTTTGGGGTTTCCTATTTGGACCATAAACAACCTAATAAATGTGGTTTATTAAGTTATTTAACATAGTGAAGGCAATTTTACTTAGGGTAAAATTGGTCTTACATGGTGTACTTGGGTCCATCTAATGATAATAGGTTAGACGACCAAAAAATGGTGTAACACCTTTGATTCTGGGATAGAGAGATTACACAGATCATCATCGCACTTTCCTATAGTTATATTGTGACAATTGACAATATCTTGCATCTGCATTTCCCATGTGGGTACCCCATATGCTTCGTAGGGGGCTGGATTCACCAAATAAAAAGTATCGATATCCTGCAGAGCTTCATCAAGTGCCTCCAACCCTCCTGTTAACCTGAATGTCCCCAAAAATTCATCCTTTAAGGTTTCCCACTAGAGGGTGTGTTGATGTAGCTTTGGATATAGGTACCATTCGGTGGGAATTGGTCCCAAGGCATGAATCAAAAAGTGAACCCATTCTTCTATAGTATGATCACACCATTTCTCCATCCAGGCAGACAAATTTCTGCATGGATCCCCTAGGCCATGGAATATCTTAACGTGTATGTCGAATAGAGGCTTAAATCGTAGGACCATCATATCTTGACATTCCTCCCATTCCTGGAACGCCCCCTTATGTGTGTCCCACCATCTTGCAGACGTTGCGCACAGAGCTAGGTTAAGGGCCCATAGCCTTCGTTCCCTTGTAACCTCAACCTCAAATCTCTATACAAATTCTCAATATTACAGAAACCATCAAATTAGGGTAGTTCTCTTACCTTGGATGATATGAAACGAAAGTACCTGGTGATTTACAAGCATCACAATGCAGAGACAATATGCAGCCGATTTTTCCAATTTTCCATTTCCTCGTCAGAGTCGGAGAAGCATTATCTATCTCTTTCCCAGCAAAGCACACCATCGACCATATGATTGATCCAGTCTTCGTCTCTCACAGTTGACTTATAGATGTGATCCACCTCTTCTTTCTCACACATTGGTTCTGTATACCTTTATCCTTTTGCGGGGTCTAGTGGTACAATCACCCAAGTTCCTTCACATTCGAACACCATGCTTCTTTTTTTCAAATTGATAATATTGCCCATATCAATGGCCCAGTCCAATCCTATTTGCATAGGATAGGGGTCCACATCTTCTACAATATGAATAACCTCAAAATCAGCCTGAACTTTGACCCCTGGATGTCTACCACAATCTTTGATAATCTTCCTAAAGGTATGATCTTATGCTGATGAGCCATGCGCAGCTGGATAATGGACCATTCTAACTTAGGTTCCCCCATTCACTGCTAGGTTTTCTTAGGTAGTACATTCACATATGAGCCTAGGTCCAGAATAACCTGATCCATGTCATAGTCACCAATCTGCACGGTTAACCACATTTCCCTGCCAATGCGTCTCTTATGGTTATATAGTTTGTGCACATCCTTAACTTCCACAGCTGGGGTTGTCTTTTCTGCGCAACTATCTATCAAGGCTTGGAGGTTTTCCACAGCCCTTTGGTTGCGCAACAACTTCATACATGCCTATAAGAATGGTTTGACCTCATCATCTGCTTTGGGGTTTGTAGGGGCGTGAGGAGTAGGTGCCTCAGCCTTAGCAAAATCTTGGCGAGCTGCGAAAAAGGTTTCCTTTTCTTTCTGTAAGTCCAAACCTTATTGTTTAACAACCGCTTTACAGATGAGAGGCTCTGCCTCATCCTTCTCCGTAGCTCCTCTAGTGGCCATGCCACTATGTGTTATAACATTAACACATGGTCCTTCATCTCAAGGTTCGGCCTTGACCCTTTGTACATTATCCGTAGGTGTCTACTACTTCTCCTGCATCTTGGCCATCAAAATCAGGAAATATTCAATCGCATGATCCAGCTATCTACAGTATCTGTAGGATTGTATCGAAGGGTTCACGCAGTCCCTTGCAAAGTTCCCTAGTTATCCACAATTATAGCAAATTAGTTCTCCTCTTCCTCTACCCGCGCTTCCACCTTAGCCCCCTCTCCTGCCCCTAGTTGGGGACCCACCTATGCCCGAGGGGGATCTTAGCGAGAACGGATCCTACTGTACCCTATATATATTTCCTCGATCTATCATCAGATCATATGTCCGGAAATTCTGTTCATCATGGCCTACAGATCTACAGAACCTGGGCCATTGTTGCTTGATTTCTGGGACATATGCGATAAGGCAGGGGAAGTGGTTGGTATTATGCAACCCAGCAATGCGACAATCATCACACCAAAGCACCGGTCCACTTGGCCTTGCAGCTTCCCTAGGTTGCAACGGATTGGGTCCCCCAGCATGTATGTAGTCTGCTAGCAGAGGAAAACTATCCTTGGTGTGTCCATTCACCCTGCATCGTATGCACCATCTTTCAGGGCTAGCCTCTGTTCCTCACTCTTTCTACAGATTCTGGATCTTCATATTCATTGCTTCTAGCTGGCCTTGTATCTAATGCACTCTTACCTATGTATCATCTCTTGGCATAGCTTCTAGCTTCATCGCAATTTCCAAGGCCTTTTCCTACGATTCAATGGCTTGATTTTCAATTGGTATGTGCAGGTGGGGCAGCAGCATAGCAATGAACCATTCCGTCTGCTACCTGTCATTGTACATAAATCCTCCTTCTCTAATTTCCTTCTTTAACCGTTGGTCAACCTCCCATACAGACTCAGACAGTCCTTGCTTGATATCCTTCAGATCGTTCACTATCTAAGAGTAGGACTCGGGCTTCTTGAACTGTTGTTTAAAAGAATTCTTTATTTTTTCAATGGTTGATTTTGCATGCTGGTTGATATACCCCATATACCAGTCCAAGGCCCTTCCTTCGAAGGCAAGGGATAGTTGTGCCCTTTTCACCGCATCACTAGCTACATTTTACGCAGTCCATATCGATCTTGCGACAAACCAGAATTGATCTGTATCTTCATATCCTACGCCTTTGAAGGTGGGTAGCTTCATGTGTGAGGAAATATCATCTTCTAGTGGTGGAGGCGGTGAGTTCTTACCCCTATGAGTTTTCGACGATGGCATAGATGGAGAACTCTGCGCAACATAATTTATTACTGGAATGTAGACAGATCGATCTCCTTCTTGATTAGTTTTGTAATAGTTACTACTACGCGTTGTTCCCTCACTTTGATCGGATCTCATTCAGTTGGTGTGAGCAATAGATTTCTCTTCTCGCACAGTAATATCTTACTCATGAATGATAAGGTTTTCATAAACTTACCCCAGAGACCCTTGAAGAACATCTGCTCTGCTTCAGAATAGGGGAGAAATTGATTGATGGAAAACTCTATCACAAACCCTCCTAGCACACTATCACTCCAACACTTCTAGAAATATATTAGCCTTGCAAGCCACTCCTAAAGCTTGGTCGCAAATTTCACAAAAAAAAAATCATAGATCTCCATGAAAATGTACTTATTATTCCACTTTTCCATCGTCAACCTTGTGCTGCGATTATCTTTTATCGCAAATTCTTGAATTTGTTTTTCAAACCACTCTTTAATTTATTTCTTCTCAGGTTTCTAATATTCTCTTGGCATTATCCAATCTCTCTCTTAAAATTCTCTTGGTCCTGGAAACGAAACCATTTGTTGGCTCGAGGGGTCCTGAACCAGGTTCAGAGGTTAAGGTTTGCCACCAAAACCCTATAATACTGGCCCTTTCGGCAGTGACCTGCTTGCGCAAGCCAAAGTCTCACCCGAAGCAGTATGGGAGGGTTTTGGAACTAGGTTTATGCACCCTGAGAGAGAGCAGGTAAGTCAAGCAGAGCTGCATTCCCAGCATATCATCTTCGTATTTAATAGATGTAGTTACGGAATGATATCGCAGAGCTCATACCTACTAATTACCTTTGGATCCACTTGCGTAGTACCAATATACAAGTACATAAAATATAATCACAGTGATTAATAGGTCATAGATTCATATAACAAGAACAAGGATACCCTCAAAGCTATAAAACATATCTATTCGCAGGTTCACTAATTAGTATAGTCCATAGTTAACAAATCTACTCTGCATTCTCGCATTAGAATTATCATATGTAATATCATAAACACATTAATAATAGATCACAGTAATAATCTATATTATAATAAAGATAGATCCACAGAAACAACAGTAAGTGTAAAATATTCAACAGTTCGCATCAACAACAATACATAAACTCAGATAATGCAGAGGTATTCTAACCAGATTCACATATATTAGCCTTCAAAACCAAATACAATCCAGCACAGCCTGTGCATACATGCAATAGGGTCCACACACAACAGGACTGAGGATATCCATGCACACAGCCAGCAGGAGTCCTTACCCTAGCAACCCAAATAGATCTAACAATTCTCTACTATCATCAATCTCTATCTTTTCTTACTATGACTGTTGGAACGGGATGTCCTAAAAAAACTATGAAACCGGTCCATTTTGGTTATTTTTGTTATATTTAGTATAGCGCTGGTGTTTTGGGGTGGGTAAAAGACCCGAAAGCATTTTAATGGGGTTAAAGGGTAAACTAGGGGTCCGAAAACCATGGGTTGCGGACCATAGGATTGTTAAAGCTAGATTGTTATAAATAGAGAATCATTTCAGATTGTAAGAGGTAGGATTTGATAAGATATTGATACGATCTGTTGTGTAAGAAATTTGTTGGGGTTTTGGGGAACAGACTCCTACTGGCTGTGTGCACAGAGATCCTAGTCCAGCTGTGTGTGGACCCTGCTGTTGTGTGTGTAGGTTGGGAAGGGAAATGTAAGGGAGATGAATGAATGAATATGCAGGATTATTAGATCTGAATCTGTGAGTACTATTGAATGGATTTCTGATAATTATTGTGTTATGCCTCTTCTGTCTTTGCATTGAAAAGGTCTGTATCTTGAATGATTGGATCTATTCTGTTCTAGTTATATCATGCTGCGAAAGTCTGTGTATTGAAGTAGATCTAGATCTGATCTGTTAGGGTTATGCACTGTTGTATTAATGTTATAAGAAGCATATAATAATAGATCTACTGCTTGTGGATGCGATTCGATACATATTTAACCCTACGTAGAGACACAATAATCTGAATAGAATGCATCTTGCTTGCCTTACCCTTCCTTTCTCAGGGTGTGGAAACCTGGTTCCAGCACCCACCCATACTACTTCGGGTGAGACTGTGACCTGTGCAAGCAGGTCACTGCCGAAAGGGCCAGTAGTATAGGGGTTTGTTGGCAAACCTTGCACACCAAACTTGGGTTAGGACCCCTCAAGCCAACGAATGGTTCTGCTTCCAGGACAAAGATCTGAGAACGGATTGGGTAGTGGCATAAGATCTCTAGCGTAGGGTTGAACAAGCCGAGGAATAACGCGGACTATGAGAACTATCGAAACAGGCGAGAAGAAGGTCGCCTTGCCTATATACTGTCGAGATTGGCACGAAGCCCACCACCCACCCCGACACTAGGGCCTCTGGAGGATAAACCAGAGGTGCCCATGGCAGCACACTTAAAATTACCCACCTTTAAAGGAGCAATCGATGAGGACATAGAACAATTCTGGTTCATGGTCGAGTTGGTATGGAGGGCGCAAGGGGTGGTAAATGATATGGTAAAAGGAGCACTGCTATCCTTGGATTTTGAGGAAAGGGCGCTGGATTGGTATATGCGGTACATATCTCAAAATGGAAGTGCAACACTTCAAAATATTAAGGATGCCCTAAAAAAACAATTCCGGAAACCGAGATCCTATTCCCAACTGGTATTGGAAGTAAAAGACTTCAAATAGGGGGCATCTGAATCACTCTGGGAGGATGATCAGTAGTTAAAGAAATAAATCCGGGAAGGCGAGTTCAAGTATGATAACAAAAAACACACAGAATGGTTTATCGCTATGCTCCTACCTCACTTGCGTATGCCCATGGGTCGTCAGACTGTTGAATCACAAGAGAAGGCCCTGGAAGCTGCCATGAAACGTGAAGCAGTGCCTAAGGATGACACAGGGAAGGCATACAACAAATTTAGGAGCAGCTCGGGGCCATGCATATGGAAATACAGAGCTTACGGATGGAACAAGGTAAGGGAGTAACCACGGACCTTTGGTGCAAGGAGTGTCGGGTGGCGGGACTGCATAATACAACCTAGTGTTTGTGAATAAATAGAGGGGAATTGAAGCAACAGTGGTACAGGTTCTGCCACTCTATGGGACACGATGAACAAAATTTCCACACATATGACTTACTGGTAGATTGGGGAACCCTCTATAGGGTACAATCCGATCCTGCCTCTTCGAGATCCCTCGCGATCTTTGGTGGCTCCCCTTCACAGGGCAGAGGGGGCGGGGAGGAAGTGTTGGATGAGGACGGGGCCAAATGATCTGCTACAACTGTGCAGAGGTAGGGAACTTTGCTCAGGACTGCTCAAATCCCACTAGGAAAACCTGTAAATACTGCTGACAGTTAGACCATGAACTTGAAGACTACCCGATTCTACTAACAAAGATGAAGGACAAACAGTCTACCCCCACACGAAACATACAAAGGGTCAAAATGGAGCTAAGGAGAATAACGCGTAGCATGGTCACCTAGAAATCAAGAGCAGAGCTTCCTATTCAAAAGGAACCAGCTCCCAGGAAGCAGGAATCACTGGGATCCCCTGCGCAGCTGCCAGAAGAAGAAGTTGAAACCTTTTTGAGGACATACTTGAAGCTCCTACGCAGCCCTCAAGTGGAGGAAAGTCTTCAAGTATTACTGTAGGACTGTGTAGCCCAATCCAGCTTGATGACTAAGGTTAATGAAGTACACCAATTGCACAGATATAAAAGGTGCACCAAGAGAGATATATTCTTGACTACACAGATTGGTGACTATGAGATAGATCAGGTTATTCTAGATCTCGGATCTGAGGCGAATGTATTACCAAAAAAAACCTGGAAACGCATGGGAGAACCTAAATTAGATTGGTCCACCATCCAACTGCGAATGGAAAAGCAACAAAATATCATCCCTCTGGGACGGTTGCCAAGGGTTATGGTTGATATCGCAGGAGTAAAGATCCTGGCCGACTTTGAGGTCATATAAATTGTGCAAGATATGGACCCCTACCTTGTGCTCTTGGGGATAGACTGGGCTATCGACGTAGGGGGTGTCATTAATCTAAAGAAATGCAGCATGGTGTTTGAGAATAATGGGACACGTGTAATAGTACCACTAGATCCCGCTGAAGGTGCACGATATATTGAACCAGCATATGAAGATGAGGAGCTCGATCACATCTATAGGGTGACAGCACAGGACGGGGGCCAGGATAATCCTGCAACAGGTGAAATACTCAGCGGGGAGAAGAATAGGAAGTAATTTTCTGATCCATATGAAGAAATTAAGAAGTGGCAGACTCGTCTACATGATGTTTCAACCCTACGGTGCCCTCGGATCGCATGGACACTCTACTGCATAACTTCGGAGGTAAGGGACCTTCCCCACTTTGATGGGTATAATACTATCTAGGACTTCATCAGAACGTTAGAATCTAGGGTGCCCAAGGATCAATGACTCTGGGTGCTCAATTTGGCATTGTGCGACACACTTTCCCAATGGTGGGATACCCACAAGAAAGCATTCCCAGACTGGGAGATCTGTCAGGATAGGATGGTGTTGCGATTCGCACCCCCTACGAATGTGTGCATGAAGATATTCTTGGGGCCTGGAGATCCCCGTGCGCATCTATGTATATGGAAAACCAAGTGGGCTGACCAAACTCCGAATGAGTGGATCCATCTGTTTATACATGCCTTGGGCCCCATCCCCACTACTTAGTACTTAGATTCCGAATTACATCAGCGGACCCACCATTGGGAATCATTAAAAGAGGACTTCCTCGTAAAATTCAGACTCATTGGGGGAAGAGAAATGCTTGACGAAGCTTTGCAAGACATTGATGCATTCGTCTTTAAGAAGCCTCACGCTCACACCCCACCAGTTGTTCTGACATGGGAGGCCTAGATGCAAGACATAGTCAACTACTGGAGCTTGGCGAGTAAGGAAGAGGAGGATAACCCACGACATCTCATTGTTCCAGAATCTGAAGGGTAACGTACCATTATCGGACCATCACTCTTAAATATCGATGTAATGCAACCTCTCTGACTAAGCGAGATAAATATTGGGACAGAAGAACACCCTAAGCTAGCAAATATTGGGGACTATTGGGATGAGGGCACTGTGGGAAAAGTCACCAAGCTACTCACAGAGTACCAAGACTTATTCCCTACAAATTTTTCTAAGCTCAAGGGAATTACAGGGGACCTCAGCATTATGCACATCACTCTAAAGCCGGAGGCACGACCCATCAAGTAGCGGCCGTACCAGTTGAATCCTAAATATAAACAAAAGGTCAAAGAAGAGCTGGAAAAAATGTTGATTGGAAGTATCATTGAACCAGTTGAACAGTCAGATTGGATCAGCTCGATGTTTGTTCAGGAGAAAAAAAAAAGGAGAAATACGTATCTGTGTGGATCTCTGAAAACAAAACGATGCCTACATTCATGATCCCTTCCATACCCCATTCTCCGATGAAATATTGGATAGCGTAGGTGGCCAGGAGGCCTATTCCTTCGCAGATGGATTCTTAGGATACCATCAGATCATAATTTCACCAGAGGATCACAGTAAGACCACCTTTGCTACCGAATGGGGCTCCTTCCAGTACACGGTCATGCCCTTCGGTCTTAAGAACGCACTTGTTATCTTTTCAAGGGTCGTAGTAGCTGTATTCAAAGAATTTACCCATAAGTTTATAGAGGTTTACTTTGATGAATGGATGGTGTTTGGCTTAGTAAAATATCATGTCTCGAATCTACGATTAATGTTGGATGCATGTCGAAAGCACCAGATCTCCCTGAATTTCAAGAAGTGCGTCTTCTGCGTACCATTCGGAATCTTGCTGGGTCACATCGTCTGTCGGTAGGGTCTAATGGTTGAACCTGTGAAGATAGCTATAATTATCAACCTAGCAGCCCCTACAATGAAGAAACAGCTGCGCTCTTTTCTTGGTCACATAGGTTATTACAGGAAATTCATTCAAGTATACGCCTTGATCACAACACCCATGGAACAACTGCTAAAGAAAGATGTCTCTTTTTTTTGGAATGATGAATGTCAGAAGAGCTTTGAGCTACTCAAGGAGAAGATGATATCTGCACCCATACTGATATTCCTTGACTAGTCAAAATAATTCCATGTCCATGTTGATGCATCAGGTATTGCCTTGGGTGCGGTCCTTACGCAGCCTGGCGAAGGGGATATTGATCATCCGGTTGCCTTTTCCAGTCAAAAAATCTCAGGTACTGAATAGAATTACTCTACCACTGAACGAGAAGGACTGTCTATGGTGTATGCACTACAAAAATATCGACACTATCTACTGGGGGGGCACTTTAAGATGTTTACAGACCATTCAGCTTTGAAATACCTAGTGAACAAGCCTGTGTTGGGGGGGAAGATTTGCTGCTAGTTATTGTTGTTTCAAGAATATGATTTTGAGATCATCGTGAAACCTGGAAGGTTGAATGCATGCCCATATCATCTGTCTCGTCTTGATACAGGGGAAGAACCCACTAAATTGGACGAAATCTTACCTGATGTGCAGCTGTTTACCTTTAAGATGGTGGATGAGAACTTTGCTGATATCCTTGAGTTCCTTACTATAGGCCTAGCCCCTGCTGCGTATTCGGTGTAAAAAAAAAACTAGTTAGTTACCTGAGCGGAAAACTTTACTATCATCGCAGGGCAGCTATACCAGCTAGGTGTCGATGAAATAATCCGCAGATACGTATTAGAACATGAACGACCTGCCGTCCACACAGAAGCCCATGAGGGAGTTTCTGGTGGCCACTACGTAGGCAGTGCTACAACACAAAATATTTTAAGGGCTGGTTTGTGGTGGCCTTCCCTGCATCAGGATTCTTACACCTATTGTAGAACGTGTGATACCTGCCAACGAACCGGCCGCCCCTCACGACATGATGATATGCCGCTACAGCCTCAAATGGCATTACAAGCTTTTGATAAATGGGCCATTGAATTTATAGGACCCATTAACCCACCAGGCAAGAAAACTGGTATGCGCTACATTATTACTTCCACTGACTATGTCACACGATGGGCTAAGGCGCAGGCTATAAAGGATTGTACTGCTGACACTGCTGCAGAATTCATCTTTGAGCAGATTTTGACCAAGTTTGGCTGCCCAAAAATCCTAATGAGATAAAGAGGTACGCATTTTGTTAACCAAACGATTCAAGATTTGAAAGATGAGTTCTGGATCCACCATGCCAAGAGTACACCATACCATCCTCAAGCCAATGGGACGATGGAAGCATTCAACAAAATTTTGGAACAGGAATTAATGAAGGTTTGTAATGCTGACCGTAGTGAATGGGATATTGACATTCCCTCGGTCCTCTGGGCTTACCAAACGACCTGAAAAAAGCTGACCGGTAGGACACCTTTCCGAATGGTCTATGGAAAAGAGGCCATCATGCCCATAGAATACGTTGTTCCTAGCCTGCGCATTGCAGCATTCACAAATATGGCAGACTCTGATATCATAGAAGAACACTTGGTGCAACTTGTAGCATTGGAAGAAGATCGGTTTATTGCTCAGTTTGAACAACAGGTACAAAAAGCTAGAGATAAAGCCTGGCATGATCGCCACATTCGCCAGAAGACCTTTGTGGCAAGTGATCTTGTCTTGTTATACGACATCCAATTTGTGAAACATCCTGGAAAATTTTGACAGCATTGGCTTGGTCCCTACATAATTCAGCAGGTTACAAATGGCGGAGCAATCCAGTTAGCTACCCTACACGGTGACCCCCTCCTTGGTTTTGTCAATGGAGGTCGACTCAAACCCTACCAGGCTATGACTCCTAAGGTTGCAGTAGTACTGTGACTCGGGACAAGTCACAATATTATGTTGGGGTACTGTTGGAACAGGGTCTCCTACCATTTTGGTTATTTTTTTTATATTTAGTATAGCGCTGGGGTTTTGGGGTGGGTCAAACCCCCGAAAGCATTGTAATGGGGTTAAAGGGTAAACTAGGGGTCCGAAAACCATGGGTTGTGGACCATAGGATTGTTAAAGCTATATTGTTACAAATAGAGAAGCATTTTGGATTGTAAGAGGTAGGATTTGATAAGATATTGATACGATCTATTGTGTAAGCGATCTGTTGGGGTTTTGGGGAACAGACTCCTGCTGGCTGTGTGCGTGAAGATCCTAGTCCAACTGTGTGCGGACCCTACTGCTGTGTGCGCTGGTTGGGAAGGGAATTGTAAGGGTGATGAATGAATGAATATGTTGGATTATTAGATTTGAATATGTGAGTACTATTGAATGGATTGCTGATAATTATTGTGTTATGCCTCTTCTATCTTTGCGCTGCGAAGGTCTGTATCTTGAACGATTGGATCTATTATGTTCTGGTTATATCATGTTGCGAAAGTCTGTGTATTGAAGTAGATCTAGATTTGATCTATTCAGGTTATGTACTATTGTATTAATTTTATAAGAATCATATAATAATAGATATAGTGCATGTGGATGCGATTGGATACATATTTAACCTTGCACAGAGACACAATAATCTGAATAGAACACAACTTGCTTGCCTTACCCTTCTTTTATCAGGGTGCAGAAACTTGGTTCCAACACCCACCCATACTACTTCAGGTGAGACTGTGATCTGTGCAAGCAGGTCACTGCCGAAAGGGCCAGTAGTATAGGGGTTTTTTGGAAAACCTTGCACACCGAACCTAGGTCGGGACCCCTCAAGCCAACAATGACTCAAAATGTTTTATCTATTTATACTGATTTAGCCTATGCATCCAATGGTCCACAAACCATGGTTTTCAGACCCTTGGTCTACCCTTGACCCGTTACAATGCATTAGCGGCTTTGACCCACCCCAAAACCCCTGCGTTAGACTAAATATTACAAAAATATACAAAAATGGAAAAAATTCACAGCTTTAGGAGACCCTGTTCCAACACTAGGAATAGCTTATTTAAGCTTGATTTCCCTCAGCAGGTTTCCATAACTGTGGCCCATTAATTTGGGATGTTGTTTCCCTTATCCTAGGCTTTGCTATTGTTTTTTCCACAAAATATCTTTAAAACTAGCCTTTTCCTCTTTCTAGTTTTATTTTCACCTCTTCTGAGTAACTTTCCACTTTACTGAGGTATCTATTAGATATTTATCTTCCATCTAAAATTTTTAAATTGTATTTTATTTTTCTCCAGGGATTTTTGGGGAATTTTAGGAAAGTCTTAGGATATTATTCCATCCTCATGGATTTGAAATCCCGGTCTCCAATTTACTCTAGTCTTTGCACAATAATTAAATTTCACATTTATTTAATTCAAAAATAATATGTCCACATATAGTTTTTCTTTTAGGTCCACTTAACCTTTAGGATTCTCAACTGTCTAAATAAAAGAAGAAAAATAGGGATATTACAATGTCATCCATATGGATCATGTGTCTCATGTAATGTTATGAGAAAAGTCTCATAGGTACATATTTTGGTAGCCTATAGGCTGGAAATTCACACCCATACACTCTGATTTATATATAATTCTAGTATAAATACCAATCACCTATCTTTACTTGGTCACTTAAGTGCAAAATATTCTGAACATCTGCTCTTACCCAGGGCTCCAATTCACTGTTTAGAAGGAATAATACTATGTAAAAGAACTAATATCCATACTTTGTGAAGGAGAATTCTATGGAGTTCCTTATTACTAAGGATGTCCAATGTATTACTGATTTGGCTTCACCTTGCTCAGTCATCCTCTATAGATTGAAAGGAAAATTGTATGCTTGATTGTAGATGAATAGGTATACCAATACAACATAATACTTAAAGGATCCCTCTATGGGAAACTCATCCAACTTATCATGCATGGCATCTACAATATATTTACTGTAATTAAAAATTATAGGCTTCTAATCTATGGAAAAGATAGAGAGGAAACAAATAATGGATTCATCAACCCATTGGTATGAATAATAGCCAAGGATATATGAAATAATGGTGATGTTTTTCTTGGCTTCTTCTGGAAACATCAAGAAGGAATAAGGAGGATTAGTTTCAAGAAGTTGGGCATCCTCTAGGAAAAAGTATCAAATATCTTTTCTCTTTGTGGGAAAGCCATATTTTTATATAATTCAATGAGATAACCTGTGGAAAAAGGCATGAAAAACTAAGAATAATTGACTTGAAGCATTTGGGATATGACTTCCGCTGTAATGGTGATGAGAACTTCACCATTACGACTTACCACTACAAGGAAAAGACCCTCTAGCGAATGATTTTGAGGAACCCCTTATAAAAATACCCTAGACATCCATTTCTAGAGGAGGTTACTAGAGGAGGTTGGTGGGCGGATTTTTTTGCGGATGTTTTTTCTCCAGTGTGCGTATCATCGTAACCCACACCAGTGCGTTCAATAAGAGAAAGCACCGGTGCGCACAAAACATTGACACACCGTACACCATGCACTCCATACACACCCGCATGGTGAATTGTATTACTATAGTGCACCGGTGCTTTACAAATATTCTGCATTTGTGCATCATAAAAAAGCATGCCAAAATAGAAACCACCCGATGCGATATTAAGCAACCACACCGATGCGCCCATAAAAATTCCGCACACCGGAACACGGTTAAATTAAAAAAATTATGACCAAAAAACCGCATTATTCACTTTTCTCAGTGCTCCAGAGCTCTGAAGCACTGGTGCAATTTATCCTTGTCCGAGTCGCCCTGACATTGGTGCTCCCATTGCACCCATTTCATGCACTGCTGCTGTGCATCCCCCACCAATCTCCAGCTTGAATTTGGAAAAACGGTGTGAAAATTTTATTTTGCAAATTATATAGCCAATATGCCTCCTCGATGGCCAAATGTACAAGTATTTTTATTTGTTTTCCATAATTAAGCCTTTTAGCAGATTAGAATTTCAAATAACCTTAAAATTAACCATTTAAAAGAAAAAAATAAAATATTCGTGTGGTGCGTTCGAGCCGTTCGACTCACACCATTTCGTGATGCTCCCTGTAAATTTACAGGCCGAATCGCAACTCGTTTTATCGGTATTTGCACCAGGTTAAGGGTGGTACTGATAGGCGCATCGTGTTATTTTAAAATATTTTAAAAAGTGCGGTGCGGTCATTTACCTAGCTGCACCGTTGAAAATGTGGAATAGCGGCAACACGGTACGTTGACTGAAATATATGCCCCGGGGCAGGTAATATTGTTAGTGCACCACATTTTGCATTTCGACGAGGTCAATGGTGCGACCTGGTAAACCGGTGCTAACGGTATACACACTAGTTCTTGGGCGGTACTGAAGGCACACTATGTTATTTTTTTTTTTTTTTAAAGTGCGGTGCATTCGGTTACCTAGCAGCACCGTTGACCTAGTGGAATAGTGGCAACATGGTGCGTTGACTAAAATATTTGCCCTAGGACAGGTATTTTTTTCAGCGCACCGCTTTCCATATTTCGACAGGGGAAACGATGCGGCCTGGTAAAAAACCGCATCGTTGACTATGTAATGATGACAAGAGGTTGGACTGCTAACTTAACTATACAACCTGGGGCATAGATTTTATTCAGCACACCGCACTTCTGACACCGTACATAGTCAATGGTGCGGTACAAATTTTCTGGAGCACTGCCACCGGTGCGTTGCATATTATCTGGTGCACTGTCACCAGTGCGCTCCATAAAAAGACACACCGGGACTGGTGCATGACTATTTTTCTTCACACACTGACTTTTTTTTTTCCAAAAAACATTATATATGTATATTTCTAAATACATGTCTCATTTAATAAAAAAAAATATATTTAATATGTCAATCATTCAGAGATGTAAAAGGAGAGAAGAGGGGGAATACGAACAACAACAGGTGGAGCAGTATAACATGGTTCACCTATGGGAGGCACGAGAGAGGGAGAGATATGCATATCGTCGCCCTATTACAACAACTACCCAGGGGCTCCTAAGGTAGGTAGGCCTTCTCAAGTTCTATGACGAGGCTACTTGCCTAAAGGGACATGCTTTGTTTTTGAGACATCTTATCCGAAGGTGGAATGCTCACCAATAGGCTTTCTGGGTTGGTCGTAACCAATGGTACACGCCCACTGAGGAGGATATATATTTCATTATAGGGCTATCGAGGAGAGGGGTGGATTTTCCCTCATTTCCATAGGTTCTAGCTAGCTATGTAGCAGGGAGTCAGTTAGTGTACTCCCAAAGATACATTGGAGCATCAGTACTATCTCCTTCATATTTTTAGGTCACTGGAGGTCAGTTACGTATTGGTGCATTTGGTAGTGAGGAGGTGTAGTTCCTCTCACTTCTCATTTCGACCATTTCACACAACACCAGTGACGGGCAATGCATGATTTTCTCGCTTCTATATTATGTTGATTCTTAAGTACAAGGGCCACGACTTGTTAGGTGGTCTGCCATTATTTTGCAGCAGTTCTATATAGCCTTAGATAGATGTCATGCTCATGCACAAGGGAGGGTAAAATTCCCTTTTGCTTCAAAGATTTTTTCTTTATTTTTTGAGAGGTTTCCAGAGATGAGGCCTAATTTTGTTCGGCAACCTCATAGGCCGATGTTCAAGGCATGGATGTACATGTGGGGGAAGATGATGCCCAAGAGGGGCAAGATTTTGTTTCCAGCAAGGATATCGAATGATGCACTACAGTTGCTAGCCATTGTTGACGAGCATCCCTTCATTATGGTCCCCTATCCTTATGCGGGTTTGGATTGGCGAGGGCGTGCCAACATCCTCTTCATAGTTGATGAGTCGTCGGATGATAGAGGTAATATTAATGTTTTATTTAAATTTATTCTAACATGTCCTTTAACTCGTTTTTATTAAATTGTGTAATTGAATTGTCTAATTATTGTTGTGTACTTGTATATATTTTACAAACATTGGGTTTTTTGATGGCGAGGACATGCAGTCACCACCACATGATCCAGGTGTGGACCCTGATGACTATCTGGGGTGGCTTGATATATACAGGATGGAGTTGGGTGACCAACTCACTACATTGATTATTGAGGCGAGCATCTGGCTTGCTCATATGAGAGACATACAGGTTGATGGTAGGTTGTTATAGATGTGGAGAGGAATGCTGCGTGACATGTACAAACTGATTCAGCATGTCGTAGGAGCTACAACCTTAGTTACGTGGCTAGGGAGGACTGTTGCACATTATAGGCATGGTCGAGATGCACTACGTGATCGATAGTCCGTGAGAAGTGACTCATCATCTCATGATCGTTCACCTCGCACCACGCCAGATGAGCAGCCTCCACTAGCATCTAGCAGAAGTCATCATGGAGATCAGGTTGGACCATCAGCCACATCCAGTCAGTAGCCTGTAGCATCCAGTATTACTCATGATCATGAGCAGGCTGGACCATCGACCGTCGAGGAGGCACCATTGACTGAGCAGGCCTCGACTAGTACTTCTATATTTGATGTTGTACCACCAGCTGATCCATGAAATTTATATTACAGTTGTATATTTTTGACATTATTTAGTTATATATATATATATATATATATATATATATATATATGGTCCATGTATTTTATGTTCATGTTGTAGTTGTACTTAATTTACATGTTGATGATCATCATGATGTGTATATTGTTAGGTCATGTTAGACATGTTCATTTAATGTGCAATTTGCAGATAGACGTGTATGTGATAACATGAGCTATTTGACATGAGATGTATATTCGATGTTTGTGTTGTGATGATGTTAATATATAATGTTAATTGTGTTTTGTTAGATCATCATGATCATGATGATGTTAGCAATTTTGAACGTGTTTTTTAGTAAAATATGATGTTTGTACGATGGTTATCATGAACATGATGTTTATTAATTAATTTAATATTAAATGATCATGATATTGTAAAATTGTCATATTTGTAATTCTAGTTGTATGTAAAATTGTAATTGTAATTGTATGTAAAATATTTGTGAAATTTTAATTGTAGTAATGTGAAAATTTTAATTATATTAATATGAAATGATTTTATTAAAAATTTTAAATTTGTAAATTTGTAAAATTTTAAATAATTGTAAAATAATAAATCTAGAATAATATGAATTATTGTAACATAATAAAGTTTAGAAAATAATGCAAATAAGTTCATGTACTTGAGAATTATCATTATTTTATTATGATCTTAGATACAAAAAAAAGAACTAATTTATACAGTACGCCATTGTTTTTGAGATCAACATAATTGCAAATTATCAAGTGAAATGTTGATTTTAACATTAACACAATGGAAATGACCAATTAATTCAAAATACATATTATAATGTTTCGAAAAAACCATCTTAAAAAGTATAAATATTGATGAAATAACACATGTACCATATCACTCTCGGTTCTCATGATCACCCTCATTATCTTCCAGCTCGCATGGCATGATAACACTATTGTTCTCAAAAATATGTTTTGATCTAGGGTCATGTGTCAATACGAACCACCAATACATATCCAACACACTTGGGTAAAAAAAACACCTGGTTGCAGTGTTTAGGGAAAACATAGGGCTCATTAGCTTCATCCCACATCTTTCTAGAGTTGATACTTATCAACCTACTATCACAATCTTCCTTTACATTATTCCGATCAAAGGTTTCCCACCACTTGCACCTAAAAATAAAAAATTGGAAAGAAGAGAAATCCACTTCAATTATCTCTTGTATCTTTCCGATGTAACCTAATGTCCCTCATACTAGGTTTTGATCATGGTGGCTAGATCGACTAGATTGATCGAACTCAACTTCCACTCCACAGTCTTGTGTGATGTTTCCCACATCGACATTTTCTGTGCGAAAATGGTGTCCATATTCCCACATAGATGGGAACAAATTCACCTATTATAAAAAAGTCTAAAAAATCATATTGTCATGTGTCTTATAATAACCCAATAGTTAAAATATGAAATATAGATGTCTTATAAGTTTTAAATTTACATATAAATTAAAAATATTATTACCGAGTTGCTGCACCCAATCCCTATGTTTAGCACATCCTCTTCAGTACACGGGTAACAACCGATTGCACCATATTTCTCTCTAACTTGGTCAACAACCGAACTGTTGGGGCATATTTTCAGCATATTTTCTTTTAAATGATCAGGATAAGGCACACTTCTACCATCAACCATATGAATTATTTCCTGTCACTATCCCATTTCATCCTCTTTTGTTCATACAATGCGATCCACAGTTGTGTCGCTTCAGAGTTGTAAAGAACGAATTTATTGATTACTTCAATTTCTGCATTCGTTGATGAAATCAAACTGACATTATATAGTACTTAGAGATCAAAATATACATTATATCGAACTTCAACACAAATATTAACTTTGTGTAAATTTTAAAAATTATAAATCGCTTACTCTTTATCAAGCACATTCTTCCACTCGTTTGGAGCAACTCCCCTTCTCTTTTGTCTTCATCCCTTTCATCGTCCCAAATCACCACACCTCATATGTTATTGATCTGCTTGATGTACTAACTAGCATAATAGAAAGACTCATACAATATGTACTCCTCTGCCATAGACCCCTCGGGTTTTTCCCTTTGTCGAACAAAGCCTTTCAATTTCTTCATGTACCTCTCTAAGAATAACATCCAATGACAAGAAACCACCCCAACTAACTCAACCTCATCTACTAGGTGGATTAGAAGGTGAACCTGTAAGTCCATGAAACTCATCGGCAGTTCCTTCTCAAACATACAAACAATCTCAACTGTCTCTTGATGCCACCGTGGAATTCTATCCACATGAATCTATGTTAGAAATATTATCATTGATGGCAAATGAGAAGACCTGAGTAGCACCTGAACTATCACTAAGGCAAAAGGAGCACAAATAAATAGCAACAACCAAGGTAGAGAGGCAGCAGAGACATTAAAGGAAACATATGAAGTAGAGAAAGAAGCAGAGGTAGCAGAGATAGCAAAAGAGAAGCAAGGAGCAGCATTAGACAAGAAACAAAGGCAGCAAAGACAGAAAAGGAGCAGAGAGGTAGCTGAGGCAACAAAGAAGTAGAGATAGTATGAGGATTTTTTATTTTAAATTCTGTGTGACAAAGTCTGTAATTGGGGTTTTAATGGTGTTCTGCAGAAAACCCATATAATTGTTGAGACAGGGTTGACTGGGAGATCGAGAGTGAATATTCATTTGTGTAAATTCTGTGAGTAGATCTATGCTATTTGTGAAGTTTCTACAAACTTTGAATTGAGTCTAAATTTTCCTGGATGTGTTAAAGAGATAGAGTGTTGGGTTTTGCTGAGTGTTCTATTATGCAATACAGTTTGATCTGGTGTCAAATTCCAATAGGGTTGGAATGGTAATTTGGTTACCATTGAGAATTATATAGAATATTGAATAAGGAAAATCGAATGAGGACGAGGAATACATTCCTATAATAATCTATATATGCATGGGAATTATGAAGTTTGGGCTCATATGCAAAGACCGAGCCATTCAAAAGAGGCAAGTTCATATATAACTACAGAGTCTGCACAAACTCTGGAGAAGGAACAACTGCTAACGGAAGTGAGGAAGAAGGACCAACGAATTGAAAACCAGGCCCGAGAGAAATTTTTCCATCCCAAGTTATATATAAGAAGAAAGAGGCGGTGCTTAAGTCCAATCGAATTCAGTTGTGGGAATTCATGCATATACCAGAGTGAATTGAGATCTATATACAGTGGTGGATTCCTGTATAAGGAGCTTCAAAGGAGTAATGGAGTAAGAGCCACAGTGCTATGAAATGGATCGAAGAGTAATTTGATTGCAGAGATGCCAAGAGGCAGAAGCGACGTCATAGTGAGGGCTCGCTTAAATTTCTGAAGAATATGGGGCGAAGGTTCATTCGATTTCAGAAATGTGATGTGTTAAGCAATGGCTCAATTGCAAAGCGAAGAAAATTCGTGAGGCTGTTGAATCTTTAATTAAACTGAGAGGGGGGGGGGTGAATCAGTTTAATACATACATAAGCCTTTTAAAAATTTTCACCAAACTTATTTACAGCTTAATATGTGAACAGTCTTAAAATGTTGAAGCCAATATTAAATTAATGTGACACCATAATTATGTTGAGAGCAACAAAAAATTAAGCAGATTGAAAGAATCACATAAACACATAAGAAACACACATAGAGGCAGCAGATGTAAGTGGAAACTCATAAAGGGAGAAAACCACATATTATTATTGTTGTGATGCAAAGGTAAGCTCCAAATCCCTCTCACTTTTCTGTAGGCACCAACCTACAGGAGGCTCCTACCTCAATTCTGCAAGCTACAACTTGCAAGGAAGCACCAAATCCCTTCAATTCTCGAACACAAAACTCTGGAGCTCCAACCTCGTTAGCTGTTGGCGACTCTCATTTAACCAGTAAAAGGCTCAACTTCCTCAATTTATCAAACTGAATGTTTGCTGATTTACCTCAGATATCAGCTCTGTTTTGTAGCTTCTCTTTCTGCTCTTCTTTTCTTAATCTTCTGTGCCTCACACTTCTATATTCTGCCTTCTCTAGATTTAATCTCTCTCTCCTCTTTTTGCATATCAAGATGATATTATTTATAAGGATTTTCTTATGACTGTTAGCATTCCTCAATGAATTTGGAATGGACAGCCATGCCTCTTCGATTTCTGCCTTTTCATTTCTTGTACTCGCTCATTCAGAAAATATACCAACATGCATTAATTTCAATATTACAGTGGGAGCTTTGTTTTCCTTAGGAGACTTGCCAATGCATCACAAACAATAAAAAATCAATTAAAAACATTTATATTCAAATTACAATGATAATTCCATCTCAACTCATTTAGTCTTTTGGCTTTTCTTTGAATGTGTTTTTCTTTTCTGTGACTGTCCTTTATCTCTTTTCAGTTCTGTTTTCTTTTCTGTCCTCTGCTGTGGTGTAACTGCTGCATACATGTAACTGAGATTTTTATACCAGCTGACTGTAAATCGGTCATTTTCTAATGTTTTTGTACTTAGCAAGTGTCTTGTTGATGTGGAACGTTCCGCAAGCGGAACATACATACACCACAATTGTTTTATGTTCACAATCACCCTCCACCTTGGGCCGAGGCCCGTGGGTCCACAGCCCACGCGGAATAATTTAATACAACCAAAAACATGACTTCAGCTCTTGGCTTAATTATAATATGTCTTAATCATATAATCTTCCCTTTTAATACAACTTAACACACTCTCGGCGTAATAGAAAAAAAACTGTTTAATACATAAAATGCCCTTTCGGGCCCACCATTCGAGCTTGCATTGTCCTTCGATTGCGATTGATCGCAATCAAAACTCGAATACTCCAGATGCGATTGTTGTATTATATGTCTGATGCAATTGACCACTCCTGCTCCGATTGCGATTGATCACTCCTGCTCCGATTGCGATTGATCGCAATCCCGACTCGAATACTCCGATGCGATTGTTGTATTATTTGTCCGATGCAATTGACCACTCTTGCTCCGATTGCGATTGATCACTCTTGCTCCGATTGCGATTGATCGCAATCTCGACTCGAATACTCCGATGCGATTGATTCTTTAACCCGGAACTCAACCATATATGAAACCTGATTTATAGACCCATCGGGTCCGGAACTTAATCGCAATCGCAAGTTCTTGTATGCATGTTCCGCTGCTTCATTTTTCTCCGATGCGATTTGGTAAGGGGTCCCACCATATAATAATTTGTTTTATGCACTTATATAGGATTTGAGTCGATGCGATTAAGCCGAATTTCAAACTTATCAAGCCACTGTTTATATGCCCATCAGATCCGGGCTCTCAATCGCAATCGCAATTATTTGGTTTATACGTTCTGCTGCCCTTATAATCTCCGATGCGATTTATATTATATATGCATTAAATTGCCGCTTGGGTTATGATTCCCGGAATGAGATTTATATTATATATGCATTACATTGTCGCTTGGGTTATGATTCTCAGAATGAGATTTATATATATATATATGCATTACATTGCCGCTTGGGTTATGATTCCCAGAATGATATATATATATATATATATATATATATATACTTTGCTGCTCCAATATTTAGTGTATCTTCCAGTGGGGTAGGTGATTCTCAGAATTTATTTTATATATATATATAACGCCCGGCTGGGTAATTCTCGGAATTAAGGTACATATATATATATCTGCCGACTTGGGCAATTCTCGGAATAACAGTTGTGTCTCTGCCTCTACTGCTTCTGTCGCTCTGCCTCTGCCTCTACTGCTGTGATAACGGCTCTGCCTCTGCTATATTCGCTTCCTCTGCCCGTCTTTGTCTTTGCTACCCCCTTTGCCTGTCTCTGTCTTTGATGCCTCCTTTTCCATCAATGACAACATTTCCAACAGTCTCCCCCTTTGGCATTGATGGAAATACACTTCCCCTGTTTCCCTGATAGGATCCTTTCTCCTGCTACTTGCTCTTCTTACTGTTGCTTCCTCTTCCTCCCCCTTTGACATCAATGGAAAGGGGTTCGAATTTTTAGTGAAGCTTCTATTCTCTGATGTTGTGTTTTTATCCTTTTTCAACATTTCATGAATTTCCGGGTTAAATTTCCTGACTTCGTACGCTGCTGCTCCAAAATTTGGATTTGATACATGTTGGGTTCACTATTCTTCCCTGTTCAGTTCACATCCGTTTCACCATTCTTCTTCTGCACCACTAACCCTTTTGCCTTTTTATTGATTCTTTTATGCTGACTATATTATTTCCATAATCCCTTTGATCCTGAGGACCTGTTTTCATGCTTCCCTTGCTGGTTGATCTTTCCCTGAGAATGATATTTTCGTTTCTATTCTCCCCCTGAAACTGTGCTTTCTCTTCATATTAGAGAGTAGCATCTATAGATACTACCCTTAGTCTGTCTCTCAAATATTCAAATGGCTCTCTAGCAAGTGGTTTGGTAAATATATCTGCTGTCTGTTCTTTTGTTGGTACATACTCCATTTTTACTATCTTCTAAGCCACTTGTTCTCGGAGGAAATGATACTTGATTGGGATATGTTTAGTTTTTGAGTGAAGCACAGGATTTTTAGACATACTTATAGCACTTGTATTATCAAATTTAATTGAGATAGGTTCATTAATGCTTACCTTCATGTCTTGAAGAGTCTACTTCATCCACATGACTTGTGTACAACATGCTGCTGTTGCTATATATTATGCTTCTGCTATAGATAGAGAGATAGATGTTTTTTTCTTGCTTAACCATGCCACCAGACTTTCTCCTAGATAGAAAGCACCTCCACTTGTGCTTTTCCTGTCATCCATACAGCTGGCCCAATCTTCATCTGTGTAGGCTGTCAAGGTGAATCTTTTTCCTTTAGGATACCAAACTCCATATTGAGCTGTTCCTTGTAGATATCTGAATATTCTTTTCACTGCAAGAAGGTGATTTTGTTTAGGTGCTGCTTGATATCTAGCCACTAGTCCTACCGCTAGCATGATGTCTGGTCTTGATGCTGTCAAATACAACAGACTTACTATCATGGATCTGTAGGGTTTTTGATCTATATCTGCAGACCCATCATCATCACAAAACTTGCATCCCGTGATCATGGGAGTTTTCACAGGTTTGCAGTCCTCCATTTTGAATTTTTTCAGCATTTCTTTTAAGTATTTTTCCTGAGAGATGAATGTGCCTGTGTTCTTTTGCTGAATTTGAATTCCTAAGTAGAAACTTAGTTCTCCAAGCATGGACATCTCAAACTCTGATTTCATCTCCTCAGCAAACGCTTTTGCAAGTTCATCTCTGTTGCTTCCAAACATAATGTCATTGACATATACTACAACAATCAGGAGTTCATTTTCATGGGCTTTGATGTATAGATTGTTGTCTACTCCACCTCTCTTAAAGCCTTTTTTTTGAAAATATTTATCTAGTCTTGAGTACTAAGCACGAGGAGCCTGTTTCAGTCCATAAAGAGCCTTCTTCAGTCTGCATACATAGTCTTCTTTGTCTGTTAATGAGAAGCCTTCTGGTTGTTCCATGTAGACTTCTTCTTCTAAGTCTCCATTCAGAAACGCAGATTTTATATCCATTTGATATACCTTGAAGTTTTGGTAGCAAGCAAAGGCCAGAAACATTCTGATGGCTTCCATTCTGGCTACAGGGGAAAATGTTTCATCGTAATCAAGTCCTTCGATTTGTGAATATCCTTTGCAGACTAGTCTGGCTTTATTCCTGATTACTTGTCCTTTCTCATTCATTTTGTTTTTGAATACCCATTTTGAACCAATGATATTTTTCTCAATTGGTCTATGAACTAGTTCCCAGGTATTGTTCTTCTCAATTTGGTCAAATTCTTCATTCATTTCTTTTACCCAAGACTTGTCCTTGCTGGCTTCTTCAAATTTATTTGGCTCTATTTGTGACAACATGGCTATGTATACCTCTTCAGTTTGTTCTGTTAGCTACCTTATTTTCTGGACCCATGCTTTCTTGTCTCCTATGATCTGATCTTCGGGATGATTCTTCTGAGTGTATCTTGAGGGGGATTTCAAGCTCAGCCTTGCATCTTCTATTTTCTTGCTTGTTTCATCATTGTTCTGGTATTCTTCTTCATGGTTGTCTGATGGACTGCAGTAGTCTGTATCTCTTGTATTGTTTGGAAGTTCTTCATAAAATATCACATCAATACTTTCAACTATTTTCCAAAGAGTCTTGTTGTAGCACCTGTACCCTTTACTTTTGGAAGCATATCCTAGAAATATCCCTTCATCTGCTCTTGCATCAAATTTGCCAATATTTTCATCATTATTCTTTATGTAACACTTGCTTCCAAAGATTCTAAAATGTTTGATTGATGCTGGTTTCCCATGCCATAGTTCATAGGGATTCTTGTCACTACTTGGCCTTAAGTGAGCTTTATTAAGGATATGCACTGTTGTGTGTACTGCTTCTACCCAGAAGGTTTGAGGAATATTTCTTTCATGCATCATGGCTCTGGCTATTTGCTATACAGATCTATTTTGTCTCTCTGCTACTCCATTTTGCTGAGGTGTTCCTGCAATAGTAAATTGTTGCTTTATCCCATGTTCATTACATAGGTCAGCAAAGTCATAATTTGTGAATTCACCTCCTCTGTCTGATTTGATGCATTTCAGCTTGCATCCTATTTGATTTTCTGCTAATGCTTTGAAGATTTTAAATTTTTCTAGAGCTTCTGATTTATTCTTGAGAAAAGCAACCCATGTCAATTTGGAGAAATCATCTATTATCAACATAAAGTATGATTCACCACTTGGTGTTTTTGTTCTTGCAGGTCCACACAGGTCGATGTGCACAAGTTGTAGTGGTCTTCTTGTTGATAATTCATCTTTAGCCTTAAAGGATGTGTTGGTCTGTTTGCCTAATTGACATGGCTTGCATATGGTATTAGAAGGCCTCTTTATTTCTGGCATGTCTCTGATAGCTTTCTTCTTGCTTAGTCTGATGATGTGATCAAAGCTGAGATGTCCCAATATTTTATGCCATAACCATGACTCTTCTAGTTTGCTAAGATGACATGCTTCATCTTCCTCTTTCACAATTTAAACATTACTCTATGTTCGAAATCCTTTGAGCAGAGTCTTACCTTTGGTGCTTGATCTGACTTCACAATCTTGTGCTCTAAAAAGAAATTCACAGCCTTTGTCACACATCTGACTGACACTTCGTAAATTTGCTTTCAGCCCATCTACAAATAGTACATCTTGGGCCTTTCCTCTGCCATTTTCTATGCTAACTGAGCCTTTTCCATTGATCTTACCTGATTTATCATTGCCAAAAGTAACATTGCTAGATTCCTTTTCATCAAGAGTTATAAACTTGCTTCTGTCTCCAGTCATGTGTTTTGAGCAGCCACTATCCAAGTACCAATGACTTTTTAGGTCTTGAGCAGTTAGAGCTAAGTCACATTTATTCACTTTCTTTATCCACTGGAGGCCCCCTTCTGTTTGGCATATTTTGTGTGGTGGTGAATTACATCTTCTTAGAGGACATTTGGAAGGTATATGTCCAACTTGATTGCATACACAACATTTGATCATAATTTTTGTAGAATTATGAGTATGAACATAATTTCTTTGATTCATAAACCTCCTTGAGGTGTTAAACATCAATATTTGTCCATAATTTCTACACTCAATGATTTTATGGCCAAATTCCTTACAATAAAAACAGTAACCATAGAAACTATTTGCATACCTGATGTAAGGTTGTCTCTTCCATTTGTTTGTTTGAGGCAGTCTCTTCAAAGTTTGCATCTTTTGCTGGTTTGAATTACTCCTTCTTGCAAGACAATATGCTGCAATGTGTCCTAGCTTGTGGCAGACATAACAAGTGGCATTCTTCATAGGAGGGAAGAATCTCCTTTGATGGCTTCCAAATTTTACATACTCAGGGATCTTAGTATTTATTACTTTCTTTGCTACTAGTGGTTTCTTTTGATCTCTGTCTTCCTTATTACAGGTTTCTTCTTTTGTAGGAATTGTTTGAGCTGCTTCATCATTATTCTTTTCTTTTACAAAAATAATCTCTCTGTCAACCTTTTCTTCGCTTTTACTTGATTCTCCTTCATAGCCTATTCCAGTTTTAATCATAGGAGATCTTTGAGCACCCAAAATTTCATTTAACTTACTAGATCTTGTTGTTTGAGAAGAGTTTATAACCACTTTCCTCTAAGAATTTTCTAATTTCTTCCTGAGACATACTACTTCTTCTTCCAACTTTTCTTGTTCCTGAGTTTTTTATTTGATTTTCTTAAGTAATATGTCTTCTATCTTCTTGGCTTCTTCAAGCTCTATCTTTAGCTGCATCAGGACTTCTGAATTCTATTCTTCTCATACATACTTGAGTAGAATGTCCTTTTGTTTTCTTCATTTCAGTTTGAGTCTATCAATCTCTTCCAGAGCACTTCTTAGCTCCCCCTCAAGGTCGACTTCAACTTATTCTTCTCCATCTTCTAGCAGGAGACCTTCAAGATCTTCTATAGCCATCAATAAAAATTCAGAGGTTCCATTATCACTTGAGAGTTCATCTGAATCTTCAGATGTACTGCTATCTTGTTGAGCATAGAAGGATTTTCTGCTAAACTTATTTCCTTTCTGCCAGTTCTTTGATTTATTTTTCTCTGAATCTTGAGCCTGATTTACTACTTTCTTGTGAGGACACTTAGCAGCATAGTGTCCAACTCTTCCACAATTAAAGCATTTGAAGGGGAGTTTACCTTTGTATTTACCTGAGCCTCTATCCAATTTCTTGACAAAATTTGCCTCTTCTTCATCCGAGCAAGAGCATATGTCTCCCTCTTCTTCTTTCTTCTTTTCTGTTTTAAAGGCTGCTTCCCTTGTACTTGGCTTTTTCTGTGGGAGCCTCATTTCATAGGCTGTTAGATTTCCAAGCAGCTGGTTCATGGTCAAGGTCTCCCAATCAGCTGTTTCTTCTATTGTAGACACCTTTGGATTAAGCTTTGGTGGGAAAGATCTTAGAATCTTTTCACAGTCGCTCCTTATACTGGCATTTTTCTCCATAAAGCTTCATATTGTTAATAATTTACTGCGACTTTTAAAGCTGGCAATGTCTTCATCATCATTGTTTAAGTTCTCAAGCTGGGCTCTATAGACTTGAAGTTTGGCGGTCTTTGCCTTTTTATTCTCCTCTTGTATATTCTCAGAAATTATCCCATATTTCTTTGGCAGAGTCTTTGTGCATTACTTTAATAAAATCTGCTTCACATAATCCATTCAAGATGGCATTCATGGCTTTTGCGTTAGCCACAAAATATTGTTTTGTTTCTTTTTCTGTGTCATTTACCTTTGGGGCATATCCAAATTCCACAGTAGCCCAGACTTCTATTCCTAGAGACATTATGTATGTCCTCATTCTAATTTTCCAGAAAGCATAATTTTCACCAGTGAAAAAAGGTGCTTTATTGGATGAGCATCCTTCTTTACTCGCCATCTTGGGAACCTAGGATCTCCTTTCAGTTGTTATAGTGGTACAAAGGAACCTGCTTTGATACCAATTGTTGAATATTTAATTAAACTGAGAGGGGGGGGGGGTGAATCAGTTTAATACATACATAAGCCTTTTAAAAATTTTCACCAAACTTATTTACAACTTAATATGTGAACAGTCTTAAAATGTTGCAGCCAATATTAAATGAATGTGACACCATACTTATGTTGAGAGCAACAAACAATTAAGCAGATTGAAAGAATCACATCAACACATAAGAAACACACATAGAGGCAGAAGATGTAAGTGGAAACCCATAAAGGGAGAAAACCACATCTTATTATTGTTGTGATGCAAAGGCAAGCTCCAACTCCCTCTCACCACTGTTTTTATGTAGGCACCAACCTGCAACTTGATAGGGAAGCTCCAACTTCCTCAATTTATCAAACTGAATGTTTGTTGATTTACCTCAGATATCAGCTCTGTTTTGTAGCTTCTCTTTCTGCTCTTCTTTTCTTAATATTCTCTGCCTCACATTTCTATATTCTGCCTTCTATAGATTTACTCTCTCTCTCCTCTTTTTTCATATCAAGATGATATTATTTATAAGCATTTTCTTGTGACTGTTAGCATTCCTCAATGAATTTGGAATGGACAGCCATGCCTCTTCGCTTTCTTCCTTTTCATTTCTTTCACTCGCTCATTTAGAAAATATACCAACATGCATTAATTTCAATATTACAGTGGGAGCTTTGTTTTCCTCAGGAGACTTGCCAATGCATCACAAACAATAAAAAATAAATTAAAAACATTTATATTCAAATTACAATGAGAATTCCAGGTCAACTCATTTAGTCTTTTGGATTTTCTTTGACTGTGTTTGTCTTTTCTGTGACTGTCCTTTATCTCTTTTAAGCTCTGTTTGCTTTTCTGTCCTCTGCTGTGGTGTAACTGCTGCATACATGTAACTGAGCTTTTTATACCAGCTAATTGTAAATCAGGAATTTTCTAACGCTTTTGTACTTAGCAAGTGTCTTGTTGATGTGGAACGTTCCGCAAGTGGAACATACATACACCACAATTGTTTTATGTTCACAATTGCCCTCCACCTTGGGCCGAGGCCCGTGGGTCTACAACCCACGCGGCATAATTTAATACAACCGCAAACACAACTTCAGCTCTTGGCTTAATTATAAGATGTCTTAATCATATAATATACCCTTTTAATACAACTTAACACACTCTCGGCGTAATAGAAAAAAAACTGTTTAATACATAAAATTCCCTTTCGGGCCCACCATTCGAGCTTGCATTGTCCTCCAATTGCGATTGATCGCAATCGCAACTCGAATACCCCTGATGCGATTGTTGTATTATTTGTCCGATGCGATTCACCACTCCTGCTTCGATTGTGATTGATCACTCCTGCTCCGATTGCGATTGATCACAATCCCGACTCGAATACTTTGATGCGATTATCTGTCTGATGCGATTGACCACTCCTGCTCCGATTGCGATTAATCACTCCTGCTCCGATTGTGATTGATCGCAATCTCGACTCGAATACTCCGATGCGATTGAGTCTTTAACCCAGAACTCAACCATATATGAAACCTGATTTATAGACCCGTCGGGTCCGGAACTTAATCGCAATCGCAAGTTCCTGTATGCACATTCCGCTACTTTGTTTTTCTCCGATGTGATTTGGTAAGGGGTCCCACCATATAATACTTTGTTTTATGTGCTTATATAGGCTTTGAGTCGATGCGATTAAGCCGGATTTCAAACTTATCAAGCCACTGTTTATATGCCCATCGGATCCGGGCTCTCAATCGCAATCGTAATTCTTTGGTTTATACGTTCTGCTGCCCTTATAATCTCCGATGCGACTGGGTAAGGGGTCCCGCCTTATGGTACTTTGGCTCTTTGAATCTCGCGCTACATATGGCTATACATATACATATATATATATATATGCTTTAGTCATTTGTATATAAAGCACAATATATACTTTGCCGCTGGAGTATACGATTCCCAGAATGAGATTTATATAATATATGCATCACATTTCCGCTTGGGTTATGATTCCCGGAATGAGATTTAAATTATATATGCATTACATTGCCGCTTGGGTTATGATTCCCGAAATGAGATTTATATATATATATGCATTAAACTGCCGCTTGGGTTATGATTCCCGGAATGATATATATATATATATATATATATACTTTGCTGCTCCAATATTTATTGTATCTTCCAATGGGGTAGGTGATTCTTGGAATTTATTTTATATATATATATAATGCCCGTCTGGGTAATTCTCGAAATTAAGGTACATATATATATATATCCGCCGGCTAGTGCGATTCTCGAAATTTTATATATATCCTTCAGCTGGGGTAGCGATTCTCAGAATAACAGCTGTGTCTCTGCCTCTGTTGCTTCTGTCCCTCTGCCTCTGCCTCTACTGATGTGATAACGACTCTGCCTCTGCTATATTCGCTTCCTCTGCCCGTCTCTGTCTTTGCTGCCCCATTTTCCTGTCTCTGTCTTTGATGCCTCCTTTTCCATCAATGAAAACATTTCCAACAGAGGAAAACAACATATTAAAGAGGAAGCAGTCAAATGGTGGAACCTTGAGTAGAGGGAACCATGAGGAGTAAACAGTAAAGGTGGATTTCGAAAACAGTTTATGGTTTTCGCAAAATTTATAAATGGTAAGATGTTTGTGAAAAAAAAATGCGATAGCATCCAGGCTTCGACACATGGTGTTGGTGGTTTTAATTTACAGCCCATTTTGCATTTTTTTTAGCGTTAAAGCTTGGTGGAAAAGAAATGCGATTTGTGTCCGATTTGGAGGGCGAAAGATCCAAGGGAAATCACAATTAAAGCTGCTCGGAGGTTAATGGAGAGGTATGTTGTTAATGTTTTGGACCCGAACAAATATTGTGTTAATATTTGTGTTTTATGAATTAAATAGGGTCAGACTTTTGGAAAAATATGAAATATTATGTGTACAAATGCACTGTGGGACCCAGTGTTTAGGTGCGATGATTACATTTGAGTTAATAGAAATTCGAATATTAATTCGATTTATTTCAAGAAGGGTTATAAAGTCGTGGTTCATTATATAAAGGCTTGTATTATGAGTCGAACGCTTCAATATAAAATGAAGTGTTTCGTGAAGTGTATCGAGTAAAATCATACATGTGATATTGGTTAGGAGTTCACTTAAAATGAAGTGAAGGCTTATTTAAAACTTGGGTTAATAATATATCCAATTTGAAATATGTTGTGGGCCAGACATTTATATGCATTGGGTTATATGGTTACTTTGGGTTTAACAAAGTCAACCGATGAAAAGATGTTAATACGTTGTGGGACCCGGACGGACCTAATGTTGTTAATAAAGTATGGAGGGGCATTGTTATATGCGTGGAGTCAAATGTTATAATGGAGGTTTTGATATAATTTTAATGGATTATGGTCTGCATATAAATAAATGGTTATAGATATAATCACATGTGAGTTCGTAAGCCTTGGGTCCAAATGAATGTATGTTTATAACCTTTGCCAAAGCCACAACATATAAAGGTATTCCATCGATGGATTAATAAAGCTGTGGAAAACATAAATGAAACTATTTGGCCGAAGGTTTGTATTATGGGATATAAATATCCATTTTATATAGTGGACCATTATGGGTTGAATTATGAAGAGTGAATAACGAGTTGACCTCATGAAGTGGGTTGAACTATGGTTTAACCATAGATTTGAAACAAGAAAAGTTTCTGCATATGAAGATTGTGAAGTGGGTTTAGACCATGGTTTAAAAATTTATGGAAACAATTCAAGCTTCCGCATAAAGATAAGAAATCTGGGTTGTATTGCA
This sequence comes from Pinus albicaulis, assembly GCA_034641835.2. Classification (NCBI taxonomy): domain Eukaryota; kingdom Viridiplantae; phylum Streptophyta; class Pinopsida; order Pinales; family Pinaceae; genus Pinus; species Pinus albicaulis. Next base: position 413,126,684 of record CM076582.1, on the reverse strand, counting down.
GGGTTTCTGTGTTGGCTGAAGATTTACGTTGATGATTAAGCCAAAGCAAATATTGATTGGGCGCTTCCATAAAATGAACTCTTGATACATGATTTTACCATAGTGATGGAAAAAGAAAGCTTCAACATTGATACAGCTGCCAGATTTAAAACATAAATTAGAAATGCATTTTATATGCACAGTGAACTTGGAAAATGTGGGTCTGACAGGGGTACATGCACAGAAAGCAGGAAAGTATGCAGAAACTGAAAAAGATAGTGACAGCAGTAGAAAAGACAAACTCACAGTGAGCCAAAAACTGATCAGGGTAAGTGAATGAGACTTATTGTAACTGAAAATGTAAATTCATTATTTATTTTATATTGTTTGTGATGCATTGGCAAGTCTCCATAGGCAAAAAAAACTCCACTGTAAAACATAAATATGTACATATTGCTATATTCCTCTGAATGAGCTGGAAAAAGAAATGAGAAGGATGAAGGCAAAGAGTCATGGCTGTACACTTCGAATTCCTTGTGGAATACAAACAGTCATGAGGTGAACTCTATAAATGATATCACATAGATATGAATAGAGAGGTTAGAGAATGGAGAAATGAGAAAGAAAGGGTAAGAAGAAGGAGGAGAAGATAAGGAAGCTGAGAAGATCCAGAAATGATATAAGACAAATATGAAGGCTAATAGACAGCAGTGAAGAAGGAACAAAACAGAGCTGATATCCAGGTAAATCAACAAGTTTATTTTTATGAAAGAGTGAGGAAGTTCGTGCTTCCATATCAAGTTGTAGCTTGATAGATGTCAGTTGTAGCTAGCTGAGGTAGGAGCCTCCTGTAGGTTGTAGCCTGCAAAAAATAGATAGAAGTTGGTGCTTTCATATCAAGTTGTAGCTTGATAGATGTCAGTTGTAGCTGGTTGAGGTAGGAGCCTCTTGTAGGTTGTAGCCTGCAGAAAATAGATGGGTTTTGGAGCTTCCTTGCAAGTTGTAGCTTGCTGAATCGAGGTTGTAGCCTCTTGTAGGTTGGAGCCTACAGAAAATCAGTGGTGAGAGGGAGTTGGAGCTTGCCTTTGCATCACAACAATAATAAGATGTGGTTTTCTCCCTTATGGGTTTCCACTTATATCTGTTGTCTATGTGCATGATTTTTATGTGTTGATATGGTGTATCTAATCTGCTTAATACTTGCTACTCACTTATCAAGATTGTTGTTACATTATCTTAATACTTGCTGCTCACATATTAAGATTGCTCACATATTAAGTTGATCATGAAATTAAGGTGTTAATAAGTTTAAAGGAAGGTTTTAAAAGTCCATGAATGTGTTAAACTGATTCACCCCCCCTCTCAGTTTAACTAAGGGTTCAACAATTGGTATCAGAGAAAGTTCCTTTGGTATAAGCCTTATAGTTTGAAGGAGAGCTGGTTGAGTCATGGACTATCAAAATGTACCTGTGCTAAATACAACAAACTTTCTGGAATGGAGAGATAAGGTTAAAACACATTTAATGGCTTATGAACCTAAGGTATGGAAGCTTTTATGTGATGGTTACTGCACAGACTCTTCCTCGGTGCAAGAACAACAGTGGAATGCTAAGGAAAATTTTGTGATATATAACAGTCTTCATAACAAGGATCTTGATTTAATAATGGATCTAACCTCTGCAAAATAAATCTAGGATAGATTGCATTTCATGCATGAAGTAGACACTAGGGGTTGCATTGTCAAGAAGGAGAAGATAAACCATAAGAAGAAGAAAAAATCATTTCAAAAGGAAAAAGGCCAATCAAATGAGGTACCTGCTAGTGTGAATGGAAGTAAGAACCATGAAGAAATTACAGTTGAGGAAAAAGCCAAACTTGACACAGCCTTGACTGAAATAGAAATATTGAAGAATGAAAACAAAGACCTGAGGACATTGGTGCAAATATGTGATGAGAAAGAATATGAAGATAAGAAAGAGATTGTTGGCCTGAAGACACAACTTGAAGAAGCAAGGAAAGTAGAAGGCACTCTACTAAAGCAAATAAAGGATAAAATTCAGAACCAAGAGAAATTGGAAGAAGAAGTAGTGTGCCTGAGAAAGAAACTAGAAAAAGCCCAAAGAGAATTATTAATGAATAATCCTCAAATGACAAGCTCTGGACAGTTGGACCAAATTCTAAATGCTCAAAGGTCTCCTCTCATAAATACTGGGATAGGCTTTGAAGGAGAAACAAGTAAGTCCAAGGTAGAAGATAACATGAATATCATGTTTGTAAAAGCTGTAAAGGATAATGAAGAAGCTCAGAAGATTCCTACAGAAGTAGAAGCCAACAAGAACATGATTTGTAAAGAAACAAAAATAAACAAGCAGCAACATGAAAGGAAAAAGAATGAGAGGATGAAACAGTCAATTGAAAAAGGGTCATATGCTCCTGAGGATGAATTGAACAAATTTGGAAGATGTCAAAGGAGGTTATTTCCTCCTATGAAAAATATCACATGTTTCTCTTGTCATAAACCAGGGCATATTGCAGCACATCGTAAGACTAGGCATATCAACTTTAACCAACAAAATATGCAGCAAATGAGAAGAACCCCTCAAGAAAGCAAATGGAAAAGACTGAATCTTTCACCAGGTACACAAATCATTTCCGCATTTAATGAATTTGGACATAAATATGTTGAATGTAAATTATGTTAAAAAATGGGAACAAAATATTATATATCAACTCAAACGTACCTTGGTAAAATAATATGTTATGTATGCCTCAATATTAGTCACAAAGAAAAGGACTGTAAACTGCCATATACATTAAAGAACTCTAGACAGATGATGGAATCGAATCAAATCAAACAAAACTATGAATCAAAAAGGAGTGCAGACATTATGAAGAACCCCAATAAAGTATGGAAGGAAAAGAGGAAGGGGGATCCTGTTACCTCAATAACATAATGAATCCAACATAGTCTCAGGGGGATCTGATTTAGGAAGAAACACAAATATCCAACCAGTGATAGATATGAAGCAACATCCCAGGGGGAGAGAAGTTCATAAATAGTCCCCACAAAAGCAGTCTAAGAAGAGCTCCTTGGAATGAGAACAACTATAAGATCAGGAAGGGAAAGGAAAATTTCGCTAATAGAGAACTATAGAGGAAAATGAATACCTGAAGAACTCAATAACCAACAGGTTTATGGAAGAAGAGAAGGCAAAAAACAACCTTGATGGTAGAGGGAACATCAGCCATGAACATGTAAGCTAAGAAGACATCAACACATTAAGTGATGATCACATTGTGCATCATAGTGATTGAATTAACAATGAATCACATTAAGAAGGATGAGTAAGATAAGTGCCTATCATCATTATGTAATTACATCATTCATCTATGAAAAGTCCCCTTGGAGGAATGCAGTTAAGTAAGTGATAAATCTCTGAGTGATTTTCTCATGAAGATTCCTAATATAGAAATTGAAGATGTCTTCCCAAAGATCTTTATATTAGAACAATTGAATTGTATATAAAGCAGCAATGATTCCGAAGTAGTCCTAGAAAGGAAAATTCAGTGACATTCTTTTAAACCAGAATGACAGAATAAGCAAAAGGTTAATGATGCCAAGATTAGATTCAGTATATTGATTATTGTTGTTGAGAACAGTGGAGAACTCAATAGGAGAAACTATGAAGGTTGTCTTAACTATGGGTGCATGTGCGAGTTGAAGTGAAATTACTGCTTGGTTTATCAAAGTAGTATCAATTGGTATGTGGATCATGCAGTCTGCCTATCAACAGAATAACCAAGTGTCCTCAATAGAGCAGTGGTATGGTATAGGTCCTGAAGATCACAATTACATCAAGGTAGTATTCCTAGCATTATCTGCATTTAGCATGAAAAGGTCAATAACAATGCTAAAGGATCATTATTTTGTTTACACTTGAAGCATTATATTGAGCATTGAAGCAGTATCTACTTCTATACATAACTGCATGCCTTCCTCAAGTCAGTACAAATATATCTTCAAGGCCTCTTTCTTAAGATCATTCTTAAAACTGTATGAAGTCTGTTGGCTGAGATATGAATTAAACAACTTGAAGATGTTTTTGTTAGAAAATCATCATGATAGAATAGTTAAAGTATCTGAAGTACGAAGGAGTAGTTGTGATTACCATTGAAGCCCAAAAGTCTTTTATAAATTCTTCCAAATCCTACCTCAGCATAAAGGATTTGCTGGTAATTCACCTTTAAAGAGAGATTGATCATTGACATACATACCCCGTTATGTCATAAAGAAAATTTCATGGTTGATAAGTGAGACTGACCAATACATTGAATGTATCTAATCTCAAGGGGTTGTTTTGAATGTACATTGTACAAGAAGTAAAGTCATTTGGTCTCTTAGATTGAAAGATATCATCTAATCTCACAATAAGTTGTAAGCTCTGGGTTGATTCATTGTTCACATTAGTAACAAGGACCTTTCAGCTATTAAGTGTAATATCCTTGTCAGCACCCTAGCTCATATCACCACCAACAGGCAGGAAAGGTGAACCACACCTATAAAATATATATTGGCATCATCATAATTGAACAGATGTTGTACTGCAGATGTGTATTGCAGAAGAAGACATATTCCATCTACAATCTTCCTCAACATATATGTATTTCTGATGAAGATCATACTAGAGCCAGAAGTATATTTGAAGCATTCTTAATATTTTAGTTTTGGTCCAATGATGCATCTCTGATTATATAAGTCTGATTATATATGGTTGTTCTATCATCACCTACACTCTATACAAGTGCAAGGAGTTTGTGCTTTGGGATGGCATCAACTTACTATGTATATACAAGTTCAATAATTCTCAAAAGTGTTCTCTCAACAACTCTTGTACACCAGTTTGGAGCAGCATTGTACAAAGTCAAAAGAAGAAGGCCTAAACACAACTTAGAGAGAGGAAATGAAGAGATAGAAAGCACACTACAACCCTTTGGCATTGATGTCAAAGGGGGAGGAAAAGCAAGGAAAAGAACATAGGAAGAGGAAGACTTGGAGGAAGCCTTGGAGTATTGTTGGATGTGTTGCCATCAATGCCAAAGGGGGAAATTGTTGGAAATATTGTCATTGATGGCAAAGGAGAAGACATGAGTACCACCTAAACTATCACTAAGGCAAAAGGAGCACAAAGAAACAACAACAACCAAGGTAGAGAGGCAACAGAGACATCAGAGGAAACATATGAAGTAGAGAAAGGATCAGAGGCAACAAAGATAGAAAAAAAGAATCAAGGAGCAGCATTAGAAAAGAAACAAAGGTAGCAAAGATAGATAATGAGCAGAGAGGTAGCTGAGGTAGCAAAGAAGCAGAGATAGTATGAGGATTGTTGAGTTTAAATGCTGTGTGACAAAGTCTATAATTGGGGTTTTAATGGTGTTCTGCATAAAACCCATATAATTGTTGAGACATGGTTGACTGGGAGATCGAGAGTGAATATTCATTTGTGTAAATTCTGTGAGTAGATCTATGCTATTTGTGAAGTTTCCACAGACTTTGAATTGAGTCTAAATTTGCCTAGATGTGTTAAGGAGATAGAATGTTGGGTTTTGTTGAGCGTTCTATTATGCAATACAGTTCGATCTGGTGTCAAATTCCAATAGGGTTGGAATGGTAATTTGGTTACCATTGAGAATTCTATAGAATATTGAATAAAGAAAATCGAATGAGGACAAGGAATACATTCCTATAATAATCTATATATGCAGGGGAATTATGAAGTTTGGGCTCATATGGAAATACCAAGCCATTCGAAAGAGGGAAGTTAATATGTAACTACAGAGTCTGCACAAACTCTGGAGAAGGAATAACTACTGACGCAAGTGAAGAAGAAGGGCCAACGAATTGAAAACCAGACCTGAGAGAAATTTTTCCATCCCAAGTGTTGGGCCATGAATATGACCACTTTTTAACACTTATTTCATCCATTTTTACCCTTCTTTATCATATCATTTATTATAATTTATCATATAAATCCATTTTATAATGATTTATGCTCTTATCGATGAATATTTTTTATTCTCCTTTATTTTTAATAAATTGATGATAATTATGCATAATTTTATCAATAATGGTTTATTAATATATTTTGTAATGTCACTCACCATTTTACAAATCATCATGAAATATTCCAACTCAGAAATTCGCTGGAATAAGAAGTGATAGTTTTTCGGTTGAGATTCTGAGCAAATGAAGAGGAATCTGGAAAATTCGGAACATGGGTTTTGTCCAGAATGGGCTCAATTAACTTTTACAATGAACAGTTTGCCCAGATTCGGCTTGTATTGAGAGAGACACAGGGTTCTTTGAGCATTCTTTTCTCAGATTTGTTGTTGCGGCCGTCCTCCAAATCTCAGCTGCAAAACCAAATTCACCTTGCTCTTGTTGAAATATTGTTGGAAATATATTTTCTGGTTGATTAAGTTGTTGAGAACAATCCAATATTGTTATGAGAGATCATATTTTCTATTTAATTTCTCCTCCTTCTGATTATAAAAGGAGAACATGTATTGTGTATTGAAAAACAATGGATGATTATTGAATTTCCTTTGTAACATTGTAATTCCTTGACTCTTTTGAGAAAAGAGCAACTGATGTAAAAGCTATTCATGTTTGATTAATACAAAGAGGCGTTCTCGTTCCATTTCTCAAGCTCTTCAGTAGCCGAGCGATGCTTTCACCGGTGGTTGATGGCCCGGCCCTGGTGGAGCAATCCGCTGTTTGTATTTTTATTCTTTTATTTCTATTGTGTGATAATTGCATTTAGATTTATTACGATTACAGAGTTATTTGATTGTTATTGGATTGAATTCATATTTTATGTATACGTTAAGGAATTGCATTTCTATTCTATTTTAGCAGGGATCATATTTACTATCTTATTCATCTTTCTATCTTTTATAAAGTGTTGCTGTTCCATTGATTTACGATTCATTCCAATGAATTGTTTCATAGTCTTGGCTGTCGACAGGATTGGAGTATTGAGATTAGTTGCATGATTGCGTTAGAATTAGAATTGCTGTTCATATTGCTGTTCCATTTCTAGTTCTTGCTTATTTCTGATTCATAGCTTTACTTTAGCAGATAACTTGGTTACAGTTGTTGTGTATGCGTAGGAGTTACAAGATTGTTGTTCCTTTTTAGCCTTTGCAGTTTCTTTCAGTTATCTTTATTAGCAAGTAGTTTGAGTTCGATTTCATTTCGATTGTTTTAAGATCACCAACTATAGAGGACAGAGGTTATTGCTCCCAAGTCCCCAGATTGGTTATCTTGCATTGATTTCTAAGGGAAAGAGTTATTGCTACTGTATCCCTGATCGATGTTTTGTAGATTGGTTTAATTAAGGTTTCAGAGCATTTCCATTTATGTTGTTGTAGTTACATTTATTTTTCAAGCATCTGTTTACTTTTGCATTTGAAACACTGTACTACATATTACAATTCATTACTCTTGGATAAATTGCTGCCTCAGACAGAGTACACTCTTGAAATAAAAAGTCTCTCCCGGATTGATAATTAATGTGAGATAAATAGGCGTTAAAAAGACACCTTTTATACCTCAACATTTTGGCGCTGTTTCCGGGGAGAGTGTATGCCATTTAAAATGAGTGATGCACATTTGACCTTTTTTCTGCTTGGGAAGAATTGGGTTTTAAAGACGGAATGTAAGAACCTGCGCACCGAGCAAGGAACATACTTGCTCACTTCCCGCTTCATAGCAGAATTAGGTAAATTTTTTTCTTTAGGTAGGAATGAAGGCTTGTTGTTTTAAATGACTAGAAAATCTAAACAAGACAAAATTCCTCCCAAACCTGAAAAGCCTAAGGGACCGGTGACCCTTGGGAGAACGACCTTTATTGACAAAATTCTTAAGCAAACTGAATCTCAGCCATCAGTAGGGCTTAGGAAAGTTATTTCTAGACAACCTACTAGTTCCCTTCGGGCCACAGAGTCACCATCTGTAGCCTTTGCTAAGGTACATATCCAAATAGAAGAGACTGAGCAAGATTCCCAAGAAATTGAGAATTCTTGCCCAATTTTTTTTACAAGAAGGGAAGTTAGCTTTTCATACCCTACTATTTATCAACATGCATTTTTCAAATTTGGGTATGTATAGAGGCCTTATTTTGGAAGTGGCTCCACTAGAAATACTCTTATACATAAGCATATTCGATTTTAAAAGAAGAGTAGATTAGTGGAGAAAATAAAATAAATAATGAAATAAACACATTTTTTTAATTTTATTTTTGTAAAAATAGTTGTTTCTTTGCTGCAACACGCTGTGGAAATCAACATTGATGATAAATATTCTAATTTATTTGTGCATGTACATGAATTATATTACAAATAAAAATTATACAAACACTCATATTCATTTTTATCATCAATATGGAAAAATTTCTTGAATATCATTTTTTTGGCTTGCGGGCTTGATTAAATTTCTAAAAACACAGTTGGGACAGTCGTGTTTTGGGGGACCAAAATTGAATATTTTTAAAACCTGTTTCTATCCTAAGTATTCCTTGATGTATAATTTCTAACCCAATTTGAATCACTCAATTTGTATTTGAAACGAGAAAGTTAAAACCAAAACATTGACAGGGTGTCTAGTAGGCAGCTCAACAACAGAGTTGGGACAATCAGTTTTTGGAGGCCTAAATGATTATATTTTTAAAACTTGTTTCTATGGTGGATTTATCTATGAATCTAGCTTACAACGCAATTTGAATCACTCAATTTAGATATCTTATGAGGAATTTAGGACCAAAATACTAACTGCCTATCATAATTCAGCACTCTTGAAACTCTGTTTTCTCAGCTGTTCCTTAACATATTTGACTCATCAACTATTCTTGTCTTCAAAACCTATTTCTATTGGAGATGAAAAAATGAATCTACTTTAATCTCCTATTTTAATCAGTTCAATCTGCCATTAAACGAATAATTTATGCTTGAAATACCAATTGTTGGTATGAGCTAGAAAATCGAAAATGACTCTATTATGCAGGTTGTTATAAGCAAGTTTAACATACCATTACATGAAATTTTTAAAACCTGTTTCTATTGGAGATAAATATTTTAATTAGATCTCATTTGGCTTTGGAATCACTCAAATCGGACGAAAAAAGAAGAAGGTATGATTAAAACATTGCTGGTTAGTATAGTCGACCACTGCTCTCCCGCAGGTGATGAATAAAATTTGTTTTATTTTTCCGTGGATTTGTTTTACAGAGTAACTAATTGATAGTTTTTTACATAATTCTTGGATTAAGGGAGCCTGTACTCCTCTCTTTCTCTATGATTTAATGTTTTATTGCAGGTAGACACTCGTTTTTTTACAGGTCTTAGAAGAATAAAGAAGGTCAATTTATGGACGAGTGATTCTTGAAAGAAATTTTAGTAAAACAAGGGCATTTCATCCAGTTCATTACCTAACAGATTCATAACAAGAAGAAATGAAGAATTGGTTTTCATTTGAAGATTCATGTCACTACTACCAAACATTTTTCAAAAGATCATTTTTTTCCATTAATAAATTTGATATTCTCTTAGAAATAACATCATAGCTGTTGTAACTTAATAAAGTGTTGTTTCTTTTCTGATTTCTTTTATGTTTTTGTGTTTTAGGTGTTAATCTCTTCAAATTATAATTTCTTCTCCAATGAAAATTGAACAATAAGGACCCCACCATGCAAGTTTCAATTGCAGAAGGAAATTCTTCAGTAGCACCAATTCTGTAAAAAAATATTTTTTCTTGATACCTGTACATAAACTTTATTTTCTATTTGATTGGATTTTCTTGGCAATGGATTGCACATTAGCTTTGTTCTTTCCCCTATTTTTTTTTTTTTTCCTTTTTGCGTGTTTATAGCTGTTTGTTGTTTCTCTTAAGGAACAATTGTTGTTCCTCTTAAGGAACAACAACCGTTCCTCTTAAGAAGCAGTGCGTTTATGTGTTTATTTTTGTTGTTCCTTCCAAAAGGAACAACATTTTCGCTAATTATTTTTGTTGTTCTTTTCAAAAAGAACAACATTTTTTGCATGAGTTCGTTGTTCCCTTTAAAAGGAACAACACCGCTCGTTTTTTGCTGTTCCTTTCAAAAGGAACAACACCGACTGTTCTTGTTGTTCCTTTCCAAAGGAACAATATTTTCGCAGATTATTTTTGATGTTCCTTTCCAAAGGAATAACATTTTCGCAGATTGTTTTTGCTGTTCCTTTCCAAAGGAACAACACTTTTTGAGTGCATTTTTCTTGTTTGTGAACAAATTTTTGAGGATTTTTTTTTGAAATTTTCATGACTTTTTGAAAGGAAAACATACAATTTATGGAGGAATACACAAATTAAAGCTTACTTTAATCAACAAATTAAAAGAAATCATCATTTTTAAGAGATTTGTTTAGTAATGATAAGAAAAATTAAAAAGAGACATAATCAATAACATGATTTTGTTGTCATACTACCACTAAATTCATATGATCGATTATATTTATCATGTTGGTTCTTTCCCATATTTTATAACTTTCTTTGATTTTTACTTATGGAGTAGGAATAAGGGCATATTATTTTCTATTGAGCTGTTCAGACTTCTTCCACTATCCCTACTCTTAAGGAGTGCTGAGCCATCCTTTATGAATAAATAGGGAAGTGCTATATGAAAAGAAAAATATTTACATATTTCATTAATAATTTTATAATTTGACAGATGGAGGATAGGGGGTCTCATCAAGAGCTGGCCTACTATGTTCATAAGGAAACAAGTAAAGTGGCATTCACATCATGACCACCAAACCAGGGATATGGTCCAATGGACAATTGAAAAAATTAAGAAGTCCTTGGAACATAAGGTCTCATCACGAGCCGGCCTGTCCACTTTTCACTTCTTCCCAGTGAATGGCATTGTGATTAATCTGGTCACCAAGCCAGCACAATGGCCTCCGTTAGGAAAATTCACAAGCACTTCCTCAGCATAAATAAAGGAAAATGGATCCAAGGGTGAGAAAGAAACTCTGTCAAAGTTATGGACACCTGTGGGCAACAAAGCTTTGCTGATAGTATTGGAGTCACATTTATACACATTAATAGTAATATTAAACCCTTTTTCCTATATCTATATTTAAATATCAGATGAAAGTATGAATCCTTAACCTTTGATTTCGAACCTATTATACATGAAAATCATCATAAATCGATCACATTAGTTTAAGTGAGTAATAAATGCATTTATACTTATGTTTATCTTAAGTTGTCCCTTCTTCTTATTCTTGAATCATTAAAAAACGCTTCTATATCTGTTTACGATTTATCACATGCATGGATTTCAGTAATGCGATAATTTGTTGATCATATCATAAGTATGTATGCCTTTCCATGCTGTATAATTGCTGTGTAGTATGCTGTCATTTTGCCACAATATTCATACTGCATTTCTACAAAATTTTTGCTGATTGAAATTTTTGTATGCATATTATCTGTTGCCATTTAAAACTAAAACTGTGGATTCAAGAAAATTGCATACAGAATTGTTATTTGTTTACAGGAGAACAACAAGTATGGGGGAAAATTCCATTCGCAGCACGACCACACTATTGCAACTAACAGCAAAGGCTCGCGAACGCGGACATGACTTCCACCTTTTGCATCACTTTCAGTATCCGCTCAGCCTACATCAGCTTCAACAAAGGCCAGTCCCTACATGTCCTTCCACATTTTTTCGGAGGTAACACTTGAGGTAAAATAGCATAATTTTCTGATTTATTATGAATTTAGGAGAATTTCATGAAAATCCATTGAGCATTATTTATTATCATTCATTTCACATTTTTACCACTTCCCTTTTTTTAGACACGTCTTATCTTTCAGTTTGGGGGAGTGTTAATTTCCTTCATTTCTTTCTTATGACTATGTCAGTAATCTTCTTTATCATCCATTGATATTCTTATTTATTTTCAACACCTCCCTTATTCCATGTTGTTTTATACCAAGCATAGATTTCAATAGATTGTAGCAACCACCTCTCTTTGTTTTCTAGCATTGTATGAGGACATGCTAATTCTTCAGTTTGGAGGGGGGGGGGGGGAATTGCTACACATGATGGATGTTTTCTACTCCCTTTCTCATTTAAGGCATACGGTTTCATTTTTATACAGTGCAGAAATTGATTTGCATATATCTTTAAAACTATGAACTGAATTCTTGTGATTTCTAGATACAAAGAGGTATCATTAAAATACACAAACCCAGATAATTTCACACTAAATTAGTTCATAAAATTTCGAAAATTATGCACTATCACCTAAAACAATTTTTTTTATATATCTCATGATCCGTGCATCAAAACAATCTTATTTTTGAGAAAATGGTTAATGAAGTTTGCTGTTACTTATGTCGCATTTTTCTGCAACTTCATATACATATAGTTGAATGTCAACTGTAAAAATTGTTATGCCTTTATCAAGATTGCTAAAATTAAATATTCATTATTTGAGGAAAAATTCATTTGTTCCATCCATTTCATGAGTTGGGATGAACAATTTTCTTTGCTTGGTTAACACATGGGTTTTGTCTTTGGGTTGTATGAAGACATGCAATATATTCAGTTCTGGGTTGCATGAGGACATGCAATATATTCAGTTTGGGGGTATGTTGGGCCCTGAATACGACCACTTTTTAACACTTATTTCATCCATTTTTACCCTTCTTTATCATATCATTTATTATAATTTATCATATAAATCCATTTTATAATGATTTATGCTGTTATGGATAAATATTATTTATTCTCCTTTATTTTTAATAAATTGATGATAATTATGCATAATTTTATCAATAATGGTTTATTAATATATTTTGCAATATCAATCACCATTTTAGCCTCCAAGATATTTTCCAGACTGCAGATTTGATTTACAAATCATCATGAAATATTCCAACTCAGAAATTCGTTGGAATAAGAAGTGACAGTTTTGCGGTTGAGATTCTGAGCAAATGAAGAAGAATTTGGAAAATATGGAACATGGGTTTTGTCCAGAACGGGCCCAATTAACTTCATTAAGGAATATTTTGCCCAAATTTGACATGTATTGAAAGAAACGCAGGGTTCTTTGAGCACGCATTTCTCAGATTTATTGTTGCGGCCGTCCTCCAAATCTCAACTGCAAAGCCAAATTCGCCTTGCTCTTGTTGACATATTGTTGGAAATATATTTTCTGGTTGATTAAGTTGTTGGGAAAAATCCAATATTGTTATGGGAGATCATATTTGCTATTTAATTTCTCCTCCTTCTGATTATAAAAGGAAAACATGTATTGTGTATTGAAAAACAATGGATGATTATTGAATTTCCTTTGTAACATTGTAATTCCGTGACTCTTTTGAGCAAAGAGCAACTAATGTAAAATCTATTCATGTTTGATTAATACAAAGAGGCATTCTCGTTCCATTTATCAAGCTCTGCAGTAGCCTAGCGGCACTTTCACTGGCGATTGAGGGCCCGACCCTAGTGGAACGATCCGCTGTTTGTATTTCTATTCTTTTATTTCTGTTGTGTGATAATTGCATTTATATTTATTACGATTACAGAGTTATTTGATTGCTGTTGGATTGAATTCAGATTTGATGTATACGTTAATGAATTACACTGCTATTATATTTTAGCAGGGATCATATTTACTATCTTATTCATCCTGCTATCTTTTATAAAGCGTTGTTGTTCCATTGATTTATGATTCATTCCAATGAATTGTTTCAAAGTCTTGGCTGTTGACAGGATTGGAGTATTGAGATTAGTTCCCTGATTGCATTAGAATTAGAATTGTTATTCATATTGCTGTTCCATTTCTGGTTCTTTCTTATTTCTGATTCATAGCTTTACTTTAACAGATAATTTGGTTACAGTTGTTGTGTATGCGTAGGAGTTACAAGATTGTTGTTCCTTTTTAGCCTTTGCAGTTTCTTTCAGTTATCTTTATCAACAAGTAGTTTGAGTTCGATTTCATTTCGATTGTTTTAAGTTCACCAACTGTAGAGGACAGAGGTTATTGCTCCCAAGTCCCCAGATTTGTTATCTTGCATCGATTTCTAAGGGAAAGAGTTATTGCTACTGTATCCCTGATCGATGTTTTGTAGATTGGTTTAATTAAGGTTTCATAGCATTTCCATTTATGTTGTTGTAGTTACATTTCTTTTTCAAGCATCCATTTACTTTCGCATTTGAAACACTGTACTACATATTACAAGGCATTATTCTTGGATAAATTGTTGCCTCAGACAGAGTACACTCTTGAAATAAAAAGTCGCTTCCGGATTGATAATTAATGTGAGATAAATAGGCGTTAAAAAGACACCTTTTATACCTCGACATTTTGGTGCCATTTCCGAGGAGAGTGTATACCATTTAAAAGGACTGATGCACATTTGACCTTTTTTTCTGCTTGGGAAGAATTGGGTTTTAAAGACGGAATGTAAGAACCTTTGCACCGAGCAAGGAACATACTTGTTCACTGCCTGCTTCACAACAGAATTAGGTAAAAAAAATTCTTTAGGTAGGAATGAAGGCTTGTTGTTTTAAATGACTAGAAAATCTAAACAAGACAAAATTCCTCCCAAACCTGAAAAACCTAAGGGACCGGTGACCCTTGGGAGAATGACCTTTATTGACAAAATTCTTAAGAAAACTGAATCTCAGCCATCAGTAGGACCTAGGAAATTTATTTCTAGACAACCTACTAGTTCCCTTTGGGCCACAGAGTCACCATCTGTAGCATTTGTTGAGGTACATATCCAAATAGAAGAAACTGAGCAAGATTCCCCAAGAAGTTGAGAATTCTTGCCCAATTTTTTTTACAAGAAGGGAAGTTGGCTTCTCATACCCTACTATTTATCAATATGCATTTTTCAAATTTGGGTATGTATAGAGGCCTTATTTTGGAAATGGCTCCACTGGAAATACTCTTATACATAAGCATATTTGATTTTCAAAGAAGAGTAGATTAGTGGAGAAAATAAAATAAATAAGGAAATAAACATGTTTTATTTATTTTATTTTTGTAAAAATAATTGTTTCTTTGTTGCAACACGCTGTGGAAATCAACATTGATGATAAATATTCTAATTTATTTGTGTATGTAGATGAATTATATTGCAAATAAAAATTCTACAATCAATCATATTCATTTTTATCATCAATATGGAAAAATTTCTTGAATATCATTTTTTTGGCTTGCGGGCTTGATGAAATTTCTAAAAACACAGTTGGGACAGTCATGTTTTGGGGGACCAAAATTGAATATTTTTAAAACCTATTTCTATCATAAGTATCCCTTGATGTCTAATTTATAACCCAATTTGAATCACTCAATTTGGATTTGAAACGAGAAAGTTAGAACCAAAACATTGAGAGGGTGTCTAGTAGGCAGCTCAACAACAGAGTTGGAACAGTCAGTTTTTGGAGGCCTAAATGATTATATTTTTAAAACATTTTTCTATGACCAAAAAATCCACGAAAAAATAAAAACAAATTTTATTCGTCACTTGCGAGAGAGCAGTGGTCGACTATACTAACCAGCAGTGTTTTAATCATAACTTCTTTGTTTTTCGTCTGATTTGAGTGATTCCAAAGCCAAATGAGAGCTAATTCAAAGATTTATCTCCAATAGAAACGGGTTTTAAAAATTCCATGTAATGTTATGTTAAACTTGCTTAGAACAACCTGCATAATAGAGTCATTTTCGATTTTCCAGCTCAGACCAACAATTGGTATTTCAAGCATAAATTATTCGTTTAATGGTGGATTCAACTGATTAAAATTGGAGATTAAATTAGATTCATTTGTGTATCTCAAATAGAAACAGGTTTTTAAGACAAGAATAATTAATGGGTTAAATATGTTAAGGAACAGCCGAGAAAAACAGAGTTTCAAGAGTGCTGAATTATTATAGACAATCAGTATTTTGGTCATAAATTCCTCATACGATATCGAAATTGAGTGATTCAAATTGTGTTGTAAATTATATTCATAGAGAAATCTTTGCCCTTTTTTGAGAATTTTTTTTCATTTTTTTGGGTTCTTCAACTTTCTGCAAACAATAACAATTTTTCCGTGTAGAATTTCATTTTGCGGTAAAAATAAAAGTTTTGAGAAATTTTGTTAGCTTTCTATTACTTATTTTTTGAAATTTTTTTATGCGGATTTGATATGTCAACTTAGCGTTTCTTTGAGTGTGTGTTTCTTAACAATCAAAGAATTCATAAGTACTCATGTTATGTGGCAACGTTGTATTCATTGAAAATTTGTGTTTTTGAAAAAACAAAATGTGTTACAACAATCTAGACAGAGTCTACTTTGGTTTCGTCATATTTACAAAGGCAATGGATGCATATCATAATTACTAGAATTTTTTTAACTGGTCTAATACGAAAAACTGCGTATTTTTGATATGTTTCGTGTGGCAACAAATTTCTTAACATATAAGTTATAAACTAAAAATCTAAAAGCTACCCATTAGAGTCAACGGACCAATGTAATTCCCCATAATTTTTTCAATTTTTTTTACAATGTATTTTGGGAGACAAAAATTTTTGATTTCACTGAATCATGATGACCCTCAAAAATTGTTTGCACTCATTTTATTAGAAAAATAATTAAAATTAATAAACTTTTACGAAATTCCATAAAATTTATATTTCCTGAAAGTAGATTCAATTCTGAAAATGCTTGTCTTCGTTCCGACAGTTAATTAACAAGTTTTCATGGAGCTTAATCAGTCCAAAGTTGCAGAACCGTTTTCAGAGCTTGGGTCTGCGTAATTGGTGACGCGTTAGTTCGGCCGAACTATGTTTTCCGCTTTCGAGCAGTTAAAACTAACATCACAATAGTTCGGCCGAACTTATTATCAAAAGTTCGGCCGAACTATTCTGTAATTTTCCGTCGGCCGGAAATTTTTGTGGAGCCCCCTACAAAACACATATTTCGCGGTCAATATAAATTGCCGCGAAATGATTCACAATTTTCGCACATTTCGCACTTCATTTCATCTTACAACTTGGTTTGAATTCAAAAAATTTTCTTCAAAGTTTGGGTTTAAAAAATTTTTTTGGAAGACATTTTCTGGAGGCGGCATGATTTTTCTTGAAGGTTCAAAGTTTGAATTTAAAGAACTTTTTTGGAAGACATTTTTGGAGGCGACGTGATTTTTCTTGGAGGTATGTACGTGTTTTGTGTTGAAATAAATCTTTTGAGCTTTTTTGTTCAAAAATTTTTCTTCACATTTTAAGATTTAAAGAATTTTTTTGAAAGACATTTCTTGGAGGCGGTGTGATTTTTCTTAGAGATATGTACGTGTTTTGGATTGGATTACGTATTTTTTAGAAAATATTTTTTTAAATTAAATCTTTTGTGATATTGTTTGTAATTGAGTTATTGTCTAATTTTTTAAAGGAAAATTTTTGAACCTCATACCCTATTATCATGGGAAATCGAAGAACTTGTGTGAGAAAATATGATCGAAAAAGAAAGCCTGAGGAACGTAGAGAAGAGACGAGACAATATCGCAAAAGAAAGTTAGAAGCTCTCTCAAATATTGAAGAGGAAAATCAACCTCAAGCAGAAATTGAAGCAGGTATGTAAATATAAATATTACATGCTCTATTGATATATATTTAAAATTTTCCTAATTTAAAATGTAACGCTTAATTTTTATTTGATAAACTAGTTTGAAAAATATTTTGTTTGATGTAAACAGACAGAGATATTCCTCAAAATATTGAAGAAGAAAATCAACCTCAAGCAGAAATTGAAGCAGGTATGTAAATGTAAATATTATGATCTATTGATATATTTTTAAAGTTTTCCCATTGTAGAATGTGAAGCTTAATTTTTATATGATGAACTAGTTTGAAAAATATTTTTTTTAATGTAAACAGACAGAGATACTCCTCAAAATATTGAAGAAGAAAATCAACCTCAAGCAGAAATTGAATCGGGTATGTAAATGTAGATATTATGATCTATTGATATATTTAAAATTTTCCTAATATTTATTGACATATTTATTAATTTAATTATTTATTGAATATGTACTATTTTTTCGAATATGTACAGATGAAATCACTATCGATAATGAGATGTTAGAAAATGTCGACACTCACACATATGGAGATAAAAAACCTGACTATTTTATACGATATCGTGTCGAGAAAATTTTGGAAATGTTTTTCAAAACTGAGGTGACAGTTCAAGCTCAAATGTTGAAAGGTCTCTTATCATCAAGGAAATTAAAAGAAGCGACGACACTATTGGGTATTAGAAAATCAACCAAAGATAAAAAAATGAAAGAAGAGGTGATAAAAAATATGAGTAGTGCTATAGAGTCAATTAAGAGATCTAGAGATAAAGATGTTTCAAATATACGTAGAGGAATACAAATGGCAATGGTTTTACCAAGTACTCAAGAGAATCGTTTGAATCTAACATCTATGGCACGAGCACTGGGAACCTCGCGAAAAACTCTGCACAAACATCGAAAATTTCGACTGCAAATAGACGTAAATGATGAACTCGCTTGTTGGAGAGCTATTTGTAGGCAACCATACAAAGATAGACTTGGAAAAGATGTTAAAAAAATAATATATGAATATTGGAAGAACAATTCGCGTGTTTCACCCACTGCAAGACATGTGATGCGAAGAAGAATAGCACGAAATCAATACGAAGAACATGAAAAACATCTCTTGGAAACCACTCAAATAGATTTATTCAACAAGTTCAAAGAAGAGAATCGTCAAATTCAAGTTTCACTCAGTGCTTTTGTTCAACAAAAACCATGGTATGTAAAACCTATCACCATACGCGACACTTGTTGTTGTCATTATCATGTGGAATTTGAGTTATATTATGACACATTCCTTGATTTTGGTAGAACATTTTGGAAGGATTCACCTCCTCCTTCCACTATCCGTGATTTCATATCTCAAATTCTATGTGAAAAAGAAAGCGATGAACTATTTTACAAAAAGAAATGTGTTGGTGGTAAAAAATGCGATGATTGTGGAAATTTGACTAAATTTCAAAACAAATATTGTATTGATATAAATGATCAATCATTGTCCAACATGAAAGTGAAATGGAAGAGATACGAATATACCAGTAAATCGATTCAAGGTGCAGATAGTGTTAAAAGAATCGAATTACGAGAAGACGAAAATTTTCTAATAGACTTTTTGAGAAAGTTTGAAGCAGAAATTTACAAATACACCATGCATTCCCATAGAGCTCGATGGCAAGACTTGCAATTCAAAAAATCTCGTGAAGTTTTTCCACCGGGAACCATTTTGTCAGTGATTGATTTTGCAGAAAACTACACATTTGCTCCACAAAAAGAAATTCAGAGTGAATACTATCACTCTGACCAAGTCTCCATGCTCGTTCATATTCTATATAGACATGTTGAACAAAATGTCGATCATATAGAAAGCACGAGTGAAAATCGACATATCATTAAAGAATATCATTTTTATATCAGTGACGATCGTACGCATGATACATGTTTTGTACAACATTGTTTTGGAAAAATTTATGATTCATTGAAAAATCGTGGAATAACATTCAATGAACATTGGATATTGTCAGACGGATGCGCAGGTCAATTCAAATCTGCACGATCATTTTTTTGGTTGTGTCGTCTTCATAAGAAAACCTCCATTAAACATTGTTGGAATTTCTTTGAGACTGGCCATGGAAAAGGAGAACATGACGGTGCGGGAGCATGCATAAAACGAGTACTTCAAAGATATCAAATGAACCACTTTGCACGCCGACTTGCGAACGCTGAAGAAGTTGTTCAATGGTGCAAAAATGCTCTAAGCCATGAGATTAACCCATCACGAGAAGTGCAAAGGTACATTCAATTTAATTTATATTGGTAATCTAATTTTAAACATTGTACATTTATCATGCAAGGATTATTTTTAATTGTATTTTGATATCATATTTACAAATTCTTTTTCTAATTTTCCATATAAAGGTTTTTCTGGCATATTGGAATCGGAGACGTAAATAGATCAGTTGGAAATGAAGTTGGAACAATAAAAGGGACTCGAAAATTGCATTCAATTCAAACAAAATTGTCCACAAATGTGTTTGCATTGGATAAAAGAAAATATTCTTGTTTTTGTGATGTTTGTATAGACAACACAAAATCCAATGACATCTGTGAAAACAAAATGTATGTGAACGATTGGAAACATACAGAGCTAAATACAAAGGGAAAAATGTCTGTTGCAATGATTGAAGAAATGGAATCAGATGAAACTACAATATCATCCAATGGTGATCGAGTTTCTGATCTTGTTAGAGAAGGTAACATTTGAATTACTTTTTAATGATTTAAAGATTTACAAATTTAAATTTAAATATGCATAATTAAATGTTAAATTTATTTTATTGTGTAGGAGATGTTTTTGCTGTAATTGCACCTATTGACAACGATGAAAATGTGAAGTATTATTTGATGCGTTGCACTGAACAAAAAATGAAATTATTACAAGACTATAATGATCACAGATTTCAGTATGACAAAGGGTCTATTATACTGAAAGGTTATTTTTTCAAACAAACTCGTCAAAGTGGAGACTTTGTTTACTTCGAAGACTATGAACCTGATTCCATAAGTTGTCAATATAGTCACTTGGTGTGTGCAACACGCATAAAGTTGATAGAAGTTAAATCAAAGAAAAAATAAAAAATTAAGAAATGGAAAATGTCAAAATCCGATCATGAACGGATTATTGAGGATGGAATTCCATTAGAATTTTTTTGAGTGAAGTGTCAGGACAACAATTTATTATCTTTTAAACCTTTCGGTACTCAACTAAAAATTGAACTGCTTATGTTATTTGTGGTTTGCAAATGTTACAAATTGTTTGGGTACAAGCACGTGCTCTAGTTTCCACTGAAAATAGTTTTTCTATACATGTGCATTGATTAAAAATGTTAAATATGTATTGGATATATATATTCTAGAATGAAATTAAGTTCTTGTATATTAATTGTTTTTGTATATGTTCTCCGACCATATGGTACAAATTATTTCACTTTATTTTGTAAAGTCAGATTCGGTCCCCATATGGCCTAGCCTCCAAGGGACGAGATAACAAGTGGTTGTCCCCACTTGCCCGAATCTCGACTTTTAAGTACAATATTACTGTTTATGTCGAGCATCTTACATGATGTCCTAGCCAAAGATAGATTCTCTTTGTTTCAAGTTTCTAGTAAAAGTTGTCACTGAATTCCCCGCTCGAACTCTTGTAGTAAACACCATACCTCATCTCTCTTGCTCTCCAATATTATTAGGTTTAATTATTATAACACAAAAATCGTTCTAGACATTATCAATAATTTTTTGCGCTTAAAGTAAAATCAATGAACATTATTAATCCAATGTCTTTACAAGTAATGTACCATCATACATGCAATTATATCAAATTAGAAATCAACATATGCAATGAAATCAATGGGGATTGTCTTGTTGCAAGTAACATAATTTCAATTTACCATATGTGCAAATGTAGGTTGAAACCATCCAAAACTTTAAGTTGTAAATTGAAACCATCCAAAACTTTAAGTTGTAAATTGAAACCATCCAAAACTTTAAGTCTTAAAACCCTTTCGATTATATATTGTGCATCATTAAAACATTTAACATTTAAAGTTCATTAAATATCACATGCAAAATGTAGATTGAAACCATCCAAAACTGGAGTTTTAAAAACTTCACATGCCATGCCATTTATAATTCAACAATCCAACAAAAACATTTAACAAATTAAATATCACACACCACACTAAGACTACCACACTAAGAGGATTGGTGCACTTCGTTTGGAAGGAGTCAATATATGTCGTATTGGAGCGATTAGACAGAATTCGAAAAGGAAAGAGCTTGAACCAATTCAAGCAGACCCAGGATCGAATTGTTCTATGGAGCTTCATGAGAAGAGATATTTGAAAAGCACTGTTAAGCCATGCCAATTATAATTCAACAATGCAACAAAAACATTTAACAAATTAAATATCACACGCCAAAGTCGTTTCAAGTTTTTGGTAAAAGTTGTCGCCAAATGACCTACTAGAATATTATAAATAGTAACTTTGTAAGATCATTTGGCATTCGGAAAAATTCAAAAGTCTTAGACTGTCAATCAATTTAAAGTATCATTCACCATAGGGAGTGTAAAATATTCAAAGCAGGTTGGTGACGATGCTCACTCCTAGCTTGAAGCAGTGCCAATGACCAATTCTTTAATGAATTCCAATGCACTAGACCAACGTTGGTTCAACCTACTTGGTTTTTCATGCAAAAAATTCCAAGGATGGACTTTCTAGACAAACTGCTGAAATTGAAAATCTTGACATGGAGATACGACAAGGTGAACAAACACTTCAGGAACTCTTTATGGAAAGGGCTCACTTGAAGGAAATAAGCACCACGTTGCAGGGTAAAGTCAAGAACATGGAAGATAAGATCAAGAGGGACTTTCTTGATCCGAAACCTATTAGTTTGAAGAAAGAAAATGCATGTGTTGGCACACTTGGAAAAGAAGACGACCACACTAAGAGGATTGGTGCACTTCGTTTGGAAGGAGTCAATATATGTCTTATTGGAGCAATTAGACAGAATTCGAAAAAGAAAGAGCTTGAACCAATTCAAGCAAGCCCAGGATCAAATTGTTATATGGAGCTTCATGAGAAGAGATATGTGAAAAGCACTGTTAAGCCAAGGGATAGTTCGAAAAACATATTGGAAGAGGAAATGTTGAAGACGATTGTGAAAGTAAGGCACAAGACAAGGAGGAGGAATGATGATGAAAGTTCCTTGGACTTGAGATTCATGTCTACAACCGTACATGGGAAAAAGTTATCTTCTTTGATAGACACGGGGGCTACCCATAGCTTCCTAAGTCGAAAGGCAGCTTCATCTCTTAGAAAGAGGAAGGCTAGCATTGAGAAAGAGTTGAGTGCTTTCAAGGCAGTCAACTCAAGGATAAAAGTAGCACGACTGGTGTCATGAAAAGCACACATGTGAGAGTAGGGTCATGGTTTTGAAAGATAGACTTAAGAGTCATTGACATGGATGATCATTCTATGATGGACCATACCAATGATGGACCGAGACATTCTCTTAATTCTTGTGATCAATCTTAAACTATTTTATGAAAGATAGATAAATCATTTAAATATTTAGCTCAAACTCTTGTAGTAAACACCATACCTCAAGTCTCTCTTGCTCTCCAATATTATTAGGTTTAATTATTATAACACAAAAATCATTCTACATTGTCGATAATTTTTTGCGCTTACACTGAAATCAATGAACACTATTAATCCAATGACTTTACAAGTAATGTACCATCATACATGCAATTATATCAAATCAGAAATCAACATATACTACATAATGAAATCAATGCGGATTGTTTTGTTACAAGTAACATTTCAATTTACCACATGCAAATGTAGGTTCACATTCTATCATTCATGTAGTTTTAAAAACTTCAGATACCATTAGAATTATAATTCAACTATCCAACAAAAAAATTTAACATTAAATATCACATGCCATGCCAATTATAATTCAACTATCCAACAAAAATATTTAACATTAAATATATACCACATGTGCAAATGTAGGTTCACATTCTATCATTCATGTAGTTTTAAAAACTTCAGATACCATTAGAATTATAATTCAACTATCCAACAAAAACATTTAACATTAAATATCACATGCCATGCCAATTATAATTCAACTATCCAACAAAAATATTTAACATTAAATATCAAATGTCAAATGTAATTCAATGACAACATTACTTCACATTCACATGCCCAAAGTACTAAAACCATCCAAAGAAAACTGAAATCAATGAACAAGTTATTAATCCAATGACTTTACAAGTAATGTACCATCATATGTATGCAATTATATCAAATCAGAAATCAACATATATAATGTAATGAAATCAATGGGGATTGTCTTGTTACAAGTAACATTTCAATTTGCCACATGTGCAAATGTAGGTTCACATTCCATCATTCATGTAGTTTTAAAAACTTCAAATGCCATGCCAATTATAATTCAACTATCTAACAAAAAAATTTGACATTAAATATCACATGCCATGCCAATTATAATTCAACTATCTAACAAAAACATTTAACATTAAATATCACATGCCATGCCAATTATAATTCAACTATCCAACAAAAACATTTAACATATGTCCAAAAAACATATTGTAATAAAATATGTCCAAAATTGTAAATCTCACTCAAGTATCAAACTGTATCAAGTTTAACAAATTTTAAAACCATCTAAATTTTGAAATAAAATCAAATCTACTGTATATCTTGTCCATCAAATGGAAGATCTAGCCTCTGGGGCTCGGTTGGCTCACTATCTTGTAAAGGGAAAACCTACATACACAATGTACATGTACTTGAACATTAAAATTTGAAGTTTTAAAAATGAACGAGAATATATATATATCTAGAACTTCATGTAAAAAACAAAATATAACAAAAAAATCGCACAATACCTCGTAAGGTTGCCTCTCCATTTGATGAACAGGATCTGCCATAGAAACATCTCTAGTGGTAACCTGTACAATATACATGTACAGTTAAATATAAATATAAATATATATACAGAAATAATTTGTATAAATTAAAAACTTTCAAATGAAAATGCACGTGTGTACATATATATAAACTTATTTGAACAATAATATTAAAAAAAAAGAACTAAAGACAACTTCTTCAAATGCTGTGGATGTCCCTATCTCCGTCGCTAAAGTCCTCGGATTAAAAAAATCTTCTATACAAACCTAAATTCAAAAATTTTTAAATAACTCAAAATATAGATCTCTCTCTATATATCTCAATTTTTTATGGAACTTTTTGAGGTAACATAAATTTTGAACTTGTGAAAAATTGTCCATACTTGTGCATCTCCCAATGAAGTAGAAGGTATATCTCCTAAAGAAGAAGAAGGTACCGATATCCCAAATCAGACAGAATCGGTACCTGTTAAAACATTTTATCGAATTAAATATATATACATACATGTACATGTGTGGCAACAATTATTTATTTTAGAGTCACTTAAAAAACACTAACATACATGTGCCAACATATCATGATGGTCAGACCCATCTGCATCGTTTGAACCGAAGGTCCCGAACGTAATATTAACATTTTCATCACGCATCATGCCTGAGAACTGCAAATGGTGTTTTAACATATAATCATACATTTTTGTTAGATTAATGTACACATACAAATAAATGTATACATGTGTACATACACATGTATTTATTACAAATTGTACACATGTATATGTAAATATAATTTCAAATCCTAAGGTCACTAACACATAACGTTCCGGTGCCCTCTTCCTCACGAAAAATTAGGTCTTGTAGACCATTGCGACAATTTATTGTGTATGTTCGGAGATCTTCAACATTCATGTTGTAAATCTCCTCATCTGTATGATAAAAAAAATTGGCACGTGCATTTTCACGTGCTCTTTGTCGATTTAAACCAATATCGACTCCACTCAATCCGCTATGAACATTTTCGATCATAACATCTCTTGCTTCACGACTTATTTGAGAAGTCGCATCCATCTCTGATCGCAAGGTTTCGACTCGAGACGGTCGACTCACCAATGGCGGCTCGGGGCGAGGCAACTCCACATCTCGCTTTGCGCCCTTACGTTGACATAATCGACCTCTCCCCGGGCCAAAAAATTTTGAAGGAAGATCATTGTAGTCGGGTTTCATACCCTTAAAAAATTCTGCATAAAACATTTGTGCAAAATAAAGAGGAACCTCATCGTTCCATGGAAGCCTTCCAAAGGCCGCAAGATGTCGACTATACAAATATTTTGCTTTGTCTAGGTGCTTGAAATACTGCACCTTCAACATCTTTCTTTTTGGCCCTTCCTTATAATTAAACATTGACTTAGCCTGCTCTCTTGAAACTTTTTTTTTTATGTCCTGCCATTTATCGGGACCTATCACTGTTTCTCTTCTCTTTCTCATCACTTCTACAAACGAATCAGTGGTTGGCCCCAAATCTTTATACACTTTTACCATTTCACTCAATGAATGTGTAACTATTTGTAGGCTTTGTCTACTCTCAGCAGGTAGAGACAAATCCTGGAGACCTCTTTGCAATTTTGCATAAAGGCTTTGACACCTTTGTAAGGTGCATTCTGCCATGTTCGTTTCCCATGGTATATCAGTAATCTCAGATGGATAAGTTGTGCTAGGTTGACAGCCTTCTTCTTCAATGTAGCGCACTGCCCTGCGCCTTTTTTGACCACTGGCTCTAACATTTTCATCCTCTGCATCAATATATATAAAATTTCGTATATTAGAAAAAACACGTGTAAAAAAGGTCGTACAAATTTAATGAAAAAATATTGAAATTGATGGCAACCTTGATGTTGTTGGTTAACATCATCTCCAACTTGACCCTGCTGAGAACCAACCCCAGAATGATGCTACTGAGAACCAGACCCACAGTGACCCTGTTGAGAACCAGCAGCCGTTGATTGCTGGCCTTCAGGGGAATAAATATCACCCCCTTCCCGCACCCTGCTACTTCGACCGGTTGAACCTTGGCCACGCTCCATTGATGGAGTAGAAAGCCTTCTCCTCTTGCCTCCTAAAAATTAAAATATGAAACTTATTAACGACTAATTTCACTCACAAAGTTAATAAAAAAATCAATTCCATACGTACACACATGTATGGAGATTTAAGATTATATTTAAATACCGTGAACATCCTCCAATCCCTGAGCCTCCATATGGGATTCGGCCGATCTTCGTCTTTCATACTCCATGATATATATCTATTGGTCAACATTCACAAAATAGACTTCAAAAAATCAATACCTCGAAGTAAAATCCAGTTTGGGGCTGTTAAATCCAGTATGTTCTATAGTTCTTACATTTCTGCCCTCATATTTTTCTTTCCAACCAAGGTTTATAAAATAACATGAGAAGCAACATGAGACTTAGAACAATCATTTTCATTATCTATATGGAAGGCAAGAATGATTATATCCCCTTGAGCTTAAGGGTATGTAGTTTGTCAATTTTTATCATATATTTTTTGGTAAGTTTAAATGTTTTTTTATCTATAGTACAAGTCATGAGTTCCCCAATTTTACCTTATGTAAAGCATGATTCTAGGATTACTAAAATTTGTACTTGGTTTTTTAAGAATATATCAAATAAATTTTTTGAGAAGCAAATATGGCTTGTTCCTTAGAATTTGGCACTTTGAATTTCCTTACCCATATTTCTTGTTAATGATTATAACCTTAAAATGGCTAATATTGTTTTGTCATCATCATCTAAAAATGACTTGGCACATGAAAATTTACCATGTCCATCATCATCACTTCACACCATCTCATACATGACCCCTTCTACATATTATATGCATGAATTTTTGAAATGTCATCCTCTCTACCTATCCCATGAATGATTGTGACAACAGGGGAATAAAATACAATTTATAAGCAGAAGATAGTTTCTAGCTTGTCCTCCTCCATCCGCCCCATAGCTAGTGATTTCTCAATTTTCCACTTCCAACTTTCTATTCTCGAAATTCATTAGCAGCTAATTTTATCGATAGCCACACCACTATACATATAAAATTTATCATATACACTACTACATTAATGAACTCTACGTTGTTTGTTATTGTAAAGTCCAATAACAAACAATGTTAATTGAGTTTAGTAGTGTATATAACAATTTCTTTGACTTCCAAGTGTGTTGTGACTATTAGTAGAATTAACTACCAAAAAGAATTTCCAAAATAAAATGTTGGAAGAGAAAAAATAGGCAATCACTAGATATGGAGTGCGTGGAGGAGGACAAACTTATACTAATCCCTTCCTTATCAAATTTCCTTTATTCACCTAATGTCCCAATCAATCATGGTCTAGATAGAAGAGATGACCTACCATAAATTCAATCATATAATGTGTAGAAGGGTCATATGTAGATGGTGTGAAACGATGATTACAAACATGATAATTTTTCATCTACTAGGTCATTTTGAGATGATGAATACAAACCAGTGCTAGCCCATTAAAGGTTATAATAATTGGTGCCTAATGTGGGGTGGAAAATTTAAATAAAGTTCGTATCAAAGTACAATTTAGCTCATTTTAGTCAAGGTTAGTTAGAAGAATTAGCTAGATTGGTTTCTACCTTCAATTTCCTCTGAAAATGAGTCTTGGTTATGGAAAACATGGAAAATGCTCCAAAGCCAAGGAGGCTTGTGAGGTTTGTGTTCATGATGAATGGAACATGTACATAGTTTACCGTTAAAGTTGTTGTGTTTTACGGATATTAAAATGAAGAACTTCCTGTTGGAGTCAGTACGATTGGTACCGAGGCATTTACTAGATATGTCACCTTTCACAAAAGATGAGATCCAGAGGCTACCTGGCCCTTTACAGACTCTGCCTATAGAACTTGTAGAAGCAAACACTAGAGGCATTAACAATATCAAAGAACGTTTTCATGCTCAGACATGGGAATGTGTCTCTTTCCCTACGCAAAAAAATAGTTCTTGAGGTAGTTAATCTTCATAGACATGTCATCAAGCAAGTCAATGTGATCATCCCTCCTTCCCTCCCTTCTAAAATAATTATGTTTTTCAGGGTCAGAAAGCCAAAATATGGAGACAATTATCACCAAATCCAACGTACGATTATGCATGATGGAGAATATCTAGCGCTTTCCCTTGTTAAATATATTAACAAGGGAAAACGCTAGAGATTCTCCATCATGCATAATCGTACGTTGATGCTTATAGAGTGAAAAAACTGAAAGAATCAACTTGTAGGGTCATTTTAATGGGGGGTGGAGAATTCAGGTCTTTGCAAATTCAAAGTATGGTGCATGTTGCATGAAGCAATATGTTGAAAGTAGAGTTACGTTAGACACACTTAAATGCAACAAATATGGAAATTTGTACATGTGAGCTCTATTATGACTTAAGAGTCAGTTGTTTGAAAAGGCATGTTTTGTCAACTTGTGTTTGGTTGATGGTTTTGTACACCAATATGTAAGAGTACATGGACATATTCACATGATGTGAATTTCTTTTTTCTTTGAAGGAGAAAATGATGTGTTTTCAGTTTGATGGTTTTGTTTGTGACAAGACGTCACAAGATTTTGCGAAGGTCCACTCTTGAGCGAGAGCCTCATGATTACAACCTATCTGTGAGAATCAAATGGGAGTGCATCCTTATTTTCAAGGAGAAATTTCAATAGGCTTTAGGAAACTTAATTTCAAGTCATTTAATTTCACTAGAAATAATTCAGAGGTACATGAAATGAATAGTATATAGGAAGAATTTCTAACGAAGGAGAAATTGAGATTTTCCTTAGTCTAAAATTTTCTTCAAGTATGATGGTTTATATGAGAAATAGCGAGGTCCAAGTGGAGACATTTTCAAGCACGTGAAGTAGTGAAGGATTTTATATAATGAGTCTCCAAGTGGGAGATCGTTGGGTGTTCATCTTCTTCATTCATAGGTCCTGTTTTTAGTTACATTTGTATCGTAATCCCCAACAAGTGGGTGTGATGGGGCTTTACCCCCTAATATTTTTTCCTCGAGAGTAAAGGGGGGTCACTAAAATTCTTTGGAGCACCCCCCCCACGTGGGGATTCGAGGGCAACATCGCCGAATAAAAAATTAGAAGAAAAATGTCCTTATAAAATATTGTAATTTCATATTCAATCTCAGTCATTCGTTAGGAAAATTATCTCATAGTATAATTTATGTTTTAAGGTTTTTTTTCTCTAGAAGGAAACCCTCAGTTTATATAAGGGAATTATATTGCGACTATGCTTTATTCTGTGCGTGATGAAAATATCAGAGTCTGTGTGAGACCAATGGGGAAATTACAGAGGACTTTTTGTAGCTTGTATCCCTTCGTTTTACTGGATAATATCATATTTCTTTGTGGATGTATCCCAAATTGGGTAAACCACACATTTTTGTCTCACTTATTTTAAGCTTTTCTATGTTTGTGTTTCCATAATATTTGAAGTGTTCCATTGCTTTGTTAATTAATTTCAAGATTCTATAGGAAGTTTATCATAAATTTTAGTCGAATATGTTTTGTAATAGATGACACCATCAAGAAGGAAAATCAAGCTTTTAGGTGGACAATAACAACTAAAAAAAGTTTTAATTTGTTGAAAAGGAAGATCATTGTGAAGACTATATTATCTCTTCATATTTCAATAAGGTGTTTCAAGTCAAATGTGATTGTAATGAAAATTCAATATGGGTTGTTCTTAGCTAAGATGAGAAACCAATGGCCTACTTTAGTGAGAAGTAGAACAAAGAGATGGAGAATTACTCTACATATGACAAGGAGTTCTATGAAGTCATCTAAGCTCTAACTAAATTAAGGCATTATCTTATTCCTAAGGAACATTTCTTATATTCTGATAATCATGCCTTGCAATGTAATTTACCAAACAAGACAAATGAAATCAAAATCATGCTAAGTGGGTATATTATATTAATAATTTTACATTTTTTTTGAAACATATTAATGGAATTACTAATAAAATTTCCAATGATTTGAGAAGAAGATGCATACTTTTTCAAAAGTTTCAAGTGAAATTCTTAGGATCTGATCATATCAAGAAGCTATACAAAGATGATGCATATTTTCATGAGTTTTACAAGGCATGTCAAAATCTAATAAGCAAGGATTGAAGTCCTTGGATGGAATATATGCTTCAAGAAGAGATGTTTTTTAAGGGCTACCAATTATGCATATAAAAATTTTCATTGATGGACAATTTACTACACGAAAAGCATAATGGAGGATTGGAAGGGAATTTTGGAAGTGACAAAACATTTTCTCAACTCAGTGTTGATTATTTTTGGCCAATAATGAGGACAAATGATGAGAAGTTTTTAAAGAGATGTAAAATATACCAAAATTCAAATGGAAAGCATCCAACCACCGAGTTATATCAGCCATTACCTATTCCTGATAGATCATGGGATGTAGTAAGTATTGATTTCTTTTAGGATTTCCTAGAAATAAAAAAGGAAATGATTGCATATTTTGCATAATTGAAAAATGTTCAAATATGGAACATTTTATACCTCATAACAAAATAAATGAATCAACACACATTTCAAATCTATTTTTTAAGGAGGTATTAATACTCCATGGTCTTCCTAAAAGTATATTTTCCGACAAGGACACAAAGCTTGTTGGAGACTTTTGGCAGACATTGTGGAAAAAGATGCGAATTAAGCTTTGTTTGATCTCATCCTATCATCCTAAATTGGATGGAAAAACCAAATTCATCAATATTAGTTTGGGAAACATATTGTGAAGCTTGAAAAGTGAGCACCCACATCAATGGGATCAAGTCCTTATGTAGGAAGAATTCACTTATAATGATTCTCGAAATTGAAGTAGTTGGTTCTATCGATTTTAAATTTTTTGAGTGTACCCATGAAATTTTTTTGAACTCGTATATTTGGGAAACTAAGAAGCATTAATGAGGAATAATTCACTACAACCATACAATCTTTGAATGAAAAAGTTAAGGGACTGCTATAGGAAAACACTCAGAGGTATATGAGAAAGGTAGAATTAAAGAGAAGGAGGTTACTTTTGAAGAAGGAAATATAATATTACTACATCTACATAATGAAATATTTCCCAAGAAATAATATAAGAAAATAAAACTGAAAAATATCACAACACGCAAAATTTTGAGGAAGCTCTTAGCACATGCTTATGATATCAAACTTCTAGTTGGCATGGGGATATGCATTATCTTTAATGTAGTGGATATGTGTACACTTATGTGGAAAATAAATTAGAAGTACCAATAGCTTAACCATATAATGACAAGGACCAACAAACCAACTGGCTGAAGCAACTATGCACAACTAAGATAATTCAAGTAGAGGATATTTTGGGCAAAATAGTGGTAAAGAGAACCTGAGGAGATGAACATTATGATTACCTAGTCAAATGAATAGATCACCCAATAAATGATGCTACTTTGGTGTCTGCTATAATTACACAGAAAAATGGTAGAAGACTCAAAGACGTCTGCTATAATTACACAGAAAAGTGGTAGAAGACTCAAAGACGTCTTCTATAATTACACAGAAAAGTGGTAGAAGACTCAAAGACGTCTGCTATAATTACACAGAAAAGTGGTAGAAGACTCAAAGACCTCATTGATGGGAGTTGATGAACCCTTTTGTTCCCTGGAATTCTGATGGATGGTCATTTAAAAAAAAATCCTGCTTAGATGGTCATTTAAAAAGAATTATTATATCCTTACGACCCTACAAACCCTACATATTGACGCAAATCCTAGCATTTGCAGTGCACATAACAAAGTTCTTATGCAATATGCTTTATCTATGAATTTTGGAATTTATTTAGTTTAGTAATACTTAGAGAGGAGTAATACTCCCCTTGATTATAAAACAATTCTTCAGGCCTTCCAACACCAATTTGAGAGGTCTAGCTAAACATAAAGTTTCTGCAATGATGTTCTTCATGATGTCATTATGTAATAAACATTTTTTTATATTTGGATGGAAATAATTGTTTCTGATACACATACTCATATTCCTTTGAAAACACTAATTGTGTGAGATAACTATTCATCAGTCTCTTTGTTGGACCTAATGGTTCTATGGTAAACACCAAGATCATGTAGGCCATGGAGGGACTACAGAAAATGGTGGTCTCTTATCCTATCATTTTCCAATGTTTGGACTTGCAACTCTAATGTTCTACACCAAATAAAATTATACACCAAAATTCATAACCCTCAATTACATTGAATGAGCAAACAATGGCAGACGAACATACCGGCAGATTTTAACGATGGCGCCCAGCAGCAACTCGACCCGGCGCGGCAATCACACACAGCAGCAGCTCGACCCGTCAGGGCAATCACACACAGATTTTACCGATGGCGCCCAGCAGCAGCTCGACCTGTCCCGGCAATCACACACAGTAGCAGCTCGACCCGTCGCGGCAATCACACACACAGCAGCAGCTCGACCCGTCGCGGCACTCACACACACAGCAGAAAAATCGTGCGCCAAGAATGAAATCTGTAACCTGACAAATTTCGCGGGCGATTTATTTATAGAACAATAGTTCGGCCGAACTTTTAACTAAGTTCGGCCGAACTCCTATTGCCGATTTTCCAAACCTTCGGCAAAAATTCTGTTTGCTTCGCCGTCACTGTGCCGTCAATCTAAACGGACTCAACAGTTCGGCCGAACTCTTTAATAAAGTTCGGCCGAACTATTATTTAGTTCGGCTGAACTATTTCCGAAAAAAAATTTCGGCGCCCGATTCTCACAAAAGTGTAACCCAGCTTCACGTTTCCGCCCTCTACAGAGAAACTACTTGCTAGTTTTTTACAGAACAAAGCTAATATCCAGGTAAATCAGCAAGTTTATTTTTATGAAAGGGTGAGGAAGTTGGTGCTTCCATATCAAGTTTCTAGCTTGATAGATGTCAGTTGTAGCTGGCTGAGGTAGGAGCCTCGTGTAGGTTGTAGCCTGCAGAAAATAAATAGAAGTTGGTTCTTTCATATCAACTTGTAGCTTGATAGATGTCAGTTGTAGCTGGCTGAGGTAGGAGCCTCCTGTAGGTTGTAGCCTGTAGAAAATAGATGGGAGTTGGAGCGTCCTTACAAGTTGTAGCTTGAAGAATCAAGGTTGTAGCCTCCTGTAGGTTAGAGCCTACAGAAGATCAATGATGAGAGGGAGTTGAAGCTTTCCTCTGAATCACAACAATAATAAGATGTGGTTTTCTCCTTTATGGGTTTCCACTTAAATCTATTTTTTATGTGCATGATGTTTTATGTGTTGATATGGTGTATCTAATCTACTTAATACTTGTTGCTCACATATTAAGATTGTTGTTACATTATCTTAATACTTGCTGCTCAGATATTAAGATTGCTCACATATTAAGTTGATCATGAAATGAAGGTGTAAATAAGTTTAAAGGAAAGTTTTAAAAGTCCATGAATGTGTTAAACTGATTCACCCCCCTCTCAGTTTAACTAAGGGTTCAACAATTTCCTTTGATGTGATCCAACATACAAATGCAGATAATTTAGATATGACACGTCCTAGGTCTTGAGAGAATTCATGTTTCACACACCCACGGACAAACAAAGGATAAAGACACAACAAAGTTATAAACACGTGCAATAATATACAATATTATTTATGTTTTATGATCCCCACATGGGATAAAATTTATTAATATAAAAAATAATAAAATCATGCTTTTGAAATTATACGCACTCTTAGAATATTCAAATGGTCATCCACAGTGAAGCAACGTCGTAGTGAAGACCCGTAAGAAGTTGGCACCCTTACACCCATTATAACTTCTTTTGCCAAAGAAATATAATCTTTTTTTAAAATCCATGGGACATCACCTTTTTAAAAAAAACCATGAATTAGAGGGACCAACGCCTGCCTCTGATCCCTATACTTTCTAATCGTCTTGGCCAATGTTTCTTTTTAGGTTTTGAAGTAATAAGATCTTTCCTAACAACCAATGTGTCACCTTTTTTCGATGATATGTGCCACCATAAATAAGATGAAACATTTTTAAATATATGCATGGGATCTAATAAGTGGGTAATATTAATATTCTCCCAATATGGGAGGTTATAAAAGATAGATTTCCTTTTCATCCCAATGGGAAATTTCTCAACATAAGTGTTGAGGAATTCTGGATCATCGAACTTAGGCTCCCCATTTGAATCGAACATTTCTATGAACTCCTTCTCCTTCTCTCTCTCATATGATCTAAGACATTCATCTGGTGTCATTATGGGAGGCCTTTGGGTTCTCTCTCGTTTACCTTTGAAAACAGATGCTACTCTTCTGTAAAGGTGTTCTTCTCGGAGAAATACCCTGGAGCAATCATACACTAGATTTCGTAGGTCCTTGGACCATCTAGCTTTCAAACAAGGTCCATAACATTTACATCCAAAATACCCTTTTATTACAAGATCTGTGAGATTATTGCATACAATTAATATGCATGGCACGTTAAAGAATATCATGAAGATCAGAACAAATATTACAATGAATAAAGAAACTAATATGTGAAAGAATATTGTTAAGTATATAAACAAATCAATAAATTAAACATGTAATTTACTAGAGGAAACCCCTAAGCCTGCATAATCATGTGTATTGTAAGCACATGCCATACAACATAAAACTCCTCTCTGCTGTGATGGGTCTTGATACATCGTATAAATTTATCCCATCCCATAATTCCTTCAATTCATCTACCAGTGGTTGTAATTAGACAACCATATTCTTCACTTGTCTTCTACCAGGGACTATGAGAGCCAACATAAAATGTTCATTCATGGGGGGATATTGTTACTGATCACTACTACAGGCCAAATAAATAGTTGGTGTTCTGGAGGGAATATGGGTTGATGCCATCCATGGCTATGCTGAGTCGTAGACTTCGTACTTCATCCTTGAATTTTTTGGGCCATTTATCCTCTATATGCTTCATGGCTATTAAATCAGTTGGGATTCACATAACTCCCAACTCACTTCTGTGTGAGGCATGCTATCCTTGCAACATAGCTAATTCTTTGCAACGAAAGAGCCTTTGAATCCTTGGGATTATAGGCATGTGCCTCAATATCTTAAAAGGAGGACTAGTACGTGATTTACCCTTATTTTTTTATTTATCATATGTGTCATGCCCACATTTCGGACACATCTCTCTGTCTTCATATTCTCCTTTATATAGAATACAATCATTTCATGATATGATATGTACTCAACACCCAACATTTTCAAAAATTTCTTTGCCTCTTCGTAGCTACCGGGCAAGACATTATCACTCAGAAGAAAATTATCTTTGAATAACCTATAGTTGGTGATCATGGAAAATATATTAATAAATGTACATTAATGTCAATATAATTATTAACATTCATAAAATTTACCATTTCTAATGTTCATTGCAGTGTACTGATTATATTTAAAATTTATATAACGGAGTACTTGATGGTAACTTACCTCAAAAGTTCCAAGAAACATGCATTCCACAAGCCAAAATTTTATTTCAATTTGTACAGTAACATTGTTGTACCCAACTGGGTAGACTTTGACTGACTGCCAGGTCCAAAGAGAGGGCTGGTGGAAGAAAATTTAAGGCTTTTGAAAAAGGTGTCAGCGATATGAGCATCATCCCCTAGCTGATCATAATTTTGGAATGCATCTAACAACATTGTCTCCATGGCAGTCGTATCCTTTAAGTAATCGTCCATACCAACCTCTATTTGATCGCCTCCTTTAACAACTTGTGAAGAACTAATATTGTTGTAGTCGTTCCTAATTGGTGAATCTGGACATAGTGGGAATTGAATCGGTGGTTGATTCAACCATTCTTGGTATCATTCCTCTCCGATTATTTCTCCTAATTCAATATTCTCTCGATTTGACATTGTCGTGGGGTGCAAAAAAATATGGTAAGTAGGTTTCTCATCATCACTAGAATCCTAATAATTTAAAAAATAAAATATTTGAACATGATTAGTACCAGATATATGATATCAATTAGTAACCACCTTGAAAATATTGCATGATTATAAATTTGTTTGAAATTGAAATAATTACATTAATCAATATACCAAACAATTATAATTATTGCCATCATTCTCCCGAGATTGTGGCTAGAAGATGCAATATTGTTACAATTGGCAGGGTGAAGCGACTGTCCATCTTCATCTACCAAATGCACCTTGCAGTATGCAGCTCCTGATAAGAGCTTCTGACATTTTGGAGTTGTTTGAATATTTTGTGCATCTGAACTCGATGTTGAATCTACATGAACCTGCAAATTTGTATACATGGATAAAAAACATAAATTCAATTAGATAATGAAAATATAAATAAAATGTGGAGTAAATATTACGTCTCGAGATGGATAGGGAGAACTCCCTGATGGACTTTGAGAAATATTATGGAATGAGCTAGAGTTTGAAGAATTGTCCATTCAATATAATTATGATATATTATCCCTGCATTTGAGCAAAATCAACAGTAAATTTTGGTGCACATAGCTAAAAGTAATTTTAGTGCCTTAAAAATGGAATTCTTGTTATTGGTGTCGTTTTATAAACAGACGCACTGGTGCCATTTTATAAACATACACACCAGTGTGGTGCTATTACCGGACGCACCGGTAATGAAGAACCACAAATAAAAAAAGCGTAAATATATTTTCTTCGAGTGAAAAAAAGCAGTAAATTGAAAAATGGGCGGCAAAATATTTTTGAAAATCTAGTTTCATAAAACATTTCTTTAAATACAAAACAATTTTCATTATTTCACTATTTTTCCAAAAAAATTTAGCTAGAGATTTGTAGGAGACATACCTGGAGTAAACAGAGCACGAGAGCACTATGGAGTAAGGAAATACGTTCGAACAGAAGTATTCAGACAATCAGAATTCCAAACCTTTGGTGATTCAAACCCTGAAGCATAGAATTTCAAACGATCTCGTGATTAAAGTTTGTTTGTTTGTTTTTTTTTTTTTTTTTTTTTTAACGCACTAAAAGAAAAGAAATCAAAGTTTATTGTTTTTTTTATTTTTTCTACAATTGTTTTACTTTTTTCTGTAGCTTTCAGAAAGAAAATAAAAAAAAATCTATTTTTAGAAACAAACCCTAGATTCTTTTTGTTTCTGCCCTTTATTCTCCCTCTTTCTGTGATTTCAGAATTAGGGCATTTAAATTTAGATTTATAGGGTTTGTATTGCTAAATATAGGCATAAGACATCCAACCCATGAGACAAATTGCATAGTCGGGTCTCAGTCCATGTCAGCCCTTTAGTGAAATTAAAAAAAAAACAAAAAAATTTCATTGGTGTGCCCGATGTAACCAGACGCACCGGTGCGCTGCTATTACATGACACACCAGTGATGAATAACCGCAAAAGAAAAAAAACGAAACTCTATTTTATTTAAGTGAAAAAAAATGCGGTA
Source organism: Pinus albicaulis (assembly GCA_034641835.2). Taxonomy (NCBI): domain Eukaryota; kingdom Viridiplantae; phylum Streptophyta; class Pinopsida; order Pinales; family Pinaceae; genus Pinus; species Pinus albicaulis. The sequence goes on along the minus strand of CM076582.1, from coordinate 413,088,493 downwards.
AATTGAAAAATGGGTGGCAAAATATTTTTGAAAATCTTATTTCATAAAGCATTTCTTTAAATACTAAACACTTTTCATTATTTCACTATTTTTGCAAAAATATTGAGCCAGATATTTTCATGAGACATACCTAGAGAAAACAAAACACGAGAGCACTGTGGAGTAGGGAAATACATTCGAACAGAAGTATTTAGACAATCATAATTCCAAACCTCTAGTGATTCAAATCCTGTAGCATAGAATTTCAAATGATCTCATGATTAAAGTTTATTGTTTTTTTTACTTTTTTGTAGTTTTTTTTACACAGTAAAAGAAAAAATAAAATTTTATTGTTTTTTTACTTTTTCTGTAGTTTTTTAACTTTTTCTGCAGATTTCAGAAACAAAATAAAAAAAAATCAATTTTTAGAAAAAAACCCTACATTCTTTTTGTTTCTTCCCTTTCTTCTCCCTCTTTCTGTGATTTCAGAATTAGGTCTTTTCAATTTAGATTTATAGGGTTTGTATTGCTAAATATAGGCATAAGAATCCAACCCACTAGATGAATTGCATAGTCGGATCCCACTCCATGTCGGCCTTTCCGTGAAAAAAAAAAAAAAAAACATTTTTTTTCATCGGTGCGCCTAGTGTAACCTAGCGCCCAGCGCAACATGAAGGTACTGTGATAAAAAATTAAGAAAACAAAATATTTTTTTATCATTACGCCATATGTAAAATATGGAATCGGTGTGCTATTTCAATATGGCGCACCGCAAACATGTTCTTTTGTAAAAACAAAAAAATCCATTTTAGAAACAAACCCTACATTCTTTTTGTTTTTGCCATTTCTTCTTCCTCTTTCTGTAATTTTAGAATTAGAGCTTTTCAATTTATATTTATAGGGTTTTTATTGCTAAATATAGGCCTAAGACATCCAACCCACAAGACAACTTGCATAGTCAGATCCCAATCCATGTCGGCCCTTGCATGAATTAAAAAAAAAACTGATTTTTTTTTCATCGATGCGCTCGGCATAACCTAGCGCACTGGTGCACTGTATTGTATAAGCGCACCACAAAACTACTGTGATAAAAAATAAAAAAATAAATATTTTTTTATGAGTGCGCCATATGTAAAATATGGCACCGGTTTATGCTACAAAAACTAACACTCGACGTTTTTTATTATTTTCTCTGTGTTAATCGGTGCAGTTGTTAACATGTAACGCACTGGTGCTCCTTGTTGACATTGAGCACCATACAGTCTATTATATGGTTTATGCAGTGCGTTTATAATACCTCCACGCACCGACGTCGGTGCGTACAGAATAAATGCCGTACCGATTCCTTGAGATTTTTTTTACTTGAAAAGTTGACAATTTATTTATAAATATATTAATGAATGATATGGTATAGGTTTCAGATTGATAAAGAAATGATTGACAAGAGATCAAGTAACAAAAATAGTGATAACACATCAAGAAAAGAAAAAAAGGAAAGTTCTTTGTAAATTCTTTACAAAAAATATTATTTTTGAACTATATGTAAGTTTAACTAATATGTGTTGTTTATTATGTATCATGCAGAGCCACAAAATGACGAAGCTCGATAAGATTATTTCTAATCTAGGATAATAAGAGTATAAAATCTTAATGGAAAAATTGCAAAAGGATGAATCAGGTGAATGAAAAAATACTATCGATCCAATATGAGTTTCTTTTTTTATTTTTCATTAATAATATACTTAAAATTATTAGATAACATGTGTCAAAGAATCTATTAATTCACATCTGTTTAATGTTCTACAACGACCAACAACTCAGAAAAGGAATGTTGTTCTAAGAAAAGAAAAAAAAATAGAGCATGCAAATGAAAATGAATTGCTCCTTAACTCATATGGAGTGGTGTTGGAGGTTAACGAAAGGGGAAAAAACTTTTACAAAAGTTTGAGGGATCTAGTAGAATGAATGCATAGTCGTTTTTTCCACTTACAATACAAAAACCAATCCAATGATTCCAAGAACCAAATTTTATCTAAACTACAGGAAGAGTTTCCAGAGAATTGGTCAACGAGACATGTGAGAATTTTAATAGCAAAAATGTACAACAACAAAAAATAAGGAATGAAAAAGTAATGCTCTTTTAAATGCTTATCTAGAATTATTTATAAATATCAATTTTGTTATACTTACTTTTCATATATCAATATAAAAATTGAATAGTTTATTGTCATCTTACATTTTCAGGAAGATTATGAAAATCTCAAAAGATGAATGAGCTGATATCAGAAATATGCTAGTAGGAATGTCTAAAAAGGTGTACAAGGAGATGGTAAAAGAAATGGACAAAATTGCATTGCAGAAGGAGCCATCTCAACAACAACGTGCTTCAAATGTAATATCCAATCATTGATTTTTTCGATCATTAGGTACAATAAATAAACAATTTAGCATTAATATTATTTTTCAAGTATTTTCTTACAAAAAAGAAAAGAAAATGGGACCCATTCAGCACATAAAACAAGACAACAAGGAAGAAAAAGGTTCATATCTAAGTTTGTGAGTAATTGTTACTTCCTTATAACAACTTAACTAGTTTTCAATTTTTTATATTTTAAGTTTTTTTACAAAAATCATCATTGAATGTCTTCAAACAAGTGCTAAAATACAAAGAAGAACCATCAGAGGAATTGATTGAAATTGGGTTAAATATGGGTTGTGAGTATATGTTGGCATATCAGAAATTAATTGTGGAATTTGTAAGCATCTATCGATATTGTTTTACTTAGCTCTGTCTATAATTAATGGAACAAAAAAATCGTTTATATTAAACATATGATTTGTTATGGGGTATAAAACTTGCAGGAAACAAAGTATGGAACTGCGCCAATAGATGAAATCTTGAAAGATGGCATGTTACATGGTTTTGAAATAATGTGTATAGTTTATGAGACAATTTTTGCAATGGTACGTCATTTATTTTTGATTTACATTGATGTGTATTATTTAATATTGCAATTTTCATTATTCTCACCAATGTATATACACTCATTATAGTTTTTTTTAATGTTTGTAGATGGAAGGTGAAGAAGAAGAAAATAATGAACAAAGTGAACAAAACAAATCTGAAAATAACCCAAGTCATGGAAGTAGCTCTAGCAATGATAATAGTTCAAGCGAAGAATAATGATCACTATGTTTGGATATCAAAGCAAGACCTTGTATTTTTTGAAATATTATCCTGTGAAATCAAACATTTTGTTTAATGTAATGGACATAGTATCCCAATTGAAAGACAAAGGGATACCAGTAACTGTCTCATTTTGTATGACAAAGAATGCCTTATATATATAATAGAATATGTTTTAATTTATTCTGTTGCGTTCTCCATTGTCTCTATCAAATGTAACACCATTGATTAAATTTATGGATGATTAAATATTATAATGAAGAGATGTGAAATTTGATGTTATGATATAAAAAATTAATCCAAACATCACATTCAAATGCACTATTAAAAATTTAATTCATATGACTGATGTTATAAGATATATATGTGTTGACTTTTGATGAATAATGAATTTTAAAAAATCACAATAATTATGATATGATATAACAAATTAATTCTAACATAACATTCAAATGCATTAATAAAAATTTAATTAATATGAATACTGTTATAAGATGTGTCGACTTTTGATGAATAATGAATTTAAAACAATCACAATAATTGCACCGTCACTGGCCAATGTTTCTAAAAAATACAAAAGGAAAACCGATGTGTGTTAGTTACTATACACTAGTGTATTTGTATTCTGAAGCACACTGGTGCGTTTCTACGAGCTATGGGCACTGCACAAATACCAAAACCAGTTAAAAATATTGGTGCACTTTTGCGGTACTGCGCACCGGTGCGTTTATGTGGAATTACACACTGGTGCATTTAGATGACCTCTAGGCACCACACAAATATTGATACCAATTATAAATATTTGTATGTATGTGAGATTTTGCGCACTGATGCATTCATGTGTCTCTACACACCGGTGAATTTGTACGACCTATGGACATCGCACAAATACTGATACAAATTATAAATCTCGGTGCATTTGTGTGATACTACGCATCGGTGCATTTCTATAAGTCTACGCACCGGTGCATTGAGATGACCTATGGTCACCGCACAAATCCCAAGACCAATTAGAACAGCCTCCTGTGTTGTATCGCCAACACTGCACCCGGTGCGGGTTTATACCTTGACGGCCCAGTGCGTTCTCCTTCGACCGACCTGGGCCACCTTCTAGATGTATGCACTGGTGCGTTAAAGCCCGGGTGGCGTATTGATGAAAAAAACATCCATAATAACCTTTGTCCACTCATTTGTTTTTAGTTGTGTTGAATTTCCATTAAAATCTCTGCCAAAACCTCTGTAACCATAAACGGATGTTGTAACAAATGTTATTTTGACAATTTTGGCCAATTTTATAACACTAAAAACCTCCTTTATAACCTCCACTAGAGGGTCTTTTCCTTGTAGTGTACTATGGCTCTCTAAGATGGTACATAGAGGGTCTTAGCTCATCTTGCTAGTCAAGGTATTTTTTTTTAAACCAACTGTGAAGTTTGAGCAAGTCGAATTTACAGATGGTATCTGCAAATTTATATTGCAGATCAACAAGAGGCAAGTGATCCAGATGAATGGGAGGGGGTAGCATCAGTTTATCATTGGGTTTCTTCCCATTATTCTTGGGAGATTTTGAATGGGAGGGGGTAGCATCGGTTTATCATTGGGTTTCTTCCCGTTATTCTCGGGAGATTTTCCTTTTGAGTCCATTAGTAAACTGTAGATTAGAAGGAAATGAAGAAAATTTTGAATTACCTGGATTTGGAGGTTGATTGGAAGGTACAAAGGTGGGGACGATGCCTGTAATATGGAGTTAATTTGGGGTTTGTGCTTGAATTACAGCGATAGGGAGCTTTACTAGTTCTTGTCACAGTCAGAAACCTATAGCAATTAACTGGTAGGAGAAAGAATTAACGAGGAAAACAAACTTTACAATGCACTTGAATTTAATATAATATTAGTTTGGTATGTTGTTACTATTTTACCATTGCGAGGGGAGAAAATCCAATGTGTAGGATCGGTAGTAATTAATGGTATACAAATTTGATTGATGTGGTAGAGGAGTGCTAGGTGGCCCCGTTTAATTGAGGGTGAATAGATATGGGGAGGTTGGAGGCTAATAAAATGGTCAGAAGATCAGAGGGTGTGGGGTATGGTAGGGTGAGATGGTAGAGAGTGAGTGGAGAAGGTAGGCTGAGTGGCAGTGGGGTCAGACAAGTAATGTGGCATGGTAGTATTGGCGGATGGAGAAATGATCAATAATGTGGAATGTTCGAAGGGTGGGAGGGGAGGGGGAGTGTGATGAGGGAAATGAGAGGGGGGGGGGGGGGTGTGAAATATCATGAGGGTGCCATTTTAACTTGTGGGTCCACCTGTTTTGGACCCCCACCCCTCGCAAGTCAAGAATTGTTGAGCTCAGGGGGGGGATTAGTTTACCGACGTTGATCTGGGTGGGATTTAATTTGGACCGTCAATTTTTTAAACAAACTTTCAAATTTATAAAATAATTTATAATCCTTGCTTCATTACATGTTCTCTAAAGTGTAATTAGGCCAAAATTAATGATTTTTTTATCACCTAAACTAAATTGACTTAATCTAAGGGGGCATTTAAGCTTGCAACCTCATTTTCTCTAATCTAACTAACCATTTCAACCAAGATTACAATACATGGTTGATTGATTATCCTAATATAATCTATTTGAAAAAATAGCAATCACTTCTAAGTGGCATTTAAAAAATTTGCACACTTCTTTGCAACATTTGTAAATGAAACTGTTGATTTAAATTTTTTATCTTTCTGGTGGCATTTGGACTAGCTCATCTAGGGGGATATTTTTCATATAATTTTTCTCTTTTTATTTTATTTTTTGTTTATCTTTTTATTTTTCTCCAATTCCATTTTCTTTTATATTATTTTTCTATATTTTTTCTATCCCCTACAATTTTATTTTTATTTTTTATTTCTTTTTCTTTCATTCATTTTTTTTCTATTTTTTGGAAATCCTTTGCAGAATGAAATATTATTGACAATTTGTCATGAACTGAATGAAAATGTTCCATCACCATTTGATCCTATGAATTATATGACCCTACAGTGGCTTCAGCTAGGGATGGCACTGTTCCTGTGAGGTGTCAATAATTGTAGATCAGTAGCCTTGAATCATCTTCTTCAATATTTGTTCTGCATCTAAATTGTTTCATTGTTATTGTAGTTGTGGTTGCAAATTCATGAGGACCTCAAGGCCTTATCTTCGGGCCTCAAACTATGATATGAGCCACCCACTCATGAAAATACAAAATGATATGTATAATGGTTTGAATGAAAAATTCTTATGTGCTTAAGATAAATAATGCTTGAGCATTCTTCCATTGACAGGTCCACCAGGTAGTTTTGCGCCAGTTAGGTATTTTAGGAAAATGAATTGTTACCTCTGATAGCATCAATTGTGTAAGGTCTCTTACATAAATTATCAAATTTTCCATTCTTACCTTTATCTTCATTTATGGAATCCTATTTTAACACATTCTCTCTTATCTGAAAATGATCAGCTTTAGTTCTTGTATCATAGATATTCAATGTTTTCCAGGATAACTTAAGTTTTGTTGTAAACTTTCTCTCTTGACTATTGAAGTTGTATTGTCTAATTTATTCTCCTCTGAAGGTCATTAGACACTACTTGCAACTCCTACAGCATTTCCAAAATAGGGATAGCTAAAGAATGGGAAAAACAACATCCATCCCATAAACCAATTAGTATGGAGACATGCCAATTTATTTTTTAATTGTGAGTCTGTCAGCCTATAATGCATTGACTAATTTTTTATGCCATGGTTTCTTGTTATCCTACAATAATTTATAGATGATATTAACTATAATTTTATTGCAATACTCTGTTAATCCATTCCCCTTAGGGTAATAGGCGTTAGAGTGTCCTAAAGTGATTTGATATTTGTTGAAAATTTCCATCATTTTATTTGATTTGAATGTTGTTTCATTATCTGTGATGATTTTCCAAGGACATCCAAATCTTGAAAGAATATTAGTTTCTAATAATTTAATAATTATTTCATCAGTGGATTGTCTTTTAGGGATAGCTTCAATCCATTTGGTAAAATAATTAGTGGCTGTAAGGATCCATTTGTGTTGTGTTGAGAAATAATGATGAATTTCTCCAATGAAATCCAAACCTCATTGTTGAAAAGGAGTTTCAGATGATATGGGCTTTAAGGGTAGGGAAATCAATTTTCTTTTTCCTTCAAAGATCTTACATTGGTGGCATGAGGTGACTTTCTTATGGACATATGGAAATAAGGTTGGACAGTAAAAACCAGCTCTTAAAATATTGTTGTCTGTATACTTCTAGTAGAGGAGTAAAAACCAGCTCTTAAAATCTTGTTGGCAGTATATTTCTAGTACAGGTGTCCTCCACAATATCCTTCATGAAATTCTTGCATTACTTTATCTGCTTCAACCTTTTGTAAATAGTTTAGTAAAATCCCTCCATCATATTTCCAATATGAATTATTATCTAGAATAAAAAAATGCATAACTTTGAGTTTTAGAAATCTAGCTTTAGTCTTGGTCAAACGAAGAGGAGTTTGTAAATGGTGTAAGAAAAAAATATGGTTTTCATACCAGGTAGAGGTTGCAAAAGCCTTTGTTACTTGTAGAGTTGCCTTCTCTCATTGTTCATCAAGTGGTGGCTACAAAATTTATGTCTAGAGCATGAAAATTTGATTCAGCCATTAATTTAGATAATCCTTGTCCCTTTATGGGTTTGGTAGTTTTGATTTCAATGTCATATTATAAGATAATGGAAATCCATTTACCACTTTTTCCATCAGGACCATTTTAGGTAAATATGTATTTCACCACAGTGTTTGGAACAAAATCAATTATATGTGAAAAAAGAATAGTAAACTCTAAAATATTTAATTTATTTCACTAAAGATAATGCTTTCTTTACATGATTTTATATTTCAATGTTGCATCTCTTAAGGCCTTTCTAACGAAATAAATAGGTTCTTCATGTCCTTCATTTTTATTTTGTACGAGGATTGCTGCAACAATATGTTTGGATGCAAATGAGAAAATGAGAAAATGTTTTGTAAAATTAGGGATAATAATCATATGAGCTTGAGTTAAGGCTTGTTTTACTTGATCAAATGATTGTTTTTCCTCTATATTCTACTGCACCTTAGTTTCTTTCCTCAACATGTTTGTTATGTTTCTTAGAAGTTCTTCCAAATTCAGGATAAATATCATTAGAAATTTTATTTTTCCAATGAGATATTGGAGTTCTTTTACATTTATAGGAGGACCTATATTTAAAATAGCTTCAATTATTCTAGGATAAATTCTGATCCCATATTTGAAATGATGTTTCCTATTATTTTGTCTTCTTCTAAAACAAACAATGTTTTTTTTGGGTTTAGAAAAATACCAAATTTCCTACATTTTTCAAAGAATCTTCTTAGGTGAAGAAAATTTTCCTCACCTGTTTTTGAAAAAATAGTGATATCATCGAGATACAATACTATAAACCTACCTATTTCATCTGCAAAGGCCATGTCCATTTCTCTTTGGAATGTAGCACCAACATTCACTAAGCCAAAAGGAATCTTAATATACATGAAAGTTCCCCAGGTTGTAGTATGCTAGTGTCAATATGTCAGTGATCAAATATACTCTTTCAGTTAATTTGCTAGTAGTGATAGGTTAAATATTTTTGTGTTTTCAAACAAGTTTTCAAAATAGATTTTGGTCACTAAAGGAGTCTATGTCAGAAATGTTTCTCCCCTAATCCTATCCATGGCCATCATCACCTCAAAGGTCATCCCATTCATTTTCATTTAGAAGTCTTATGTCATTCACACCATCTCATCTAGGTCTATTGTCTAAGTATTATTGTTTTGCCTTTGAAAATTCCAATTTGTGATCAAGAAAGGAAAAAAATCCTTAATATCACTCATAAGTCTTCTAAGGAGATTTAGCATATTTAGGAGGAAAAAATGAGACAAGTTGTCTTATTTCAAAAGGAAAAATTGTTTTCATATGTTATCGTTTTCAGTAGAGGACAAAAAATTCATTTAAAAGCTTATAAAAGATAAAAAAGAGGCTTATCCAAACTCATTCTTCTCTTTTCATGTGTGGTAGAGCTCCTCTCTTACCTCCATTAGACTCCATAACAGTTAAGGGTTTTAACAAAGGAAAGAAAAATACTCCAAAACTAGTTTGTTACACATCTGCTGGCCTTTATTACACATCCAAAGCAACTGTTACACATTTGGAACATAGTTGTTACACATTTGTAGCATTTTCTTAGGCATCCACAACATTTTGTTACACATATGAGCATTTTGTTACGCATCTGAAATAGTTGTTACGCATCTGGAAAGACAGTTGTTACGCATCTCGAAAGTGTTGAGTTTAGGGTATTTTTGCTCCCAAACCACTCAAACAATTTCAAGGCTCATTAGCATCAGTGTTTTAATATTTTACAACAACAAGTAAAATTCTCATAGCCTCTTGTGGTCAATTTATCAAGCATACTATTGATTTTCATGCTCACTTCCTTCTCCTTTATATTTTCATTTCTTCTGATCATTGAAAGATTTTAGTGAACCAAATCCTAACCCTCTCATCCAAAACTGTCCTACACCTCATAAATACATCATAATATCATTCCCCACCATCCATACCCTTCCTAAGAACCATTTTCACCAAACCCTAATTTCTATCCAGTTTTCAAATGTTAAACTCAGAAATTCTCGTGTTTCCGTCATTTGGCCACCCTAATCACATCCATTTCACCTGATTTCACTCATATCATGAAGCCAAAATGCAACCCTATCTCCTAAATTTTTTGCATAATTTTCCTTGGCTTCAAAACCCTTCACTTCACCCTCTAAGCCTACCTCATCCCTATACTCCGTTTTTCCAAATTACACTATACATACTTGTTTCATCTGCACACTAGGGTTTCATATTTTCACTGAAAGAAAAGATGGATAGTGAGAAGAAAATCCTTAAGGGAGGGTGCCACATCAGATTTGAAACCTCTATCATGCAAGAAAACAAAGCTTCACCCTTGGCCAAAAGATGCTTTGAGAGGACCGGATGTTTTAGGTTCTGTGAGAAGATTATGGAGGGAGGATATCATCTTCAAATTACAAGCTTATTTGCCTCTAATCTCAACATGGGAAAGGCCATCATTTCAAGTGTGGAGTTTAACCTATCAACATATGTGATCTCTTCAACAAATAGTATACCTAGTTATGGGAAGAAGTGGTTTAAGGGCATGGACATAGACCTTGAAGATTACAAACTATTTCTCAAACCGCATGCTATAGAGAAACCATAGTACATATTCCCTTTCAGACAGATCCTAAACAAATATGCTCCATTGATGAGGTTAATAATGAGTTAATTCACATGTCAAGGGATATTTTCTAGGTTTTATAGGTACCATATCAGGTTGTTGATGCATTTCACCTCTACCAAATCACTTGATTTGCCACATTACTTATGCAGAAGTTTGGTTAGAATGAATGAGAAGGTTCAAAATATAAACCAAGATCATTTCCCAATTATTTTCTACCATGGTATGGTCAAAATAATTGTGTTGCATCACCTTTCATCCATAAAAATGACTTGGGAAATCTTCATGGAGAATGTATCAACAATGCTCACCACTAGACGTCATGTCATGCATACCAAACAATCACCATCACTGTCAGCACAACCAATGGAGGTTGGCTCTTCCAGCATGAAAATTAAGATTTCGAAGACTCCTAGGGTTGTTGAGTTTACTCACACCTATGAGAAGGGAAAGAGAAAGTTATTTTCGCCCAAATCTATCAAAAGTGTACCTACACTTGACACTATTATTAAGCAAAGTGAAATAGAGGAGCAACCTCTCATGCATCAAGATGACACACATTTGCACCAACATAGTGAACCAATGCCATTGGAGGTTGAGGTAGCAGAGCAAGTTGAGGCCAAATCAACTGAGGAGATTATTAGGGAGAAGGATGAGGAGATAGCAGAGACGAGGAAGATTTTTTCCATTGCAAATTATCAAATCACTTTCCTTCTGTTATGAAACCAGTTCCAAAAATAGAAGAAAATAAAGATCAACGCCTTAGAAATAAGCCACTTCGAGGGGGAAACCTCCTTTACATTACATAAATAAAAAATTCTTGGATGATTCAAGTGAAAAATCTTCTTTCTATATATAGGGGTCCATGGGGTCACAATATAATCCTAGCCGACCTAACAATAATAATGTAAGGGAACAATAATAATAATATGGGGGCTATAGGTGTTCAACAATAACAATTAGGGGGCTACACTAACAACAATAAGGGACTACACTACTCATATAGGGACCTAACATGCCCCTCCCCTTCAAAAAAGTGTTGTCCTCAGCTGAGGAGATTATTAGGGAGAAGGATGAGGAGATAGCAGAGCTAAGGAAGATTTTTTCCATTACAAATTATTAAATCACTTTCCATCTGTTATGAAACCAGTTCCAAAAATATAAGAAAATAAAGATCAACACCTTAGAAATAAGCCACTTTGAGGGGGAAACCTCCTTTACATTACCTAAATGAAAAATTCTTGGATGATACAAATGAAAAAATCTTATTTCTATATATAGGAGTCCATGGGGTCACAATATAATCCTAGCCGACCTAACAATAATAATGTAAGGGCACAATAATAATAATATGGGGGCTACATGGGTTCAAAAATAACAATTAGGGGGCTACACTAACAACAATAAGGGACTACACTACTAATATAGGGACCTAACATGCCCCTCCCATTCAAAAAAGTGTTGTCCTCAACGCTTGACTAACTCTGGATTCTTTTGTATAAAATTCTCATCCTCCCATATTGAATCTTCGGTGGGTAAGTTCTTCCACTTGATGAGATACTCTAAGATTGATCGATTTCGTAGTTGTCGAGTTGTTGTTTCGGTGACTGCTTCAGGTTCAAATATGGTATTTCCTTCCTCGTCAAGTTCTAGCAATATTGTTTGAACTGGAAGATTGTTACCTATAAACTTCTTTAAGCATGAAACATGGAAAATTGGATGCATTCGAGAAGAAGTAGGAAACTCCAATCTGTATGCCATAGTACCAATATTTTGCAACACCTTGTAAGGACCATAGTACTTTGGCGATAATTTATTATCCTTCATAGATTTCTTGAGGGAAATTTTTTTGTATGGTTGTAGCCATAAAAATACCCAGTCTCCTACATCAAAACTTCTCTCGTTGTGATGTTGATCTGCATGTTGTTTCATTTGATTTGGTGCCAAATTTAGTTTATTCTTTAAGATTTGGAGAAATTTTTGTTGATGCTCAATGTGATATTAAACTGCCTAAAACTTATAATTTTCTCTTAAAGATGATGTGATGGATGGTGGATGATATCCATAAAGTGCCATAAATGGGGTCATTTTTCCTACAGTATGGAAGGAAGTGTTATAACACCATTCAGCTAGAGGTAACCACTTGACCCATTGTGTTTGTTTATCAGATACAAAACAACGAATATATCCTTCCAAACATGTGTTGATTATCTAAGTTTTCCCATCGGATTTAGGATGATAAGATGATCTCTAAGTTATTTGAGTACCCAAACAAGAAAATAATTCCGTCTAAAAATTTCCAGTAAAAATGAGATCTCTTTCACTTACAATAATATTTGGGTTTCCATGTAGCTTTTGAATTGTTTCCATAAATGAAGTAGCAACTGTACTTGCTTTAAATGGATGAGATCATGCACAAAAATGTGCATACATGATAATTCTATCAACTACCGCCATGATGACACTCTTTCCTTAGGACTTAGGTAAACCTGTGATAAAATCCATTGAAATATTCTCCCAACATTGACTTGGAATGGATAAAGTTTGTAGAAGACCCGGGGCCTTAATTGTCTCAACTTTATTTTGCTGGCAAACCAAACATTCCACCACAAAATTTTGAATATCAGATTTAAGGCCATCCCAAAAACAATATTTCTTCACAGTGTGGTAAGTTTTTTAAAATCCTGAGTGTCCTCCTATGGGAGATGTGTGAAATTCCAAAAGAATATTTTATTTTAGTTAGGAATTCTTACAAATATATAAGCGATATTTGTACCATAAAGAATCAATTTTCCAACTACATGTATCAGATGTACTAGGATCTTGCTACAAATTTTGAATGAGTGTCCACACTTACTTGTCCTTCTTCCATTCATCCCTTGCTTCGGTTATCCAATTTGGTTGGATAATAGAAATGGCACAAAGAAATTGTTCCACCTCTTCATCCTTTCTTGAGAGTGCATCTGCAACAACATTTGGCTTCCCTTTTTGGAAGATGAATTCAAAGTCATAACCCAACATCTTTGTGACCCATTTTTTTTTCTCTTATGAAGATATTATTTGTTCCAAAAATTATTTAGGACTATCATGATCAATTTTTACCTTGAAGTATCTTCCCATTAGGTAAGGTCGCCATTTCTTTAGTGCATTTAGTATTTCCAACATTTCTTCTCATAAATAGCTTTATGTAAATAATTTCCTTTCATTGGATGACTTTCAAAAGCAATGGGTATTCCTTCTTGCATTAAAACCACACCAATTCCATTTCCTGAGGCATCACATTCCACAATAAAGGTTTTTGTAAAGTCTAGCGTAGCTAAGACCAGTGCTAGGCACATTGCCTCTTTAATATGCTCAAATCCCTTAGTTGCTTCAGGAGTCCATGAAAATGCATCTTTATTAAATAATGTTGTTAGAGGTGCTGCTATTCTTCCATAATTCTTAACAAACTTGCGATAATACACTATTAACACGAAAAATCCTCGTAACTTCTTTATGGTTGTGGGGACTTTCCATTCCTTAATGGATTTAATTTTGTTTAGGTCTCCCTTAACACCCTCGTGAAATACAATATGACCCATATATTCCACATCTTGTGTTGCAAAGAAACATTTGGAGGTTTTTGCATATAATTGTTTCTCTTCCAATAGTTTGAGCACCCTGTCAACATGTTGAACATGATCCTTCCAAGACCTACTGTAGATTAGTATATCATCAAAAAATACTAACACAAATTTTCTAAGGAAGGGTTTGAAAATGGAATTCATCAACCCTTGAAATGTAGAAGGTGCATTGGTAAGACCAGAAAGCATGAACAAAAATTCATAATGACCCGCATGAGTTCGAAATTTTGTATTCAGAATATCTTCAATCTTCATTCTAATTTGATGATATCCTGAACGAAGATCCAACTTGGTAAAATAAATTGCTACATGTAATTCATCAATCACACGGATGGGAAATTTAACTTTAATAGTGAGCTTATTGAGCTCCCTATAATCGAGACACATGGGCCATAATCCATCCTTCTTGTAAACCAATACTACTGGAGTAGAGAAATAACTTTGACTAGGTTGAATTATACTGGCCTCTAACATTTCTACAATCATAAATTTAATTTCACTCTTTTGGACATAAGGATATACGTAAGGCTTGATGTTTGTAGGAACACTTCCTGGAATCAAATGAATAGCATGATCATGATCACAAATAGGTTGGAGTCTTTTGGGAGTTTTAAACACCTTGGAATGATTGTCCAAGAATTTTTGGAGATATGGAGAAATATATGATTTTGATGTTGGAACTTATAGGGAGCATAATTGTGCAATTATGCCTCGTTTTTATTTCTTCAGAAGTTTTTTCATGACATTAGAGATTATTATCTTTCTTGGCTTCCCTGTGATACCCCGTGATTCAACTTCTTTTCCTTCCGAAAAAAAAAATCAAGAAAAGTTCTCTAAAATTAGAAGCTATCGTCACCAAAGATTGTAACCATTGTACTCCTAGTACAACATTAGAACCTCCCATTCGAATGGAAATCATTGGAATATTCAATACATATTCCCCCATGGTTAGCTTGATATTATGGATTTTTCTAGAGAAATTTATAGTTCACCCATTTGCAACCATCACTTGATATTCTGGTGCTAGGTATAGGAAGCAATTCAATTCCTTGGCTACCTTACAATGAATAATATTATGGTTACTCCCTAAATCAATCAAAATTATTACCTTTTTCTTCTTGATATGCCCTTTTATCTTGAGAGTTTGAGGAGTGGTAATTCATGCCAATGCATTACGTGATATGGTTGAACTCATTTATTATTTCTCTAGGGTTGGTTCCTACTGTATATCCTCTCATTTTAAAGTTTCTTTTTCATTTTCTTCATCCTCTTCACAATCTACGTAAAATATTTTTTTCTCAGCACACTTATGACCCTTAGTGTATTTTCTATCACAACTGTAGCAAAGCCCTTTTTCTCTTTTTTCTTCCAATTTTTTTGTGTCAACCTTGTAGGTTGTGGAATTCTAGGAGTAGCAACACTTCCATCTTTATAGATGTGAGTGGTAGGCTTCCTTGTCGCCATAATTTTACATTCAATTTTTCTTGCCAACCTGAATGCCTTCTCCAATGAATTAGGTTCCCAAAGGTGAACCTCAAGTTGGATGTTATCCTTTAAAGTCCCTATGAAGACCTCAATCCTGTGTTCCTCTGGAATATCAGTTACCCTTATATTCAATTTTGGGAATTCCCCAATGTGCCTCGCCACTTAACCCTTTCGTTTGATATTTATCAATTGGATAAATAAGGTTTTTCTCTTTGTATCCTCATAATGTGTTATCTTTCCTCCGTAAAAAATTACCAAGTGACAATTTTTTACGGTAGAAAATACATCAATACCATACAAATGTATTTTTTTTCTAAATATAAAGTTGAAATGCATACCTTTTGTGTGTTTTGCACCTTATTGAGATCAAAATATTGCTCCATATGTAGTATCCCTGTTACGGGATCCTTACCATCAAACTTCCTCATATCGATCTTTTTGAGTATGGTGGGTCTTCAATCCAACATTAGGGTTTATGAAATCACGATTAACATTTATTTTTTTCTCTTCATGAGTTTCATATACTATATTTTTTCCATTAGGAATCATTTCTTGTATCAACTTTTTCAAACCTTCCTCAAACCTTCCATGTTTGCTTTTATATCATTCTTCATGTCTTCCATGTTCTCTTTCATTTTTTCATCAATATTACCTTCCATGTATTCCATGCCATTCTTTAAACCATACATTTTATCTTCCACGCCTTTCTTCAAACAATCCATCTTATCTTCCACGCATTTCTTCAAAACTTCCATTTTAGTTTTTGTTGCTCTTTGCGAGAGTGAAATTTGGTGCAATTTCTCTTGTAATTTTGATATATCATGTTGCACTTCTTCATCTTCATGAGTCATAGTAGAGTATTCTGAGGGCTTAATGGGTGCTAAATTATTTTTATGCGGAATTTTAGAACCCGATACTAATATCTATGCTTCAATATGCCCTTGGAATCACTTCAAACTAATTTTTCAATCAGGGCTTGTGCAATTTGAAAAAATATACACACCTTTTTCTTGCTTTTGAGGAGCTCGATATTGAAACTGAATTATCTATGTGATTCCATATATTCAATATTTGAAATTTGTTTCTGTAGTAGCCCTCAGAATATTATTTCGAATGCCATAGGTCTGACCTGATTTGGATACTTCAACACAATGTTATGCCCAATCTCCCACAATGACCTAAATATGGACTGGTTCAGTAGAGAGAACTTGTACAACGTGCCACGTGTCACTATTTCCTTCTTCGGCTCTGAAATTGATACACAAGAAACTAGATTCTGTGTACGTTTATCCAATTATTACATAATTCCAATATGATGCTCAGAGACAGAATTATGACAATTTTCCCAAGGTCACCTCTTTGAGATGAAATTTGGGAGCCTGCAAAAACCCTAACTTCCATAGATCATATATCCGAAAATATTGTGAACCAAGATCTGAAATGTTTACAAGAAGTTCCTCAGGATTTCAGCTTCTCATGGTAACAATTTCGTCTTCTAAACCTTTGTAGAAAAAACGTTATAGTGAAAATTCCACAATGACATGTTTGGAGCAGCGAAACCCTAGAATCCAAAGCTCTGATACCAAATTTCATGAGACTAGCTCCAAAAATAGAAGAAAAGAGAGATCAACACCTTATAAATAAGCCACTTATAAGGGGAAACCTCCTTTACATTACATAAATGAACAATTCTTGGATGATGGAAATGACAAAACCTCCTTTCTATATATAGGAGTCCATGGGGTCACAATATAATCCTAGTCGACCTAACAATAATAATGTAAGGGAACAATAATAAAAATATTGGGTTACATGGGTACAACAATTACAATAAGGGGGCTGCAACAACAATAAGGGACTGCAATAGTAATATAGGGACCTAACACCTTCAGCAAGAGAATTGGCAATTGAAGGTCAAGCTGTTGATACAAAGCAAACCTAAGCATGACCTAGAGGTCGAAAAAGGTAAAGGTAAGAAGATCATAGATGCTCATCAGATGTAGGACATGGAGACTGAAACACATCCAAAAAGGCCGAAGACAAGAGGCCTCAAGAGGGTGTTGGAGCTAGAAATATAGTCACCTCATTCACCTGAAGAGTTGACCTTTAATGAGCTAATAGTTATGGAGATCAATCAAGACAGAGAAATATGGTTGGGAAGGGTAAATGAACATTTGGATAAGATCTTGAAGAGAGCTAAGAGATACAACAACCTCTAAAGACACATGGAAAATCACTATCACACCAAAAACAAGATTTCACAAATAAGGCTAAAACAGCTGAAGAAAAGGCTAAAAGAAACTCAAATGAAGCTTAAAGAGAAGAATATATTATATTTTATAGCTGACGCTTCCTTGGTTGTTTAGCCCATCACTCACAAGCTCTACAAAACCAATTTTGAGAAGTTTTGAAGAGTTTTGGTATTTTTTGTGATTTTTGCACAAATTTGGAAATTCCCTCGTGACAGAATCGTAACAAGAATTTGTTATTATTGTTTTAGGGGCATCTAAATGATGATTGGCGTATATGGATGGATACATTTTGATGAGTATATCACAGATAGGGAACCCTTTTTGCATGAAAATATTTAATTTTGTAGAAAATTCCAAAGCACCACTCATTTTATATGCTTTTGCCTCTTTTTTGGGTGCCTTGTTACACATATATAGTAACCTTGGGAGAATGAAATTTTGTAAGCATTCCCATGGGTAATTTCTCAAAATTCAAGACGTTATGGAGATTAGACACACAGGGCTAGTTGACATATCTTCCATAATTATATTTGGACTCCTAAAAGTGCCTCAATAATGGATGCAAACTTCTATTATGTATCTATAAAATTCTGTTACGCATATGTCAAAAAGAGTTACACATTTGTATAGGATTCCTCAGGACACTTCTCAAGCTCAAAAAATGTCAGAATCTCAAGGTTTTTTTTTCCTATGAGTTGTAATTATAGTAATTGAGTTGGGTTTTTCCTCTTATCATGAGTGAACATGTAATTTAATGTGGGGAACACACACTCCTAGTTCATAGCTGAATTTTGGGGAACGGTTTCTAACCTCCCTAGAATATAGGAAATGACTCATCTCATATATTTATGATGAATTTTGGATAGGATTTTGACCCTGTGAGATGTCATGGTTCATATTGTTTTATAAGTAGACTCTCTTTCATCTTTTGTTGGGTTGGATACTCTTATTTTGCAGTGGAGCTACTGTAACAACATTTTGGAATGAAATCAAAGATAGACTTGCAAAACTTGTGTTGAGAATCTTGTGGTATGCATTGGAGAATTTTTTATTGCTCTGTATGTTTATATATTCATCTTAAATGAAATATTTTCCTCTTTCAGATACATGTTTCCATTTGTTTATATCATAAGTTTATAAGAAGAAATCATGTATGTTCATGCTATGTTTTAGACAAGGTATACATTATATGCCTATTTTATTCTAAATGGATGAATTCACCTCAGTGATCATTTATAATTTATATCACTTCATCCTATACTCAATGAACAATTAAACATGCTTTCAATCTACCTATCTAGCCTCACACATTCTCTGCAAATTGAACTTAGAATTTAGACCTAGAAACCCTATGCCTAGCCTCATCACTAACATTTCTATCTAGCACTTAAAAAATAAAAATAAAAAATCATATTTACTGAGATTACATACCTAGCCTAAGTTCAATAGATATCCATTCATTACATTGACTACAAAGTGACAATGAGAGAGCCCTCTCTAGTCCTGGTAGGACTAGCTACCTCAACTAAAGCCTGGTCGGTGGTTATATTTCTTCAATCCTACTCTCAGCCTTGGGAAGTTGGGGGGAGTGATAACATTTGTGGCGTCGTTTCTTGGGAGCGATTACAAAAATTTCCTTGAAAATATTTATTTAGTCCTCTGAATGTTATGTTATCACTTCCCCTAACTTCGCAAGGTTTAGGGTGGGATTGAAGGAAGATAACCACAGACCAAGATTTAGGTCAGGTAGCTATCCCTACCAGGACCAGAGAGGGCTCTATAATTGTCAATTTTCATTCAATGGAATGAATGAATGTCTATTTATCTTAGGCTAGGTATGTAAGCTCAGTAAATAGGATTTTTTTTATGTTTTAAGTGTCGGATAGGAATGTCAGTGAGAAGGCTAGATCTAGGGTTTTCAGGTCTGAATTCCAAGGTCAAGTTGCAGAGAATGTGTGAGGGTAGATAGGTAGCTTGAAAGCATGTTTAAGTGGTCATTGAGCATAGGATTAAGTGATAGAAAGTATGAATTAGCATTGAGGTGAATTCATTCATTTAGAAGAATATATACATATCATGTAAACCTTGTATAAAACAAAGCATGAAGATACATGATTTATGCTTATAAAATTACAATATAAACACATGGAAGCAAGTATCTGAAAGAGGAAAATATGTCATTAAACATGAATATATAAACATACACATAAAGGAAAAATTATCCAATGGATACTACAACATTCTCAACACAAGTTCTGCAATATTGTCTTTGATTTCATTCCAAAAAGTTGTACCATAGCTCCACTGCAAAATAAGACTATCCAACCCAAAAAAATACTAAAGAGACTATACTTATCGAAAATATGAACCATGACACCTCATAGTGTCGAAATCCCATCCAAAATGCATCATAAATACATGAGATGAGTCATTTCCTAGATTGTAGGGAGGTTAGAAACCATTCCCTAAATTTCAGCCATGAACTAGGAGTGTGTGTCCCCCACATTAAATTACATGTTCCCTCATGATAAGAGGAAAAAACCAACTCAATTAGTCTAATTCCAACTCATATGATAGAAAAACCTTGAAATTATAACATTTTCTGAGATTGAAAAGTGTCCTGAGGAATCCTATGCAGATGTGTAACACTTTCTGACAGAAGCGTAATAGAATTTTACAGAAGCGTAACATAATTTTACAGAAGCGTAATAGAATTTTGTAGCCATTTTTGAGGAACTTTTAGGAGTCCAAATCCAATTCTAGAAGGTATTTCAACTAGCCCTTTGTGTCTAGTTTCCATAAAATCTTAAATTTTGGAAAATTACCCATGGGAAAGCCTCCAAAAGTTCATTCTCCCAAGGTTAATCCAGAAGTGTAACAAGACCTCCAAAAATGTGGTAGAAGCATAGAAAATGAGTGTTTTTGGGCCGCTTCTACAAAATTAAATCTTGTAGTGAAAAAGGGGTTACTGATATGTGATCGGCTCATCAAAATTCATCCAACCATATAAGAAAATCATCATTCGGATGCCCCTAAAATAGGCGTAACAAAATCTTGTTACGCTTCTGCGAGGAGGGAATTTCCATATTTGTGCAAAAATCACAAAAAAAACAAAAATTCTTAAAATATTCCCAAAATTGGTTTTGTAGCACTTGTGAGTGATGGTATAAATATCCAAGGAGGATTTAGCCAACAAATCTAAGTTGTCCTTCTCTTTAAGCTTCATTTGAGTTTCTTTTAGCCTTTTATTCAGATGTTTTAGCCTTATTTGTGAAATTATGTTCCTAGTGAAATAGTGATTTTCCATGTGTATTTGGAGGTTTTTGTCTCTCTTAGCTCTCTTGTAGAGCTTCTGCAAATGTTCATTTACCCTTCCCAGCCAAAGTTCTCTATCTTGATTGATCTCCATAGCTATTCGCTCATCAAAGTTCAAATATTCAGGTGGATGAGCTGATTGTCATTCTAGCTCCAACGCAATTTTGAGGCCTCTTGTCTTTGGCCTTCTTAGCTATGTTTTAGTCTACATGTCCTGCATTTGATCAACATCTATGATCTGTGTACCTTTACCTTTATCTGCCTCTATTTATGGCTTAGGTTTTCTTTGTATCAGCTACTTCACCTTCAATTGCAAATTCTCTTGTTGTATGAAAGTGATTTGAGAATTAGCAATGGAGAATATCTCCCTAAACTCTACTATTTCCTCATCCTTCTCCCTAATGATCTCCTCGATTGATTTGATCTCAACCTGCTCTGCTACCTCAGATGCCAATGGCATTGGTTCACTATGTTGGTGCAAAGGTGTTTCACCTTGATGCACGAGAGGTTTCTCCTCTATTTCACTTTGTTCAAAAATAGTGTCAAGTGTAAGTAATTTTGATAGATTTGGGCCCAAATACCTGTCTCTTTCCCCTCTCATAGGTATGATTGAACACAAAAACCCTAGGAGGCTTTGAAATCTTAGTTTTCATGCTGCAAAATCCAACCTCCATTTTCTCTGCTAACAATGATGGTGATGGTGTGCTATGCATGATAGGAGGGCTAGTGGTGGGTGTTGTTGCTACTCTCTCCATGAAGGTCTCCCAAGACATGTTTATGGATGAAAGGTGATGCAATAGAATGATTTTGATGATACCATGGAGAAAAAGAATTGGGTAATGATCTTTTTTTGTGCTATGAACCTTCTCAATCATTTTAATCAAACTTATATACAATTAATGTGGCAAGTCAAGTGATTTGGTAGAGGTGAAATGCATAAGCAACCTGATATGGCACCTATACACCCTGGAAAATCTCCCTTCACATGTGACATACTTTATTATTAACATAATCAAAGGAGAATATTTTTTAAGGAGGTGTTTAAAAGGAAATAGGTACTCTGGTTTCTCTATAGAATGAGGTTAGAGAAATTGTTTGTAATCTTCAAGGTCTAAGTCCATGCCCTTAAACCACTTTTATTCATGACTAGGAATACTTGTTGCTGAAGAAATCACATATGTTGATAGGTTAAACTCAACACCTGAAATGATGACCTTTCCCATGTTGATATTAGAGGAAAATAAGCTTGTAAGTTGAAGATGATATCCTCCTTCCATAATATTCTCACAGAACCTCAAACATCCATTCCTCTCAAAACATTTTTGGCAAAGGGTGAAGCATTGATTTCTTGCATGGTGCAGGGTTCTAATCTGATGTGGCACCATCCCTTGAGGTTTTTCTTCTCACTCTCCATATTTTCTATGAGGGAAAATAT
This sequence comes from Pinus albicaulis, assembly GCA_034641835.2. Lineage (NCBI taxonomy): Eukaryota > Viridiplantae > Streptophyta > Pinopsida > Pinales > Pinaceae > Pinus > Pinus albicaulis. The sequence goes on along the minus strand of CM076582.1, from coordinate 413,065,899 downwards.
GCAACCCTAGTGTGTAGATGGAATGGGTATGTGTAGTGTAATTTAGAAAAACATAATATAGGGTTGGGGTAGACTTAGAGGGTGAGATGAAGTGTTTTAAAGCCAAGGAAAATTCTGCAAAAAATTCAAGAGATAAGCTTGCACATTGACTCCATGCTATGAGTGAAATCAGGTGAAATGGATGTGATGAAGGTGTTGAAATGAATGAAACAAATGAATTTCTCAGTTTAACACTTGAAAACTGGCTAGAAATTAGGGTTTGGTAAAAATGGTTCTTAGGAAGGGTATGGATGGTGGGGGATGGCAATATGATGTATGTGGGAAGTGTAGGATAGTGTTAGAGGAGTGGGTTAGGGTTTGTCTCACTATAATATTTCAAATATGTGAAGAAGTGAAAATATAATGGAGAATGAAATGAGCATGGAAATCAACAGTAAGCTTGATCAATTGGCGAAATGAGGATATGAGAAGTTGATTTACTATTGTAAGAGCTGTAAAAATTGATGAAAATGAGCCTTGAACTTCTTAGAGGGGTTTCAGAGCCAAAATACCCTAAAATAAACACTTTCTGTATGTGTAACACACCCCCAACAGAAGCATAACAATGTTTTCTAGAAGCGTAATAATGTGTTCTAGAAGCGTAACAACGTGTTCTAGAAGCATAACAAAGGTTAGTAGAAGTGTAACAAATATGCTTTGGAGTAGTTTTGTGCCTTTGTTTTGAACCCTTGACAACTATGGAGTCCAATTGAGGTAAGAGAGGAGATCAACCACACATGAAAAGAGAATAATGAGTTTGGATGAGCCTCTTTTGTCGTTGATAAGCTTTGAAATGAGTTTTTTGGCCAGTAGTGAAAATAATAAGACAATTTTTCCTTTTGAAATATTTTGACATTAAAACAAATTTTAAAATAATAAAAAATTCTTTACTTTTTCCTCCTAAGTATGGTAGCTCTCCTTAGAAGACTTATGAGTGAAATGAAGGATTGTTTGCCTTGTTTGATGACAAATTGGACTTTTCAAAGGCAAAACAATGACACCTAGACAATAGACCTAGATGAGATGGATTGAATGACCTAATACTTCTAAATGATAATGAATGAGATGAAATTTAAAGTTATGATCGCCATGGATTGGATAAAGGGAGAAACATTTATGACCTAGACTCCTTCAATGACCAAAATTTATTTTGAAAAATTGTTTGAAAAGACCAAAAAATTTGACCTGTGACTACTAGAAAATGAACTGAAAGAGTATGTTTTATCACTAACATATTGACACTAACATTGGCTCTAGTTGGGGATGGTAGCTCCTTCAGCAAATGTCAACAACACCGTAGATCAGGTAGCCTTACCATTGGGCAACAGAGTCAAACTTTGACAAACCTTGAAATGATGAAATAATAGGAAATTTTCTTATGTGATCCATAAATTGTGATTAAAATCTTTCGGTGAAAATCACATCAAAGTAGATTTGGTCGACATGTTTCGAACCAGCTAGTGTGGTTCATCATCAGGACAAGATGGAAAATCTGATCAAGTAACCCCTTTAAATAGATAGTAAAGCTCCAACTATCCATTTGTAAAATAACGACTAGTTTGACTCAAATAGGAAATAAGATCAAAATAATAATAGTTTATTTATTTTTTAAAGAATAAATCAAATGATTAATGTTTATAATTTGAATTTTATATATTTATATTTATTTTTAATAAAAATAATAATTATTTGTTTAATATATTTTTGAAGAATAAAATAAATATTTACTATATATATATATTTATTTTTAGAATAATAATTAATTAATTTGTTTTTATTTTTATAGAATAAATTAAATGTTAAAAATAATTAAATAATATTTATAGTTTGAATTTTATATATTTATTTTATTTTTAATATTTATATGTTAAGTGATTCTAATCTCATCAAAACAATTATCTTATTTGATAGTTAATTCTATTTAACTTATTGTGAATTGTTTACAAAGTTAAAAAAATAAATAAAAATAAATAAAAACAAAAATAAAAATAAAAATAAATAAATAAATAAAAATAATAATAATAATAAATAAATAATAAGAAATAAATAAATTAGGAATGAAGGGTAGGAATTCAGCATTTTCTAACAATCCATCCATCATCTCTGTTGAGGTTAACCAGTCTCTTTTCGATTTACATGGCTTCTCTCAACTTGCGGTGGTAGAAATGGTCAATCCTCGCAATATCCTTAGCATCTTCAATGAAAATGTGATGATTTGTCTTCTCAGCATGCTCTGCTAGGCTAGAGGAGCATGATCTATTATGCTTAAGGTCAGCAACATGTTCATGAATTATTTGACTAATTTATCGACCAGTTTCACCAATGTAAGGGGTCCCACAAGAGCACGGAATCAAGTAAACACCATTACCATCCTTAGGGCAAATCGGGTCCTTAACCGATCTAAGAGAACTCTGAATGGTGCGGGAGGGCTTGAAGGTTGAGGAATTATTATGTTTCTTTAGAATCCTGGCGATTTTATCTGTAGTCCCTTGGATAAATGGAAGGGGAACTCCAGATAACCGATCACAAGGATCTTTCTTACCCTTAGGACCTTTTTCTGCTTTTTGAAAAGCTTTAAGACATTGACTCATGCTATAACCATTTTTATTAAAAACTTTAAGGAGATGAGCCTTTTCACCTTCAAAGTGGTGTTCATCAGAGATTATAAAGGCTCTGGTGGCTAGGGTGCTGAGAACCCCAAGCTTCTAAGCAGGGAAATGGTGAGAACTAGCATGTAAATACTGCTCAATGTGCGTCTTCTTTCTAAAGACTTGATGAGAGAAAGAACCATCTACATTCCTAGAAATGAGGACATCAAGAAAAGGAAAGCTACCATTATCTTCGAATTCCATGGTGAACTTACTGAAGTCAAATTGATTATTAAGATGTTGGAAGAAAAGGTCCAATTTATCCTTACCATGAGGCCAAACAACATAGGTTTCATCAACAAACCTTTTCCAAAGCTTAGGTTGAAAAAGAGAATAGGAAAGGGCCCTATATTCAAAGTCTTCCATGAACATATTAGCTACCACAGGCGAAAGGGGGGAACCCATGGCCATACCACAAGTCTGCTCAAAGAATTCACCCTCAAAACTAAAGAAGGTCGAGGTTAGAAAAATTTCAACTAGATGAGCAGTATCAGGATCCGTGACCCAAGAAATGACATCAATAGCTTCCCTAATGGGGATGCAAGTGTATAAGGAAACAAAATCAAAATTAACAAACCTATCATCATGATCCAACTCCAATTCTTTCAATTCATTAATAAAAGAGCATGAGTCTTTAACAAAGGAGGAGGTCTGACCTACAAGCGATTTAAGCTTAGTGGCTAGAAATTTAGCGAGCAGATAAGTTAGACCACCTATGGTGTTGACAATAGGGATAAGTTCGGAGTTCTCTTAGATTGGTTAAGGACCCGATTCGCACTAAGGATGGTAAGGGTGTTTACTTGATTCCATGCTCTTGTGGGACCCCTTACATTGGTGAAATTGGTCGATCAATTAGTTAAAGAATTCATGAACACGCTGCTGATCTTAAGCATAATAGATCACGCTCCTTTGCCCTAGAAGAGCATGCTGAGAAGACAAATCATCACATTTGCATTGAATATGCCGAGTTTATTGCGAGGATTGACCATTTCTACCACCACAAGTTGAGAGAAGCCCTGGAAATCGAAAAGAGGTCGGTTAACCTCAACAAAGATGATGGATGGATTGTTAGCAGATGCTGGATTCCTGTCCTTCATTCCTAATTTATTTATTTCTTATTATTTATTTATTTATTTATTTTTATTTTTGTTTTTATTTTTATTTTTTTATTTTTTTATTTATTTTTTTATTTTTTTAAATTTGTAAAAAATTCACAAGTTAAATAGAATTAACTATAAAATAAGATAACTGTTTTGATGAGATTTGAATCACTTAACATATAAATATTAAAAATAAAATAAATATTGTTAGTATGAATCCTTCGTCGAAGTGTACGAAAAAGGACCACTTTAGCTACGCATAACTAATAGCCCTAACAACAATAGAGGCTGCCAAACATCTTCAGATCTGCGATTAGTAATAAAAATGCTGCAACAAACAGATCTGTAAATGGAAAGATATTAAGCAGTAAAATAAAAGGGTTTGCTCCATGCATCCAACAGACAAGACAAGAACACGATTTTTTGAAAGAATTTTTGTATTACAGGGCACCTGGGAGGAAAACAAGAAGGTGTATCCAGCTCTCCTCAATGGGATGGGTTCTTTGTAGTCCTCAGCACTTCAGATCTAAGCTTTCTCTCTCTTGCAGGTGTAGAAAACCCAATGCAGAAAATAGAGCTCAATGGGAGAAAATGGTGAAAATGAGACCAAGTGTATAGATCCAGAGTGATCTAATAGGCAACAAAAGGTAAGGAATGATGGGGAAGGACCCTCCTATTTATAACAAAATATTGGGTCATTCTAGATCTTGGTGCATGATTAAAATAATGTTAACCAAATCTAGATCCACCTTTATGGAATATTTTATTATATTTGTTTGAGGGAAAGGGTGTTTGACTTGGGTCAAATCCCTTGATTAGTGAAAAATAAATAAATAAATGATTTATTTATCTTTTTAAGGAAGTGGTTGGAAGATAATCAAATAAATAATGATTTATTTGATTAATAGGGGGTGATTTGGTCATATTTAACAAGGAATATTATCTAAATAAGATTTAAATAATTATTCCTAGAAAATAATAAGATAACTAAGGGTTTATCTCATTAATTTCTTTGTTTTTGGGTTAAACATGACTGGGAATAATAATTAAATTATGGTTTAATTAATTATTCCACGAGGAAAATCAAACAAATATAGGTTTGTTTAATATTTCCTTTTGGGGTTTCCTATTTGGACCATAAACAACCTAATAAATGTGGTTTATTAAGTTATTTAACATAGTGAAGGCAATTTTACTGAGGGTAAAATTGGTCTTACATGGTGTACTTGGTTCCATCTAATGATGATAGGTTAGATGACCAAAAAATGGTGTAACAGATTGCCCCCCAGCGTGCGAGTGTCAGGAGCAAATCGTATGACCGAAGTACGTTGTAAGAACTCAATCACTAGACAACAAAAGGGAAGTCAGAGAGAGAAAGGTGAGGTAGAGAGTGTGCTGAAGGACTAGACCCGGAGGAGACGAGACTCGCAGGTGCAACAAGTCTCTTTTTATGAGAGGGTACCTGTGCTGAAGGCGGCGGGGGAGGCATACCTATGCCCGCCGAGACAAAGTAAAAAAGAATAGTGTGTTCAGTAAACAAGGGACCGAACCATAAAGTATACCGTATAATCAAAGTATTTATAAGAATAAGAACAAGAGTCTCAATCGTTGAGGAGGTAACCTCCTCATGACAGAGGGCGATCCCGCCAGCCCAAGAAAGGGATCTAGCAACAAACAAACAATGCTATGACGCAAGCTCCTAATTACGAATGAAAAACATGGGATAGAAGCCTACCTGGATTCCAACGCTATGATCTGAAGAAGAAGTGTCCCCGTCCTTCAGCCCTGGCAGATCACAATCCTTCCACGATCTCCGCGGATGAACACCTGCACATAGAAGAAACGAACAGATACAAGCATAGGAACCAGCATGCGTAACTAAACATCGGTCAGAAAAGATATTACTCGCATTAACATAATGGAAAACGGAGTGGAACCATAATCATAGTCATCTATTAAATAATAAACGAATAGAAGTTACAACCAAGTTCTGACGTCGCAGCTTCCTTCGAACGGGTCTCCGGTCGTCCACGTCTCGCAAAGCTCGCCAAGGAAAGGGAAACCTCTCCAGAGTCTCGTAACAACGGTCTCCTCGCTTGAATGGGCCTTAAGGGAAAGAAGGGATTCTTTACAGCACAAAGGCACTTGGGAATAGGGAGATGCAAAGCTTCAGCACTTCAAGACTAGCTTGCCATGGATTTGAGCAGTCTTTTATAGATGGGGAAGGAGGGAGTTGGGATCCCTATTATTATGGGATTGGCCCTATCAACAAGGAAGGTTCCATGGAAGGTGGAAAAACCACTTCCCTTCCATAGAACTCCCGCAGCCAAACCTCCCAACTCAAGATAGGCAATGGTTGTGAGTTTGTTTGAACTCAACTTCCGCCATCCATATTTAAAAAACAGTCCCTTAAATGGGTGGCGCGATTGCTGCTCTATGACAGAGCGCCAAGTGGCGCGACCTCTTTACAGGATTTCCCTGATTGGCGCGAGCACTGAACTGTCTACCCGCGCCAATGCAAAAAGAGATGTTTTTTATGAGTTTTGCAAGGAGATATCTCAAGGGAAAATAAAGCTCATGTTCAGAGGGATGCATTGATGATATTTTCAAGGCATGACAATGTTCACAGGTCACGGAATGGGTCCTCCATTGTGCGGGATGGGGAATGGTAAGGACGGTGACAAATTACTGTGTAATAGATGCCCCCTAAAGTATGAGGCCCGAGAGTGAGAGGGGTGAAATGCTTTACGAGATCATGTGCAACCGAAGGCCCGCCGTCGGAAAACCTGCACAGAAAGATACAACCATCCTCTCACAATTGATGTATATATATAAAAGGACGTGCTCATCCCAATGAAAAGGTTATAATCCGGATCCAGGGTATGGGCGCAGCCATCCAACTAAGATCAAACAAATAGACTCAGGTATGGTCGCAGCCATCCAATCAGTGAGTCATGTACATAATGATAATAATCCACAATTGCAGCCTGGATTACAATAGACACAATCCAGGGTCTTGCGCTCCATCTCGACCCAAACAAAGTACAAGTCCGAGCATGTGAGTATGTGAGCTGAAGTCGAACATGCAAGAACATCGTCTGATTACCAGCCAATGATGAAAGTTGTTAACAGACGCGAGAGGAACCACCAATAATGACAATGGCCCTCAAGGTACTACAGGTACAATCTACGGCGTGTGAATAAATGAGTTGATGTCGGAACACCCAATCATTCATCTAAGTCAATGATAAACTTACGTTTAATGCTAACCCGCTATCAAGTATGCAGTTCAAGGTACCACTGTGGAGGCTCCCACTCACTGACAGAGTTGAAGTCGACAGGAAGTGACCTTGATCGAAGGTGGGCCATAATGATTCCCACATCATCGACACGAGACAGAGGAACATAATGTTTTGTTGTGAATCAGGACCATATAAGAAACAGAGGAAGGTTGATATTTGCAGAGGCCAACTTCTCTTGAACACATGAACGGCACGACAATGAACTTGGCAGTATTTGACATCAACGGATCAGAGGTCATGGTGACGAGGCAGTGAACAGATGAGAGGTCAAAAGAGATTACCCAAACCCATGGAGGCAAAAGTGAAGCAACGAGATGAGATGTCCCCAACCCGACACGAATGCAGACAAGTGCCATGTTCAAGAGCGACATACTGCCGACGACAACGACGATGGTTCCATTTTTCCCCCACCATTTCTGGCGAGTACCCCAATTATTTTTGATAACAAGCTTGAAGGGGATAGCATATGCTTGTGATATAAGTCCGCCCTTCAGGCGAATCCATCCTAGTGCATTTAACGAGTCTTAGGAAGGAGAAACTCGGAGAACGTCATTTCGACGAAATCCAATGTCATCAGGGTTTAACGAGTCTGACAAAGGAAGAACTCGGCGTCTTTTCATGTTTAGAGAGTTTAAAAAGACAGCGGAAAAGAAAACTCCACAGGTCCCTTTTCGTAAATAGTTCCCCAGATCCGAAAAGGTAGAAAACAATATCCGGGAAAACCTCCTAGTCGCGATAGGCTAGGGTATTCCTTTTTCGTAATCAATCCATCCCAGCCCGAAAAAGGGTTAAACTTATACTGGGTGAATGTCGATTCGTGTCCAATTTAACGAGATCGAAACGACAAGGGCCTCGGCAATCTTTTCATGTTTAGAGAGTCAGAAAAGAGCTGAAAGATGACTCCTTCTGGAGGAACGAGTGGTGTAAAGGGTAGCAACTGGTTCCAGTAATGGTGGAACTGCTCAAAACAAATAAAGGGCAAGAGGCTGGCTAACAAGACCACTCATTGCAGCGGTTCCTCAGGAACGGGTAAAACAACCAAGTGAAGGCATATGATCGGCCAAGCAGATAATGACAATGGAATGAGAAAACCAAGGCTCATCTGGCAAAAATAGGCTGATAAAATGGCAATCACAAAAGGTAAAGGGAAAGGTTTCATTTTTACACAAGCTTGAAATCAGGAAACTCTGCTTGAAGTTGGTTTCATTTTTACACAAGCTTGAAACAAAGATAAACTATGCTTGAAACCGGTTTCATTTTTACACAAGCTTGAAACGGAAACAAACTATGCTTGAAATAGTAAGCATGCCCCCAGCATGGTGACTCAATTCGAGGTACATGCCCCCCAAGCTTCAGTCCATATGAAAAGCAGATGGAGTGAAGGTTCAAATTACAAGATCAAAAGAAAAGACTCGACTGGGATTTTACGAGATTTTATCAAAGACTCGAATTGAACGGGAACGTGTTTCATTGTTTTAACGAGGTTGACACATTAAAAGAACTATCCTCAGGACACCCTTGTTTCATTTTTTAAGGAGCTTGACACAAGACAAGGAATTCTGCTCCGACGACCTTGTTTCATTTTTTAAGGAGCTTGACACAAGACAAGGAACTCTGCTCCGACGACCTGCATGTTTCATTTTTTAAGGAGCTTGACACAGGAAAAGAACCATGCTCCGACAACCTCATCATAATGAACAAGAAGTCATCGCTTCCAAGAGTTCCACTCTGGATGGAAGGAAAACATCCTGGAAGTCAGGACCCAATGCCCCCAGCACTTGATGCACAACGGTATCGTCACTGAGTACAGGCACGGGGTAGGTGGCCACATAGTTGACCTGCGGTGAGGCAGATACAATGGGTGGATAGAAACCAGGAGGGGGTGATGGCGGGCCAGATGCCAAATTAGGACCAAAGAACGAAAGCTGATCAATGGTCACGATCCATCCTCCATGTGGAAAGCACATCACGCGAAAGAGGGAGGAGACAAGCGTTCCCATGGCATAGGTGTAATCGCGCCCCAGGAGCAGGTTGAAATCCAAAGGGCCTGGAATGACCATCACGTCCATATGAACGGTTTTACCTCCCAAAGTAACAGGTAACCTTGGAAGGATCCCCAATGTTTGACTCGTCCTTCTGTTAAAAGTGAGCAGATTCTGCGTAACAGGCGCAAGCGGCGGCGAACCGAAAGCTTGCCAGGTAGTTGAAGATAGAATACTAACAGAGGCACCTTCATCTATAATGGTGTTGGGTACAACCAGACCAAGAGCCTGTACTGTGATCTCGAAAGGCACATAAGACGGAAGGCGAAATCCTGCAAATCGATTCCAATCAAAGGAAGCGACCAAACTACTCGGAGGGGCTACCATCGACAAGCGAAGGTCTTCCCCTGATGTTACGGAAGCAGAAGCCTCCTCCATAACCTCCATCTCGAAGGCGGGAGGGATATCCTCCGGAGCCTCCATCATGGGAGGCGGAGGAGGGGCTTCTTGAAGTACAGGGACAGGAGAATCTTTCTCCAAGTCTGAAGAATATGAAGAAATCAGAAGGACATGGGGGTTGTGAGATCCACTCTCGACAGAAAAGACATGGTGCACCGCAGACGGGGCCAGTTCGACCGATCCGACGACCAATGGTTGGTCAGGGACGGATTCGTGAATTTGAATTTCTGGGGGAGTGGGATCGACCAAGGATGACTCTTGACCAATCACGTGATCAGCTGGCAGAGGACTCGAAGAAAGCCGATTATAACCAGGTGGAAGGCGCAGTGTAGAACCGGTCGGGTTGTCCAAAACTCGTTTGGCTTCATCCATATAAGGACAAAGGTGAATGGCATGGTGCCCTTCACACAACTTACAGGGATTGGTGATCTTACCCTGCTTCTTAGAATTCTTATCAACAGCAGCTGTAGACGTGCCCCCAACTTGGCTCCCGGAAGCCAAAGGCAACGGCGGATGGCCATCGGACCATGCTTCGAGCACCTTGGGGATGCCAGGGCATTCTCGAAGAAGATGGTCTCCCGTGCACAACAGGCAAGGGAACTTGACTTTCCGTGGAGGGTTGGAAGGTCTATCAAGAGGAGATTCCTCAGGGACAGTAGCTGTATATTTAGCCTCTCGCTTATTGGACTTCTTCTTCTTTTTCTTCTTCTTCTTCTTCTTAGCCACCTGGTTACTTGAATCCAGACTTTCACCAGGCGAAGTAGAAGAGGAGGACGCAGAAATAGGCGAAGAAGGGGAGAGGTCCACCTTGGAATCAACATGATGTTGTTCAGGTGGAGAAACGGATTGAACAGTAGTGGAGACATTCAGGACAACAGAGGTTGAGAACAACCAAACAGGCAACCCAACAGTTAACCCAGGAAGGGACTACGTCGCCATGTAAGGAGCACCAACATTCCCAAAAGGAGGAAAATGACCAGGATTCCCTTCTGAGGGGATTCCTTGGTTGGTAAACTCTGAAAAAGTTTCCATCAAACTCAAAACCACACACGGGCTGAAAAAGAGTTAAGGGCACACGGTCACACGGTCAACAAGCAATATCTAAGCAGGCGTGTAATCGTGGGTGATTAATTTTTACCACATTGGAAAGTAAGAAATTCTACCGTTTCATATTTTAAGAGTCGAGAAACGATAAAAAGATGACTCTATCTCTTTCGGAGTTGACACAAGCGTGAAAGGACAAGCGCTTGACGGTCTTTTCAAGTTTAGGGAGTCAGAAAAGACCAAATGACTGCTCAGGAAAAACTAGGCACAAAGGGTGTACCAAATATCCGTGAACCGCAATATACACCTTGGTTTCAATAATGAAACAGAAATCGACCAAGGACTTTCCGTACGTGCAGGTAGTCTCCCCGAATGCTGTGTTCGGTGTATCACGGGTATAGGGCGGCAGACTCGGCTTCCTGTGGATAAAGGATTGAAAACCTATAGGGGTCTCCCTTTATATACGCGACGGTACGGGGAGCACAAGTCCGTACTAGCGTTGTCTAAAGCCAAGAGGCGAGCGACAGCTGTTAGGTTTAACGACGCCGGAACACGTCTCTAGCCTAGACCTTCTAAATATGTTTCGTTAAGTTCCAATGCTGCCTTAGGTTAATTGAATAAATTTTACAGTTGATCTTCAATTAAGTTTCAATTTCCAGGCCCTATCGTATGTAGTGTCTCGAAAGACTCCTAAATGAAAGCTATATGCCACAGTGCAACATTTCGTTCGATGAAAACTAGTTAAATAAGAGTTGAGAGCTTTTATGCAAACGAAATGAACGGAATACAAACAACAATGTCTCTAATGCAACTAATGCAATTGAACACCTTTCATTCAAACACTAATCACTAGCGATATGGAAAAGATCACAATTTGCACTAATTAATCGAAACAAAAGAGATTTTTTTTTTTTTTTTTTGATTTTCAATGTCTAATGGCTAATGTGCACTGAAAACAAAAGGAACAATTTGAGAGATGATATTCAAAAGAGCGAAACAAACAAAATTCACTCAACAATGCAATCAATCAGATCCCCAAATCGACCCAAAGTCTCTCAAAGCAAAGAAAGACTCAAAAGCTTCCGATGGACCGTGTGATCTAGGTCCAGAGCAAGGCAAACGAATTCCGAATGAAGGAATGAAAAATCACTCAAAAGACGCAGCAAAACAATCAAATATTGTTAAGAGAGCATGGAGAATCAATCAACAAGTTGACAGGACAATCAAGACACCTAAATTCCCAAGGAGGGCTCGATACACTAAGCCACTAGATGCCCTAGGGCTCAAAACGTGAAATCGGTAGATAGAAGCAAACAACCCAAGGACAGAGGTGAATTCCAGCCAAACAAGACTCCAACAGACTCAGACAGTCAGAAAATCAAGAAGAAAAGTATTGATCAGATCCAAAGAGCCAAAAAATGAAGAAACTCAAAAAACTCACAGGGGTGGCGCGACTGTGGGCTTGAAACTGGCGCCAGAGGCCAATTGGCGCGAGACAGACAAAAGCAACAAGCGCCAAGTGGCGCGACTGTCGGGTTAAAAACCGCGCCAGTCGAGTTCCTCAATAAAAAATAAAAATAAGCTATTCCAGAAGCAGACCAATACAAGCTAAGCAAACCAAGAAGCTAAAACAATGAAAGAATCCAACCCAGAAGGTTCATCAAGCAAGGAGAAACAATCAAAAGCGAAACAATCATAAACGAGTTCAAGGAAAACCAGACGATCCCCAGCGGAGTCGCCAATTTGTTGAGGAGGTAAATCCCCTCTGCGGACAGAGGCGATCCCTACTAGCCCAGCAGGGGTCTAGCAACAAACAAACAATGCTATGACGCAAGTTCCTAATTACGAATGAAAGACTTGGGATAGAAGCCTACCTGGATTCCAACGCTATGATCTGAAGAAGAAGTGTCCCCGTCCTTCAGCCCTGGCAGATCACAATCCGTCCACGATCTCCGCGGATGAACACCTGCACATAGAAGAAACGAACAGATACAAGCGTAGAAACCAGCATGCGTAACTAAACATCGGTCAGAAAAGATATTACTCGCATTAACATAATGGAAAACGGAGTGGAACCATAATCATAGTCATCTATTAAATAATAAACGAATAGAAGTTACAACCAAGTTCTGACGTCGCAGCCTCCTTCGAACGGGTCTCCGGTCGTCCACGTCTCGCAAAGCTCGCCAAGGAAAGGGAAAACCTCTTCAGAGTCTCGTAACAATGGTCTCCTCGCTGAATGGGCCTTAAGGGAAAGAAGGGATTCTTTACAGCACAAAGGCACTTGGGAATAGGGAGATGCAAAGCTTCAGCACTTCAAGACTAGCTTGCCATGGATTTGAGCAGGCTTTTATAGATGGGGAAGAAGGGAGTTGGGATCCCTATTATTATGGGATTGGCCCTATCAACAAGGAAGTTTCCATGGAAGGTGGCAAAACCACTTCCCTTCCATAGAACTCCCGCAGCCAAACCTCCCAACTCAAGATAGGCAATGGTTGTGAGTTTGTTTGAACTCAACTTCCGCCATCCATATTTAAAAAACAGTCCCTAAAATGGGTGGCGCGATTGTTGCTCTATGACAGAGCGCCAAGTGGCGCGACCTCTTTACAGGATTTCCCTGATTGGCGCGAGCACTGAACTGTCTACCCGCGCCAATGCAAAAAGAGCTGTTTTTTATGAGTTTTGCAAGGAGATGTCTCAAGGGAAAATAAAGCTCATGCTCAGAGGGATGAATTGATGATATTTTCAAGGCATGACAATGTTCACAGGTCACGGAATGGGTCCTCCATTGTGCGGGATGGGAAATGGTAAGGACGGTGAAAAATTACTGTGTAACACTCACATACATGTTGTGCCTGGGATAACAGCCAGGACTAGTACAATAATATCTGAGTACATGAGATAAATACAACCCAAATGCCCCCTGTAAATGGGGAAGGGCTCACAAAATCTGACTGATACATGAAAATGAAAGAGGTGCTGCAAGTGGCGAAGGCCAACATCATCAAAATCTGGAGCGGCATCGAAGGCTGCAAAGAAGAGGTCATCCGGGCATGTGGGGGGCTACCTGCAGGGCCACCCCCTCATGAGGGTTGGGACATCTCACACATACCCGGGAATCATCAAGAGCTGCTGCTGGGTCACTGGACCGTCAAGTATACGAATCGCGATCATGCTGAAAGGAGCTGGAGAAACAATCAAGTCAAAGGGAAATGAGAGATCCCCCTACCTGATCCGAGGCACCGAACAAGAGTGGAAGCTGGAACCAAGGTACACCGCCCTCTAGACCTGGCTTCTGGAATGAAAGTGTTGATGTCGACAGAAGGAGGTCCGCCATAGGTGAGGCAATGAGAGATCCTCAACTAAGGCACGAGAGAAAACAATAGAGTGACGGACAGACTGACACTAATGACGATAGTGGAAATGGGAAGGACTGAGTAGCGAATGGACGACTTCCCTTGTTAGAGCATAAAGAGCATGGATGACATGGCAGCCACTGACACAAGATCATAAGGGATAGGGGACAGTGAGACTAAAGGTCATAATGTGCGACACAAGAGAGAGACCAAGCAATGAAGGGTGGAGGGCTATAGTGGGGTGCAAAGGGACGTGGTATAGACTCCATGGATGCAATGATGACTCAACTTGGATGCTCTAAACAAGGGCGACTCGATGGTGCTGCCACACAGTAAAGGCCCCAATGGGGGACCTTGGAAGCATGAGTACAAGATGGGAACCCATGACGAAAATCGACACGAACATGGACAAGTAAGGGAGCAATATGGTGCCTCAAGTACCAGTGTCGTAAGTGAGGAAATTCGATTTGAAGGAGTGGTGAAGTGACCCTTCTTGGATAAAATGTGTCCGGGTGAAGTATCAAATCACCAAAAACTAACAGAAACCCATTTGAGAGCTCGGTGAGAGCTTTCCAGCGGTGCTGACGGTTCGTCGAACAAGGCTACGGTGTGCTCACAGCAGTCGAAAGAAGAAACAGTGGTTCTCTTTTAATAAGGCAGTTTTCCCTCCAAAATCATTCATTTGCTATTGTTGCTGTGGTGAATGTGGAGAGGAGAGAAGGCCCTAAATCTTGCGGCGAACGTAGCGGACAAACCGACCGTTGGAATCGAGATCCGTCAGTTGGAGGTAGGAGGCCTAACCTTTCTCTTGCATTTTGATGGATTACATTTTCAGTTTAGGGCCCAGAATCCCAGAAACAACTCCTCCTTCATCTCTACGGCCGGGTCGCACTTTTTGGGGAAAAAAGTGCGACCTAGGACGCAGGTATCAGGGCAAAAAGTGCGACCTGGTCCAGAAAGTGGCAGAAAACTGCGACCTGGGAGATGAGGGGGTTTTGGTGCTGTTTTATGGCTGGAAGTTGGGGTTTGGTGTTTGGTTATGGTTTTCCCGATCTGTACGCTGACAAAAATGATGTGTTTGTGCAGGTATGGCAGAGTTACGGGTCAACTGGAGAGAGAGAGATCTGGGGACACTACGGACAGAGATCCAGGCGGATCAGGGCGTCCGCCGTGTTTTGGCTAGATTTGGGGTTCTCAAGTTTTTGGAGAACCCGTTGATGAGAGCAGGGGAACCGTTACTGGCCCGGATTATCAGTTACTGGGATCCAGATCAGGAGATATTTGTAGTGCAGGGGCACAGGATCGAGCTGACGGTCCAGGACGTGTACTTCCTGACTGGTCTCCCGCCACTAGGGATGGTGGGAAACACACAGCCAGTGTTGCCGCGGGGGCGGCATATCATGGAGTTCGTGGAACGCCATTGTCGACCGGGTCTCCAAGTCAAGGGGACTCGAATACCGATCGGGGATCTAGAGAGGCTAGAAACTCGTGCAGTGGCCGCAGCTGTGCTGCGAATCCTGGGCAGCCAGGCGTTCCATCACATCACTGGGGGGCAGATGATGTTAGTGGAAAGTGTATTGGGTGGGACCTACTATGGGTGGGCCCAAATGCTGTTGGTGTCGCTAAAGCGACAGTTGTCACTATGCAGGCGGCAGATGAACCATGACTGTGCATATGGGACTTTGTTGTGCGCCTTCTTCTTTGAGAAGATCCCGACCTTGAGGCCTCATGTACAGCTTCCAGATGGGGGCCCGAGAGAGCCCAGGATGCGCAGTTGGGGACGGCTACTGTGCAGAGGAGGAGGAGGGGCGGTCGGGCGAGTATTTCGACCAGAGTTTTTTGCCCATTGGGATCAGATGCCTTTGTACATAGACGACTATCCCTATAGTGGGATGAGTTATTGTGGGGATCCGGACCTGCCACTTTCGCCTGGTCGAGTCTGGGGGCCCGATGGTAAGTGACAGATTGCTATTCTTGTATGGGCATGTTAAAGTATTTTGAATAGTAGAGTAAGGTACTGATTCATGTACTTTTGGTATGCAGATATAGCACCGGTGAAACCGGCCGGATATATGGGACGACCAGCAGCAGCTGGAGCTACAGGATCGAGAGCAGCGCAGAATGAGGATGCAGCTGCCCTGCTGGAGGATATCCGATGTAGATGCGAACGGTTGTTGACCGGAGTATCAGAGCGCGCGTGGCAGGACTTGGACGACCAGTTCATAGAGCCGTGTGTTGGTGTACCCTCGGAGTGGCGAGGTGTCATGCAGCGCATGGCGATGGCCGGTCAGACGATGCGCGATCTACAGGCTACAGGGGCAGAGCCATTGGCTTGGGATCCTCCAGATAGTGATTAGGGGTGGGGCATGTAGTGCCCCCTATGATGTATGTAGGGGCAGATGGTGCCCCCAGTTTTTGAGTTTGTGTAACATGCTATGGGCATGTCATATGTATCAGAGTAGATGGACTCTAAACACATGTTTTGCGACACATATATTATGGATATGCATCATTATGGTTTTTTATGAATGTTATTGTCTTGAATGAAATGCATGTGATAAATGCCAGTCTAGAACTTGGTTTGCAATACTATCTAAATAGTGATTATGTTCTCGAGGTACATGATTGAAAGTTATGGTTTCAAATGCACATATCAAGAGTTTCACTCGTAAATAGCGTCTAAACAGCACGGGGTTATGCACACGATAAACACCATTCAGTTGCATTACAAGAAGTAGGGAATCCAAACGAACGTGCAGATGGAGTATGCGATGCAAGAGGGCATCGGCTAAGAGACCATGCACTGCATCATATTCGGCCTGATTATTGGTGGCAGGAACAATGCAGACCCCGTTGGAGAGAACAAGGGCATGCAAGGGGGTGAAAATGGTCCAACCTGCCGCGGCTAGATTCCGGGAGTAACGACTTGCACCATCGGCGTAACCGATGAAGGGTGTGGATGGAGGGTCCTGCATAATGGTGTCACAAGACACCAAATGAATGGAAGATGGAGACGGACAACATCGTGAGTGGACAGAAGACATCGAGGGACAACTGCGGGAGGGGGTGCAAGGGGCAGGATGACGATGACTCACATACAAGCTGGAGGGTTGTATATGAGGGCTATCGGAAGTATGGCGGGGACTCGGGCTGCGGAGGTCCACAGAGATATGGGTGGAGGAATCCGGGGTATGGGTGGAAAAGAGGGGGTCAGGCAAAATGACAGGGGAGGATGCAGGGGGACTGGGCTCCAGGTGCCTCACAGAGGAGGATAGGTAAAGAATGGTCGAGGCGGATTCCGTCATCTGAACATCAGGGGGAGGGATGACGATGGGAGCGGGGGGATCCTCGGATTGGCCCGA
Source organism: Pinus albicaulis (assembly GCA_034641835.2). Taxonomy (NCBI): domain Eukaryota; kingdom Viridiplantae; phylum Streptophyta; class Pinopsida; order Pinales; family Pinaceae; genus Pinus; species Pinus albicaulis. Next base: position 413,048,607 of record CM076582.1, on the reverse strand, counting down.
AGCATACTGCGCGAGGATGGGAGAGGCGGATTGATTCTGTTCAACCTCGTACTCTCGAATGACCTCTAAAGAGGCGCGTGTCGTCGGGTGAGGACAATGGTGGGAGTAATGGCCTGGACACGCACAAAGGCGGGGGGTTTGTTGGTGCGGAGAGTCTTGGGGTTCTTGGTTACGGACGAAGAAGGAACGGAGGCTTCAGGGACCGTAGACTCGGGGAACACGACTTTAACCATGGGCTGGATACGGGGCAACTCGGGACAAGCATGGGTGGCATGACCGGCGACATCGCACAAGGCACAGGGCTGGGTGGGTGGGGGAGGGGCCGGGTCAGTCGTGGTGGTCTTATCCTTGGGTGCCCCCTTACGGGTTTTTTTTTTCTTCCCGGGAGCCGTCACGACAGGAGAGGGATCCTGTGGAGGTGCTGGAGGCACAGTGGAAATGGAAGAAGCGAGGGGGACCGGTTTGACCGGTGTCAAAGCCATGTAGGGTTTGGGGTGACCAGGAGGGGTGGCGGTTGGAGGGTCAAGGTACCAGACCAGAATGCCCAAGGTCAGGTTAGGGAGAGAGAGGGTGGCCATGACGGGGACAGAATATACTCCGGAAGGGGGAGCCAGGAAAGGGATCTGCCCAGCAGGGTAATGACCAGGAGGGACGGCTCCGAGATGGTTAAGGCCAGGGGGAACCAAGCCAGGAGGATAAAGGGGTTAAGGGATACCAGCTGCAGGAGGAGGGCCAGAAGGGGGAGGTCCAACTGGCGGAGAGATATGGCTAGGAGCGGGGTGCGGAGGGCGGAGGGGAGGTTGCGGACTAGCCGAAGCAGGCCGTTTAAGGGTGGCCTGAGACGATTGCATCATGCACACATTTGATAAGCTGGGATCAGTGATAGGAGGAGGTGGAAGGCAAGGAAAAGTGCCAAGTAGGGAGGAGTCCTTGTAAACGCCCGGGGAGACACTGGTTAAGGAATCGACGGTTTGCTTGTTGGCTACAGAAGAGATGGTTGTCTCAGGTGAGGCCTGAGAGGGGGGCTCATGATATGTCAAATGGTCAATTTATGTGAGAAAAATGACATAAAAAGAGGAAAACTAAGCAGCTGAAAAGAAGCCCTAGGGCCTGAAGTAGCTGGATATGCAGGAATAGGAAAAACGACAGCGGTCATAATTTAAAACCCGTGTGGAGTCGCCATTTGTTAGTATGAATCCTTCGTCGAAGTGTACGAAAAATGACCACTTTAGCTACGCATAACTAATATCCCTAACAACAATAGAGGCTACCAAACATCTTCAGATCTGCGATTAGTAATAAAAATGCTGCAACAAATAGATCTATAAATGGAAAGATATTAAGCAGTAAAATAAAAGGGTTTGCTCCATGCATCCAACAGACAAGACAAGAACATGATTTTTTGAAATAATTTTTGTATTACAGGGCACCTGGGAGGAAAACAAGAAGGTGTATCCAGCTCTCCTCAATGGGATGGGTTCTTTATAGTCCTCAGCACTTCAGATCTAAGCTTTCTCTCTCTTGTAGGTGTAGAAAACCCAATGCAGAAAATAGAGCTCAATGGGAGCAAATGGTGAAAATGAGACCAAGTGTATAGATCCAGAGTGATCTAATAGGCAACAAAAGGTGAAGAATGATGGGGAAGAACCCTCCTATTTATAACAAAATATTGGGTCATTCTAGATCTTGGTGCATGATTAAAATAATGTTAACCAAATCTAGATCCACCTTTATGGAATATTTTATTATATTTGTTGGAGGGAAAGGGTGTTTGACTTGGGTCAAATCCCTTGATTAGTGAAAAATAAATAAACGAATGATTTATTTATCTTTTAAGGAAGTGGTTGGGAGATAATCAAATAAATAATGATTTATTTGATTAATGGTGGGTGATTTGGTCATATTTAACAAGGAATATTATCTAAATAAGATTTAAATAATTATTCCTAGAAAATAATAAGATAACTAAAGGTTTATCTCATTAATTTCTTTGTTTTTGGGTTAAACATGACTGGGAATAATAATTAAATTATGGTTTAATTAATTATTCCATGAGGAAAATCAAACAAATATAGGTTTGTTTAATATTTCCTTTTGGGGTTTCCTGTTTGGACCATAAACAACCTAAGAAATGTGGTTTATTAAGTTATTTAACATAGTGAAGGCAATTTTACGTAGGGTAAAATTGGTCTTACATGGTGTACTTGGGTCCATCTAATGATGATAGGTTAGATGACCAAAAAATGGTGTAACAAATATATAAAATTAAAACTATAAATATTATTTATATTTTTAACATTTAATTTATTTGATAAAAATAAAAACAAATAAAATAATTATTATTCTAAAAATAAATATATATAAATAGTAAAAATTTATTTTATTCTTCAAAAATATATTAAATAAATAATTATTATTTTTATTAAAAATAAATATAAATATATAAAATTCAAATTATAAACATTAATCATTTGATTTATTCTTTAAAAAATAAATAAACTATTATTATTTTGATTTTATTTCCTATTTGAGTCAAACTAGCAATTATTTTAAAACCGGCTAGTTGGAGCTTTACTATCTATTTAAAGGGGTTACTTGATTAGATTTTCCATCTTGTCTTGATGATGAATCACACTGGCTGGTTCGAAATGCTCGACCAAATCTACTTTGATGTGATTTTCACCGAAAGATTTTAATCACAAATGATGAAATAAATATGGAAATGACTTTGACTAAAAAAAATTGACTTCAGTCTGACTTGACAACTGATTGAAAAATTTTGAACTTTTTGAAAGAAAATATGAGCTGAATGTAGAAGTCTCATGGCCTTCTCCTCAGCTTTCAAACTCTTGAAACAACATTCTTATTTCTTGGACAACAAATTGAAACGATATGTACAATGAAAATGGACCTCCTCTTCAATGATCAAGTAAGGTAATGTTTAAGGAACCTACCATTCATTATTCCTCCCAAAACTTCTTGCCCTTCAAGATCCTCTTATAAAAATTATTTACTACCTCTGAATGCAGTGATATTGTAAGGAACTTTCCATAGATTATCAAACTTTCTATGGTTACCTTTGTCTTCATTCTGGGCATCCCAATGAATAAAAACATCTCCAAGCTTAAAATCATCAGCTTTGGTCTTCTTATCATAAATATTTTTTATTTTCTCATGTAGCTTTGAAGTGTTACTGAAGACTTCATCTATTGAGTGCAGTAGATGAATCATTTGGTTGATTCTTCGTTCGATATCATTTGGTTCACTATTGATCTCTTGAATAATTTTCATCATTGGTAAAACTAAAGAAGTAGGAAACACTATGTCAACACCATACACAAGCTAGAAAGGTGACATGCTGATTTATCTCTTTGTGCTAACTCTATCTTGCCATAGAGCATTGGTGAGCTTTTTGTGCCAATTTCTCTTGTTTTCTTGCAACATTTTCTTGATTATGTTCACTAAAGATTTATTTGATGACTCAGCCAGCTCGTTTCCTTAAGGATAGTATGTTGTAGATTGACCAAGACTAATGTGATACTTATCAAAAAATTCAATCATTTTCTTGGACTTAAAGGTGACTGCATTGTTCGTAATGATTTTTTATGGATAGCCAAAATGAGACAGAATATCGTTCTCTAAAAACTGAATAATGACAATATTAGTAGCTTTCCTCATGGGGATGGCTTCAATCCATTTAGTGAAGTAATATGTGGCAGTGAGTATCCAATTATGTTGGTCTGATAATGGAGGATGGATTTTTCCAATGAAATCAAGTCCCCATTGCTGGAATAGCGCTTGCACTTCAATTGGTTTTAAGGGAAAAGGCGAGAGCTTTCTCTTTCCCTGAAATATTTGAAATTCATGACAACTCATGACCATTTTATAGACATCATAGAATAGAATTGGCCAATATAAACCCACCCTCAATATCTTTTTAGTTGTAATCTTCCAATAAAGATGACTACCACAATCACCTTTATGAAAGTCACTCATCACTTTTTCAACTTCTCCTTCAACCAAACAATTCAACAACACTCTGCCTGGATCTTTCAAATACAAGACACAATTAAGGATGTAATACTTAAGAGCTCTCAAATTCAAAGATCTAGCCTTATTACTTGGAAAGCAAGGAGGAGGATTCAAGTGTTGCAAAACATGAACTATATCAACATACCAAGGCGATGAAGAAAAAATTTCAGATACCTCAGGTAGCGTTTCAACCTCTTGCTCATCAAATAATGTAGCAATAAAATTGATTTCCAAAGAATGTAGATTTGAATCCATCATAAGCTTTGTCAAGCCTTGTCCCTTGATCAACGTTGTTGGCTTCATCTCAAAGTCATAATCCAGCATAGCATTGATCCATTTGCCTCGCCACCCTTTAGGATCATTTTGCGTAAGCACATATTTGACAACAACATTTGGTACATACATAATGACATGAGAAATATGGAGAATATAGATCCGGAAGTCCTTCAATGCTTTGAATAACGCCAAGGATTGTTTCTCAATGATGTTGTACTTAAATTCTGCATCTGTTATGGTTCTACTGAAGAAGTCGATGGGTTTCTCTGTGTTCTGATTTTTCTTTTGCATAAGGAAAATAGCTAGAGTGTGCTCTGAAGAAAACAAAAAAATGACAAAATCAAGTGTGTAATCTGGACTAATAAGAATAGGAGCATGAGATAAAGCCAATGTAACTTGATAGAATGAATTATTCACCTCTTCAGACCATTTTACTTCACTATCTTTCTTGAGCGTGTCAGTAATTTTCCTCAAGTGTTCACCAAGATTGGGGACAAACCTTCTCAAAAAATTGATTTTGCCATTGAATGATTGGATTTCCTTTTTTCTCCTAGGATATTCCATAGTATAAATTGATTCAATCCTTGAAGGATCTAGCCTAATTCCATCTTTTGATATGATATGGCCCAACAATTTACCTTCCTCCATAGCAAAAAGGCTCTTCTTTGGATTCAATGATATGCCAAACTTTCTACATCTTTGAAAAATTGGTTTCAAGTGTTGTAAGTGTTGCACATGTGTCTTGGAAAAAGAGTGATGTCATCAAGATATATGATCAAAAAGACATCATTTTCATTGGAAAAATAAATATAAATTTCTCGCTGAAAATTTACCCCTGCATTCTTCAATCCGAAAGGCATTTTGGCATACATGAAGGTGCCCCATGGTGTTGTAAAGGCTGTCTTTTCTTGATCATCTGGGTGGAATAAAATATTATTATACCCAGAGTATCTGTCCAACAATGAAAGTCTGGAAGATCCAACTACCCTTTTCAGAATATGGTCCATCCTTTGTAGTGGGTAATTTTCTTTCAGCGACACTTTATTCAGATGTTTGAAATATATATATATATATATATATATATATATATATATATATATATATATATATATATATATATATATATATATATATATATATATATATATATATATATCATGTCTTCTTTCTCAATGGCACTAGATTAGACATCCAATTTTGAAAGTGAAGTGGAACTATAATACCATCAGTAAATAATCTATTTACCTCCTTTTGAATGGTGGGAAATAACTTGGGATTCATTCTCCTTAACTTCTAGAGGAAAGGTTTATGATCCGGCTTTAAGGGGATTGTATCTTGGATTATAGTCTTATAGTCCACTTTCAAATCAAAATATTCCCAATAAAATACATCAAAAAATTGAGACATAACTGCCGTGTATTTACCTTTCATTTATGCGCTCAAGGATTTTGAAATTTTCACCATATTTGGCTTTTTCGAAGTGCCAAGATTGAGATCTTCCACTCCCACTTTTATTGTTAGCATGGGAGGTTTGCATGCAACATCATCTTGATCGAAAAGCTCCTCCAAAGGTAATAAACCTCTTGGAATGGAGTTGTATTTCTTCTGAAGCACTTGCATTTCTGCTGCATGGAATTCTTGGTCATCTTCATAGCACTGGTTATCCATTTGTGAATTCACAAATTCCTCTTCTGATCATATTTGGATCATGGACCTATGTGATAGCTCCAAATTCAAAGTGTTTGAAAGTGCGCTGAACCTAAGCTTCTGGATGGATCTCTTCTTCCTAATTCTAAAGCCGTGAATGGTTCGAAAAATCGGCACCGTATGAAGAAGTTATCGCAATTTGAAAAGTCCAGTAAACTGCAATTTCTAGATTTTGACCAAGTTTGACTTGGTTTTCAAAAACTAAAAAGAAAAGAATATTCTAGGGAATATTCCTGGAATATACCTCAGTATATTCCCTAGAATATTCCTTCAAGGCTAGTTAGGTCATGCCAAGTGGTGGATGATCATTGGACAAGGGGTTGTACTTTAGAATTTTTGGCCAATGAGAGGGTGACATGTAGCCAGCCCTAAGGCCACCACGTGTCCCGAGGACTACGTAAAAAAAATTAGTTGGACTCCACTAGAGTCGACCGCACGACCTCAAGCCTACCCGTAAAGGCCTCTGCCAACTATGCTACGATATGACTTAACATATGTAGTTGTCGGCTTTCATTTAAACGTTAACGCAATCCATTTGTGGGAGTGGAGGGGCCATCCCTTCGGACCAACCCCTCCCCATGTGTCCATAACCCTAGAACCAGGTGCAAAATGAAACCCTGACAGTCAATGAAAAATGCTAGCATTTTGGTCACGTTGAACGGTTTTTTGTCTGACATGTATGTTAACCACTGGCAGTTGCGGTCTTGACCGCGAAATTTCGGGGTCATGTGCCCAATTCAAAATCATAAAATTAACTGATAATTGTTACAAATTGGTGGGTAAGCTGGCAACACCCCAAATTTAGGGCTTTTTCCTATTTTAACTTGAGTTAAACTTGATTTTCCCAAAATTAGTGGAGGATTTTTAGGGGTCACTAGATAAATTTGGTTTAGGCTCTATATTGAGCTAGATTCAACCATTATGACTGTGTGAATAGTGAATTTCGACTTTCTTGGACACTCTAGACTCATTGGTGAGGGTCGCAGAGCCATGAAAGGACCTTTGAGTAGGTTTTTTATTCAGATAAGTTCTAGGGGCCACAAGGGCCACCAGGGGTAGTAGTAGTTTGAGGCCTAGCAAGTGCAGCTAGAGGCCTTTCTCAACAATCCAATAGTCAATTTTGGATTTTTCATAAATTATGGAACTAATGATGTGGTTTTTAGAGCCTTTAGAGGACTTTTGAAGGACAATATACATCAGAAAAGTTCCAGGGGCCACTGGGGCCATCAAGTGCCAGCAGGAGAATGAGGTCTATCCAGAGTAGCCAGCATCCATTATCAACAAACCAATAATCATTTCTGATTGTTTTGATACTTCTAAATCCATTGATGGGATTTTAAGAATATTTTTAGGACTTCTAAAATTCGATATGCTTCAAGGAAGTTTTCAGTGACCCTAGAGGCAGGGGGTGCCACTAGGTGTTGGAGGCAAAACCGGAGCAGCTGGAGGCCAATTTTTGCAAGTGAATAGTATCTTCTGACTATTTTGGAAATTTTGAATCCAATGAAAGGATTTTTAGAGCCATTTGAATAATTTTAAAGGTCAAAGAACCACAGGGAAATTTTGGACATCCCAAGGCCATCGGTGGATGGAGGCCTAAATTGGGGAGCCAGAGTTCATTTTGAGCAAATGACCAGTCCATTTTGGAGGCCCGATATGTGCTGGAGATATCATGTGAGGTTTCACGAATAGAAAATGATTTCTTAAAGGGTTATTGCCACATAGAAGCTTAGGGAAGCTTAAGGCACCGACAACAGAAATCATGTCAAAGGAAGCCTAGATATTTCTTCAGAGTGATGACAGCCATGACAGGGTTATGATGGTATTCTAAACCCATTGGTTTAGTTCAGATAACCATTTGATTTGAGTTTGTAACTTGTAAAATAATTTTTTCATCATAATCCCGAAGAGCCAAAGCAGTGGACATAGGGTCAAGGAGATGTAGCCCACAATATTCGGGTGAAATCCTGTATTAAATTTGTTGTTATGTGTTGATTCTTATTTGTTGCATTATATGGTTTTTACACATGTTTAATATCAGCAAAAAAAATGGTCTTAAAGAACTTAAATATTTAAAAAACATACACTTGTTTCAAGTATAAAATTCCACACAATTCAAGTATAAGCTAGATCTTTTATTTGTTTAAGTGAGTGGGAAGTTCTTGAAAATCATAACAAGTTATCCAACCCATTTTCAGATCAGGTTGGTATCAAAGATTAGTTGCTTGCTTGACAGAGCACTAGGTTTCTTATTTGACTTGAATGGTGTTTAACAGTGCAAAGAATTTAACTGTTTGCAAATTGACTGTTGCTTACAAGTTTAAGCTTGCTAGAGGTGAAGGGAAAGCTACTATTATCTAAGCCTGTAAGAGGATAAGAAGGAAGAAGGGCTGAAGGAATTCATCTTACCCAAAGGACCTCAAGGTAACCTTTGAAGCATAAGAGGGTTGTTTGCAAAAGGCTGCTTGAAGAAGAGCTTGAATCTATAGCCATTTTGTTTAGAACATTTGTCAATTGATTTTGAAAGATTTGTGAATTTTTTATTGAAGTTATTTAGTTCATTTTCATAAGATGAAAACTTCTTCAAGTGAGGTTTCAAAATCCTCCTCCTTCACAAGATTCTTCGATGAATACATGAAGCGAGACTTATATATCTTGAAGGATAGAGTGCAAATACTATTTGAAGATAGAAAGGAAAGCACTAGACTTCGTGAGAAATTGGTTGCTATGAAGCAAGAGAAGGAAGAAATTCTTCAAATATTGCATGAGATGGAGATGCAAATCCATTGTGCCCAAGAGGCCTTAACCAAGAACATCCATGAAGTAGAGGTAAAACACTCAAATTTGTCTTGAAATTCCTCTTCATATAGATGTGTAGGTTCATTTGAAAAGCACACTAGACGTATAGGGTCCAAGTTGATGTTAAAAATGGGCTATGAAGGAAAAGGTTTAGGAAAACATGCAAAAGGCATGATTGATCCTATTTTGGTTGAGGAAATACCTAAGAAATTTGGTCTAGGTTATGTTCAATATTATGGAGAAAACTCTACAGCCATGAAGGCATTTGAGACAACTTCAAAAAGAACTTTTGCTCCAAGTTCTAAACCACAAACATGTCAAGTTTGTTTTCAAGTTGATTTCCATTGTTTGAAGCCTATGTTGCAGAAAGATGTGTGTAGACATGTAGCTTATGGCGAGCAAGAGAGTTCAGAAAAATATCAAGACATGAACATTGATGTTAGTATTCAAGAGAAAGCTAAAACCTCTACAAGTTCATCTCCTCATGAATGCAAAAAGGATGGACATTCAAAGCAGCATTTGAGGTATAATTCTTCCCATAGTCAAGTTGGTTATGTTTCTAATAAGCATGAAAAATATGCATGCTTGAATGGAAGAAAGATTTTATGTGCGTATTGTGGTCTGTGTAACCATGTTGTTTAAAAATGATGGAAGAGGATGAAGGCATACATGAAACAGTTGAAGCAAAGGCAACTTGAAAAAAGGTGCAAAATACTTGCACACATTGCCAGAGAAAGGGAGATGTTTTTTCCCAATGTTGGACATTGAATACAACTAATCATCCCAAGCACATGAGGCAAGAGGATAGAAAGAATGACAAAAGTGGAACCAAATATTCCATCATTGATGTGAGAACAGATGTTTCACATGAAGAAGATTTTCAGCAGTAAAAATCACCATGGAAGTGGCTTGGTGAGAAGTGGTTTGACTTATTAACTCAGTAATACATACATTCATTTGTAGATATGAAAATTTCAGTTATGTATGAATGTTTTTTGTTGGAAACTTATGTTTTTTTGAACCACCTTGGATCTATGATCAAGGACATGATGTTCAACTACCTTCTATAAATTTCTCACCAGAAATTTATGGGTGAGCAAGGAAGACAATTCTTAACATGAGGATAGGAGCATTCAAGAAGGGAAGTGTTGACTACCTTCGAGTTGTGGTTCAAAGGCACTAAGCCATGCAAGGCAAGTGTGTGGAGGCTAAAAGGTGAGGGTGTTGTACTCTCATCTATTGAATAGATTAGGTAATCAGTTTTTTGGGGTCCAAAAGATTCCCAATGGGGAGGTGTGATCAAATTTGGATCATGGACCTAAGTGATATCTAAAAATTAAAAGTATTTAGAAGTGTGTCGAGCCTGAGCAATTGGATATATCTCGTCTTCTTGATTCTGGCATCGTGAATGGTTTGAAAAAATAACACCGTATGAAGAAGTTATCGTGATTTGAGAAGTCCACTAAACTGCAATTTCTGGATTTTGACAAAGCATTAGGGGAATTTTGAGGTCTAAAATGGGCCTCCTAAGGAAATTATAAAATAATAGTGGAAATAATAAAATAATATTTGATTACATCATAAAATTTTAGAGGGAAAAAAGAAAAAACTAATTTTTCAACTCATATTTTCAACTTATCTCCCAAATTGTTTACTCAAATATCAAGTGGGAATACTCGTTGGATGAAAAATTTAATTGTTCATCCAAGGAGTACCCATGTTTCATACTTTTGATTGGTCCTGCTACACGAAAAATGAGAAATACATGAAAAACATGATTGTAATCAAACTTTTTAATGTATTTTTCATTTTTTGTGTAACAGGGTCCATTGAAAGTATGCAACATGGGTACTCCTTGGATGAGGAATTAAATTTTGCATCCAACGAGTATTCCCGCTCGAAATTTGAGTAAAAAATTTGGGAGATAAGTTGAAAACATGAGTTGAAAAAGTTGTTTTATTATTTTATTATTTTTTAATATTTTTACCCCTTTACTTAAAAAATGGTGAATCATCCCCCATGGTTGACATCATCATCTTGAATCCTATTGGTTCTTATAAAGTTTATTTTTGTTCTACATTTTTCTTAGGAGGCCCATTTTAGACCTCAAAATTCCTCTAATGTTTGATTGGGTTTTGGAAAATTAAAAAAATAAAAATATTTAAGGGAATATTCCTAGACTATTCCTCGTAATATTCCCTAGAATATTCCTAAAAATATTCCCCGAAATATTCCATCCGAGCCAGTCAGGTCATGCCAAGTGGTGGATGTTCATTGAACAAGGGGTTGTACGTTGGAATTTTCAGCCAATGAGAGGGTGACACATGGATAGCCCCGAGGCCTCCACATGTTCCTAGGATAGTGTAACAAAATTTGGTTGGACTCCACCAGAGTTAATTGTGCGACCTTCAGCCTGCCCGCAAAGGTCTCCGCCAACTACGCTACGATATGACTTAACATATGTAGTCGTCGACTTTTATTTAAAAGTTAACACAATCCATTTTGTGGGAGAGGAGGAGCCAACCCCTCCCCATGTGTCCATAACCCCAAAACCAGGTGCGAAATGAAACCTCAAAATTCAATGCAAACCACCAGCATTGTGGTCACATTCAACAGTTTTTTGTCTGACATTTATGTTAACGATCGGCAGTTACGGTCTTGACCGTGAATTTTTGGGGTCATGTACTCAATTCAAAACCATAAAATTAATTGCTAACAGTTAGAAATCGACGGGTAAGTTGGAAACGCCCAAAATTTAGGTTTTTTTCCTATTTTAACTTGAGTTCAACTTGAGTTTTCCAAAATTAGTGGAGCATTTTTAGGGGTCATTGGACAAATTTGGTTTAGGCTCTATCTTGAGCTAGATTCGACCATTTTGAGAGTGTGAATAGTCAATTTCGAATTACTTGGAAATTTCAGACTCATTGGTGAGGGTTGTAGAGCCATATTAGGACTTTTGAGCATATTTTTTCTTCAGAGAAGTTCTAGGGGCCACCAAGGCCACCAGGGCCAGTAACAGTTTGAGGCCTAGCGAGTGCAGCGAGAGGCCTTTCTCAAAAATAAAATAGTCAATTTTGGATGTTTTATACATTATGTAACTAATTGTGTTGTTTTTATAGATTTTAGATGAATTTTGAAGGCCGAGATACTTCAAAGAAGTTCCAGGGGCCACAAGGGCCATCAAGTGCCAGCAGGAGAATGAGGTCTATCCAAAGTATCTAGTATCCATTCTTAGCAGAACAATAGTCATTTATGACTATTTTGATACTTCTGAATCCATTTATGGTATTTTAAGAATATTTTGAGGGCTTTTGAAAGTTGATATGCTTCAGGGAAGTTTTCAGTGACCTTAGAGCCAAGGGGTGCCACCAGGTGTTGGAGGCAAAACTGGAGCAGCCAGAGGCCAATTTCTGCAAGTGAATAGTATATTTTAACTATGCTTGACATTTTGAATCCAATTAAATTATTTTTGGAGAAATTTTAAGGCTTATAAAGGTTGAAGAGCCACACAAAATTTTTGGGCAGCTTAGGGCCATTAGTGGATGGAGGCCTACATTAAGGAGCCAGAGCTCATTTTGAGAAAATTATCAGTCTATTTTGGAGGTATGATATGTGTTGGAGGTAGTACGTGAGGTTTTCGGGACAGAAAATGATTTCTTAAACGGTTCGTGCCACAAAGAAGCTCAGGGAAGCTTAAGGCACCGACAATAGAAATCATCTTAGAGGAAGCCTAGATCTTTCTTCAGAGTGATGACAGCCACGACAGGGGTATGATGGAATTTTAAACCCATTGGTTTAGTTCAGATTACCATTGGAGTTGAGTTTTTAACTTGTAAAATAATATTTTCATCATAATCCTAAAGAGCCAAGTCGGTTGACATAGGCTCAACGAGACGTAGCCCATAATATTCGGGTGAAATCCTATATTAAATTTTTTGTTATGTGTCGATTCTTATTCGCTTCATTATATGGTTGTTACACATGCTTAATATCAGAAAAAACAAGTAGTATTAAAGCACCTAAATAGTTAAAAAATATACACATTTTTCAAGTATAAAATTCTGCACAAGTTAGGTATAAGCTAGATATTTTATTTGTTTAACTGAGTGGGAGGTTCTTGAAAAACATAACAAGTTATCCAACCCATTTTCAGATCATCTTTTGTCTACAAGAATTTTTTGATTTTTTTATCATCTTGAAAGACCTGTCAATATTTAACATTATCTAGAACAACAGGGCAATGTTTGATGTTTATCTCATACTTCTTATTAGGATACAATGGAATTTTAAACATGATGTTAGAAGTAGCAAGATAATTAGCAATAACATTTTTGTCCCTTGGGATCAAAAACAGAGTATACTCGGTGAAGGTCTTGAGGATATATAACACGTAATTTCAGTAAGCTCGCATCCTTGGATGCTTGGATTGGTATTACCCTTTGAATTGTTCTATTAGTAGCTCAGAGTCACCATGAACATAATTTTTCTTAGCACCTGACTCCTTGAGAATTTTCAAATCAATTGTCAAGGCCTCATACTCAGCTTCATTGTTTGAACAGTGGAAAGCTAGCTTATAATAGGAGGTTCAAACATTGGTAAGAATGTTTAGTCACCAATTTATTGGGCTATGAATCCACACTCCAATGCCAGCCCCTTCTTTATTCGAAGCTCCATCGAAGTCCATGGTCCAAAAACTACTTTCATCATCAGGAAGTTGCAAATTGGATGAATGAACTTTAATTGCTACTTGAGAGAGTTCTGTTATACCAAAAAATAATGTTTTTTTCACTGTTTCATATATTTTTTGGGATAATGTGCTTGGTTCCAAACCACTTGGCATATTTTCATGAATTTCTGCATTTTCCATTTCTAAAATAGAATTTGAAAAATCAAAATTGTTTTCTTTCTCTTCAATCAAAACTTCAGAAGATGTTGAAAATTCATCATTGAATAAGATAAAGGACTCTAAATCTATGTGGACAGCATGTATGGGATGATTATTAGGTTTTTCTCTTCTACTATCATGTACTTTATTTCACTTTCCTGGTATAATTTCTTGAATTTCCCAAAGAAAGGAATGGTAGCATATGAAAAGTCAAGCTGTAAGGTACCTCTAAGCTTTGTTCTCCATGATCAGGAGAGAAAAATTCCATATCTTGGATGGATATCAACCAAAAAAACATTCATGAGGGAATTCTTGGCTGGGATTTTCTCTAAAGACACCACTAGGTCCTTAATGAGGCCAAGATATTTTTCCCTCCCAAAATCAAATGAATAAATATCATGATAAGGTATTTTGATATCCAAGCCTAATCTATCCATAATGGCATTGGGCATGAGGTTATGAGATGCTCCAGAATCAACAATGGCATTGTGGAGGATAAAATTATTGATTTTGAGGCTTAGATAAAATGGAGGGACCTCATTATCTTCTAAATTACCATCAACAACAGGACCAAATAGAAGTTCCGGGTGATCATCACTCACATTAACCATGTCTGACATCTAACCCCCTCTAAGCAACTTAGCTACTTAAACTTTGTATTGATCATTCTTAACTATTTCAGTTAGAGGAATGGAGACTTTCAATTTCGAAATTTCATTTTCAATACTAAAAAGAATAGAATGGTTTTCTACCTCTTTCAATGGTTTATAGTTCTTTTCGAGGTGATATTTGTGTGAAGTATCCTTCTTTTTCCCTCCATATTGGACTTCTTTATCCTTTTTATCCTTTTTGTTTTTTTCTTATTGGAGGTTATAGGAAAATTCCCACTCCTCAAACCATACTGTCTCTTCACTTGAGAAAGAGCATTTTGATATCCCCCCTAATAATATTTCATCTTCACTCATAGCATGTCATCATTCGATAATACATATTGTTGATCATCTGATGCACAAATTTACGTATAAAATTGATCTTCTTTAGTGAGGAAAATAGGTTGTTGACTTTCATCAAATAAGTGATTCTCACCATAAATTTCTTCTTCATCTTCTTCATCAAGACCTTTTGTGTAGTTTTGCTGAAATGGAGTGTGAATTTTATAATTACTTTGTGGATATTCACCCCTCTATTCCCTTTTCTTGATCATGTACTGAGGTTATTGATTTTTACCCCTGAAATTGAGATTTCTAATGGAGGGTTAAACTTGTCTATCAACGATGGACATTTTATCAATCATCTTCTCCATGCTCTTGATCAAGGTGTCTAATTTTCCTTCTGATGAAGTAGATGTTTCCTCTTTTTTAGCGACTCTTTTCTCTTTCTTGTTTTTAGACTTTTTGGTGATCAAATTAGCTTCTACGCCCATTGTGTTTCTCTTCATTTCTTCAGGATTTTATGGGTTTATTTCCATTAGCTGATAAGCCATGTTGGGATCGAAACCATCAGGATAGTGAAGTAAAGCAAGGCCTGGAGGAGGCTTAATATTCTTAGGAATTGAATCATATATTTTATTGAATCTAATTGTAACGTCTTGGAAAAAATAATTGGGATTCCTTTTCAAGGCATTATACTTAGCTATAATCTGCAATGGATTATTCTTCTCTTCCTATTTCTCCATAAAAAAGTGAATTATCTGTAGTGAATTACCTACTGAACCATATGTGAGAGAGTGGAACCATTTCTTAACAGCTCCTGAGAAACTCTGTGCAAGGATACACATATTGGAATCGTCATTATCAATATATTCAAGATATATGAAATAAACCACTTTGACAATGTGTTGATAAGAAGTGACCTTTTATGTTCCATAAAAAAGGGGAAACCTTTGACCATAATTATGATGTAATGCAGTGAGTTATTGGGGTAAAATTAGTGGAGCGAATTTAGCCATGATTAATGGAGGGGGTGGTGGAGGTGTTGATGGAGTGAAAACTTGTAGAGGTAATGATGGAATGAAAGGAAGAGATGATGATCTAGCAGTATGAGAAGGTGTAATGAAAGGTGGTGAAGTAAAATCCTAGTGTTGATATTGGAAATAAGATCTTTCTGAATTTTCTTGAAACTTATCCACCAAGCCTTTAAGTTTGTAGAAATTATATCACATTTCACTATCAAATTCGGAATAAAAAGACTTAGAAAATGGCGCAAAGGTCTAAAAATCAATAGGATCAAAGATATATTTTTAAAGAAAGGTTTTAGACTTAGACCTAAACAAATATAATTCAAATTTTGAATTATGGAACAAATATTCTGAAGCAAATCTCATAGGGAAGTAATTTGATTTGACAAGTGGAGGAGTAGCCCTTCCAACTTTCCGAGACTTGGTTTTATGCTTTCTTAAAAGACTCTCAGAGTTATTTGTAATTGGTGAGGGATTTGTGTATAGATTTGACCTAGTATATCTTTTAGGATCCATCTTAGATAAGAATTTTGAACTTTGGTTCAAATTTAAGAAGTGATCATATTTCGATTGCTAGAGCTTGACATCCACAAGTCTAACCTTCATAGGAATAAATAAATAGTCCCAGGGAAAGTCTTGTAATCACTCCCTAACAACAGTGCCAAAAATGTGATCACTTCCCCCAAGGTTGAGGGTGGGATTGAAGGAAGGTAACCACATACCACGCTTTAGGTCAGGTAGCTAGCCCTACCAAGACCAGAGAGGGCTCTCTTGTTGTAACTTTGTAGTAAATGGAATGAATGAATATCTATTGATCTTAGGCTAGGTATGTAAGCTCAGTAAATAAGATTTTTTTTTGATGTTTTAAGTGCTTGATAGGAATGTTAGTGAGAAGGCTAGGTCTAGGGTTTTTATGTATGAATTCCAAGTTCAATTTGGAAAGAATGTGTGAGGCTAGATAGTTATCTTGAAAGAATTTTTAATTGGTAATTTAGCATAGGATGAAGTGGTAGAAATTTTGAATGAGAAATGAGGTGAATTCATTCATTTAGAAGAACATATACATATCATGTAAACCTTGTATAAAACAAAGCATGAAAAAACTTGATTTCTGCTTATAAACTTACAAGATAAACACATGGAAGAAAGTATCTGAAATAGGAAAATATATCATTAAACATGAATAGATAAACATATATATAAAGGGAAAATGCTCCAATGCATACCACAATATTTTGAACACAAGTTCTGTGAGACTGTCTTTGATTTCATTCCAAAAAGTTGTACAATAGCTCCATTATAAAATAAGAATATTCAACACAAAAAAAAGACTAAAGAGAGTTAATTATAGAAAATATGAACCATGACACCTCATACGGTCGAAATCCCATCAAAATTTCATCATAAAAACATCAGATGAGTCATTTCCTAGATTCTAGGAATGTTATAAACCATTCCCTAAATTTCAGCTATGAAATAGGAGTGTGTGTCCCCCACATTAAATTACATGTTCCTTCATGATAGGAGGTAAAAGCCAACTCAATTAATCTAATTAAAACTCACAAGACAGAAAAAACTCAAAATTATAACATTTTATGAGCTTGCCAAGTGTCCTAAGGAATCCTATGTAGATGTGTAACACTGTTTGACAGAATCATAATAGAATTTTACAGAAGCGTAACATAAGTTTGCACTCAAATTTGAGGAACTTTTAGGAGTCCAAATCCAATTCTAAAAGATATGTCAATTAGCCCTGTGTTTCCAGTTTCAAAAACATATTGAATTTCGTAAAATTACCCATTGGAGGACCTCCAAATGTTCATTCTCCCAAGGTTACTCCAAAAGCGTAACAAGGCCTCCAAAAATGTGGCAGAAGAATAGAAAATGAGTAGTTTTTGGCCTTTTCTGCAAAATTAAAGCTTCTCATGTAAAAAGTGTTCCTGATATGTGATGTAATCATAAATATCCATCAAACCATATAAGAAAATAATTATTTCTATGCCCCTAAAGCAAGCGTAACAAAAGCTTGTTATGCTTTTGTGAGGAGGGAATTTCCATATTTGTGCAAAAATCACAAAAAATACCAAAATTCTTCAAATGTTCTCAAAATAAGTTTTGTAACACCTATGAGTGATGGGATAAATAACCAAGGAATATTCAACCATCCAATCTAAGCTATCCTTTTCTTTAAGCTTCATTTGAGTTTCTTTTAGCCTTTTCTTCAGCTGTTTTAGCCTTATTTGTGAAATTATGTTGCTGGTGCGATAGTGATTTTCCATGTGGCTTTGGAGGTTTTTGTCTCTCTTAGATCTCTTCAATAGCTTCTCCAAATGTTCATTTACCCTTCCCAAATAGATTTCTCTATCTTGATTGATCTCCATATCTATTACCTCATCAAATTTCAACTCTTCAGGTGGATGAGATGACTGTCTTTCTAGCTCCAACACAATTTTTAGGCCTCTTGTCTTTGGCCTTATTGGTTGTGGTTCCATCTCCATGTCCTGAATTTGATCAAAATATATGATCTACTTACCTTTACCTTTATCTACCTCTAGGTTTGGCTTAAGATTTCTTTGTATCATCTGCTTCACCTTCAATTGCAAATTCTTTTGCTGTAGGAAATTGATTTGAGAATTAGCAATGGAGAAGATCTCCCTCAACTCTGTTATTCCCTCATCCTTCTCTCTAATGATATCCTCAGCTGATTTTATCTCAACCTGCTCTACTACCTCAACCTCTAATGGCACTGGTTCACTATGTTGGTGCAAAGGTGTTTCATCTTGATCCATGAGAGTTTTCTCCTCTATTTCACTTTGTTCAGTAATAGTGTCAAGTGTAAGTACACTTTTGATATTTTCAACGTAAAGAGAAAAAACATGGGTTAAAAAAACCTTGGGCCCATAAAATACCAATGGTAAACCAATTAATGACTATATATGTTGGTGCTAGAGGAGAAAAGGACCTAGTGTTCAAGAGTTTGCCAACAAAACAACCATGGATACTAGTATTGGAAACACCTACAAGCATGTGAGCTCTCACCCAAGGTATGCAATGGGATTGAAAAAACTATGTAGGTTGTGCAAGGAGTCAAGGGAATAGGAGGCTATCTCGACTTACAAAGACCCAAACCATTGGATATGCTGACAGTGATGGTGATGATATGTTTCATGATTGAAGGGCTAATGGTGGATGAAAGTTAATGCAACACAATGAGTTTGACCAGACCATGGCGAAAAATACTTGGTTAATGATCTTTTTTTCTTCTCTGAACCTTCTCAATCATTTTAATCAAACTTTTGTACAAGTAATGTGGCAAGTCAAGTGATTTGGTAGACGTGAAATGCATCAACATCCTGATATGGTACCTATACAACCTAGAAAATCTCCCTTTACATGTGAAATAATTCATTATTGACATCATCAAAGGAGAATATTTGTTAAGGAGGTGTATAAAAGGGAAGAGGTACTCTGGTTTCTCTCTAGCATGAGGTTTCAGAATTTGTTTGTAATCTTCAAGGTCTATGTCCATGTCCATGTACTTGTTGCTGAAGAAATCACATTTTCTGATAGGTTAAACTCCACACTTGCAATGATGACCTTTCCCATGTTGAGATTAGAGGAAAATAAGATTGTAAGTTGAATATTATATCCTCCCTCCATAATCTTCTCAGATAACCTAAAACATCTAGTCCTCTCAAAACATATTTTGGCCAAGGGTGAAGCATTGATTTCTTGCATGTTGTAGGGTTCTAATTTGATGTGGCACCCTCCCTTGAGTTTTTTCTTCTCACTCTCCATCATGTCTATCAGTGAAAGGATGAAAACCTAGTGTGTAGATGGAATGGGTATGTGTAGTGTAATTTAGAAAAACATAGTATAGGGATGGGGTAGACTTAGAGGGTCAGATGAATTGTTTTAAAGCCAAGGAAAATTCTGCAAAAATTTCAAGAGATAATATTTCATGTTGGCTCCATGATATGAGTGAAATAAAGTGAAATGGATGTGATGAAGGTGGTCAAATGAGGTAAACACAGGAATTTCCCAGTTCAACCAATGAAAACTGGCTAGAAATTAGGGTTTGGTAAAAATGGTTCTTAGGATGGGTATGGATTGTGGGGGATGGTAGTATGATGTATGTGGGAGGTGTAGGATAGTTTTAGATGATAGGGTTAGGGTTTGGTTCATTGTAATATTTCAATGATGTAAACAAGTGAAAATATAACGGAGAATGAAGTGATCATGAAAATCAACAGTAAGCTTGATAAATTGACAACCAGAGGGTATGAGAAGTTCACTTACTATTGCAAGAGCTCTAAAAATTGATTCCAATGAGCCTTGAACTTTTTAGAGTCGTTTGGGAGACAAAATGCCCTAATCTCAACAATTCCTGGATGCAGAACACACCCCTAGAAGAAGCATAACATTGTTTTCCAGAAGTGTAACAATGTATTATGAAAGTGTAACACATGCTAGAAGAAGCATAACAATGTTTTCTAGAAGTGTAACAATGTGTTCTAGAAGCGTAACAGTTGCAACAGAAGCAAAACAACATGTTCCATAAGTGTAACAAAGGTCAATAGAAGTGTAACAACTATGCTTTGGAGTAGTTTCTTGCCTTTTTTTCGAACCCTTGACCACTATGGAGTCCAATGGAGGTAAGAGAGGAGCTCTACCACACATGAAAATAGAATAATGAGTTTGGATGAGCCTCTTTTGTCCTTTATAATATTTGAAATGGCTCTTTTGTCTTGTAGTGAAAATAATAAGACAAATTTTCCTTTTGAAATATTTTTACATTAAAACAAATTATAAAATAAGACAACTACCCTTACATTTTCTTCCTAAGTATGATAGCTCCCCTTATAAGACTTATGAGTGAAATGAAGGATTGTTTTCCTTGTTTGATGACAATTTGGACTTTCCAAAGGCAAAACAATGACACCTAGACAACAGACCTAGATGAGATGGAGTGAATGACCTAAGAATTCTAATGGAAATGAATGAGATGAACTTTAAAGTGATTATGGCCATGGATAGGATGAAGAGAGCAACATTTCTCACCTAGACTTCTTCAGTGACCAAAAATTATTTTGAAAACTTGTTTTAAAATACCAAAATTTTTGACCTGTGACTACTAGAAAACTAACTGAAAGAGTATGTTTGATCACTGACATATTGACACTAATAGGTTAGACTTGTGGGTGAGAATCTCTAGCATTGGAAACAGGCAGAGTTCTTAAATTTGATCCAAAGTCCAAAACTCTTATCTAAGTTGGCTCCTAAAAGACATACTAGGTCAAATCCAAACCCAAATCCATAACCAATTGTAAATGACCCTCAGAGCCTTTTAAGAAAGCATAAAACCAAGTATCAGAAAGTGGGAAGGGATATTCCTCCACTTTTCAAATCAAATTCCTTGCCTACGATATTTTCTTCAGAATATTTTTCCTATAATTCAAAATTTTAAAAATCCTTTTTCAGGTCTAAGTTTGAACCATTTATTTCAGAAATTATATTTGATCCTATTGATTTTGAGAAAATTGTACCATTTTTTGAATCTTCTTATTCTGAGGTTGATAGTGAAGTTTGGTCTAATTTTTACAAACTTAAAGGCTTGGTTGATAAATTTCAAGAAACTTCAGAAAGAGCTTACTTCTAGTATCAGCAATAGGTTTTTGCTTCATCGCCTGCTTACACACCTTCTCATATAGTCACATCATCATCTCTTCCTTTCATTCCATCATTAGCTCTACAAATTTTCACTCCATCAACACCTCCACCACCCCCTCCATTAGTCATGGTGAGATTTTCTCTATTGATCCTACCTAAAAAACTCACAACACTTCCTTAGAATTATGGTCAAATATTACCCCTTTTTTATGGAACATCTGAGGTTACTGCTTATCAACGCATTGTCAAAGTGGTTGATTTCATAGATATTGAAGAGATTGATAATGATGGTGCAAAGATGTGCATCATTGCACAAATTTTCTCAGGAGAGGTTAAGAAATGGTTCATATCTCTCACATCTAGTTCAGTAGGTACTTCATAGAAGCTAATTAACTTATTTATGGTGAAATGAGAAGAGAAGAAGAATCCACTGTAGATTCTAGCTGAGTATAAAACCTTGAAAATTAATCCTACTGAGTTTGTCCAAGAATTTACATCCAGATTAAATAAAATCTATGATTCAATTCTTGAGAATATTAAGCCTCATTCAGGCGTTTCTTTACTTCATTACCCTTATGGTTTTGATCCCAAAATGGCTTATCATCTGAGCCAAAAAAAACCCATCAAATCTTGAAGAAATGCAGAGAAACGTAGTAAGTGCGGAAGCTAATTAATCATCAAAAAGTCTAAAATCAAGACAGAGAAAAGGGTCACTATAAAAGAGGGAAAATCTATTTCATCAAAGGGAAAAGTAGACACCTTGATCAAGACCATGGAGAAGATTATGGATAAAATGTCCATCGCTGATAGACAAGTTAAACCCTCCATTAGAAATCTCAATTTTAGGGGTCAAAATGAGTAGCCTCATTACAGGATCAAGCAAAGGGATCAGAGGGGCTAGGATCCACAAAGTTAGCAGCAAATTTTCACTCCATTTTAGCAGAATGACATTGAAGGCCCTTGTAATATTCCTAATTAGCTTTTAGATAGTTGGGATTTAAATTTTGTTTTTGTTAATAAAATAGACAAATAAGAGGGTAGATGGACCCATAAATCTCTTTAGTAGGAATAAAACCACTTCTAGTGTGAAAGTGTGAAAGTGTTTATAGTTTAATAAAGAACCCCTTGGTGTGAATGGGGGTCATTGCATGTGGATGGGGTCAAGTTTGACCAGATAAAATACACAGTCATGGAGGTAGTGGAGAGATATTGGAGGACAATGCAGTCATAATGGAGGAAGTCTCCATGAGAGTAACATATTTATTAAGTGGGGTAAAGGGGGAGGAGGCTCGCAAATAATATAAGGAAGGGGATGGCCATGATAGAAGGCATTATGAATATTGTTTATGTATGGTATTTTATGAATTTTAGCATGCTTCAGTTGTTTAGCAGAGTCTATTGTGTTTTTTAGCACAAAGGGGCGGAAATCCCACCCTCATCCTCGGGGGACTTCGAGTGCCCACTCAAGAGAGGTTAATTTGAGCTTCATTCCATCATCCGACATTAGGCCAATCTTCAGCCACTTTTAGAAACATAGTATCCTTTGGGAATTACACAATCCAGGAGGGCAGTTTCAGTGGAGGGTTGATAACCCAAGTTTATGAGCTTATTTTCCAATGAGGGGAGCAACCCTTCATCCAGAAAGACAGCGGGGAGGAGTAGAAACTATTTTCTCATCGGATCAGCCATGTCAAAAAAATTACCCAGCTACAGAGCATAATTCAGCCCTAGGGCTACATTTTTGTATTGTGTATTTCTAGAAACCCTTTCGGGGTTATCTTGGAATTGTGCTAGAAAGTCAAGATCTCTGATCCCGACATTTTCTAAGCACTATATCAACAAATTTACGCATTCCTACTTTCCAACACCAGTTATTTCTAGTAGGATTTCATATTCATGGCATCCGAGAAGTTTATGTAGCAACATTTTCTCATGTCTTGATGTATAGGGTCATTTCAGGCTTGTTCTTCCTATCTTGAGTGTCTTTTCCTCAAGATATTGTACTTCATTTTCTGCTATCATATATAATAAAATGGCTCAATGCTCTGCTCATGTTTTGATGTATTTATATTTACTACATTTTCCAGTTTTATGTTCAAAATTCTTGTTTTTCCTAATGTGGAATATCATAGTGGTATCAGAGCATAATCTTGGATCAGCCTGTGAGGCATTATATCTATGTCATCTGAAGAAGAAGAAACTTTTATAGAATGAGAGAAGAATTATATTAATAGAGGTCGAAGGTTTCATTATACAAAAAATGAAGAAGATAAAGGCAAGGCTCCAATATCAGGAGAAATGGATGAAAAAGAGTTTCCAAAGCTTCTTCTCCAAACTATGTAATATATTTCCAAAGAATTCAAGGAGATGAGGGTGGAAAGACAAAGGAAAAATCCAAGAGGGTTTGAACCTGGAGAAAGTTTCGTCACTTCACATCATTGGGTTGAGCAATTTCTATTCCAGAAATTTTCTCAGTGCTCCACCATGCCTACATTCCTAGCAGTAGGAAATGGGGCTGAAGGACCGCAAGAGTAGGAGGCTCTTGGTGATTAATTCCTATAATATGAATCTCAATCTCAAAGGTTCAAAGAGAATTTGAAATTCCAAGAGTTCTGTGAGATCAACGATAATAGGAGACCCTTGAATAAAAAAAGAAGTGGAGGATACATGCAAAACCATGATCTATAGCGTACTATGGGTAGATTCATTTTTCCCACTTTTGATGGGTCATCCAAGAGCACAGCCAAGGCTCGAGTGGAAAAATTAGACATATATTTCCATTTGAACCCAATATCAGAGATTGATGCCAGTAAGATAGCAGTGCTGCACCTTGAAGGTGAAGCACATGGCTGGTGGTTTCATGGCCTATCTACATTAGGGAATGTAGGTGTGACTGCATATGCAGAATTCAACCGAAGGTTGGTAGAAATATTTGACCTAATAAATCTTGAAGCATAGTTTGTTGAGCTAGCTAAGCTCAAGTAGTCAGGAAATACTGAGACTTATATCTCTAAATTTCTGGAACCTTCAGTCATTGTGGCAGACCTGTATACAGCTAGAAGAGTATACATGTTTATTGATGGGCTATCAGAGCCTTTGCATGGGTTGGTGAAATCCACTAGACAAACTATGCTCCAAGATGCCATTGAGAGGGCTAGAGAATTACAAGATGCTTTGCCAAGGGAAAGATATCCATTCCAGCAGAAGCCCCCATTTTAGTCAAAGGGGGAAGATATGAAGGCTCCTCCCCCAAGGGAGAACCTAGGAGAAGGAACTCTTAGTGATGATGTCCGAAGATATTTGAGGAAGAGGAATCTTTTCTTCACTTGCCAAGAACCATGGGCACCTGGGAATTGATGTGATGCAGGAAAGGCACACTATATTAAAGTATTCTATGATAGCAAAGAGGAGGAAGAAGAGGAACCATAAGGTTATATCAGTGTTTTTTCACAAGGAGAGGATCGACCACCAACAGGGGGTGGAAATGGAGCATTTTCTCCCATTAGGGGTGCCCTTGCATCTTTGCAGGGAGTACCCAAGTATCTGACATTGAGAGTTCGAGGCAAAATTCAGGGGTAGTGGGTGTCACTATTGATAGATAGTGGGGCCACCCACAATTTTATTGATGCCCAACTAGTACATAAGTGAGAGATACCCACAGATGATTTTGAAGGATTCTCAGTTTTTGTTCCAGGAAGTAGAACCATGCAGTGTATGAAGTATGTTCCGACATTAAGTGTAACCTTGGGGACATACACATTGACAGATCACTTCTTTGTGGTCGATATTATTGATACCAATGTGGTATTGGAAGTAAAGTGGTTGATAACACTGGGGAAGGTCACCACAGATTGGGAGACCTTGAAGATAGAAAGGACAGATAAGAAGAGAGGTAAGCACCAAATGATATGGGGCATGCACACCTATCCATCTCGGGAAGTCTCCACACATAAGATGGAGGTTGATTTATGGAAAGGAGGAAAGGATAAGGCCTTCTACTCAGATATGAATTTCACTCTAGGCCATTATTCTATGGTATTTGGAGGCATTCCCATAAGGAGGTCACCAAACTGGAAGTTTGTTATAAGATTTCACACAACTAGTAGCACCACTTATAGATCTAGCCAAGAGGGGAGACTCCGATGGGAAAAACACTATGCCGAGGGCCTTTGATTGGTTCAAGGAGGTCATGAGTCCTTTTCCGGTATTGGTAATTCTAGGTTTCACCTAGCCCTTGGTACTAGAATATGATTCTTCAAAGGAGGGCGTTGGCACAGTCTTGGTGTAAGGAGGCCATAACATAGCCTTTGAGAATAAGGAGATACTGCCACATGGGAAGGTGTACTCCATATATGAGAAGGGGTTGTTAGCCGTCATGCATGCATTGGCCAAATGAAGGCAATATTGGATGGGAAACATCTTCCAAGTGAAGATTTACTATCACAATTTTCACTCTTTCCTTTAGAAAAAGAAACTGCGAGAGAGGTAGAAAAAATGGGTTAGTAGGGATCTAGCATATGACTCTGACATTGAATATGTTAAAGAGAGAGGCAAAGAGGTGACAAGTGCCTCATCACAAAAACCAACAACAATAGAATTGATGAGTGTGGATTCAGATTAGGGGTCCTCGCTATTGGTGGAGTATTCCATGGACCACCTCACATGTGAGATAGTTGAAGGGAAAATGATTCATGAGAGGTATAGAGTGATGGATGGGGTCATCTATTACCTAGAATGAGTCTTCTTGACTAGAGATTCTAATCTCAAGAAGAAACTTCTATATGCCAAACATGATTCACCTCTCTCAGGCCACCAAAGTTTCACAAAGACATATTGAGCCATCAGGGAGAGATTATGGTGGAAGGGTCTCAAGGTGGATGTGCTCCAAAATATCAGGAAGTGTGTGGTTTTCCATGGGAATGAAGAAGAAAGAAACCATCATGTAGGGTTGTTACAACCACTTCCTTTTTCAGGAGGTGAATGGGAGAGCCCATCTATGGGCTTAATTACCAGTTGTTCAATAATACATGGTAAGGATTGTATATTTATGTTCATTGATCAACTAAGAGATAATTTAAATTCCTTTGTTATCTATTTACAATGCACTTCTCCACAAGGGACCAAGTTCTCCCTTAGATTTCATGGTTTTCCTAAGACCATATTTCGAGATAGAGATAGCCACTCCCTAGATGGCTTTGGGAAGGAATTATTCCGTTTGGGAGGTACCAAGTTAATACCAAGTACCAGTCATTACCCCCAGACAAATAGGAATACATGAGTAGTAGACAAGTGGCTGGGAAGCTACTTGAAAAACTATGTTATGGGGTGGTAGAGAGCATGGCTACATTGGTTCCACTTGGGGGAATATTGTGGCCATCCAACATTTCCTGTGGAAGTAGGTATGTCTCTATTTTTAGTTCCATATGGTGATGATTCTCTATTAGTTTATGGAGAAAGAAAGGCTCTTAGAGCCAAATGCTGGATCCAAGAGAATCAGGATATATTCCAGGCTCTTAAGGACAAAATTGCTATGGGCCAAAACCTATGGAAGTTATATACAAACCATGGTCAGAAAAAGGGACATTTTGAGGTGGAAAATTTGTTCTTTATCCATCTTCAGCCATGCAAAAAATCTACATTGAAGGAGAAGGGGATTGAGAAGCTTCCTTATAGGCCATACAAAGTGATCCATCTTGTTGGGGGAGTAGCATATGGGTTGGACCTCCCCATTGGGGGTAAGGTCCCAAAAAAATTTCATGTCCCATGCCTCATAAAAGCCATTGGACCACATATAGTTGCCACCATAGACCTCCCAACTCCTTATGATGAGAGTCATTTGGTTTTATCACCAAAGGCTATGTTGGACACTTGGGAAGGGTAGTTAAGGAGCAAGGTTATTGGAGAATATCTGATTCAATGGAGGAAACTATTGGATAAGGATGCTACATGGGAAGGTGAGAAGATACTGTAGCATCCATCCTTGTAGTTTCTTGAGGACAAGCAACATTTGGGAGGGGAGGAATATAATATTCCTAATTAGCTTTTAGTTATTTGGAATATTAAATTTTGTTTTTTTTAATAAAATAGATGAATAAGAGGGTAGAAGGACCCATAAATATCTTTAGTGGGAAGAAAACCACTACTAGTGTGAAAGTGGATCAGTGTTTCTAATTGAATAAATCACCCCTTGGTGTGAATGGGGGTCATTTCATGTGGATGGGGTCAATATTGACCAGATCATCAACGTAGTCATGGAGGTAGTGGAGAGATATTGGAGGAAAATGTAGTCATAATGGAGGAAGTATCCATGAGAGTAGAATATTTAATGAGTGGGACCAAGGGGGGAGAGGCTCACAAAGAATATAAGGAGGGGGATGGCAGCCATAGAAGGCATTCTGAATATTGTTTATGTATGGTCTTTTATGACTTTCTACATGCTTCAACTGTTTAGAAGAGTCAGCTATGTTGTTTAGCACAAGGGTGTTTCTGGGCAGAAATACCACCCTCATCCTCGGGGGACTTCGAGTGCCCATTCAGGGGAGGTTCCTTTTAGCTTCATTCCATCATCTGACATTAGGAAAATCTTCAACCACCTTCAGCAGTGCAATCTCCTTCAGGAATTGTGCAATCCAGGAGATCAGTTTAAGTGGAGGGTTGATAACCTAATTTTATGAGCTTATTTTCCAGTGAGGGGAGAAATCCCTGATCCAGAAAGTCAGTGGGGAGGATTATCAGCTATTTCCTCATCAGATCAGCCACCTCCCAGCAATTACCTAGGTTTAAAGTGTAATTCAGCCCTAGGTGTAATGTTCCCAAATTTTCACATAGCAATTTGGAACATTAGATTTTGCTACTTTCACGTAGAAAAGGAATAAATGGGTAAGGAGGCCCATGAATAATAAAATATAAATAATTTCCAACCTAATAAGGAAGGGGATCACTTAAGGAGCTGAATTTTACACTTAAAAGTGTGAATAGGGGAAAATTAGATGAGGACATAGTCAAGTTTGACTAAGTCAACATGCATTCTTGAGAAGGGAGAGATCACCTAAGTAAACCGGTTCAGTTTGAACAAGGATCAACCTAAGGCACACATATTTAAACTATATTGAAGATCCCTAGTGTGAAAGAGGCATTAGAGGTGGATTAGTTTACCAAGTCAACAACGCAGCCACAAAAGGAGGGAAGCAAGATAGGGTAGCGTAGTTTTGAAAGAGGAAGCTTCATGAAGAAGTCACCTCAACATTGTGTGGGGTCCGGGGTGAGGAGGCTCACCAAAGATAAAATGAAGGCATAGAATCAAAGGGAAATCATTCATGTATTCATATATTTTGTTCTAGAGACCATTTGAATACTTCAACTATTTAGACGGAGTTGCTGCACTGCTTAGTGCAAGGAATTCCTGTAAAGGAATTCCATCCTCTCTTGAGATCAGCTTGCTTAAGGGATCAAAGGGGAGTGATTTGAGCTTCATTTCAGTATTTGTATTGATGCCATTCCTTCACATTCAGCCATAGTGTAGTCTACTTCAGAAAAATTCATCCTTGATGCAGGGGCAGCATCAGCAGTGTTGCACCCTTTGATTTTGTGCTCATCTTATAAGAGGAGGCGCTTATTTCCCTCTGGAAGTTTGTTAGAGAGCCATTTGGCCATATTTATGTATTATTCAGCTCTGATATGTTATATTTAGTCATTTTTAATGCATATTTTCTGTAGAATGCGTTATTTTCTACAGTCCTACCTTTGTACATGCATTTTGCTGGAAATCTTGCCAGGATCCTTGTTTCTACTGTATAAGTGATTAAACCTCCATTTATTTTATGTGTGATTAATATAAGTTTTATATCACACATATTTCTTCATTTTCGATATAAAAACTCATGGGAATTACTCTCTCACTGTATTTAGAAATTTCTATTAAGTAAAGTCATGGGAAATCAGTGTTTTCTAGCCTAGTCACGAAAGAAGAAGATGTTTAATATATCTAGAAGCATTATGTTGATCTGAAATTCATAGCATAGGTCCCCAATGACCTAAGATATTATATACAACCATTTATCCTACTTATTTTTATGCTCATTTCTGAAAACATCCTTTTTAGGGCATAAAATACCCTTTGTCCCCACTGTCTGGATCATGAAATGAAGAAAAAGTTTTTGTTGTAGATTAAAATGGTTTATATGTGTTTATTATGTATATTTTAAGCTTATTCATCATAACAAGACCGTTATACAACTTTTTCATTGCAGAGTTCTAGTTTTATGTCCTGTATTGCTGCATTTCCCCACTCGGGAAGGAGAATATAGGCCAATATATTGTTGAGGTTCTTTCATCTGCTGGTGTCATGTTATTTGTAATCCAATGAGCTTCTCCTCATTTCCATGCTCATGGTTTTCTGAATCTCCACATTGGTAATAACTCAGGTTATTCCCAATAGTGTAGCTGTTCCTTAATCGGGAACATTATAGTGGTATCAAAGTTTCCATCTTGGCTCAGCTTGTGGATTTCAGATCCACTCAGAAGATAAGAAGGATAGGAGAAAACAATTATGGATACTATGATCTTACTCTCATTCATTTTCAGATCCAAGAAGAAAGAAGCAGAGAAATGCATTGAAACTCTAAAATGATTTCAAGGAGGACAGAGCTGCAGTGAAACCTCTAGGTTTCAAGAGGCAGAAAAAGATGCATGCACTTCCTGTTCTCATAGAGGAGGTGAAGAGCAAGGAGACCATTTAGAGCATGAAATCCTGAGTGGCTATTTGGCAGAATACAAGTGCCAACCTAGGGCTTTCAGAAAGACCCTAGATTTTCCTCAATTTATTCAACTGAGAGAAGAGAAAAGACCCTGCAGCCAAAGGGATATTAAAGGCAATAGATTCCTATTTTCCAAATTTTATGGGTCAAATACAGAAAAAACTTGGGCAAGAAAGCTTGAGGCATTCTTCCTACTTCACCCAGTGGAAGAGTGGGAGGCAACAGAAGTTGCAGTGCTGCACCTGGAGGGTGAAGCCAATGCTTGGTGGTTTAGTCACTTAAGCCACACAAGAGTGACTTCTTTTTCTGAGTTCACTCAAGATCTGATCAAAATTTTTGATGAAGAGAGATCAGAGGAGAGAGGGTCCAAACCAACATGGGGAGAGACAAGTACCAGCACTATCACAGCCTTATAAGAGCAGATTTCTACATCAACAGTTGGGGCAACCATTACATTAGAGGGAGGAGCCTTTGCAGCTCAACAAGAGATACCCACATCTCACCAAGTTATGGGAATATTTCCACTTTTACTTATTGCAGAAAATATTTCTAAGAGTTGTGGAAATATGTTTTCATATGGCCTAGGATCAAACATTGTTGCTAGGGTAGAGCAACATTATTGCACTGTGTTGTGCAGATTTTAATGGTTCAAGAAAAAAAACGGAACATCATTCTCATGGACCCCTCATGAGTTGCACAAAACCCTTGAGGTTGAGGTGTGATATTTTGGAGGGAGTCTTGAACATTGAGATGGAGTATGAGGCAACAAATTTACCCTCGAGGAGGGTTACAGCACTATCAAGAGGTAGAAGAAAGGAGGCTTTGCTTCCAGCCCCATTGGATTGTTATGGGTCCAAGATAATCATTTATGAGAGAACTTTTCTTGGAGGTCTCCAAGGAGTTGCATTTCAGCTTCTTATGAAATGCAAAGAGAAAGGTTTGATATGGGAGGGTGGTAGATCTCATTGGAGGAATGCCAAGATGGAGAAAGGTAGGAGGCATCCACATGAAGTTGAGTGGATGTGGATGGGAGAAAAGAGGTTGGTAAGCCTCTTGCAAGTCTATGACACTGGGGAACAAGAAGCAATGCTGTGTTGGCTACTCTTGAGAGAGTTTGGTCAACCTATGACATGTCCTTTTCCATGGAGTGAGAAGAGGAAGGAAGATTGGCTGGATAATTTTATCATGGGGCAGAAAGGATTGTGGATGCACTATGATGATGTGATCATTATGTTTTCACCACATCGGTCGTATGATGGAGGTATGGTAAGGTAGCAAGGTCATTTGTTGCTTTGGAGGATTGGGAGAGAGTAAGGGAAAAATTGCTCTCACACTTGGCATGATGCTACAAGAGTAAGGAATGACACTAGCATAGTGCAAAGAGCATCCCCTCCATCTTGGGAGGATCTCTACATGTACAAAAAAAAATTTGGAAGAGTCTTTGACACAATCTATGTCAAAGAATTGAGCTTTGAGAAGACAATAGAATTACTCCAAGGGCTAGCAGTGTTGTCACTTAGGAGCTTGGATTACTTTTCGAAGTGTTCCCAAGACCAATTCACAAGCAATGCATCATGGGAGCATGTAGAAGATGGGCATTAGGTAGTAGTGGATGAAAGTATCCCTTACTATGTTTTGACCTTCTTGGCTTGGGTTCACAAGCACAAGGAGAAAGATCTACATGCAACATTTGTGGACTTTACCTCCATGAATTTTTGTGCATACCATCATTAAATGGAGGAGTTCACTTCAGAGGGATTTCAATTGAATGTATATCAGCATATGGAGAGATGCATAGCCTAGAAGATGAAGAAAAGGTTGGCACAACCACTTCCCTACTCACTTGCAGCAAGGGAGAATTGGCACTTGAGCCATTTCAGCTCAATGACCGAAGTACATGATGGAGGAGGTAAACTTTTGTTTTGTATTTTATACTTCCTTATCTATATGAGCAGCATATCATACCAAGAAGGGTATTTACTTATTGCATATTATATTGTTATGTACTTGAGGCCACTTGCAGTGTTTATGATGGCCATTCTATTTGTGGATTGTGGGGGAAAGCCACATGGTTTTCAGTGTGCATCATTGGCACCAAATTATGCTTTCATGATTTCATTTTGTAAAATGGATGTGGCAGAAAACAAGTGGCTGAAACGACACATGTTGCATTATGTATTGAGGCAGCCAAAGAATGCCCTGCGTTGGTTCCATGTTCGGGATTATGTTCTACCTCCTTGTTTTCATATGTTTATGCTTCCATATTATGCTGCTAAAACATTGATTATAGGAAGCACCATTGGAGGAGTGGCACAAGAGTTGAAGAGGCCCAATGAAAATATGATTCTTCACATTACACATGCTGCATATTTCAGAAATAACAGTGGGCAGACCTTGGTTTCCATACTATACATATTGCCTTCAAATGAGAGGACTCATTTGGGAGTTTTGAGTTCTTTGAGGAGACACCTCATGGGTGTTGGATTTGATGGGGTGGCTTTGGTCTTCCTTTAAGACTATTATATTTCAGTCATATATCAGCAGCAGCCCCATATATATCATAGGTGGAGAGAAAAAAAACAAGAGATGTACATTTTGACTCTACATAGTCAGCCATGCATCCCACCTTCTTTACATCAGCTCAAGGTGGAAGAGATTCTTCATGAGTTGCCATCCTGGAGGGTGACTCATTTTGTTTGGTTGATAGCTTGGGGAGGAGAGATTAAAATGGGGATGATGAATCCCAATCTATATCATCCCTCATGCTTCAAGAGTACCTACAAATAGCTCATTTTTGCTTCCATGGATGTTTCATTATCACACAACGTTAGCTATTTGGGATGTTCCCCAATAGATGGCTTGCACACTTGGAAGGGGCAACTTGGAGATATATTGATGATACAACACCTTGATCCTTGGAGGATTTCATCTTATGAGGTTGTCGTAGGGGAGAAGAGGGTGCTCTTCAGTCCTATCCTCACAGTTGCTTGAGGACAAGCAACATTTGGGAGGCGAGGATTGTAATGTTTCCAAATTTGCACATAGCAATTTGGAATATTAGATTTTGCTACTTTCACTTAGAAAAGGAATCACTGGGTAAGGAGGCCCATGAATAATAAAATATTAATAATTTCCACCTTAATAAGGAAGGGTATCACTTTAGGAGCTTAATTTTAAACTTACAAGTGTGAATAGGGGCAAATTAGATGAGGACATAGTCAAGTTTGACTAAGTCAACATGCATTCTTGAGAAGGGAGAGATCGCCTAAGTAAACCAGTTCAATGTGAACAAGGATCAGCCTAAGGCACACATATGTAAACTATATTGAAGATCCCTCATGTGAAACAGGCATTATAGGTGGATTAGTTTTCCAAGTCAACAACGCAACCACAAAAGGAGGGAAGCAAGCTAGGGCAGTGTAGTTTTGGAAGAGGAAGCTTCATGAAGAAGTCACCTAAACATTGTGTGGGGTCTGGGGTGAGGAGGATCACCAAAGATAAAAGGAAGGCATATCATCAAAGAGAAATCATTCATGTATTAAGATATTTTGGTCTAGGGACCATTTTCATACTTCAGCTATTTAGCCAGAGTTGTTGCACTTCTTAGTGCAAGGAATTCCTATGCAAGAATTCCATCCTCTCTTGAGATCAATTTGATTAAGGGATCAAAGGGGAGTGATTTGAGCTTCATTTAAGTATTTTTCTTGAGGCTATTCCTTCAAATTCAGCCACAACACAGTCTACTTTAGAAAACTGCGTCCTTGATGTAGGGGCAGTAGCAACAGTGTTGCACCCTTTGATTTTGTGCTCATCTTGTAAGAGGAGGCCCTTATTTCCCTTCAGAATTTTGTTAGAGAGGAATTTGGCCATATTTTCGTATTATTCATCTCTTATATGTTATATTCAGTCATTTTTAATGCATATTTATTGTAGACTGTGTTATTTTCTGCAGTCCTACCTTTGTACATGCATTTTGCTAGAAATCTTGTCGGGAGCCTTGTTTCTACTGTATAAGTGATTAAAACTCCATTTATTTGTTGTGTGATTAATATAAGTTGTATATCAAACCTCTTTCTTCATTTTCTGTAGAAACCCTCATGGGAATTACGCTCTCACTGTATTCAGAAATTTTTGTTTAGTAAAGTCATGGGAAATCAGTGTTTTCTAGCCTAGTCGGGAAAGGAGGACATGTTTGATATAGCTAGAAGCATTATTTTGAGCTTAAATTCGGAGCATAGGTCCTGTATGACCTAATATATCATATTCAGCCGTTTCCCCTGCTTATTTTTATGCTAATTTCTAAAAAAATCCCTTTTATGGCATAAAATACCCTTTTCCCCCACTCTGCGGATCATGAAATGAAGCACAAGTTGTTTTTGTGGATGAAAATGGTGTATATGTGTTTCTTATGTATATTTTAAGCTTATTAATCATAACAAGACCATTATACAACTTGTTCATTTCAGAGTTCCAGTTTTATGTCCTGTATTGCTGCATTTCCCCACCCGAGAAGGAGAATATAGGCCAATATATTGCTGAGGTTCTTTCATCTGATGGTGTGATTTTATTTGAAATCCAATGAGCTGCTCTTAATTTCCATTCTCATGGTTTTCTGAAGCTCCACATTGGTAATAACTCAGGTTATTCCCAATAGTGTAGTTGTTCCTTAATCAGGAACATTACACTGGGGCTGCATTTTTCAAATTTTGTATTTCCAGAAAATAATTCTAGGTTATCTTGGAATTGTGATAGAAATACCTGATATTTGATCCCGACATTTTATCAGTAGTATATCAACAAATCTATTCACTCCTAGTTTCTAGCAGTAGTTATTTCCAATATGATTGCGTAGTCATGGCCCCCAACAGTTTATGTAGAAACAATTTCTCATGTATTTATGTATAGGGTCATTTTAGGATTTTTTTAGCTAGCTTGAGTGTCTTTTCCTCAAGATATTATACTTCATTTTCTGCTATCATATATAAAGAAATGGCTCAATGATTTTCTCATGTTTTGATGTATTGATATTTACTCCATTTTCCAGTTTTATGTTCAATATTCCCATTTTTCCTAATTTGTAATATTACCTGAAGAATATATGATTCATCATTTATTTCTAGCGAGAATAATTTATTTGAGGAAAATAAATAGCCTATTTTCGTCACTGAAGAAGATCAGTTTTCTGCAGAAACTTGTGCACCGGACGATCAACAATATGTCTTGTCAAATGACAACATGCTATCAATGAAAATGGAAGATTATAAGAGGGGATATTAGAATTCTCTTTCTCAATTGGAAAGATAGTATGGTTTGAGGAGTAGTCATGTTCCTATAACCTCCAATGAGAAAAAATAAAATGCTCAAGTAGATGCTCATCATAAAGAAACCGTTGCTCCAAATCAAAGAAAAGACAAAGGAACTGTTGTTCCTCATCATGCTAAAGTCAATGAAGAATCCACCAGCAGTCAAAAAAAGGATAAAGAAGTCCAATATGGAGGACATAAGAAAGATATTTTACACAAAGATCAGCCTGAGAATAATATGCACCATTGAAAGAGGTAGAAAAACATTCTTCTCATTTTAGTCTTGAAAACAAAGTTGCCAAATTGAAAGTATCCATTCCTATAACTGAAATAGTCAAGAATTATCAATTTAAAGTTCAAGTATCTAAGTTTCTTAGAGTGGATCAGATGTTCGACATCGTTAATGTGAGTGATGATCACCCGAAACTTTTATTTGGTCCTGATGTTGATGGTGGTCTAGAAGATAGTGAGGTCCCTCCATTTTATCTAAGCCTCAAAATCCATGATTTTATCCTCCATAACACCATGCTTGATTCTGGAGTCTCTCATAAATTCATACCCAAGGCCATTATGGATAGCTTAGGCTTGGATATCAGAAGACCTTACCATGATCTTTATTCATTCGATTCAAGGAGGGTAAAATGTCACTTGGCCTCATTAAAGATGTAGTGGTGTCTTTAGAGAAAATCCTGGCCAAGAATGTCCTCATGGATGTTTTTTTGGCTTATATACCCCCCAAATATGGAATTTTTCTCTCCTGGTCATGGGGAGCAAAGCTTAGAGGTACCTTGTAGCTTGACTTTTCATATGCTACAATTCCCATCTTTTGGAAACTCAGAAAACTATACCGAAAATTAAAATGAAGTACATGATCAGTAGCATAGAAAAGCATAATATTCATCACATACATGTTTTCCACACATATTTAGAGTCCTTTATCATATTTAGTGATGAATTTTCAACATCTTCCGAAGTTTTGATTGAAGAGAAAGTAAAAAATTTTGAGTCTTCAAATTATGTTTTAGAAATTGCAAATGTAGAAATTCAAGAAAGGATGCCAAGGGGTTTGGAACCAAGCACATAATCCCAAAAGAGAGATGAAATAGTGAAAGAAAAAAAAAATTGGTACAACAAAAATCTCTCAAGCAGCAAGTAAATTTCAGTCATCCGATTTGCAACTTCCTAATTAAGAAAGTAGTATGTGGACCATGGACTTCGATGGAGCCTCAGGAAAGGAAGGGGATGGAATTGGAGTGTGGATTCACAACCTAATAAATCAGTCACTAAAAATTCCTCCCAATTTTCGAATGTCCTCTTATAATATATGTTTCAAATGTTTGAAAAATGAAGCTGAGTATGCGTCTTTGATAGCCAGTTTGAAAATTGTCAAGAAGTTAGGTGCCAAGTAAATTTCTGTGTGTGGTGACTCTGAGCTAGTGATAAAATAAGTCAAAGGGGAATACCAGGACAATAATCCAAGGATGCGAGCTTACTGAAATGCAGTGTTAGATATCCTCAAGACCTTCACCGAGTATACTTTGTCATTGATCCCAAGGGACAACAATGTTATTACTGATTCTCTTGCTAATTTGGCCATGATGTTTAAAATTTCATTGTATCCTAATAATAAGTATGAAGTTAATGTAAAAAATCTCCCTATTGTTGCAGATAATGTTTAGTATTGGCCGGTCTTTGAAGATGATAAACATATCAACAACTTCTTACAGAAGGAAGAGGAATTTGTGAATTCACAAATGGATAACCAATACTATGAAGATGACCAATAATTCCATGCAGCAGAGATGCAAGTGCATCAGCTGAAAGACAACTCGATTTTAAGAGGTTTAGTGCCTTTGGAGGAGCTTTTTTATCAAGACAATGTTGCACACAAAATGACCATGCTACCAATAGAAGTGGGAGTGGAAGATATTAATCTTAGCACTCCGGAAAAGCCAAAGATGGTCAAGATTTCAAAGTCCTTGAGCACAGAAATGAGAGATAAGTACGAAACACTTATGCCTTAGTTTGCTAATGTAGTTGCTTCTAAATATTATGATTTGGAAGTGTACGATAAGAGTATAATCGAGCATACAATTCCCTTTAAGCCAGATTAGAAACCTTTATGCTAGAAGATAAGGAGAATGAATCCCAAGTTGTTGCCCTCCATTAAAAAATATGTAAATAGATTATTTACTGCTACTATTATTTTTCAACTTCACTTTTGAAATTGGATGTCTTATTTAGTGCCAGTGAGAAAGAAGAAAAGAGAGGTTCGTTTGTGTATATATTTCAGAAATATGAATAAAGTGTCGTTGAAAGAAAATTACCCATTTCCAAATATGGACCATATTTTGCAAAGGGTAGTTGGATCTTCTAGAATTTCATTGTTGGACGGATACTCCAGGTCTAATCAGATTTTATTCCACCCAGATGATCAAGAAAAGATAATCTTTACAACACCATGGGGAACCTTCATGTATTGCAAAATTCCTTTCGGATTGAAGAATGCATGGGAAAGTTTTCAATGAGCAATGGATATATATTTCGCCAATGAAAAGGATGTATTTTTGGTCATCTATCTTGATGAAATCACTCTTTTTTCCAAGACAGATGAGAAACACTTACAACACTTGAAAACAATTTTTTAGATATGTAGAAAGTTTGGCATATCGCTGAACCCAAAGAAGATAATTTTCGCAATGGAGAAAGGTAAATTGCTAGGCCATATCATATGAAAATATGGAATTAGGATAGATACTTCAAGGATTGAAGCAATTCATACCTTGAACTATCCTAGGAGAAAAAGGGAAATTCAGTCGTTCAATGGAAAAATCAAAATTTGAAGAAGGTTTTTCCCCAATCTTTTTGAACACTCGAGGAAAATTACTGACATTCTGAAGAAAGATAGTGAAGTAAAATGATCTGAAGAGGTGAATAGGTCTTTCAATCAAGTTAAATTTTCTTAATATCATGCTCCTTTCCTTATTAGTCCATATTACACACTTGATTTCATCATTTTTTCATTTTCTTTGAAGCACACTCTAGTTTTTGTCCTTATGCAAACTAAAAATCAGAACATGAAGCAGCCCATTTCCTTCTTCAGTAGAACCATAAGAGATGCAGCCTTGAAGTATAACATCACTGAGAAACATGCCTTGGAATTATTCAAAGCATTAAAGGATGTCCGTTTATGTATTCTCCACTCTCATGTCATTGTGAATGTCCCAAACATTGTTGTCAAAGAATTTCTTACACAGAATGATCCTGTAGGGAGGTGAGGCAAATGGATCGTTGCTATGTTGGAGTATGACTTGGAAATCAAGCCTACAAATCTGATCAAGGGACAAGGTCTGTCAAATATTATGACGGATTCAAATCTACATGCTTTGCACATTAATTTTATCACTGCATTATCTAAGGAGTAAGAGGCTGAAACATTACCTGAGGTATCTGAAATTTTTTCTTCATCACCTTGGTATGCTGATATAGTATATATTTTTCAATACTTCAATCATCCTCCCTACTTGCCAAGTCATAAATCTAGATCTTTGAAGTTGACAGCTCTCAAGTATTGCATCCTTAACAGTGTTTTGTATTGGAAATATCTGGGCGGATTGTTGTTGAATTGTTTGGTTGAAGGATAATTTGAAAAAGTGATGAGTGACTTTCATAAAGGCGACAGTGGCGGTCATATTTATTGGAAGACTACAACAAACAAGATCTTTAGGGTGGGTTTTTATTTTCCATTTCTATTTTTTGATGTCTATAAAATGGTCATGAGCTGTCATGAATGTCAAATCTTTTACGGAAATAGAATGATCTTGAATCTTCCCTTAAAACCAATTGAAGTGCAAGCGTCATTCCCACAATGGGGACTTGAATTCATTGGTGAGATCCATCCTCCATCATCAGCCCAACATAAGTGGATACTCACTACCATAGATTACTTCACTAAATGGATTGAAGCCATCCCCACAAGGCAAGCTACTAACACTATCATTATTTGGTTTTTAGAGAACAATATTCTATCTCGTTTTGGTTGTCCATTAAAAATCATTACTAACAATGCATATGCCTTTAAGTCCAAGAAAATTATTGACTTTTGTGACAAGTATCACATTACGCTTGGTCATTCTACAACATACTATCCTCAAGGCAACGGGCTGGCTGAATTGTCAAATAAACCTTTAGTGAACATAATCAAGAACAAGAGAAATTGGCACAAAAATCTTACTAATTCTCTATGGGTGGACATAGTTAGCATGAAGATATCAATCAATATGTCACCTTTCCAGCTTGTGTATGCTGTTGACACAATGTTCTCTAATTCTTTAGTTGTAGCAATGATGAATATTCTACAAGAGATCGACAATGAACCAAATTATATCCAACGAATAATTAGCCAAATGATTAATCTATAATAGTCAAGAGATGATTTTTTCAGTCAAACTTCAAAGCTTCAATATAAAATCAAAAATATTTATGATAAGAAGACCAAAGCTAAGGATTTTAAGCTTGGAGATGCTGTTCTTCACTGGGATGCCTGGAATAAAGAAAAAGGTAAGCACAATAAATTTGATAATCTATGGAAAGTTCCTAACAATATAAATTCATTCAGAGGTAATAAGGCATTTTTATTAGAGGATCTTGAAGGGCAAGAAGTTTTGGGAGGACCAATCAATGGTAGGTTCTGCAAACATTACCTTACTTGATCATTCAAGAGGAGATCCACTTTAATTATACATATAATTTCAATTTAATGTCCAAGAATAAGAAATCTATTGCAGAAGTTTGAATCCTGAGGAGAAGGCCATGAGACTTCTACATTCAGTTCATGTTTTCTTTCAAATAGTTCAAAAAGTTTCAATGAGTTGTCAAATCAGATTCAACTCAATTTTTTTTTTAGTCAAATTCATTTCTAGATTTATTTCATCATTTCAAGTTTGTTAATTTTTTTCCAATTTCCATTGCCCAATGGTAAGGCTACCTGATCTACAGTGTTCTTGACACCTCCTGAAGGAGTTTCCATCCCCAGCTAGAGCCAATGTTAGTGTCAAATTTAAGTGATCAAACATACTCTTTCAGTTAATTTGCTAGTAGTCATAGGTTAAAATTTTTGGTCTTTTCAAACAAGTTTTCAAAATAAATTTTGGTCACTGAAGGAGTCTACGTCAGAAATGCTACTCCC
The DNA here is from genome assembly GCA_034641835.2 of Pinus albicaulis. NCBI lineage: Eukaryota > Viridiplantae > Streptophyta > Pinopsida > Pinales > Pinaceae > Pinus > Pinus albicaulis. Next base: position 413,008,034 of record CM076582.1, on the reverse strand, counting down.
TTCATCATATCCATGGTCATCATCACCTCAAAGGTCATTCCATTCATTTTCATCTATAAGTCTTAGATCATTCACACTATCTCATCTAGGTCTATTGTCTAGGTATTATTGTTTTTCCTTTGAAAAGTCTAATTTTTCATGAAAGAAGGCAAAAAATCCTTCATTTCACTCATAAGATTTCTAAGGGGAGTTATCATACTTAGAGGAAAAAATGAGACAAGTTGTCTTATTCCAAATTTTTTTTTAATATCAAAGAATTTCAAAAGGAAAAATTTTCTTCATATGTTATTGTTTTCACTAGAGAACAAAAAGTCATTTCAAAGCTTATAAAAGGAAAAAAATAGGCTTATCCAAACTCATTATTCTCTTTTCATGTGTGGTAGAGCTCCTCTCTTACATACATTTGACTCCATAGTGGTCAAGGGTTTCAACAAAGGAAAGAAAACTACTAAAAAACTAGTTTATTATGCATCTTTTGGCCTTTATTACACATCCAAAGAAGCTATGACAGATCTGGAGCACAGTTGTTATGCATCCACAATAGTTTGTTACACATGCTGGAATTGTGTTACACATCAGCTGTAGTTGTTTTGCGTCCAGAAAGAAAATTGTTACGCATATGGAAAGTGTTGAGTTTAGGGTATTTTGGCTCCAAAACTATTCAAACAAGTTCAAGGCTCATTGACATTAGTTTTTTAAGCTATTACAATAGTAAGCTTCTCATACCCTCATGTGGTCAATTTATCAATCATACTGTTGATTTTCATGCTGACTTTGTTCTCCATTATATTTTCACTTCTTCTCATCATTTAAATATTCTAGTGAACCAAACCATAACCCTCCCATATAACACTATCCAACACCTCCTACATAAATCATACTATCATTCCCCACCATCCATACCCTTACTAAGAACCATTTTCACCAAAACCTAATTTCTAGCTAGTTTTGAAGTGCTAACTAGGAAATTCTTGTGTTTCCCTCATTTGACCACCTTTATCACATCCATTTCAGCCGATTTCACTCATATCATGGAGCCAACATGAAACCCTATCTCTTGAATTTATTGCAGAATTTTTCTTGGCTTCAAAACCGTTCATCTCACCCTCTAAGCCTATTTCATCCGTATACTTTGTTTTTCCAAATTACACTATACATATACATTTCATCTACATAGTAGGGTTTCATATTTTCACTGATAGAAAATATGGAGAGTGAGAATAAAATCCTCAAGGGAGGGTGCCACATCATATTTGAACCCTCCACCATGCAAGAAATAATTGATTCACCCTTTGCCAAAAGATGCTTTGAGAAGACTAGATGTTTGAGGTTTTGTGGGAAGATCATGGAGGGAGGATATGATCTTCAACTTAAAAGATTATTTTCCTTTAATATCAACATCAAAAATGCCTCCATTGCAGGTGTGGCATTTAACCTATCATTAGATGTGATCTCTTCAGCAACTAGTATACGTAGTCATGGGCAGAAGTGGTTTAAGAGCATGGGCATAGAGCTTGAAGATTAAAAGCTATTTCTCAAGCCTCATGATAGAGAGAAACCAGAGTACATATTCCCTTTTAGATACCTCCTTAATAAATATGCTCCTTTGATGAGGTTAATAATGAAGTATTTCACATGTGAAGTGATATTTTCTAGTTTTTTTAGGTACCATATCAAACTGTTGATGCAATTCACCTCTACCAAATAACTTGATTTGCCATGTTACCTGTACAAAATTTTGGTTAGAATGATTGAGAAGGTTCAGAGAAGAAACCAAGATCATTTCCCATGTATTTTCCACCATGGTTTGATCAAAATAATTGTGTTTCATCACCTTTCATCCATCAACATGACTTTGGAAACCTTCATGGAGAAAGTAGCAGCAATGTCCACCACTAGTCCTCCTGTCATGCCCACCAAACCATCACCATCACTGTCATCACAGGAAATGGAGGTTGGATCTTCCAGCATTAAAATTCATATTTCAAAGACACCTAGGTTTGTTTAGTTTATTCATAGCTATGAGAAGGGAAAGAGAAAGGTATTTGCGCAAAAATCTATCAAAAGTGTACCTACACTTGACACTATTGTTAAGCAAAGTGAAAGAGAGGAGCAATCTCCCATGCATCAAGATGAAACACCTTTGTGCCAACATAGTGAACCAACGTCAGTGGAGGTTGAGATAGCAAAGCAGGTTGAGTTCAAATTAGCTAAGGAGATTATTAGGGAGAAGGATGAGGAGATAGTAGAGCTTAGGAATTTTTTTTCCATTGAAAATTCTCAAATCACTTTCCTTCAGCAAGAGAATTGGCAATTGAAGGTAAAGTAGATGATACAAAACAAACCTAAGCCCAACCTAGAGGTAGAAGAAGGTAAAGGTAAGAAAATCATAAGTTTTTATGAAATGCAGGACATGGAGACTGAAACACAACCTAAAAGGCCAAAGACAATATGCATTAAGAGGGCACTGGAGCTAGAAGGACAACCAGCTCATTCACCTGAAGAGTTGAACTTTGATGAGCTAATAGCTATGGATATCAATCGATACAGACAAATCTACTAGGGAAGGGTAAATTAACATTTGGAGAAGCTCTTGAAGAGAGCTAAGAGAGACAACAACCTCCAAAGACACATGCCAAATCACTATCGCACCAGAAATAGGATTTCACAAATAAGGCTAAAACAGGTGAAGAAAAGGCTAAAAAAAACTCAAATCAAGCTTCCTTGGTTATTTAGACCATCACTCACAGGTGATACAAAACCAATTTTTAGAATTTTTGAATACTTTTGGTATTTTTTGTGATTTTTGCACAAATTTGGATTTCCTCCTCACAGACGCGTAACAAAAATTTATTACGCTTGTTTTAGGGGCATATAAATGATGATTGGCTTATATGGATGGATTCATTTTGATGAGTACATCACATATCAGGAACCATTTTTGCATGAAAGATTTATTTTTTTAGAAAAAGACAAAAAACCACTCATTTTCTAGGCTTTTGCCACATTTTTGGAGGCCTTGTTACACATCTGGATTAAACTTGGGAGAATGAACTTTGGAGGCCTTACCATGGGTTATTTTGAAAATTAAAGATTTTCTGGAAACTACACACACAGGGCTAGTTGACCTATCTTCCATAATTGGATTTGGACTCCTAAAAGTGCCTCAAAAATGGCTTCAAAATTCTATTATGCATATGTAAAATTTAGTTATGCATCTGTCAGAAAGTGTTACACATCTGCGTAGGATTCCTCATGACATTTTTTAAGCTAAAAAAAATGTCTGAATTTTGAGTTGCTTCTATATTATGAGTTGGAATTAGAGTAATTGAGTTTTTTTTTCTTATTATCATGAGGGAACATGTAATTTAATGCGGGAAACACACACTCCTAGTTCATAGCTTAATTTTAGGTAATGGTTTCTAACCTCCCTATAATCTAGAAAATGACTCATCTCATGTATTTATGATTCATGTTAGATGGGATTTTGACCCTATGAGGTGTCATAGTTCATATTTTTCTATAATTACACTCTCTTTAGTCTTTTTTTGGGTTGGATAGTCCTATTTTGCAATGGAGCTATTGTAACAACATTTTGGAATGAAATCAAAGACAGTCTTGCAGAACTTGTGTCGAGAATCTCGTGGTATGAATTTGACCCTTTGTTCCTCCTTATTATGTTTATCTATTCATGTTAAATTATATATTTTCCTCTTTCAAATACATGTTTCCATGTGTTTATCTTGTAAGTTTATAAGCAGAAATCATGTTTGTTCATGCTATGTTTTAGAGAAGGTTTACATGATATGTCTATTTTCTTCTAAATCAATGAATTCACCTCAGTGCTCATTCAGAATTTCTATAACTTCATCCTATACTCAATGACCAATTAAACATGGTTTAAAGCTGCATATCTGGCCTCACACATTCTCTGCAAATTGACCTTGGAATTCAAACCGAAAAACCCTACACCTAGCCTCCTCACTGACATTCCTATCTAGCACTTAAAACATCAAAAAAAATTCTTGTTTACTGAGCTTACATACCTAGCCTAATATCAATATATATCCATTCATTCCATTGAATGCAAAGTGACAAAGAGAGAGCCCTCTTTGGTCCTAGTAGGGCTAGATACTTCACTTAAAGCCTGGTCTGTGGTTACCTTTCTTAAATCCCAATCTCAGCCTTGGGAAGTTGGGGGAGTGATAACATAGTAAATTTTGTATTTTCTGTCTTTAGGATGCACTAAGACTTGATTGTAACCAGAAAAAACCATCTAATAAATAAATATCGTTGCATCCCACCAGCTTCTGCAAAATGTGATCCATTTTAGGAAGAGGGTAGTTATTTTTCCGAGAAACTTTATTTAGATTTATAAAGTCAACACATAGTCTAATTTCTCCAGTGTTTTTCCTAGTTCGAACTAAGTTTGACACCCATTTAGAATACCTTAATGGAACAATAATCTTGGAAGCATACATATGTTTTACTTCCTTTTCAATTAGGGGCGTAAGCATTGGGTTGATTCTCTTAAGTTTCTACTTAAAAGGCTTTTGGTCTAGTTTAATAGGAATAATATGTTGCATAATTTTGGTGTTATAATATTTCAAATCCTCATAACTCTATGAAAAATACATCTATGAATTTTTTGAACAAGTTTATGTATTTCTGAATTTCAGCGGGGGGTAAAGATTTAGATATTTTAACCATTTTTGGTTCATGTTTAGTTCCTATATTACAGTCTTCAACTTCATCTCTAGTATGTTAAATTTTAGGATTTTTGGCCACATCACTAAAATCAAATAACTCCTCTAATGGGACTAACCCTCTAGGAAAAACATTTTTTTTTAATTGTAATATTTCTAATTATTCTTGATCTTTATCTATTTCATTTAATTGTATGTTATTAACACTCTTATCTACATAATTTTCCATATCACAATCCATATCTATATTGGCACAATCAAATTCATCTTTTGATTGTAAAAAAATTTCAATTTGTTCATCATTTCCAAAGAGTTTCCAATATCTAATGTTATATGGGGCTGTTAGTTTGTTTTTAACTTTAAGGATGTACTGGTGACTTTGATGGTATGAAATTTTGTAGGTACTACTAGAAGTAGCCAGACTATCAGCTAGGATGTTTAAGACTTCTAGGGATTACAGAGAAGTCGTACTCAACAAAAAATTCAAGAAAATACAGAAAATAATTTTTATAAGTGCTTAATTTTGGATGTTTTTCTAAATATTCCCCTTTGATTTGATTGATTATCAATTTTGAATCTCCATGAACTGAAATTATCTTATCACCCAACCTTTTAAAAAATTGTAATCCTAATATTAAGGCTTCATATTCAGCTATGTTGTTGGTGCATTGAAATTTCAGCTTATATGAATGACCTTCAGATTTATTAGTTTCTGAATTTTAAATTCATACAACTGCTCCATATCCTTCGTTACTGACAGCCCCATGAAAATCCATATTCCATAAAGGTTCATTTTGGGTATCATGTTCTAGTATATCTATTTTTTTCTTCAATTTTGCACAAATCAGTTTCTAAATTTTTGATTTGTTCTTCCACGCCTCCATCATTGTAAAAAATCAAAGAATCAAGGTCCTAATGAACTAAATATAAGGGATAATTGTGTTTTTTTTCTTGACTACTGACTGTTGAGGCTCAAGACTGTCTCTATTTGGACATCTATTTCACTACTTTTCCTTCCTTTTTGACAAAATCCATAAGCTCAATCAATGCCAATTAGTACATTTTTAGGCTGAGAAGGTATTTAAATGATCTCTCTTTTATATTTTAATGTTGCTTATTTGAATAATTTTTTTATTTAGATACAAAATTCATGCAATTTTGTAGCTAATCTATGTTTCTACAACTACTGACATTGTTTGATAGGTTCCAAAGAAGAAACAGAGGAGTGAAGTACATGGGTAGTTTTGAAATGATCCACTCATGGATTTTATCCTACTTACCTATCCAAGATAGAGAAGAATAGTGCCTAAAATCAGGGTCAAAGCATCAATCAAGGGGAGGGCCAAGACAAGCGGGCAAGAAGTTGAAAGCTTCACGATTATCTCTCCACGTAGAAAATCGTGAAAGATATGAAGACTGCTATTCTACTTAGAATTATATTCCTAGTTAAATTAGTCTTTTTAGGCGAGACCACCTCAAACATTTAATTTGACTATGTTATAAATATCGAGTTTTTTTAACCGGAAATAAGTTGGAATGTAATTGTAATATTGTTATACATTAAACTCTGTTTTCATAAATTCATGGAGAATGCATGTTCAGAATCACCAATGCCTAATTAGTTGTAAGTGAATTTAGAACCATTTTGTTGTAGAGGACTGCTACACAGAAGAGGTTTAGTAGTTTAATCTTCTGTTGTTTCGTAGTTTAATTCTTCTTGATTTCCACATAGTAATTGTTGTGTATTTCGCATATGTAAATGTTGTGTTGCTTTGTTTTCCTAAAACACGTCGATAGCATAACTCTGTCAGCATTTGAATTTCGTACAATAAAACCTTTCTTGAATTCTCTTACACAATAGATATATGCTTCATTTTCGTTTCATATATTAGATATGCATTCTATTTTTGCACAATAGGAACATAGTATGTTTTCCTTCCTTATTTCAAATAGCTTCTAAATTTTCTTAGCATAGTTACTTAGATTTAATACTGTTGATTCAATATTTCTTATTGTAGAACTTAGTTAATATTAAAATAGATGCTACGTTTTCATAGAGATAATTTAGATAGATGTTTCATTTTGTAGATAAAAAAATATTTTTGATACATTTAGTTTGATAGATTTAGAGATAATTTAGATTAATGTTTTGTTTAGATTAAGCTATGGTTTGATTAAATGTTTTTTTTAATCAATTAAAATTTCGAAGTAATTTAGATAGATGTTTTAGAAGTAGTTTTATCATAGTTGTCGGCATATATTAACTTAATATAGCTTAATATTATCACTTCGATTGATTTATTTTCATGCAATATGAATTTATCATAGATCAATTTTCTTTCTTAGAAAAACACTTCCTTTTCTTCATTCTTCGAAGTTTTATCATTCATTAATTAGAATATTTTCTTTAAGATCAATCTATAGATTAAATTCCTTTCTTAAATTAATATTAAAAATTTCCTTTTCTTCCTTCTTAATTTTATTTTTCAAGCGTCAAAATTCTTCTCTAGGTGTGATTACTTTCTAGTTACTATATTGTTTTTTTCATAAAAACCAAAACATACAAAAAGATTAATGTTTCTTCTTGTTTCTAGTTTCCTTGAAGTTAATTGTTCCATTTTAGACAATATAAAGTATAATTTTTCTTTAAAGTTTTGATAGTTAAAATTAGACTTTATTTCAAAAATTATTTCTTAGTTTCTCAATTTCATTAAGATACTCAAAATAAATATGAAATCCTAAAAACAACATATAAAACCAACACAACGAATTAAGTAAGAAAATGATTCTAGCATATATAGTTCTCCTGCACTTCATAAGATTACTAACTCCGGTCGATAATTTATGATAGAAATTTAAGACATTAAATTGACTAAACATTTTGGCATCGTTGCTGGGGAAGTGTAATCAGGAGCCTTATCTCTTAAATCTAAAAAAACAAAAATGACATGCGTAGATAAAGAGATTATAGGGGTATATTTGTAGCTAGATGTAGAAGTTTGATCCCAGAAATGCCACTCACTCCATGAAGACCTCGTAGTGCAACATCATCATCTCAAACTCATTTTCCATTCGTAGCAGTAAGACATAGAATTCCTGAAGTCTTAAGATCAAAAATTCAGCCTAGAGACTCTCCAACTTCATCAACTGAATCAGTTCTAGAACAATAAGACCCTAGATATCCAACAGAAGGAGTAATATTTTTAATCTCTGCAGGAGAAAAAATCTTAGCCTAAGAGCTAGAAATCCCTAGTGAAGAGGAGGAAGAAATATTCTTCAATATACCTTAGATAGAGGAACCAAAATAGGAACAAACAACTCCAAATTTAGAAACCTATATTAGTTCTAAGGAATCTACAATGGCTAGAGAAGGAGAAGGAGAAGGAGAAGGAGAAGGAGAAGTACACAATTTGAATGGTGAAACATTAAGACTAGGAGGAGGTATACCTAAGATTGGAGAAGGTAGAAGAGGTGGAGGAAATAGAGGTGGATGAGATGGAGGATGGGGAAGAGGAAGAGGTGAAGAAAATAGAGAAGAACCTATTGGATTTCCTATATTAGATGAGGATGCAATTGCTACAATGAAAAATATCTCACCCTCTATCATTCCCAATTTTCATGCATGAAGCAGTGAAGATCCTGAAATGTTTCTATTTGAATTTGAAGTTTTATGTAGATCATATGAATAATTACTCAATTCTCAAAAATTGAAATTATTTCTCGCAACACTTAAGGATGTGACATTAAAATGGTTCATGGGCTTAATAACACGTTATATTAGGACATGGGAGGAAATGAACAGTGCATTCTTAAAAAAATATAAGGATTACTACACAACTCATAATCGGAAGGTTGAAGTTTTTAAGATGATGCAAAGAGAGGATGAAAATTTAGAGGACTTAATTGAAGGATTCAGTTACAATCTAAAAAGAGCTAAGATGGAACATTGGGATGAATATACTTTAAAATCTCTCCCGTTGAAAGCCATTTGAGATGAATGGATAGATATTCTTAATATGATGGGAAAGGGAAACATCTCTCAAATATCATTACCTGATATCTCTGAATACTGCATACAATTTTGAAGGGAAAAATCAAGAGATGGGAGAAGTCCAAGAGATCTTGTTCTCTCTAGAGTAAATAAATCTACATCTAGAACGGAAAGTAGGGTAGAAATAGGAAACTTTCTTGAAGAATTTAAAATAGATATTCTAGGGAGTTGTAGTGAACAAATAGACACCTTAAAATCACAAAAAAAACAAATATCTAAAAGCGATGCCTGATCTATCTTCTTTCCTAAATGTAGAAAGAAAAATTCCTTAAGAGAATGTCCTCTTGATTTAAAAATCATAAAGACCCGTGTCATTTGCACAGAAAATCATGAAACAAATCAATTTCCTTTTATACTAGGTCTTAAGGCTGTTTTACAAGATTAAATAGCCCCACATTCAGTAGATCCTATTTTTTTTTATTTCTAGAAGACCATGGCAAGGGCCACAAGCTCATGGTTTTAACACTTAGATGTATACTCAACCCCCATAGAATAACTGGAATTCATCAATGTCGTGGCAACAACCTTGGTCTCAACCTCAACCTTGGGCACAATGCTATTAATAAGTTCAGACATTACATTACTGGTTATGAAACCTTCATTCATACAAATAATTATACAATTATATAGTTAATGAATAAATCTATCACTAATGATAAAATCACAAGATGGTTGCTATTATTGCAAGAATTCAATATCATCATTTTGGATCAACTTGGAAAGAAAAACATAGTCGTTGACTCTTTTGCTAGAATTCAAAATGTTAATAATGATACACCAATAGAAGATAGTTTTACTGACGAATGTATTTTTGCAATATCTATTAAATATCCATGGTTTGTAGACATTTCCAATTACTCAGCCATAGGGAAACTACCATCATATCTATTTCCTAGATAAACGAGAAGGATAATTCAAATGAGTGCATCATATTAATGGGTAAATGATGAATTGTACATGATAGGTCTAGATATCATTATTCGAAGATGTGTACGAGAAGATGAAATACCTGAAATACTAAAAGCATGCCATAATGAACCATGACGAGGACACTTTGCCGATAAGAGGACTGCCTACAAAATCCTTATTTTAGGTTATTTTTGGCCTTCCATTTTTAAGGATGCCAAGGAATATGTTAAAATATGTGACAATTGTGAGTGAATAGGGAAACTTGTTCCTTCAGATGAAATTCCCTTACAACCACAGGTACTCATTGAACCCTTCGAAAAATGGGCTCTGGATTTTGTTGGAACAATCAATCCACTATAAAAAAAGAAGAAGTATATTATTGTATGCATTGATTATGTCACTAAATGGGTAGAGGATAAAGAAATTTATTTTGCTAATGAAAATTTTGTAGTTTCATTTATTTTTTAGGATATTTTTACTCGTTTTGGTGTCCCAAGGGAAATATTGATAGATCAGGGAACTCAATTTACATCTAGAATGGTGCAAAATATTGTGGAAGAATATAAAATCAAGCACAGGAAATGAACTCCATACCATCCATAGGAAAATGGACAAGTGGAGTCTACTAATAAAGACTGTACATTTACATAGAAAAGATTGAGAAGAAAGGCTTCCCGAAGCTTTATGGGCCTACTAGACTACATGGAGAAATACAACAGGACATACTCCCTATCAACTTGTTTATGGGAAGCAAGTCTTGTTTCCAATAGAGTTCCAAATCATAACCTTTAAAAAATCAGTCAAATTGGGACTTGACTTGTCAGAAGCACAAAAGCATAGAATGGAACAACTCAATGAGCTTGATGAGATAAGACAAGATGCAATTGAAAAGACTAGCCTAATTCAACAACACAGATCCAGATGGCATGATAAATATATTAAAGAAAGAAAATTCTAGGCAGGAGATGGGGCACTTCTATTTGACTCAAAGTTCAAAGACATCCAAAGGAAATTTCAAACTCATTGGCTTTGGCCTTATGTGATTGAAAGAGTCTTTGATAATGGAGCAGTCGGGATAAGAACTATTGATGAAGAAAATTCATCTACTTGTAAATGGACATCGACTAAAGGTTTACCATAAACCACTAACAAAAGAGGATTTTGTCAAGACTTTTCAAGATAATGCTGATATAACGTTGGTGAAGAAGAATATTTCTTCTTTCCCAACCTAGTCTTCTTTTTGTTTTCACATCTAAAAAAAAATTAAAAATTAAAAAAAAAATAAAAAAAAATAATTAATATATATATTATTAAAAAAAAAAATGTATAAATATGAAAAACAATAATTGATTGGAATTCTTACACGGGAAATTTAAGGTGAAAATCATAATTTATTTCTGACATATTAAATATTCTTCATTTCAATTATAAAAATCCTAAATTCTTTACATTTTCCCTTTATTTTTCCGAAAAATAAAATTTAGCTACAGAATTTGGGAATTTCTTCATCTCTCATAAAATTATGTAGCTCTTATACACCTCTACAGCCCAGATGAACAAGAATTTTTGATAGAAGGAGCTAAAGACTAAAATGGATATCATACTGAAGAGTGTACTAAATAACACCTGAGGAACCAAGACAAAGAAGAAACAATAAAGGTTAGCTGTACCCATGGTATGAAAATACGATTTTTCTTTTAAATAATAAGGTTTAAAAACATTTATGTATATAAATTAGATGATCATATACCGTCAACTCAAAATGTCATGATTAAAATTGATTATGTTGAATCATGATCTGAAACTCATAATTCACCACTAAACCCTCATCATTATTTCCTCAACGATCAAATCTAATTTCATTCATTAATAATATAAACAATCATGTCCCATTCTGAAGCCTCACTCATGCTCCTAAAACCTCGCTCATTCAATTTTTTACCTCCATGTATCTACCATTTCACGACATAGCTCATCCATGTTTTCAAGCTCATATTAAAACACTCAATTCACCCAGACAAAAGAGGCAGTCTTGGAGGTAAAACTCTCGGCAAGATATGGGTCTGATTATGAGAATAGAGCCCATGGGAAAGAAATTCATGGAGGGATATCCGCAATTAAAGTAGATACTACAGAAATCCCAGTGGCTTAACTTTGTGGAGAAATTTGATGGGTTTCACAAGGAAGTCACGAAATATTTTGCTAGATCCTTCGACGAAGTAGAAGTTGAAATCGTTGACATCAAATTTACAGTCACAGGATCCTTCATGGCAGAAGCTACCGAACTTCCAAAAACAAGAGAAAGATGGTTCAAGAAAAAAGGAATCAGTGGAGAATAATGTAAATTCTTCTTGAAAAACCCAGGTATGGACACTAGTATTTTCAAAAAGGGAATTCCTAGCACGTCTCTTAAAAATAAATGGAGAAACATGTTGTTGATAATTCATAAATTTGTTACCTATGAAGGGAGGTTTGGTTGTATGTTCTTCTATCATGCTGGGTTACTAATGAATTTTCTAGAAGATAAAGAGATAAACCTTCCATACATTTTACTGAATAGCTTAAGGAAGCTGGCAGGAATGGTTCAAAAGAGAATCCAATTCATAGATAATACCATGTATCATCATGGATTGATAAAAATTCTCATTCAATTTCATTTAAAAATCCTAGGAGATACTTGGGAATATTTCTTAATATGAAATCATTTCCAAGAAACAGAATAAGAGAAGCCTAGTAATAACAAAGGAAAAAGAGGCAGAAAGAGAAAATTTGAGAACCTCGTTTTGGATGAAGAACCATCTTAAGTACAGCCAGAAGATGAAATTCCCATTACACAGTTTTTTGGAAAAGCCAAGAAAAAAATTGATAAAAAGAAAGGAAGCAACATGAAGGAAAAAGGAAAAATCATATACAAAAATAAATTAGAAACTTGAAACCTTCCAAATCCGGTAAGAAGAAGTTATAGACATAGAGAAGTAGCCAAAAATCCACCTCTAGAAGTAATGGAACTTATTGATTTGGATGAAAAATTTGAGGTGCCATCACTTATAATTTCTTCTCCCATACAGGATCCAAGTAGAAGAACTCCAGAAATTGATCCAGTTCAGCAATAAATATATGATTACATTGAGTCTTTATAAAGAATAAATGCAAGAAATACATGAAATCATGAGGAACAACCTTCTAGTCAACAAGAACCTCTAGTAAATATTTTAAAACAATAAATTTTTGAGCTAGAGACACAAATAGACATATTAAGCAGGAAAATGAAGCTTTGAAGATGCATAATCAAATTGAGAAAACTATCAATGATAATACTCTTCTACATTTGGGGTTATAGTTCAAAAAGAACAAGAAATTGAAAAAGAAGAACATATATCTGAACAGACAGATCATAAATTTTAAGTATAAACTTCTAATGAAGAAACCAAGGGTAGCAGTGATTTCAAAGAAAGGAAAGAAGATAAAGTTAGATGTCCTGGAAGAAGTGTCAGAGCATATGCAGTCATAAGGTGAAAACTCATAATTTTTATGTTGCATGAGGACATGCAATGGTCTCTTAGTGGGGGTATGTTGAGCCTCAATACTATCTCTATTTTGACATTTATTTCACTACTTTTCTTTCATTTTTTACAAAATACATAAGCTCAATCAATGCTAATTGGTACATTTTCAGTTCGAGAGGTATTTAAATGATCTCTCTTTTATATTTTAAGGTTTCTTATTATTTGAATAAAATTTGTATTTAGCTACAGAATTCATGCACTTCTGTGGCTAATCTCTGTTTCTGCACCTACTGACATTGTTTGACAGGTTCAGAAGAAGAAATAGAGGATCGAAGTACATGGGTAGTTTTGAAATGATCCACTCATGGATTTTATCCTAATTACCTATCCAATATCGAGAAGGATCGTGCCTAAAATCACAGTCAAAGGATCAATTAAAAAGAGAGCCAAGAAAAGTGGGTGAGAAGTTGAAAGCTTCACGATTTTCTCTCCACGTAGCAAATCATGAAAGCTTTGAAGACTGCAATTCTAATTAGAATTATCTTCCTAGTTTAATTAGTTGTTTTAGGTGAGAACACCTCAAATAGTTAATTTGACTTTGTTATCTAGGATGTTTTAACTGGAAATAAGTTGGAATGTTATTGTAATACTGTTATACATTAAACTCTGTTTTCATCAACTCATGGAGAAGGCATGTTCAGAATCACCGATGTGTAATTAGTTGCAAGTGAATTTAGAACCATTCTGTTGTGGACGGACCTTGCACATAAGAGGTTTAGTTGTTTAATCTTCTGTTGTTTCATAGTTTAATTCTTCTTGCTTTCCACATAGTAATTTTTGTGTCTTTTTCATAAGTAAATGTTCTGTTGCTTTGATTTCCTAAAATAATTTGACAGCATAAATCTGTCAGCATTTGAATTTCATAGAATAAAACCTTTCTTGCATTCTCTTACACAGTAGATATATGCATCATTCTTGTTTCATAGATAAGATATGCATTCTAGTTTTGCACAATAGGAACATACTCTATTTTCTTTCCTTATTTCAAATAGTTTCTGAATTTTCTAAGCATAGTTACTTAGATTTAATACTATTTATTTAATACTTCTGATTGTATAACTTAGTTAAGATTAAAGTAGATGCTCTATTTCATCGAGATAATTTAGATAGATGTTTCATTTTGTAAATAAAAAAATAGTTTTTATAGATATGTTTTGATAGATTTAGACATAATTTGGATTAATGCTTTGATTATATTAAGAGATGGTTTGATTAAATGTTTTTATTTTTAATGAATTAGATTTAGAAATAATTTAGATAGATGTTTTAGAAGTATTTCTATCATAGTTTCCATCATAGATTAACTTAATATAGCTTAATATTGATCACTTATATTGATTTCTTTTCATGCAATATTAATTTATCATAGATCAATTTTCTTTCTTAGAAAAACACTTCATTTTCTTCCTTCTTGTAAGTTTTATCATTCTTTCTTTAGAATATTTTCTTTAAGAGAAATCCATATATTAAATTCCTTTCTTAAATTAATATTAAACATTTCCTTTTCTTCCTTCTTAGTTTTATTTTTCAAGCATTAAAATTCTTCTCTGTGTGATTACTTTCTAGTTCCTCTCTTGTTTTTTCATAAAAACCAAAACATACAAAAATATTTAAGTTTCTTCTTGTTTCTAGTTTCCTTGAAGTTAATTATTCATTTTTAGATAATCTAAAGTAGAAATTTTCATCAAAGTTTTGATAGTTAAAATTAGACTTCAGTTCAAAAATTATTTTTTAGTTTCTCAATTTCATTAAGCTACTCAAAATAAATACAAAAACCTAAAAACAACATATAAAACCAACACAATGAATTAAGTAATAAAAGGCTTCTAGCATATATAGTGAACCTGCACTACATAAGATTACCAACTCCAATTGATAATTTATGATAGCAATTTAAGACATTAAATTAACTAAACACTAACCATGAACTTCATCAATGTTTCCCTATATAATCTCCTTTGTTGACCAGATACTAGAATGGTAGCATAGGTCATATCCATTTGAATGGTACCTTGTAGTTTATCTCCCCATGAGCGAGAAAACAACATGCCATATTTAGGAGGTATGTCAGCAACAAAAATATCCATTACCACACTTTTGGATGGTATTTGGGCCAAAGTGACATATAAATCCTTAATCAAACCCAGGCATTTTACTTTAATTGAATCAAAAGAATACAAATCTATGTATGGTCTAGTGATATCAAGTTCTTATTCTTCCATAACAGCCTTAGGCATAAGGTTGCGTGAAGCACCTGAGTTAAGAATTACATTGTGTAGGATTTTATCATGAATGTTTAAACTAACATAAAATGGAGGTATACTTCCCTCCTAAGGTTTTCCATTAACTTCAGGCCTGAAGAGTAATTCTAGTTTATCATCAATTAAATTTACTTTGTCTACTTCTTCCCCTATATTCAAATATTTCATCACTTGAGATCTATAAGCATTCTTGTTCATGAGTGATGTCAGGGTAATGAGTATTTTTAGTTTGGCCAATGCATTTTTGATACTGAATGATTGTTGAGTTTTATCTATATTGACAACATCTTGTTTCTTAACAACATCTTTTTGGGAATTATCCTTTTTTTGGCTGGTAGAGGGAATATTAGTTTGGGTTGTTTTAGAAATAGTATCAAATACTTTCCTGGCAGGAACCTCTGCACTCTTTTTTTGAGAAATGTCAAGATTTTTCTTAAGAGGGGTTTAAATTGTCATTTTATTAGGAGTATCAGCATTATTTTTAGTAATATTATCGATTGTTTTCCTACCCCTTAGGTTGTACTATTTATGGACTTCCATTATTCTATTCTCAAAGCCTTGTTTGTAATATTCAGATTCCTCGGAATTTACTTCAGGTTGTGAAAGAAAGAAGAAATCTTGTTCTTATTTAGTTAAGAATTGTGGATTCACTATCATTTAATCCCATTACATTTATCTGATTTTCATCAATATCTTCAATTAATTATCCCTCTTAATCTACATATGTTTCTTGAAATGGTGGCCTGATCTGTTGATCTGGACTATTTTTTTCTCTTTGTTTGATCTGGGGTGGGTTTCTCCTAAAGTTAGGATTTCTGATCTAAGGACCAGGTTGATTTTCTCTAGGGGAGCCCTATTAGTTATGCTTATTCCTTCCATAATTATTTCCATGGTTTTAACTAGGGTGTCTATTTTGGCATCAACAGAAGAAGTAGATGGTTCTTCTTTTTATGGTTACTCTCCTTTCAGATCTAAGTCTAGCTCTTTTAGCTAACATATTGGCTTCCACACTTACAACATGTCTCTGTATTTCTTCCAAGGTAGTAGGGTTTCTTTCCCTAAGTTGATAAGACATGCGAGCACCAAAACCATCCAGAGAATTAATCAAGTCTAATCCTTGGGGAGGCTTAATGTTGGTTGGTATAACATTATAAATGTTATTAAATCTAGTGCAATAATCTTGCAAACTTTCCCAAGGAGCTCTCCTAAAAATTTCATATTCTGCTAAAATATGAAGAGGATTTTTCTTGATTTGCACTCTATTGAGAAAATATTGATGAAAGATAGCGAGTTCATTTATGGTAGCAGTTGGTAAGGATTTAAAGCATTTCGTAACTTACCCATTTAATATTTGAGAAAAAAGTCTCACTTTTACATCTTCCTCATTTACCTCTTGAAGACGAAAATAATAATTCATTTTATCAACATGTTGTTGTGCAATGATGGGTCCAGTACCATCAAACTAAGGAATCCTAGTTTTATAGTCTTGTGGTATGCTATGTATAGGAGGAGCAAAAACTAGGGGAGCATACCTAGCTTCCATGATTGGTATATGGGGATGAATAATAGAAGAGCTTATAGAGGGTGTAGGTGTAGGAGTTCCCACAATAGGTTTTATTTTTGGATATAATAATATTGGAGCAGTAGTGGATATTATTGAAGAACTAGTGGAAATAGTTAATATAGGATGAACTGATTGAGAAGTAGAAGAAGATGCTGAACTTTTCAGGGCAAACAGTTCGATGGATGGTTGGATATAAGCCTCATGGACAACTAGATTAAGGTCTAATACTAAATCATGTAACTTTTCCAAGTTTTGGAGTGTTTTTTTATCAAAGTATAGTTCTATAGATTGACCATCAAATGAATAAGGTTGAAATACAGATTGATCAAACATAGTCTCATCCACAAAACTTTCATACTTGGTTCCAAATAGGCTTTTTCATATGGTAGATCAAACTGAATATCATGTATGGGGCCTCCTGGATTATATAAAATCTTTGGAGTTTCGGGATCTAGATGTGATCTAGTGTGAATTCTTTTACGATCCATATCTAAATAGTATTACACACACAATTTAACCATGTACAAATTTTACAACCTCTGAACATTTGTTTCTAAAATTTTAATTGTTTAATTTTTCTAAAATAAAGTTATGAGCTAGGGAAATGAATTTTTGAAATCAAGATTTGATCTTCCCCAGTATGGTCACCACTATGTTATCACTCTATAATTTTAGAGGTTGCAAAGAAAATTATAGAGGTAACCACAAAACACCTTTGGAAGCTGAGATCTAGCCCTGCCAGCTTTAGAGAGGGATCTCTCTATAAGATTTAGATTTGTTTATATTGAGAAATTAGTCTAGTTATGAAAGTTCAACGTTTGTTGAATTATTTTGAATTGTTTGGTTGATTGATGTCTTAAATTACCATTGGGCTGTGGAGTCTATTAATTAAAACATGGATATGTTTCAACTTTTACAAATAGTTTTTATAGGGAAAGGTATCAAAACTAATTAAATTATGTAATTTAAATGAAGTGAACAAGAAAAAATGTAGGAATTTCCATTAAGTAAAGAGTAATTAAGAATTCTTTTACTTAAATTCAGTTTGAAAAAATTGAAATTACTCAAAGCCAAAATCAGAGTGTGCCTTGAAACAAATTTTGTTCTTAATTTTGTATTGAAAAATTTAGATTATGAAAACACATATGAATGATAAACAAGAAAAGTAAACATAGTTACTAAGATAGATGCACTTCACCAATAATTTGACACAAGAATCTCGTGGAAGAGATTTATGTATTACTGAAAAGTTCTCTGAAACTTGAAACACAGATTACAATATTTTTCTTGCATACAAAAATCAACCCCTTCCTCCTTGGAAATTAGAATTATTTATAAGCTTATTAAAAAATATCCCGATATAAGGATAAAGATAGAATTCCTAAAATATCTAGAAAATAATTACAAAAATAGGCCATAATTATAGGAATTTTCTGAACAGTTTGTCTTGCTGGCACTATTGTCGAGGTTGTTGTTGCTAAATATTTTTTGACTGTGCTTGGAATACTATTGCGTTGTTGTTGTGCCTTCTGAGATGAAAAAAATGATTTTACTCTAGAAACTCACATAATTTCTCCCATATGTCTTCGGTTGGAATAGAAAATTTAGTTAATTTTTTGTAGGCTTCATCAACCTATGTGTATTTCTCAAAATTGGGCTTGTTGATGAAAAACGTCCTAAGCTCATGACTGATAAATAAATAAAACCCCAAAGCCTCCTTGAAGGCCTTCCTTATGAGATGGCCTTTGATGCCTACAGATTTGGATGTGTCTTGGCCAATTTTCTCCAACTTTTCTTGGTACTCATGAAAATTTATTAGGTTTTCTTCTTCATTGACCAGTCTTGGTAGAACTTTCCTGTTAATCACCTGCATCTTATTATGAAATATCTGAATAT
Source organism: Pinus albicaulis (assembly GCA_034641835.2). Lineage (NCBI taxonomy): Eukaryota > Viridiplantae > Streptophyta > Pinopsida > Pinales > Pinaceae > Pinus > Pinus albicaulis. Next base: position 412,989,081 of record CM076582.1, on the reverse strand, counting down.
TGATATCCAAATTCTGGCATTAATTCTCCAGTTGGAGCATGAGGCTTCTTTTGGTGTGCATTTTATTGACCTCTATAATTTTCTATGTTCTACCTTGTATCCCAAACTCTTCCAATTCCACTATGTTTTTGGAATTTAAGAGCTTGATAATAGTTGTAGCTTCCCCAGGTTTCTACCCTAAAATTTTCTTGATTTTTTTATGACCTTTTTTGACCTTTTTATCAGCCCCGGCTACTCAAATACAATTTTAATGGAAGGCCATGGTTGTGTGATTGCCTCATTTATTTTTGTCCATATGTTTTCTCTGGCTTGGGCTAGAATATGGGCCATTACTGACTCACTCTCCAACTTCTGAACCTTTAATGTTAGATGATGCATTTTCTGCAACTCTGAAACATAAGAGTTATCAATATTAATCTTTTGTTCTAACATTTTTTTTAACTGAGCTTTTAATCTTGTAATATCTTGCTGGTGAAGATTCATGCTGTCCATATCTTTGACTAATTCATATGTTTTTTGTGTTGGTTCAGATGTCAATGTAGATGCACGTGGTGTTGTAGCTACGACAATGGGAACTGTTGTAAGAGGGACTATGTCTAACTGTGTTGTCTACTCTTTTTCTTTGAGAAGTTTCTCTAACTCTACCTCCATATCTATAATTTGACTGTTTTCTCAATAATAATCTTAATCATCTCTTCTTTCTCCTTCTCCATTTCTCCAAATTCCTTGGCTTGTGGGTCTTCAGTGGTAGGAAGTTTCAACTGTTTTCTTAATGTTGGAATATTAGCACTTTTGCAGTTTATTATATCTTATGTAGCCTTCACATCATCTGGATTGTATCCAAATTGATTATTAAGTTCTCCAATCACTTAATTTTGGTGTCTTTGGCTAAGGATGAAATCCTTTCCAACTTGAGCTGAGTTTGTGTATTATTCACTGAGGCCTGCAACCTTGAAGATGACATAGATGCGTTTGTGAGTGAATAATACATCATTTCACTAGACTGTGTATGCATTTCTATTTTATGAATGGGATGTGTTTTCTTTGCATCAAATTAAAAAACATGCCCTTCATAATCTGCTGATGTCTTTGGAGCTGGCACTTTTGCTTCCAAGAAGGAAATCTGCATTTTTCCCTTCTTAGTATCAAAGGCTGAAAGCAACCTATGTTGTGATTTTGTAGTATTCTTTCAAAATTATGAATATGTGGAGGCCTTCAGAATTTCATTTCTTTTCTTAATAGCCTTGTACTTTGATAATATGTTGGGCTCAGCAGTATCCTGATCCAAATCTGTTGACTGTGAAGTTTCATAAGGATATTTTTTAGTGTAAGAAGAATGGGAGCCTATGATGATATCAACATCCCTGGTGGATGTATGAGGACCTGTTAGCATAATGGTTTCCGACTCTTTTTTTCCTGTCTGAAATTTTGGTACTAAATTTGTTTTTTGTTTTTTCTTATAAATTATAAATTCTTTGGATTCAATTTCTCTCGTTGGGGACTCCTCTCTTATCCTTTTCTTTGGTTTTTCTTGTTTCTCTTGGTGTGTAGGATTCTGAGAGGTTTTGGTGGAGATAACATGTTCCTCTACCTCTTGCAGGGTGTTCTCTTCCCATTAGGTTTGGTTCATATACTGCTCAATTGGGTTTGGGTGTTCCTGGAGCATGTGTCTGGTGTTCTTTTCTGCTCCACCCTTAACTTTGAAATTAAAACAAAATGGTCATAGGACCATGTGAAAATTAGCTTGAAATTCATTTTTTTTAGCTCCAAGTAAGCTTCACAACCATATGTTATGGCATTGCAGATAAAGGGGCATACATGTGCTTTAACCTTAAACTGTGCTTTCTTCTTGGCACTGAAAAAGTGCATGTCATCCATATGGATCATTTATATTACGTACTCTAATGATAAAAGAGACATAGATACGTATTTTGGTAGCCTACAGGGTGGAAATTCACACCCATACACGTTGATTTCTATATAATTTTGGTATACATACTAGTCACCTGTATTTACTTGGTCACTTAAGTGCAAAATCTTCTGAACGTAAGCTCCTATATGATGCTCCAATTCAATGTTTAGAAGGAAAACAATTGTGTATAGGACTTATTCTACATACTCTGTGAAGGAAAATTCTATGGATTTCCTTCTTACCAAGGACTTCCAATGTATTGCTGCTTAGGCTTCACCATACTCATTCATCCTTTGTATAGTGAAAGGAAACATGTCTGCTTGATTGTAGATGAATAAGTATACCAATACAACAAAATAATTAGAGGATCCCTTTGTGGGAAACTTATCCAATTGATTATGCATGGAATCTACAATATATGGACTGAAATTAAAAATTATGGGCTTCTCATCTATGTAAAATATTGAGAGGAAACCAATAATGGCTTCATCAACCCATTGGTCTGAATAGTAGCCAAGGATATATGAAATAATGTTCATGATTTGCTTGGTTTCTTCTAGAAACATTGGGGAGGAATAAGGAGGATTAGTTTTAGGAATTTGGGCATCCTCAGGGAAAGTCAAATTTTTATATAATTCAATGAGATAGCCTATATACAAAGACATTTTAGTCTCAGAATAATTTACTTGAAGCATCTGGGATATGACTTCATTTGTAATGGTGAGTAGAATTTCAACATTATGGCTTAATATGGCTCTCTGAGATGGTACATAACTAGCATGACACCAGGAAATAAGTTCAGGGAATAAGCGAGTTTGGGAAAACATAAAATGTGGAAGAGAAGACTTGCATATTCGAGAAAGTGGAATTAGAATATGGTATCTGCAATTTTATATTGCATATCAACAAGAGGCAAGTAGTCCAAGTCAATGGGACGGGGCAACATTGGGTTCTCATTAGGCTTCTTCCCTTTATTTTTAGGGGATTTTCCTTTTCAGGGCATTAGTAAACTGTAAATTAGAAGGATATGAAGAAAATTTTGAATTACTTAGATCTGGTGATTGGAAGGTATAGAGGTGGGGATGATGCCTATAATATGGAGCTAATTCGGGGTTGGTGCTTGAATTACAACGACATTGAGATTTACCATTTTTTGTCACAGTCAGAAACCTGTAGAAATTAACTGGTAAGAGAAAGAATTAGAAAGGAAAAATAACTTTACAATGAAATGAGCTTAAATAGAATATTATTTTGAAATGTCATTACCAGCTTACCATTAAGAGGGGAGTGGATCCATTGTGTAGGAGCAGGATTTATTAATTGTAGAAACAGTTGGTTGATCTGGTACATGAATGTCGAGTGGGCATGTTTAATTGAGGGTGTAACGAATATGGAGGGGATGGGGGGGTTTAGAACTATCGCGAGGGTGTCAAATTACCTTGTGGGTATGCCTATTTCAGACTGCCCCCCCCGTGCGAGAGAAGTTCTTTGGAGCTTGCGAGGACTCGAAATGAGTTTACAAGAATTTGACAAGGAGGTAAGGCTCATGTATGGAACCCTATCACCCTCTCCTTATGCATAAGTGAATAAATGAATGAATTTTGAGAGGGAACACTTTAATAAGTTGAAGGTGGCCACTTAACTTGGCCACCCTCAACCAGTTAAACGAAAAATGAATGGAAGATTCATCATGCAACATGGAGCTTTCAAATTAGTTAAACTATGATCACCGAGAGTGGGTGTTTATTACGAGGGATAAGAGGATGATAAATTTGAGTGGGACCAGTCATCCAAGTGAGGAAACATCATGCAAGGGATAAATCAACATAGCTCTCCAGGCCAACTCGAAATAGCATATAACGTAATTTAGCTCACTTCCCTTTGCATATTTTTCTATTCCAAGAATATTTGGAGAGAGGAAAAAGTTTTCAAACCACCGAGGAGCTTCGAACCTTGACCCACTACTGTTATAGGACAGTGCTAAAAGAAGTCTTGTATTGACTATAGGAAGTCTATGATTGCCACAAGAAGAGTTGAGGAGTGCTACAGGAGGAGAGAGGAGGTCTATGCATGGGACCAAAGGCCCAATTGGTTCAAGAAATTCCCATTTTTCAGCTTAGAGAATCAATTTAAGAAGTAAGTTGCCATCACCTCACCTCTCCATCATAATTTCACACAATTTATCCTAAAACATTTACAATCGTCAGTCATAAAATTTTGAAATTGAAGGGTTTTGTGTGAAGGAAATAGAGGTTCGGTACATAGAATTGGAGTGATAAGAAGCTTTGTGAAACTATGCTACCACTAAAATAAACACTAAGGCCATAAAAGAAACACCTTTCATACACCTAGTCAAGAGTAGTAAGAAAATATGGGGGGTGGGTTTAATAGGAGAGAACCTACAAACACCAAAATGATTCATTTTCACCCTCTTGTAGCAGATATATTTAGGAGAAATCAATGGTTAGGATTCTTTGAATTTTTAAAGGGATGTGATGATGGAGTTTCCTTTGAATTTGTTATGGATTTAAATTCCCAATAAGATGTTAGTGCCACCACTGTAATAATAGGGTTAGCCATTACCATAAGTCCTGAAGTGATCAGAAAAGTAACCACACTACCCCTAGGCATCAAATGGAATAGGGAAGACAAGGCCACTAGTGCCACTGCAAAGAAAATTTTCTTTAGGTCCACGAAGAGACCCGTGGAAGATAAAAATGGGGTTAGGAAAGAAATTTTTCCTTACCCAAGATGAGGTAGCCTTTAACATCTTAAGATACATCTCCTATGAAGGAAAATTAAGTGTAGTGTATGGCTATCACTTTATGTTGTTGCATGAGCTCATATACCAAGAAAATTTTCCTCTTAACCAGAGATTGAATGTACCTTACTTCCTCCTCTATTCCATTAGTGACATGAGCCAGAAAATATCAACACTTAGCACATCATGGCCTTATTAAGCTAACAATGTAGGATGACCTAAAAAACTTAAGAGTTCTTGTCCCATGGTCCAAGTTCAGAGAGACACTGATAGGAATCCAGAGCATTAATCCCGGGGAAACCCATGTATGTAGCATAGGGGGTAGAGACACTAGATAAGAGGAATAATAGATAGAGAGGACAACAGAAATGGAAAAAAAAAAAGCCAAAGACAGAAGAAGGAGATTATGCGTAAGAAAATTAAGAAAAGTTAGAAGAGAAGGCCCTGAGTCCTAAACATACCACTTAACCAAAGAAGGATGATATATCCCCTTAGAAAACTACTTTTTCACTAGGGAAAATTGAGGATGACGTGGTTGCCACTTTAGCTACCTTTGGAACTCCTGTGAAATCCAAGAAGAAAAGGATAATAAAAACCCCTCTTTACTTGAAAACAAGGAAAATAACTAGAGTGAGACAAGGGAGACCCCAGACTCCCACTAAAGTTCCAATTACCATTGATGGGTCCCCAAGTAAGAGAGAAGAGGTAGGGCTAGATGAGGGAAATATTGAGGAGGTCCCCTCTCCAATTCCAAAACCCAACACTCCAATAGCCTATGTAAGGAGGTACACCACTAGAGCATCACAGTTCGAGAAACCAGAAGTACCCACTGACATCAAAAAATAAGGAATGGGAGTGCTATAGGAAAAATGAATATTCCTCTGAAGAAAGGAGCACTTTATAAAATCTCCAGAAGCACTACGGAAGAAGTGTAAGAAGGAAAAGATGTGCAAGTGGGGGTACAAGTTCAACACCAACTCCAAAATACAGTAGCCTCCCATAAATATTTGAAAGATAAATAAAAATATTTCATGAACCTACCCCATAGCCTAATTTTGGATCATATTACAAGTTCATTGAGGGATTAAGACTCATCCCTGAGAAATTCACAATCCCTCTCCTACATGAGATGGAGATAGAAAGAGGATGCATCGACATATGGATGTAGATAGCCAAATCAAAGAATGTTTGGGATGTGGAGTTGATGGAAGAAAGACTCCTTGAAATGGGAAAATAGATAGTTGATGTAAGGCTCAAAGAAATTGTGGTGAAAGAGAAACTACAAGCAATACAAGAAAAGAACATGCAACTGCAGGGGAAACTACAGGAAATGTTCAAATAACGTGCCACCATGGCCAGCCTTTATATGAATGCCATTGAGTATAGACAACCATCAAATTCCAATGCAGTTTATCTCAAGGAGAAATGGTTACAATTCCAAATTAGAACCTTAGCTCAACACGACTCCAAACCCTTTCAAAACTGTAGACAATTCATTGATTTCTGCAAATAGTTTAGTGTAGGAGACAGGGCTAAAATGGTTGAATTCTATATCCGCAAACTCATTCACATTAATATGAACAATTGGGACCCAAATTCCAGGTTGGGTGATATGAAATTAATGGCTTTAGCATACTGACTATCACATCAAGAAGGAAGAGCAACATAGATTAAAATATTCATTGGAAGAGAAGAGAGAGAATCTCTAAAAATCATAGAAAAACTAATAAGCCCCAAGGGGGATCATTATTAATTATAAATTGATCTCAAATGATGATGTATTAGAACCTATTTACATTGATACACAAGGTCGGACCATTGCACACTTTGATGATAAATATAGGTTGCTAGGAGAAGAGAGTTTGCAAGCATGCCAAATGAGATGGAATACCTTACCACTTAGCCTACAGTTGAGGAAATATCATTCTCTTGATAGAATGAATAATTCATTGGAAAGATATCCCTTCTACAAGAAACCCATGCATAAAATGAAGATACAATGGATAGGCTTGAAGATTAGCCCACCTTTGTTGTCAGAGAGGCCACCAGGGCTTTGAAAGAGATCAACAAGGAGGACTGAGTTGCTCATAGGATGAGAAACCATTTCAGTATGGGGGTGATGATGAAGCCCATCATTAGGTATATTTTACGGGGTTAAAATTCCATACTTTAGCTATTAAGTTACCTCTCTTTGACATATATTTACATTTTTTGCATATTATTCTTAATGAGAAGGGTGTATGATGTTTGTCATTTCTTGTTGCCTAATCTAAATTAATTGCAGGAAAAAAAGACATTTTTGAGATATTTTCCACCTAGGGGCTCATAGTAGACATCAAGGAGATATTTAAGGAGGCTTTCCCACCCCCTTAACTCTATCAATCAGTTAATATTAGACCAAGATCTCGCCCAACATCTCAAAGGCAAAGGCATCCATGCAAAGTGGTAGTTATGAGGATCCAAAATCCACTCTTCTCGAGATCAAGGAGGACTTATTCCTACATTTTAGGGAGTTTTTGGTAGCTACAAATTTTTATAAATAATCATATGCAAGATATCATGAGGATTCAAACTTTGTATTCAGCTAGGTAGCTCTTGAGCTCTGATTTAGTGTTATTTTTTACTATCATATGAGGTAATAGACCCTTTTATGAAATGATAATGAGAATTTTCTTGTTCCATCATTGATTTAGTCTCATAGGGCTGATGATTTTGGGTTAGGGCTCAATCCATTGGCTAATTCCCACTTTTGTATTTTTTTCTCTCTTTATGTTTCATCATTTTTTTTAGTCTCTTTGCATTCCAGCAGCAGCAAAAATCCATCAAAATTGTGCTTGTAGCCTCTCTTTCTCACCTCTCTCATGGGGGCTTCAGGAGAAGGAAGTCTAACCACATATCAAAAGTAGTTTTTTAATGATTTCTTGCAAAGTTATATAGTGTGATTATCATGTTCATAATATTTTTATTGTAAGATAGAAGTTGGATTTGTACTTAGATCAGATTTTAGCATAGGTTAAGTAGGGTTTCCCGTTCAACTAATATTTTCCAATTTTTAACATGTTAGTTTGTTAATAATAAATGCATGAATGTGTGTAGTGATTTCATGGATGTCTACAGCTTCAGGGAAAATACCCTTTCCACCATAGTCATTCTTCTTCTCTCCAATCTCCAAATATGCCACCAAAACCCTATTTTGTGAAACCACTGTCACCACCATCGTGAACAGTCTTCAAAGTGAAAAAAGAGTCACCTTCCAAGGGTTATGAGTTTGTATGGAGGTGTTGGTCACCTCTTCCTCACCTATTTCCACCTTCTCTTACCTTCCCACACTTTCCTTGGACCTTTTTCATCCTTAAAACCCTCTTGGCATGTTTCCCGTAACACTTTAGAACATCTTATAGAAATTACTGGATATCCTGTAGAAACTTCCTATAGTAGTGTTGTAGGTAACCCTTTTCACTCCATTTTAGCTCCCTTTTTCCTTTTGAACCTAGAGTAGGATGCATTTGACCCCCAACTCTAAATTCATGGTTGGAAGAGACCCTTATTGTTTCACATATAAAATATTGATCAATGATGTTGCATAGATATCAAATCATTGAAATCACGACCGAATATCTAAGTAACAATCATAAGTGGTGGAAAAAATAGTACAACACGCAAGTCGGGTGCCAAAATATAAGATGTTGTTGTGATGAAACTGCAATATATAAGGGTGGATGGTGTCACCGGCAGAAAACTGAAGGAGTTTTCAAAGTGAAACAAAGCATGCTGATGCAAACCCGAGGTCTTCACCGATCACCATGGTACAATTCTACACAATGGGAATAAATGAGCTAAGGTCGACCATGTGAGAAATCGTTTGATTACTGGTCATTGATGTATTCCATTAAAAAACACGAGACAACCCACCGATAATGATAATGTGTGTCAAGGTGCCCTTGTAAAATATAACAAGTGAAAATAAATGAGTTGAAGTGAAACACTTGAATAAATTAGGAGAATTTGATGTATTCTCACTTTCAATAGCGAAGGAGTCTACCACTGATGATTGCAAACCCTAAGGTACTGACAAAAGGACTCTAAACCTTATTCCCAGAGAAATGACTTGTGGTCGATGGGAAAATATTTACTAGAAGGAAGGCATTAAGTCATCCCACATTAGTCCAGTGCGAGTGTGACCCACAGGCTGAGATTTGGAAGGAATCAGACAAAAAAAAGTGAAGTAACCAACCTGAAGTATGTTTCCGGCATGCAAAAAATGTAGCTAGCACATGGCAAAAACCCTGTGAGCCAACCAATAATGAAATCTAACAAAGAGGCAAGATATCCACTGATAGGGGGAAATGGAAATTGAGGTACTGCATGAATCCCAGGTGTGATAATGTATGTTGAATTCGAACACAAGGGAAACCACTTAGTCAAAGACCCACTATGTTGATCAAACGATGAGCACGAGGTCACCTAACAATGATATAAATAGGGCCAAGGTGTGGCTCTAGGTTTAATCTCAGAGCAATATGTCAAAGTCGATAAGAGACAAACCTACCAAAAAGAATTCAATGAAGACCTTCTCAAATCAACACAAGAAAAGGACTAAAAAGATGATGTGATAGAACTAGATACTGACAAAAACGTGATGGCCGACTGAGAAATGAGTCAAGAGACATTGTCGAAAGGCAAACTCAGGTTAACTTCCTTTGAACAAAAGCACGACTCATTTTAACTATGGTAGCAAATGATAACTTTGTATAAGTTTGTCATGCAGGAGGCATAAAAAACCCTTAGTATGATTGGAATAGATAACCAACTGGGGGAGTACTGACTCAATAACAAGGTTATGGCTTATATTAAGTCAAAAACTAAAACCATCCCAAATGGAGAAAATACTTGGCTTTTTTGTGCTTTGTTCAAGGGTGACACAATCGACACTATAGCTACCATCAAGTATGGAAGTATTGTCATGTTCCCTCTCCTTTTTCAAATATATAATTTTTTTGTCTTTTTCATATTTCCAAGCCTGAAAAGGAATAAAATAATGCCTATAGTACAATGGATAAAACGAGTGTCTGTAAATAGATGCACCAGTTTCTGGGATAGGAACAATCCTATGCTCAATGCAATGTGGTGAAAACTGGTAAGTGACACTCAAAGGGATGTTCCATACATGGGTAAAGATGTCAAGTCGCAAAGGCTAAGTGATTGAATTGTTAACTTGTATAGAAAGACATGGCCAAAAGAGGGATTAAACATGAGTCCAAATAAAGCCGGATAGAGGCCAAGATAAAAAAGTAGTCAATATGTGATGCAGTAATACAACTCAACAACAATGGGAGTCTATAAGGTAAATGGATAGAATAAAGATAACGAACAAGAAGAATAATGAAGCTTCAACACATAAGTCATGGTAGGACTAAAGAGGACTCCCGAGCCTACATAGATTTCAGAATGGGCGACAAATGCTAGTGAGGAACTAACTAGGAATCCCATGTAAAGGATGGATCTACCATCAACTCATGATTTAAAAATTGACAAGTGAAATTGGTTAAATATCCATGACATGATGGGGTCAGCCCTATGGAAAGTGATTAGAGTGGAGGCTAGTATGCATAAATGAAATAGAAAGTGAATTCCCTAACCTATATGCCAATTCAGAATCAAATACCTTCCATGACAGGTCAGCGATCATGGATCCAAAGGAAAATTGGAAATATTTCAAATTCAGCAGAATGTACCTGAAAAAACTTTTCCCAATAGTTACAAGCCAAAATGTTAAACAGCCTTAACAAAATTCAAAAAATAGACAAAAACGAAATTTGTGAAAAAAAATTCAAATTCTGGGCATAAATAAGAATTTTGACTCACATTTTAGTCATTTGTGTAGTGCAGAAGTGGAAAAAGAGCTCTGGAAAAAAAAAAAAAAAAAACCTTCTTGCAAACAGAGCAATTGGCCATCAAATCAACTCGAACCAATCAGGTAAGCCTTGTACTCATCTTGTTTATCAATTTCAGTCCTATTTCAAGCAGTTTTTTATATTTTTGACCATAGGAAATATATTTTTTCTTGAAACCCTTTGCGTATACAGGGGTTCGTCATGAGGAACTCACGTATAGACGCGACTTTGTCCGAATGAAATTGACTATGCATAGATTAGAATTCAAAAACTAATATCTAATGGGTCAATTGATGAAATTTTTCAGGATGACTATCAGTTGGAGGGAAATAGAGCACAGTGCAATTGATAATGAAGTGATGGAGGACAAGAAATCATTAGATATACTTTGGAGCTGTGGTTTATTGAAAATTTTCAAAATCCAAAATATGAAAACCAATACTAGATTGCTCGAGATGTTGGTCAATTATTGGGAACTAGATGAAGACTTCTTTATGATTTATCAAATGCCATTGAGGACTGAGTTGGAAGACATCTATTTTATCACTGGACATTACCAGAGGGGAGAACTAGTTGATTTGCAAGGTAAGTCCACTGGAGGGCTTAATGTAGATGACTATGTCGAGGTCTACTATATAGATGGTGAAAATAAGGTGGGGACTCAAATCCCAATAAAATATGTATGGGATTTATACATGAATATCCTTCTTTTCACTATTGGAAGAGTGGCAGGGTCGACATCCCTTCACCAGGCCTCACGTACTCATATGAGCCTAGCAATACAGTGCTTGGCCCATCTCTATGATTGGTGCATAGCCTTATTGTCTAATCTGAAGAAAAAAATGACTTCCAACTGGCAGGTAGAGACAAAACACTTTGGATACGGTACTATTCTACTAACATTATTCTTTGAGAGAGTCCTAGGGCTTTGAACCAAGGTCATATCCTCCATCAATAGCCCAAGCGATCCAAGAATAGCCAGATGGGAAGAATTGATGAAGAGACTGGGGGGAAGTGAAGTTCCCCGAACTACATGGGATGATGAGTTCTTCCAGTGGTGGGAAAAATAGGTCATATCAGTATAGGATTATCCCTATGCTGGGATGGATTTCAGAGCAGATCCTAATTTGGTTCTTCCACCCGGAGCATTATGCATTAGGGGAAATTTGAGGTCTAAAATGGGCCTCCTAAGAAAAATGTACAACCAAAATAAACTTTATGATAACTTTTTTCATGTATTTCTTCTTTTTCCTATAGTAGAGTACATAAAAAATATGCAACATGGGTACTCCTTGGATGGGGAATTAAAATTTTCATCCAACAAGTATTCTTGCTCAAAATTTGAGTAAAACCTTAGGGAGATAAGTTCAAAATATGAGTTGAAAAAGTAGTTTTTTCTTTTTTCCCTCTAAAATTTGATGATGTAATCAAATATTATTTTATTATTTCCACTATTATTTTATAATTTCCCTAGGAGGCCCATTTTAGACCTCAAAATTCCCCTAATGGGGTGTCATTGGTAAGATTGAACAATATTTTTTGATTATGTGATTTTTTAAAAAAATTTCAAATTCTATGTAAGATGAAAAAATGTTTTTGATAGGACAATATGAATTACAAAATTTTAATGATCATGATACAGACATGGGACTAGTGAGGCCCGAGGGTTACCCTAGACATAAGCATCACATAATAGAGGCAGGACATGATGAAGACCCAGAAAGAACCCTCCATGTCATCCAGAGAAACTTGGAGAGTTTAACTCGCCAAGTACCCATGGAGGCTATAGAGGATCTTCCTCAAGCTATCTAGAGGAGGGTGGTTGGATTACCATGAGACTGGGTGTGGTTATTTCATCGTGTACCTATTGCTATTATGTTCTATCGAAACACAAATGTTGGGCAGGGGCCTCAGGAGTAGATTTAGCTGATTTGATTGCATGATTGTATTATTATTTTTGATGACAGACATGATCGAGCATAAGACCTAATTTTGTAGGACATGATGATCCAATTTTGCATATTTTGAACACTCAGATATATATATATATATATATAACGATTTTATATGATGTGATTGTCCCAAATGTATAGTAATGAATGATGTTTTTGATATATTTTTAAAGTATTGAATGATTAATGTGCCAATGAAGTACTTGATTAGCTAATGAGTCTACTAACCAATTATCAAATCGAGGAATATGAACGAACATAATAAATTTAAAAGAACATTGTAAGAAACATACCTTAGAAAATAATCGATGCAAAAATGGGTCTCTGACACAACAAGTGTTGTTTAATTGTGAAACCACTAGTTCTGAATCCAAGTAAACTACTAACGAATCAACACCAAGAGATATCGCCTCCGAGAGTAGGTTGACCACTGAAGTTTATTCTTCCACATTGTTCGAAGCAGGACCAATGCAGACACCCCTTGAGACTAAAAACTGACTGAATGGATAGTGAATTACCCAAGCTGCAGAAGCCTGGTTCTGGCTATGTCTACTAACACCATCAGCAAAACCGAAATGATTCATCTCATCCATTAATAGTTGCCAAAGAAAATTAAAATCATCAAATTCACACCAAAAAATCGAAAAACAGACATGTAAAAAATTACAATATATACAACAAAGAAAATTCTAGGGAAAAACCTAGGCATAATAATTCTTCAAATAGAGCCCATTTCTGGGCTCCGCCAACTCGTTCCCATCAAGATAAACCAAGGCATAAGCTCCCTTTTTCAGGACCTTCTTGACGATGAAGGGGTCGTACCACATGGATTTGAACTTTCCTGCCCCCAAGGCATGCTTCTCTTGGGCATAAACTAAGACAAGGTCACCTTCATAGAAAACCCTAGGCTTGATTGCCTTATCGTACTAAACCTTCACTCATTTCTTATTCACCTCATTTATCATAGTTGCATCTTGGTGCTGCTTATCAAGATATTCTACATGGATAACGAATTCTTCGAGACCAGAAATTTTAGGAAGAAGCTCAACTGCCAGCTTAAGGGAAGGAATTTCACTTTCAATAGGAAATATAGATTCCAACCCATATACTAGTTGAAACATAGTGAAATCAATTGTAGTCTTTATATACATCCAGTATTCCCAAAGTGTAGGATACAACATGATGTGCCAATTGGATCTAGCTTTATCAATTTTCTGTTAAATAATTGTCTCCAAGGATTTTTTAATGGCTTCAAATTTCCCATTGGCCTAAGGATAATAAGGAGACGAATACTCCTTCGAAACCAAATTTGAGAGCAAATTCAGCCATCATACTGTTCTGGAAATTCCTTCCATGGTCAGTGAAAATATCCTTAGGGATACTAAAGCAAGAAATTACTTGGTTAAATAGGAACAAGGTTGTTGTCTCACCATCATTCCCAAAAGTAGGCATAGCCTCAACCCACTTCGTAAAGTAGTCTACAACTACAATAATGTACCTATGACCCTTAGCCGAAGGCTCGTTACAAGCAGTATAATCAATACCCCACTTTGTGAATGGACCAACAATAATGACAAGAAACAGTGGAGATGGATGAGCACACATATTCTAAGTATAAACTTGATAGGGATGACACTTTTTTACCTCCTCAACATAATATTTGAAAATCGAGGGCCAAAAGTATCCTGCATGTAAGATTTTCTCGGCTGTAGAAATCACAGATAAACGACCACCACAAGCTCCATTGTGGCAATCATTCAACACAACTTCAACTTCCTCTAGATATAAGCAGTGTCTAAGGATCGAATCAACCCCACGACGATATAAAGTTTCACCGATAATCAAATAAATTTTAGCTAAGTGACGCAACTTTCAATGCTCATCTTTCAAAAAATATAAGGGAAACTTCACAGTCTGGAGATAAACTATGAGATCTCCATACCAAGGATCCTGTGAAAAAATGAGAAAAAGATGTTCATTGGGAAATGATTCTTCATAAACAATCTCTTCTCCACATGGAAACTCAGAAATCAACTCCACAAATATCAATGACTTCTTGGATTTGGCAGAAAGGAATTCAAGATCAAAATCTTGCAAAATAACAATCCATCGATTGTATTTTCCCCCAATCAATTTCCTACTGAGAACAAATTGAAATGGATTAACTCCCACCAAAACATAAGTTTTTTGGAGGATATAATATCTGAGCTGCTGGACATCATGGACAACTACCAAAGCTAGTTTCTCAATCAGAGAATACTAGAGTTCAGGACCCGCCAAGCCACGACTAAGGTAGTATACAACATTCTCGCAAAGAGCATCATATTCCTAAACCAGAACCATACCTATAGTAGATTTTGTTGTAGTGAGATACAAGAGGAAATCCATTCTATAATCAGGCAGACTCAGTAATGGAGCAGAAGTCATTGATTTTTTCAAACCTTCGAACGAATGTTGAGCAAAGTCATCCCATAAAAATTGAACTCTTTTCTTTAAAAACCTCATAAATCCCTTTGTAATCTCGCCATAATTCACAATAAATCTTCGTAAAAAATTGGCTTTGCCTTGTAGACTTTGAAGTTGACGAATTGAAGACAGGGGAGGCAACTAAAGTATTGCCTCAACCTCGAAGGGATCTACCTGAATCCCTTTCGTAGACACGATGAATCCCAAAAATCAACCAGATGTGTTAGCAAAAACACTCTTATTAGGGTTCAACCAAATTTTATAATACCGACATCATTCAAAACTTGACAAAGGTGTGAAGGATGATCAATCCTCTTGTAATAATGAGAAGCTAAATCATCCAAATATGCCTTAATAATATTTTTGATGTCATGGAAGGCATGGGACATAGCCCACTGAAAGGTAGCTCAAACATTTTTAAGGTAGAAAGGCATCTTCTTGTAAGAAAAGGTACCCCAGGGGAAATAAAAGCAGTCTTATGCTGATCTTCAGGATGGATAGTGATCTGATTATATCTCGAGAAACCGTCCACGAAGGAGGAAATCTCATTCCCCACACACTCATCAATAATTTGATCTGTAAACAGTGTGGGGTAATTATCTTCCGAAAAAGTTTTATTCAAATCCCTGAAATCAATGCAGGCTCAGATCGTTCCTTGTTTCTTGTCCACAAGAACTGCATTCTAAACCCACTTAGCTAATGGAACGAGGTATATGAAACCTACCTTTAGTAGCTTCTCAACCTCGGCTTCGATAGTTGCCACCTTCCTAGGGTTGACCATGTTATCACTATAAAAAAAATCTCTGAAATCTGGTTAGTTACATTTTTTCCTAAGTCCTAGTGTTATATAGGGTTAGAGTCATTTTAATATTTTTCAAGGTCTAAATCATGGTTAAAGGTCTCATACCATCACTAAACATTGTTTATTAACCTCACTTCACTCTTCACAAGTCTCATGCCACGTTTTAAAACCCATTTGTAAAGTTTGTTTTGAAAATTTGTTTGCATAAGCCCAGAAATCATGTTTTCCTAACGTGCCTAGTGTAAAAATTCCATTTTGCGCTACGAAAACACTGTTGAATTCATAGCACAAAAACCATAATTTGCACACCATGCGCTACAAAATCGGGAATTCGCAGATTTGTCTCTGAGTTGTCACATCTATCAAATTCAGTTAAATTTTCCATTATTGGGTGTCCTTCATGAGTTTTCCTCCACACATGCAACCATTCTTTATCATCATTAGAGGTTATTTGTCATAAACTAGAGGTCAGTCATTGTTGGTCCTTTCAAATTTCAAACAGTTGGCCATTTTCATTTGTCCCATGCAAGAAAACACTGCATGCATTCTGAAGTGTTGAAAGAAAGACTTCGTGGTGTGATTTCTAGTTATCAAGCGAGGCAGAACTGATTCAAATCAAGCGAGGCTGTCCCATTCGAATACATGTTATAACAGTGTTTTCAAAGCTTGCTGATTTAAGTGAGTTTGATATTCATTTGTGTGGAAACTAAATTGTCATCAAGCGAGGCTGAATTCGATGCCTGAGTGAAACAGTCTATTCAACAGGAGACTGAGATTGTTAATTTGATGAAGACACAAGGTTTTTAGAAGGGTTTATTGCATATTTTTGAAGATAAATGTTTCAAGAGGAAAATGGATGAGGAGAGAAGAAGCCATAGGTCTGGTCATTGCTTAAGGACTGAACCTGAAGGTGTTGAAGCCCTTACAAAAGATAAGTCTGTCGAAGAAGCTTTTAAGAAATTTGGATGTTGGAGGTTTTGTGAAAAAATTCAAGGAGGGCACACTCAAGTTACCAAGGATTTTTCCATAAATTTCATAGGGTCAAATTCAAAGATCAAGTTCCTAAATGTACAAATTTCCCCTGAAGTAATATCAGCTGTAACAAAGATCCCAAGAGGTGAAGACAGGTGGTTTAAAATTTTCAAATTCAATATGATACCATGCAAGATATTTTTGAAACCAGAATTTTCAGAGGTTGACTTGAACAAGGCTATGCCAAGGGGTTATGTCAGAGACACATTTTCCAATCTGCTCTACAATATTCAAAGATATTTCACTTGTGAGAGTAGATATCATAAGGTATACACCTACCATTTTAAACTCCTGCTTCATTTCATAGGGATAATATCATTGGATTTACCTTTTTATCTATTCAGAAGCTTGGCTAAAGTCGAATAATGTGAAACATCCTTATTTCACCATGGCTTAGTTAAACTGATAGTCTTACATGAGCTACAAAAGGCAAATAGAGATTGGGTAGAATTCCCCTTTTTGAGTAGAATTGGAATAGAAGGAACAACTGCCATCCCACAAGCTAAAACCTCATCAAATATTCCTGGTCCTATGGAAACAAAGTCTAAAAGATTTTTTAAAATTAAACCTAGGAAACAAGTGAAAGAACTAATGACATCATTAAATATCCAAAAGACTCTTAGGTCTATACAGAAGAAGAAAACCCTGGTTGAGGAAACAATTTTAGAACAATCAACTAGCACAACAAATCCAAAGAATTTGACTAAAAGTCAAAGGATAAAAGAAAAGGGTAAGGCTATAGTTGCAAAGGAGACAAGAGCCAATTTGAATGACATACTTCAGGCTATCGACATAGAGGAATCTCCCCTAGTGCAAGAAGAATTCATCAAACTAGATACAGTTGCTAGCAAATTGAAAAAAATGAAGACATATAAAAGGTTAGAATTTGAAGAAGAGGTGGCAGAGTTTATTTTTAAACCCAGAAGACCCTCAACAAGGCAATCTAAGAAGCTGAAACAGTCAAATTTGGTGATAGAGCAAACAGGGAAAGAAAGTGCTTCTGTTTTTAAAGAAACTACAAATGCATCATCTGCAATGCCTGAAGAAGATAGAAACGGGGTTTTAAGGTTCAAAAGGAAAAAGGAAGCTATGAAGAGGTAAAGAATAAACTCAGGCTTGCAAATAATGAAATTGAGAAATTGAAGAAAAGAGAAAGAATAAATGCAGAAGAGAAGGTAAAGTTTGAAATGATGGAAGGGCTGTGGGAGCTTGAGAAAAATCCAAATACTGAAATGATTGAGAGTCAAGCTCAATTTTTCATCTGGACCCTACCTGCAATCAAGGAAGCCAAGTTTATTAGGATGGTTAACTAAAAATTGAGGGCTAATAATAGAAGGCTCAAGAGGAGAATTGAAGACTTAGAGATACAATTAAATCAGTTTGGAGATGAGCTATAGCCTGAACAGTAAGTTTCATTTTTGAAATAAACTTTGAAGGTTATATAGTAATGCTCCATTTTTGAAACTGCTCAAGGTTGATGGTTATTGATTATAAGAATGAATCTACACCTGAAGACTAAGTCTTAAAGGTTTATGACGTGAAATTTTGAGGAAAAAAATGAGAAAGATGAAGACTCAGCAGTTTCGTAGCGCGCTATGAAAATGATGAAGTAGACTCAGCAGTTTCGTAGTGCGCTACAAAATTGCTGTAGGATGAAGTTTTGTGAATTTTTGTAAAATTAAAAGAAGAAATGGTTCAGTTTTGAAGCCTTCATGCTGATGGGAGGTATATATTGAATATCAATGAAGATTCAAAGGGTTTTGGCACATTAAATTGGAGTTTAAAGCATGTTTTTCAAAAGAAAGGTCTGCGCTACGAAAACACAGACAGTTTTGTAGCGCAGCGCTATGGCAGTTTCCACATTATTTTTGAAAATTTGACATATACACAGATGGAAGCTCAAAGATCTATGAATACGTTAATACATTTGGCACCTATTTTGAGTTCAACTTATGCAGCAAATGGTTCGAATTGGTATTAGTGAAGCACTCGGCGAGTATAAACGAAGCACTTTCCTATTTTACAGGGACAGATAAGGAAGAGATAAAGGGGTTCAAATAGTAAGAAGATAGACATGATCATGGTCGAAGACTAGAAGATGTAGCTATCAAGTGTTTTTTTAAGTATTTAGATAAGGTTGCTATGTTTTAATAAACGATGTTTTAGTCCTACTTGTATTAGGACTCTAAACAGATAGTTTAACTGTCAGTTGTAAATGAAATTTGTTTGATGAAAGTTGTTAGGTGTCCAATTTCGAATTTTCCTCAAAGGATTGGAGAGAATCCTAAGATGTAATGAATACTCTATAAAAGGGAGGAAATCGAATAGAATAGGGTTGGAATTTTGTTGGAACAAGTATACTATTTGGTATTATCTGCAACTCTATTTTCATCTTAATACAGTGGTATCCATTTGTTACTCAGGATTCAGAAAAGGATATGGATGATTGATGTTATTATGTTTATCCTTTATCCTTTACTTGCAGTGGCATGATTGTATGTTACTTATAATTCACTATGAAGGTGCTCTAACTTCCTTCATATATTCATGGACTGTGTGACCTATTGTTTCATTGTTTTAATGATTCATCTAAGCCTTAATATTCCCTGACTTCCATATGAATTTGATATACATGTTGAGTAAAAACATAAAGTGACCCCATAAGCCCAATGGATGCTTGTTTATTGTAGTACAACCAATTATTAAATTTAATCCTTTTACTCACAGAGTTAGCCATCTGACTTTATTTGAAAATCATAAAAAAATTTGAGAGAGCCCTCTTAGGCTAAGGAGGCTAAGTCTCAGCTAAAATCTTGGTTTGAAATAGTTACTCAGGGTCCCCTTGATTAGCAGCCTATCAGAGCCTGATTATGAGATAACATTTTGGTGCGTCTACGGGGAGTCTAAAGATTATTCATTCCCGAAATCAAGAAGCTGAACTTCTGAAGGTAGCAGGAGCTCAGAAAATTTTTCGAGGCTGCTATCTACCTTGGTGACTCCATACTTTTTTCAAAGTTAAAGGTGGCTTCGAGAAGAATATACACACGGAGCAATCCTGATCCCAATCCACCTACCACTGTGGACAATCCAAACACTATTTCGAAAAGTCAAAGAATTTTAGAAATATCAGGTACTCCATCTCATTCGAAGTATTTTTCCTATGAATTATTGAGAAGTCCTGAAGATAAGAAATTTGATGACAAGATTCATGAAGTGTTGTTTAGATTTGAAAGTAAAAAAGAGCTCATTGATGTTATTTTAGACTTGCAAAAAAGAGGAATTGACACTTAGCCTTAGTGACACAAGAAGACAAGGAAGAGTTTTGGGAAGCCATTACCTCTGAACTACTGCTAGAAAAAGAGTCTTTAGATAAAATAAAAGAAACTAATCCTTTTGAAGTCTTGTTGAAATCCAAAGCTGGTTTACCCCTTCCAAATTGGAGTTCCGTTGTCAGTGGCTTACAAAAACCAAACAGTCCTTCTCATATCAGTTCCTCATCTTCTTCTGCTCCTCTTAAAACCACTATTCATCCTCCGGTCATGGCTTCTCCTGCTAGGTATGCACCACTTGTACTTCCTGTTGTTTTTCATGACCTTCCTAGTTAATATGCTGCTAGGATTCCTACTTGGGGTAGTGATGAGGAAATTTCAGCAGAGGATTTTATAGACAGATTCAATGATTTTATAGACATGGAAGAAGTTGATGATGAGGATGTGAAGCTAAGGTTATTTTCACAGAGTTTTATTGGTGAAGTTATAAAATGGTTAAGGCACTTGCACAGGGCCGCATTAGAACTTGGAATGATTTTGAAGATAAATTCTTAAGAAAATGGGGTAATAGAACCAATATGGTCCAAGCACTCACTGAATACAATAGCCTTAGAAGGGCAGTTGATGAATCTATCCAAAACTTTTCAAAAATATTCAATAAAGTTTTTGACTCAATTCCATCCCATTTAAAGCCTCGGGAAGCCTTAGCACAAATGAGATATGCTGAAGCATTTGACTATGAATTTTCTATCTTATTGAGAGAAAGAGAGTCACCTACACTTGCTAAAATGCAGAGTGATGCAGTTAAGGTTGAGGTAAACATGATAGCTGCTAAAAAGTCAAAAATGGGAAAAACCAAATTGAAAGAAGAAGAGAAACCATCCACCTCAACTTCTCAAGACAAATTTGATTAAATGATGAAAACCATGGAGAAGTTGATGGATAGGTTAGCTCTTGGTAACACTTCTACTCCTCCTGTGTAATATGAACCTCAATTTAGAAATCCACAATTTAGGAGACCTCAAAATCAGCAAAGGCCGAGAGAGAACAAAAATCAGCAAGCTAACCCTCTAGTGAGACCTCCTTTTCAGCAAAATTTGGTAGATGAAGAAGATGAGCCTGAGATTCCTGAAGATTCTATCCATTGTCTTGATGAAGAAATGTCAAGATTTTTCTTGACTAAAGAAGAGCATGATGAGTCATATTTGGCTAATCAGGGAGAAGAACCATCGAATTATTTTAAAGGGTATCAACATGCTATTTTCGAGATGAAAAAGCAATATAATCTTAGAAATAGAAATATACCTATCATTGCATGCAAAGAGTAGCCGAAGAAAGAAGCTCCGAAAGCTGCTGAAACTAAAAATGATACCCCAAAGATGGCTGAAGGTAAAAAGGACACTACATTTGGTAAGAAAGACACTCAAATTCCTTCTCTTGTCAAAGATGTTGAAAATTTTGTTTCTGTTTTCAACCTTGAGAATGAAATTTCAAAGATTAAAATATCAGTTCATTTCAGTGAAATTCTCAAGGTGAATGAATATATAAGCAAGATAGTTAAGATGTTGAATTCACAATCGAGAGCTGCTGATATTTTGAAGGTCCAAGAAGATAATCCTACTATACATTTGGGTCCAAGGTTGGAAGATGATCAAAATGAAGAGTTTCCTCCTTTTTATGTAAGCATTAGTATTCATGATATGAATTTTCATAATGCTATGTTAGATTTAGGAGCTTCTCATAACCTTATGCCCAAGGTTATCATGGAGAGAATGGGATTGCAAATCACAAGACCATATAAGGATTTGTTTTCTTTTGATTCCAAGAGGGTTCAATGTATTGGTTTAATCAAGGATGTTGTTGTTGGCCTGACGCATATTCCAGCAAGGACAGTTGTTATGGACATTTTTGTAGCTGATGTTCCTCCAAAGTTTGGTATGCTATTATCAAGATCATGGGCAGCGAAAATCAAAGGCACAATGCAGATGGATCTTTCCTATGCAAAAATTCATGTTTTTGGTGAGAAAAGAGGTTGTATCGGGAGACTATAATGGCCTACATGGTGAGCAGTAAAGATAAACCTCATAATTTTCCTATTTATGCCTTTGATACTAAAATTGGCTCTGCCATTCTTTTCAATGAATCAGCTGATAGTTTTGAAGAAGAAATTAGAGCAAAAAATCAGCATTTAGAAAATCAACATGCAGAAAATCGACAAGTGAATGAAGAAAAGATGGAGGAATGGTGGTCATTGTACTTTGATGGATCAACAGGAAAAGAAGGGGTGGGAGCAGGTATTTGGATTACAAATCCATATGATGAGAGTAATTTTTACTCTTACAAACTGAATTTTTATTGCACAAACAACATGGCTAAATATGAATCTCTGATTTTGGGTCTAGATGTTTTGAAAAGAATGAAGACTCGAAATATTTATGTTTTTGGAGATTCTCAATTGGTTATTAGACAAGTGGAAGGTGTCTATCAAAAAAAGGATGTAAGGATGAGAGCTTACAGAAATTTAGTTTTAGACATGTTGGAAAACTTTCAGTCTTATTCCTTCATAGTCAAAACTAGAGATCATAATTCTATTGCTGACTCTCTTGCTATCTCCGCAAGTATTTTCATCATTCCCATGCATTCAAATGAGAAATATGAGATTGAAGTTCATCATAGGCCAGCCATACTAGGCAATATCATAAATTGGCAAGTTTTTTAAGATGATCAGCAGGTGAAGAATTTTATTGAGTTGAAAGAAGAATTTGAAAATACACATGTAGATCAAAAAAATATGCTTGTTGAGCCTAAAGAAAATTATAAAGTTTTGCAATTAAAGAATAATTCAATACCAAAGGGTCTTATTCCTCTAGAGAATATTTTTGATGAAAATGATTTTTTTAAATCACCGAAGTTGCAAGATGATGAAGAGGAAGTAGAGAGTTGTAATCTTGGTACATTAGCTTTGCCTAAAATGATAAAAATTTCAAAGCTTCTTTCAGCTGATGTGAAATCCAAATATCTTGAGATGATGAGAAGGTTTATGTATGTTTTTTCTTGGAGTTGTTCTGATTTAAAGTAATATGATCCTTCCATTATTCAGCATAATATTCCTATCAAGGAAAATGAGAAGCCTTTCAAATAGAAATTGAGAAGAATTAATCCTCTTCTCATGCCATTGATTGAAAAAGAGGTAAGAAATTTTTTGATGCAAAGATCATTGTTCCAATCATATTTTCAAATTGGCTTGCAAACTTAGTTGTGGTAAGGAAGAAGAATGGAGAAATCAGAATTTGTATTGACTTCATAAATTTGAATAAGGCTTCACTAAAGGATAACTATCCTCTTCCTAAAATGGATTCAATTCTGCAAAATATTTTTGGTTCACAAAGGATGTCTATGCTTGATGGCTTCTCAGGTTACAATCAGATTCTTGTACATCCAGATGATCAAGAGAAGACAAATTTTACGACACCATGGGGTACATTCATGTATGCTAAAATGCCCTTTGGTCTCATGAATGCAGGAGACACTTTCCAAGGAGCAATGGACATTGCTTTTTCTGAAGAAAAGGATAAGTCAGTGGTTGTTTATTTTGATGATATCACAATTTACTCAAAGAAAGAAGAAGATAATTTGAAACATCTAGAAAAAATTATACTGAATTGTAGAAGGTTTGGTATCTCTCTCAATCATACTAATAGCATATTTGCTTTAACATCAGGAAAATTACTTGGTCATATTAATTCTGAAGAAGGAATTAGGATTGATCCTAATAGATTCAATGCAATTCAAAAGGTAGATTTTCCAAGAAGTAGGAAAGAGATTCAATCTTTTCTTGGGAAAGTGAATTTTGTTAGGCGCTTCATTCCTAACTTTGCTGAGATTGTCAAAGATATAACAAGGATGCTAAAGAAAGGAGTGGACATTAAATGGACAGCTGAAGCAAGGAAATATTTTTAAGAAATCAAGAAGGCACTCACACAAGCACCGGTGCTCATCAGTCCATATTTTTCCAAAGAATTTCTGGTTCTTACATTTTCTTCCAAAAACACAATTGCTGGAGTTTTGCCACAAAAAGGAAAACAAGGTATTGAACAACCTATTTCTTTCTTTAGTAGGACATTAGAAAATTCTAAACTAAAGTATAATATTCTAGAGAAGCAGGTCTATGCTTTGGTGAAAGCCATTAAACATTTCAGAATTTATGTTTTGCATTCGCACATCATAGAATATGTTCCAAGTGCTGTGGTAAAGGACATACTAACTCAGGCGGATTCGAATGGCAAGAGGGGAAATGGATTTCCAAACTGCTAGAATATGATATAGACATCAAGCCAACCAAGTTGGTGAAAGGACAAGGCTTGGTGAAACTAATGACTCAGTCAAATCTGGATTTTCTTGACATAAATCTTAATGCAGAAATATCAGAAATTTCTGAAAATGAAGAAGAGTTGGTCCAAATTGATGAGAAATTTATTACTTCAGAGTGGTACAAGGATGTGGTTTTTGTTCTACAGCGTAATAAATCTCCCACTGGTTTAACAAAGTCCAAAGAAAGGTTTGTTAAGCTGAAATCATTGAGATATTTTGTTTATGACATCAATCTGTTTTGGAAAGATCCAGGAGGAATTTTGCTGAATAGTTTGCTTGAAGAGGAGGCTGAAAAGATAACTGATGAGTTCCATAAAGGTGATTGCGGAGGACATCATTATTGGAAAGCTACAACAAATAATATCCTAAGAGTTGGATACTTTTTTCCAACTATGTTTAAAGACATTTACAAAAAGATCGTTGCATGTCATGAGTGTCAATTTTTTGAAGGAAGAAGAAAGCTTGTACCTCTACCTTTGGTTCCTATCTATGTTGAAGCTCCATTTCAGCAATGTGGGTTATACTTTATTGGTGAAATACATCCATCTTCATCTAGGCAACATCGCTAGATTCTTACAACAATGGACTACTTCACCAAATGGATAGAAGCGATACCAACCAGGCAAGCTAATGACTCTGTAATTATTTCTTTCTTAGAGAATAATATATTTTCAAGGTATGGTTGTCCCATGAAGATTATAACAGATAATGCTCAAGCTTTTAAGTCCAATAAGATGATAAATTTCTGTCATCAATATCACATCACTCTTGGAAACTCTACAACATATTATCCGCAAGGTAATGGCTTCGCTGAATCATCAAACAAAAGCATTGTGAGAATCATCAAAAAGATGCTGCAAGAGAACAAGAAAGCTTGGCAGTTAAAGTTGAAATATGCCTTATGGGCTGACAAGATTTATACAAAGAGATCAATTGGAACTTCGCCATATGAATTAGTCTATGGGGCTAATTTTTTTTTTCCAACATCACTTGGGGTGCTGGTTATGAAGCTAATTCAAGGACTTGAAGAAGAACCAAATTCCATCCAAAGGAGGATTAACCAGCTGATAACATTATAAGAGAAAAGGAATGAAGTCTATGATTGCCATCAACATGTTCAAAACAGAATTAAGAATACATTTTATAGGAAGATCAAAGAGGATAGTTTTCAGATTCATGAAAAAGTGCTGAAATGGGAGGCCACAATTGAGGAAAAGGGAAAGCATTTAAGTTTGAGACTTTATAGAAGGATCCTTCTCAGATTGTTGGTTTTCATGGGAAAAACACATACATATTGCAAGAAATTGATGGAGGATCATATGCTGGAGGGCCTGTTAATGGTAGGCTCCTAAAGCATTATGTTTGCTGAAGTGACATCACTCATTCATGACATTGTATATATCCATTGTTTTTTGCTAATAAATGACAAGCTGAAACAAAGAGCATAAGTCCGAGGCGAAGGCCCAACAGTTCGAAGAAGATTCTTATCAACAAAAAATTAGGTTTTTATCAAAAAGGATAGCACTAATGCAATGGGTTCTTAGTGTACCACAGGGGCACACTATCCCAAGTGGAGCCACTATTATCACTATAAAAAAAATCTCTGAAATCTAGTTAGTTACATTTTTTCCTAAGTCCTAGTGTTAGATAGGGTTAGAGTCATTTTGATATTTTTCAAGGACTAAATCATGGTTAAAGGTCTCATACCATCATTAAACATTGTTTATTTATGTTACACCATTTTTTGGTCATCTAACCTATTATCATTAGATGGACCCAAGTACACCACGTAAGACCAATTTTACCCTAAGTAAAATTGCTTTCACTATGTAAAATAACTTAATAAACCACATTTATTAGGTTGTTTATGGTCAAAACAGGAAACCCCAAAAGGAAATATTAAACAAACCCATTTTGTTTAATTTTCCTCATGGAATAATTAATTAAACCATAATTTAATTATTAGTCCTAGTCATGTTTAACCAAAAAACAAAGAAATTAATTAGATAAACCTTTATTTATCTTATTATTTTCTAGGAATAATTATTTAATCTTATTTAGATAATATTCCTTGTTAAATATGACCAAATCACCCACAAATAATTAAATAAATCATTACTTATTTGATTATCTTCTAACCGCTTCCTTAAAAAGATAAATAAATCATTTATTTATTTATTTTTGACAAATAAAGGGATTTGACCCAAGTCAAATACTTTCTCCCTCCAACAAATATAATAAAATATTCCATAAAAGGTGGATATAGATTTGGTTAACATTATTTTAGTCATGCACCAAGATCTAGAATGACCCAATATTTTGTTATAAATAGGAGGGTTTTTCCTACCATTCTTCACCTTTTGTTGCCTATTAGATCACTCTGGATCTATACACTTGGTCACATTTTTCCATCATTTGTTGTGTGAGCTCCCATTGAGCTCTTTTCTTTGCATTGAGTTTTCTACACCAACAAGAGAGAGAAATCTTAGATCTGAAGTGCTGAGGACTTCCAAGAACCCATCCCACTGAGGAGAATTGGATACGCCTTCTTGTTTTCCTCCCAGGTGCCCAATTAATACAAAAATTGTTCTTGTCTTGTCTATTGGTATATGGAGCAAACCCTTGTTTTTACTGCTTAATGTCTTTCCATGCATAGATCTGGTTTTTTGCAGCTCTTTTCTTGTTAAACTAACCGCAGATCTGAAGATATTGGTAGCCACTTTTGTTGTTAGGGCTATTAGTTATGCGTAGCTGAAGTGGTCCTTTTTCGTACGCTTCGACAAAGGATTCATACTAACAAATGGCGACTGCACACAGGTTTTAATTTACGACTGCTGTCGTTTTTCATATTCCTGCATATCCAGCTACTTCAGACCCTAGGGTTTCTTTTCAGCTGTTTATTTTTTCTATTTTTATGTTGCTTTTCTCACATAAAATCCTAAAACATTAAAATTTTTAACTTCCGTGTGTTTCTGGCCCTATTGCGTAGGTAAGCGACACCAGCCGCAACTGAGACGACAACTTTTCTGAAAAGCTGCCGCCGAGACAACCAGAATGGGGGGTCGCACTTTTTGGCCCATAGCCTGTGAACTGGACCTCCTGGTCGCACTTTTCAGCCTCTTTTCTGCGACCTGCACTGAAAACAGGTCAGAACCTGCAACCTGCCAATTTTTCAGTGGTTTTTCTGCAATTTTTCTGGGTTTTTCTGAAGCTTCTATCAGGGTTTTCTAGCCTCTGTCTCAGCCCACTTTGACCTAGTTCTGATCTTTCTTTACTCATCTATGTGGGAACCTAGCCCCCTAGGGCTTTAGTACCCTCCACTTTTTGTGGAAGAGTTTTAGCTGTTTCAGCCGTCTGTTTTTCAGAGTTTCAGCCTTCCTTTTTTCAGATCTGGAACCTCCTCCTCAGATCCCTTTAAATCAGCTTTCCTTCCTTTCAAATCACCTCTTGTCATTTTTTTTGGACCTCTCTTTAGGACCTCCTCCCTGTCCTTTCCGCTTTTTGCTTATTTCTTCCCTTTTTCCAGCCACCTTGCCTCTATCTCTTGGCTGTGATTTGCACCTCTTTTCAACAGCTTTATCCTTTAGATCCCTGTCCCTTTTCACCCTAAGATCTATTGGCCTCTTTTTTAAGTGTGTTTTGACTAGATTTTTGCCCTTTTTTAGATTAGTTTTGAGCGACCTGCCTTCTTGGGTTGAAGCGATGCATTAGTAGCTGTTATTTTTCTGTTATTTCAGCATTATATACTGTTCTCTGTAGATTTATTTTCAGTTATGCAGCACACATTTTCTTGCTCTCAAAATGAAAAGGGTTTAAAAATTAAAATTAACGCACGCCACACACTGACCCTAAGTGAAGAAGCGCCTGGTTAACACCGCCTGGAAAAGACTCTAAAATCAATTGTCACTGCACATTTTCTGCCCATGACCTCACTTGATTCTGTCCCTTTCTTCCCTTGTCAGTTTCCTTCTTCCCGTCATCATTGCACCCCCAAGGCGCCTTTCCCGGAGACTTCTTGGCCTTCACCCTTAGTTTCCGGTCGATCGAACTGCTCTGTCCCGCCGTCGTCGAGCCATTCCTCCTCCGAGTCCGCACTCCGACTCCTCTTCTGATTCATTGGGTTCTACCTCTCCTCCTGGTTCTTCCCCTGTCACCTTCACTATGTCTGGTCTAGGGCCTAATGTTAGCAGTGCTCCAGGCCCTAATGCCGGAACCACTACTAGCGGAACCGCCACAGGAACTACCTCGGCCATACCCTTGCTGCCGTACATTGCAGGCCTCAGCCTCCCCGATTTCAATCAGTTGATCAATGACCCTATCCGCCACGATGTTGGTTGGCCTTCTATGCCAACAAAGCTCCCCTCCGACATCCCTAAGTTCGAAGGCCTTGCCGGAGAAGATCCAACCAATCATGTCCGATCTTTCCACATGTGGTGTTCTTCCAATTCCATTACCGATGACTCCATCCGTCTTCGTTTGTTCCAATGCACGCTTACCGATGACGCTTCTAAATGGTATGTCGACCAAGCCACCTCTTCCCATACCACCTTTGTGACCATTGCCCAAGCCTTTTTGTTTTATTTCTAGCTCCCTCTCCGATACAATACTGGTACAGAGCTCTTGACTTCCATTAAGCAAACATCTTCGAGCCGCCTTTCCACCCATGTTCAGGAATGGCGACGTAGACGTAGCTTATGTCGAGATCCCCCCTTCGAAGATCAAATCTATATGGACTGGTTCCTTCGCTCTCTCCTAGATCCCATCAGCAAAGATGTCGCCTCCCATTTCCCTCAAACCGAAGAAGCCGCCCTCCAAATAGCCTTGAAATACGACCTGATCTACGCCCAGTCTGGTTATGTTTATACCGTCCTTCCTGACCTCCCCAAGCCCGGTGGCGCTAACGCCCCAGGGGCATCTCATTCCGCCGACGGTATCGTTGGATCCCTTTCCCATCCGTATGCTCAACCTCCTATGGGCTACAATCTCCCTCACAGAGGGGCCAACACCTCTAGCACTCTCACACCTCCCGGTAGCATGTACCCAGGATACGGCATGCCTCCTCCTTTTGCCCAACCTCCTGCTTACCTCAATGTTGCCCAACCAAACCATTACCCTTATCCGCAGCCTGGTGTGCCAGCTCCTCCAGCATATGCACTTCCACCTCCCTTGCCTCCTCAACCCCAGCAGCAGCACCTACAGCCCCCTTCAGGGCAAGTATTTGCACAGCAGGGTGTGACTAATCCCCCTTCTTCTCAAAGAAGGCGGAGAGGAAATCCAAATCAATCTGCCCCTGGTACTCATGGACCCAATCCTCAAAGTTTTGACCCTAACACTGCTAACCAGCAACAGGGCACTCAGCCCAAGCTAGACAGGCCTCTTCATACCAACAAGCCTTGTTCGTGTTGCGGTGTTTACGATCATTACACCCATGATTGTCCCCTTTTACCACAGATGCAGAAGATGTGGGAGTCTCAAGCCACATTGCGAGGACAACATGCCTCCCCTCACTCTCCCCCTAATGTGGCCACTACTCAACCGGCTGTGTTTACTGATCCTTTCCCTCAGCAAGGATTCGTGGCTACCCAACCACCTGATGGGCGGGTCTCCACTCCACCTTCCATTTCTGGTTCCTCCGATTACCATATCCTCATGATGACCTCTGATCCATCCCCAACCGTCGACCTTCACCTTCAAACTCGGTTTCGCCAGTACCCCAAGCCTCCTACTCAGTCTGCCCCCGAGCCTCCTTCTTCAGGTTCTACAGAGCCTCTTTCGACATCCAGTGGCCCCTTACATATCCATCAACCCAAAGTTGAGGTTCATACCAAGATTCCTAAGGGACCCCTACGTCGAAACGCTGCTTCCGGTCGAACTGCTCATTCGTATAGTATAGTAGATGATTTGGCGCAATATCCTGCTACCATTTCCACACTCGAACTCCTCCAGTCATGCCCTTCTCAAAAGAAGGCTCTACTATCTACCGTGGGCGCTGTAGATCCTGCTGATGACCAAATGATTGTTTTCGACGCCACTCAATCGGACCATCCTCCTCTCCCTCCTTCCGTCGCCTTCCAAATCCCAATCAAAATCCGGAACGCCAATGTTTCCCAGCATATAATTGATGAGGGGGCATCCACCTGTGTGATGTCCGCTTCGGTTTGGAAGCAACTCGGATCCCCTGAGTTGGCCCCTTCCACGATCACCCTTCGAGCGTGGGACGGCCATGCCTCCCAGCCAATTGGCCTGTTTCGTAATTGTCCTATCACCCTCTCCAGTAAGACTGTTTGCGTTGACGTCGAAGTCATCGATGCCCCGCTAGACTACAACATTCTATTGGGGCGAAGCTACACCTATGCTATGTCTGTTGTCCCATCTGAGGTTTTCCGCAAGATGTATTTCCCCCATAATGGAAAGATAGTCACCATTGACTAGTTGACATATCATGAGCCAAAATCTCAGACCTCACCTGAGATGACCATCTCTTCTGTAGCCAACAAGCAAACCGTCGATTCCTTGACTAGTGTCTCCCCCGGCATTTACAAAGATTCCTCCCTGCTTGGAACTTTTCCTAATCTCCCCCCTCCTCCTATCACTGATCCCAGCTTATCGAATGTTTGCATGATGCAATCGTCTCAGGCTGCCCTTAAGCGGCCTACTTTGGCTAGTCAGCAACCTCCCCCTCGCCCTTCGCAACCCTCTCCTAGCCATTCATCTCAGCCAGTCGGACCTCCTCCTTCCGTCCCTCCCCCTAAAGCTCGTATCCCTGAACCCCTTTATCCTCCTGGATCGGTTCCCCCAGGCCTTAACCATCTCGGAGCCATCCCTCTTGGTCATTACCCTACTAGGCAGATACCTTTCCTGGCTCCCCCTCCCGGAGTATATTCTGTCCCCGTCATGGCCACCCAATCTCTCCCTAACCTGACCTTGGGCATACCAGTCTGGTACCTCGATCCTCCAGCAGCTACCCCTCTTGGTCACCCCAAACCCTACATGGCTTTGACACCGGTTCAACCGGTCCCCCTCGCTTCCTCCGTTGCCACTGTGCCCCTAGCACCTCCACAGGACCCTTCTCCTGTCGTGACGGCTCCCGGGAAGAAAGGAAAAGCCTGCAAGGAGGCACCCAAAGACAAGACCACCACGACTGACCTGGCCCCTCCTCCGCCCGCAAAGCCTTGTTCCTTGTGTGATGTCGCCGGTCATGCCACCCATGCTTTTCCTGAGTTTCCCCGTATTCAGCCCATGGTTAAAGTCGCGTTCCCTGAATCTACAGTCCCTGAAGCCTCCATTCCTTCTTCGTCCATAACCAAGAACCCCAAGACTCTCTGCACCAGCAAACCCTGTGCTTTGTGCGGTGTTCATGGCCATTACTCCCACCATTGTCCTCACCTGACGCATTACCATGCCTCTTTAGAGGTAGTCTGAGAGTATGAGGTTGAACAGAATCAATCCGCCTCTCCCATACTCGCGCAGTATGCTTCGGGCCAGCCTGAGGATCCCCCCACCCCCATTGACATTCCCCCCCCTGATGTTCAGATGACGGAGTCTACCACAACCATTCTTTACCTATCCTCCTCTGCGAGACACTCATAGCCCAGTCCCCCTACATCCTCCCCTGTTGTTTCACCTGACCACCTCTTTTCTACCCATAACACGAGATCACTCCACCCGTCTCTCTGTTGACCTCCGCAGCCTGAGTTCTCACCATACTTCCGATAGCCCTCATATACCACCCTCTAGTTTGTATATGAGTCATAGTCATCCTGCTCCTTACACTCCCTCCCGCAGTTGCCGCTCGATGCCTTCTGTCCACTCACGCTGCCATCATTGTCTCTTCCCCCCTCATTTGTTGTCTTGTAACACCATTCCGTAGGACCCCCCGTCCACACCCTTTATCGGTTATGCCGATGGTGCAAGTCGTTACTCCCAGAATCTAGCCTCGGCAGGTTGGGCCATCTTCACCCCCTTGCATGCCCTTGTTCTCTCCAACGGGGTCTGCATTGGTTCTGCCACCAACAATCAGGCTGAATATGATGCAGTGCGTGGTCTCTTAGTCGATGCCCTCTTCCATCGCATCCTCCATCTGCACGTTTGTTTGGATTCCCTACTTCTTGTCATGCAACTAAATGGTGTTTATCGTGTGCATAACCCTGTGTTGTTTAGACGCTATTTACAAGTGAAACTCTTGATACGTACATTTGAAACCATAACTTTCAACCATGTACCTCGAGAACAGAATCACTATGTAGATAGTATTGCAAGCCATGTTCTATATTGGCATTTATCACACACATTTCATACAAGAAAATAACATTTATAATCATTAAAAATGATGCATATCCATAATATGTGTCGCAAAACATGTGTTTAGGGTCCATCTACTCTGATACATATGACATGCCCATAGCATGTTACAAAAAACTCAAAATTGGGGGCACCACCTGCCCCTACATACACACTAGGGGGCACCACATGCCCCACACCTACTCACTATCTGGCGGATCCCGAGCCAATGGCTCTACCCCTGCAGCCCGTAGATCACGTATGCCTTGACCGGCCATCGCCATGCGCCGCATGATACCTTTCCATTCCGAGGGAAGACCAATGCATGCCTCCACGTACTGGTCGTCTAAGTCTTGTCGCCCGTGCTCTGAAACTCTAGTCAGCAACGTCTCGCATATATGGCGGATGTCCTCCAGGAGGGGGGCCGCATCCTCATTGCGCGCTACTCTCGACCCACTTGACCCTGCAGCTACAGAGGCTGCTGGGCGTCCCATATATCCGGCCGGTTTTACCGGAGCTATATCTGCATACCAAAAGTACATGAATCAGTACCATATCTACTATTCAATAACTTTAATACAAGAATAGTTACTTATCACTTACCGTCGGGCCCCCATACTCGACCAGGCGGAAGTGGTAGGTCCGAATCGCCACAATAACTCATCCCACTATAGGGATAGTCGTTTATGTATAACGGCATCTGATCCCAATGGGCAAATAACTCAGGTCGAAACACTCGCCCGACCGCCCCTCCTCCTCCTCTGCACAGTAGCCGCCCCCACCGGCGCATCCTGGGCTCTCTAGGGCCCCCATCTAGGGGCTGTATACGAGGCCGCAAGGTCGGGATCTTCTCAAAGAAGAAGGCACACAATAAAGTCCCATACGAGCAATCATGGTTCAGTTGCTGCTTGCAGAACGAAAACTGTCGCTTTAGCGATGCCAGCATCATTTCGGCCCACCCATAGTAGGTCCCACTCAACACACTCTCCACAATCATCATCTGCCCCCCAGTGATGTGATGGAGCGCCTGGTTTCCCAGGATACGCAGCACTACTGCAGCCACTACACGGGTCTCTAATCTCTCTAGGTCCCCGATCGGTATCCGAGTCCCCTTGACTTGGAGACCCGGTCGAAAATGTCGCTCCACAAACTCTATGATATGCCGCCCCCGTGGTAATACTGGCTGCGTGTTTCCCACCATCCGCAGTGGCGGGAGACCTGTCAGGAAATACACATCCTGGACTGTCAGTTCGATCGTGTACCCCTGCACTACAAATATCTCATGCTATGGATCCCAATAACTGATAATCCGGGCCAACAAAGGCTCTCCTTCTCTCATCAAAGGGTTCTCCAAAAACTTTAGAACCCCAAACCTGGCCAACACATGACGGACACCCTGATCCGCCTGGATCTCTGCCCGTAATGTACCCAGGTCTCTCTCTCTCCATTTAACCCGTAGATCTTCCATACCTGCACAAAAACATCATCTTCGTCAGCATACAGATCGGGAATACCATAACCAAACACAAAAACCCAACTCTCAGCCATAAAACAGCACTAAAACCCCTTCATCTCCCAGGTCGCAGTTTTCTGCCCAATTCTGGGACAGGTCGCACTTTTTTCCCTGAAACCTGCTTCCGAGGTCGCACTTTTTGTCCCAAAAAGTGCGACCCGGCCGTAGAGATGAAGGAGGGACTGTTTCTGATATTTTGGGCCCTAAACTGAACTTTCAATCCATCAAAATGAACGAGTAAGGTTAGGCCTCTTACCTGCAACTGACGGATCTCGATTCCAACGGTCGGTTTGTCCGCTACGCTCACCGAAAGATTTAGGGCCTTCTCTCCTCTCTACATTCACAACAGCGACAATAGCAAATGAGTGAATTTGGAGGGAAAACTGCCTTATTAAAAGAGAACCCCTGTTTCTTCTTTCGACTGTTGCGACCATACCGTAGCCCCGTTTGACAAACTGCCTGCACCGTTGGAAAGCTCTCACCGAGCCCTAAAATGGGTATCTATTAGTTTTTTGTGATTTGATACTTCACCACGACACATTTTTTCCAAGAAGGGTTACTTCACCTCTCCCTAAAATCGAATTTCCTCACTTACGACACTTGTACTTGGGGCACCATTTTTCCTCCTTACTTGTCTTTGTTCGTGTCAATTTTTCTCATGAGTTACCATCTTGTACTCATTTTTTCATGGTCCCACATTGGGCCTTTACTGTGTGGCAGCACCATCGAGTCACCCTTGTTTAGAGCATCCAAGTTGAGTCATCATCGCATTCATGGAGCCTATCCCAAGTCCCTTTGTACCTCGCTATAGCCCTCCATTATTCATTGCTTGGTCTATCTCTTGTGTCGCACATTATGACCTTCAGTCTCACTGTCCCCTATCCCTTACGCTATCGTGTCAGTCACTGCCATGTCATTCATGCCCTTTATGCTCTAACAAGGGAAATCGTTCATTCGCCACTCAGTCCCTTCCATTTCACTATCATCATTAGTGTTAGTCTGTCCGTCGCTCTACTATTTTCTCTCGTGCCTTAGTTGAGGATCTCTCATTGCCTCACCTATGGCGGACCTCCTTCTGTCGACATCAGCTCATTCATTCGAGAAGCCAGGTCTAGAGGGCGGTGTACCTTGGTTCCAACTTCCACTCTTGTTCGGTGCCTCGGATCAGGGAAAGGGATCTCTCATTTGCCTTTGACTTGATTGTTTCTCCACTGCAGCTCCTTTCCGCATGATCGAGATCCGTATACTTGATGGTTCAGTGATACATCAACGACCCTTGATGATTCCCGGGTGTGTGTGAGATGTCTCAACCCTCATGAGGGGGTGGCCCTGCAGGTAGCCCCCCACATGCCTGGATGACCTCCTCCTTGCAGCCTTCGATGCAGCTCCAGATATTTGATGATGTTGGCCTTAGCCACTTGCAGTGCCTCTTTGATTTGCATGTATTAGTCAGATTTTATGAGCCCTTCCCCATTTACAAGGGGCATTTGGGTTGTACTTATATCTCATGTACTCAGATATTATTTGTATCAGTCCTGGCTGTTATCCCAGGCACAACATGTATGTGGGATTCCTCATTGTATTTTTATCTGGCTCATGATTATGCCGGCTGTAATTTATGGTTCGGTCCCTTGTTTACTGGACACACTATTCTTTTGTACTTTGTCTCGGCGGGCATAGGTATGCCTCCCCCGCCGCCTTCAGCACAGGTACCCACTCATAAAAAGAGACTTGTTGCACCTGCAAGTATCATCTCCTCAGGGTCTAGTTCTTCAGCACACTATCTACCTTTCATTTCTCTCTCTGACTCCCCTTTTGTTGTCTGGTGATTGAGTTCTTACAACGTACTTCGGTCATACGATTTGCTCCTGACACTCGCACGCTGGGGGGCAATCTGTTACACCATTTTTTGGTCATCTAACCTATTATCATTAGATGGACCCAAGTACACCATGTGAGACCAATTTTACCCTAACTAAAATTTCTTTCACTATGTAAAATAACTTAATAAACCAAATTTATTAGGTTGTTTATGGTCAAAACAGGAAACCCCAAAAGGAAATATTAAAAAACCCCATTTTGTTTAATTTTCCTCATGGAATAATTAATTAAACCATAATTTAATTATTATTCCTAGTCATGTTTAACCCAAAAACAAAGAAATTAATTAGATAAACCTTTATTTATCTTATTATTTTCTAGGAATAGTTATTTAATCTTATTTAGATAATATTCCTTGTTAAATATGACCAAATCACCCACAAATAATTAAATAAGTCATTATTTATTTGATTATCTTCTAACCGCTTCCTTAAAAAGATAAATAAATCATTTATTTATTTATTTTTGACAAATAAAGGGATTTGACCCAAGTCAAATACTTTTTCCCTCCAACAAATATAATAAAATATTCCATAAAAGGTGGATCTAGATTTAGTTAACATTATTTTAATCATGCACCAAGATCTAGAATGACCCAATATTTTGTTATAAATAGGAGGGTTTTTCCTACCATTCTTCACCTTTTGTTGCCTATTAGATCACTCTGGATCTATACACTTGGTCACATTTTTCCATCATTTTCTGTGTGAGCTCCCATTGAGCTCTATTCTTTGCATTGGGTTTTCTACACCAACAAGAGAGAGAAATATTAGATCTGAAGTGTTGAGGACTTCCAAGAACCCATTCCACTGAGGAGAATTGGATACGCCTTCTTTTTTTCCTCCCAGGTGCCCAATTAATACAAAAATTCTTTCAAAAATTGTTCTTGTCTTGTCTATTGGTATATGGAGCAAACCCTTGTTTTTACTGCTTAATGTCTTTCCATGCATAGATCTGGTTTTTTGCAGCTCTTTTCTTGTTAAACTAACCGCATATCTGAAGATATTGGCAGTCACTTTTGTTGTTAGGGCTATTAGTTATGCGTAGCTAAAGTGGTCCTTTTTCGTACGCTTCGACAAAGGATTCATACTAACAATTAATATCACTTTACTCTTCACAAGTCTCATGCCACGTTTTAAAACCCATTTTATAAATTCTGTTTCAAAAATTTGATTGAATAAGCCCAGAAACCGTGTTTTCCTAGCATGCCTAGTGTAAAAAGTCCATTTTGCACTACGAAAACATTAGTGAATTCGTAGCAAAAAAAACCAAAATTTGCACACCATGTGCTACGAAATTGGGAATTCACAGATTTGTCTCTGAGCTGCCACATGTATCAAATTCGGTTAAATTTTCCATTATTGGGTGTCCTTCATGAGTTGTCCTCCACGCATGAAACCATTATTTTTCATCATTAGAGGTTTTTTTTCATAAACTAGAGGTTAGTCATTATTGGTCCTTTCAAATTTCAAACAGTTGGCCATTTTAATTTTTCCCATGGAAGAAAACACTACATGCATTCCTAAGTGTTGAAAGAAAGAGTTTGTGGTGTGATTCCTAGTTATCAAGCGAGGCAGAACTGATTCAAATCAAGCGAGGCTGTCCCATTTGAATATAGGTTATAACATTGTTTTCAAAGCTTGCTAATTTAAGTGAGTTTGATATTCATTTGTGTGGAAACTAAATTGTCATCAAACGAGGTAGATTTCTTATGAAGAGAGGCTGAATTCGATTCCTGAGTGAAATAATATATTCAACAGGAGACTCAGATTGTTAATTTGCGGAAGACACAGAGTTTTTAGAAGGGTTTATTACCGATTTCTGAAGATACGAGTTTCAAGAGGAAAATGGATGAGGAGAGAAGAAGCCATAGGTCTGGTTATTTCTGAAGGACTGAACCTAAAGGTGTTGAAGCCCTTACAAAAGATAAGTCTATCGAAGCAGCTTTTAAGAAAGTTGGATGTTGGAGGTTTTGTGAAAAAATTAAGGAAGGCACACTCAAGTTACCAAGGAGTTTGCCATAAATTTCACAGGGTAAAATTCAAATATCGGATTCCTAAATCTACCAATTTCCCCTGAAGTAATATTAACTATAACAGAGATCCCAAGAGGTGAAGATAGGTGGTTTAAAAATTTCAAATTCGATATGACACCATGCAAGATATTTTTGAAACCAAAATTTTTAGAGTTTGACTTAAACAAGGCTATGCCAAGGAGTTATGTCAGAGACACATTTTCCAATCTGCTTTACAATGTTCAGAGATATTTCACTTGCGAGGGTAGATATCACAAGGTATACACCTACCATTTTAAACTCCTGCTTCATTTCACAGGGATAATATCATTAGATTTGCCTTTTCATCTCTTCAGAAGGTTGGCTAAGATGTCTAATAAGGTACAAATGAAAGTTGAATCATGTGAAACCTCCTTATTTCACCATGGCTTAGTTAAACTGATAGTATTATATGAGCTACAAAAGGCAAATAGAGATTGGGTAGATTTCCTCTTTTTGAGTAGAATTGGAATAGAAGGAACAACTGCCAGCCCACAAGCTAAAACCCCATCAAAGATTGCTGGTCCTGTGGAAACAAAGTCTAAAAGATTTGTTAAAATTAAACCTAGGAAACTAGTGAAAGAATCAATGACATCATTGAATATCCAAAATACTCCTAGGTCTATACAGAAGAAGAAAACCTTGGTTGAGGAAACAATTTTAAAATAGTGAACTAGGAAAGAAAATCCAAAGAAGTTGACTAAAATTCAAAGGATAAAAGGAAAGGGTAAGGCTTTAGTTGCAGAGGAGACAAGAGGAAATTTGAATGACATAATTCAGGCTATCGTCATAGAGGAATCTCCCCTAGTGCAAGCAGAATTCATCAAATTAGATACAGTTGCCAACAAATTGAAAAAATTGAAGACATATAAAAAGTTAGAATTTGAAGAAGAGGTGGCAGAGTTTATTTTTAAACCTAGAAGACCCTTAACAAGGCAATCTAAGAAGCTGAAACAATCAAATTTGGTGATAGAGAAAACAGGGAAAGAAAGTGCTTTTGTTTTTTAAGAAACTACAAATGCATCATCTGCAATGCCTGAGGAAGATAAAAACAGGGTTTTCAAGGTTCAAAAGGAAAAAAGAAACTATGAAGAGGTAAATAATAAACTCAGGCTTGCATATAATGAAATTGAGAAATTTAAGAAAAGAGAAATAATACATGCAGAAGAGAAGGTCAAGTTTGAAAGGATGAAAGGGCTGTGGGAGCTTGAGAAAAATTCAAATACTGAACTGATTGACAGTCAAGCTTAGTTTTTCATCTAGACCCTACCTACAATAAAGGAAGCCAATTTCATCAGGATGGTTGACACAAAACTAAGGGCTAATAACAGAAGGCTCAAGAGGAGAATTGAAGACTTAGAGATACAGTTAAGTCAGTTTGGAGATTAGCTACACCCTGAATAGCAAGTTTCATTTTTGAAATAAAATTTGAAGGTTATATAGTAATGCTCCATTTTTGAAATTGCTCAAGGTTGATGGTTATTGATTATAATAATGACTCTACACTTGAAGGCTAAGTTTTAAAGTTTTTTGACTTGAAATTTTGAGGAAAAAACTGAGAAAGATGAAGACTCAGCAGTTTCGTAGCGCACTATGAAACTGTTGTAGGATGCAGTTTTGTGAATTTTTGTAAAATTCGAAGAAGAAATGGTTCAGTTTTGAAGCCTTGATGCTAATGGGAGGTATATATTGAATATCAATGAAGATTCAAAGTGTTTTTGCAGATTAAATTGGAGTTTAAAGCATGTTTTTCAAAAGAAAGGTCTTCACTACAGAAACACAGATAGTTTCGTAGCGCAGCACTATGGCAGTTTCCATATCATTTTTGAAAAGTTGACATATACATAGATGGAAGCTCAAAGCTCTGTGAAGAATTTAAGACATTTGGCACCTATTTTGAGTTCAAATTATGCAGCAAATGGTTCAAATTGGTATTAGTGAAGCACTCAGCTACTATAAAGGAAGCACTTTCATATTTTACAAGGACAGATAAGGAAGAGATAAAGGGGGTCAAACAGTAAGAAGATAGACATGATCATGGTCAAATAATATAATATGGAACTTTCAAGTGTTGTTTTAAGTATTTATATAAGGTTTTTATGTTTTAATAAATGATGTTTTAGTCCTAATTGTATTAGGAGTCTAAACAGACAGTTTAACTATTAGTTGTAAATGCAATTTGTTTGATGAAAGGTGTTAGGTGTCGAATTTCAAATTTTCCTCAAAGGATTGGAGAGAATCCTAAGATGTAATGAATACTCTATAAAAGGGAGGAAATTTTATAGCATAGGGTTGGAATTTTGCTGGAACAAGTATACTGTTTGGTATTATCTGCAACTCTGTTTTTATCTTAATACAGTGGTATCAGTTTGTTACTCAGGATTCAGAAAAGGCTATGGATGATTGATGTTATTATGTTTCTCCTTTATCTTTTACTTGCAGTGGCATGAGTGTATGTTACTTAAAATTCACTGTGAAGGTGCTCTAACTTCCTTCATATATTCATGGACTATGTGAACTATTGTTTTATTGTTTTACTGATGCATCTAAGCCTTAATATGCCTTGAATTCCATATGAATTTGATATCCATGTTTAGTAAAAACATAAAGTAACCCCATAAACCCAATGGATGCTTGTTTATTGTAGTACAACCAATTATTAAATTTAATCCTTTTACTCACAGAGTTAGCCATCTGACTTTATTTAAAAATCACAAAAAACTTTGAGAGAGCCCTCTCAGGCTGAGGAGGATAAGTCTCAGCTAAAATCTTGGTTTGAAATAGTTACTCAGGGTCCCCTTGATAAGCAGCCTATCAGGGCCTGATTTTGAGATAACATAACATATGAATATTTTTCCAAATAGTCTTAGCATTTTTGTATGTCTTGAAATCATGATGGACAATAGATGGAT
The DNA here is from genome assembly GCA_034641835.2 of Pinus albicaulis. Lineage (NCBI taxonomy): Eukaryota > Viridiplantae > Streptophyta > Pinopsida > Pinales > Pinaceae > Pinus > Pinus albicaulis. The sequence goes on along the minus strand of CM076582.1, from coordinate 412,947,983 downwards.
ATATACCAGCTATTTCCTGATAATACCAAGCAAACACATCCCAAAATTCTCAAAAGAGATCAGTGTAAGTCTGAATCTCTTCAAGGTAACATTCAGCTCCAATGAAGACATTCTCAATAATGTTGGTATCTCTGGAGATGTTCACCAGGGTGGTAGTAGAAATGACAGTCATGTTCCCTTCAAAAAATAAATGTGTTGGTGCTAAAGGATTCAAGACTGGGTGAATAGGACCAAAACACTGAAGGCTATAAAATTGTTTCAACTTCTCGCAAGTATGGTAGAAAATAGAACCGATGATGCAAATCATCCCATGGTCTCTCTACACTAGTCATTTCTTCAGGGATGGCCTATTCAGATGGAAGAGTGTTATCAAGGCAATCCTAAGTAGAAGATGAACTAAGAGTCCAAGACAGAGCCACATCTCCATCCAATTCCTCCGGTGAAAGAGAAACTAGCATGGAGTCTGCAGAGTCAAAAATAGATCAATAAGAAATATCAGTTGCAGACATAGGAAATTCCATTCCACACACTTGGCATTCCTCTAATGTGGAGGTAGGAGAAGGTAAGGTCCAAGGATACAAAAAAGAATGAGCTCTAAAGAAGTCTCTTCGAGCACAAACGCTAGAGGATGAAATAACATTGATATGAACCAAAGCAGGCAAAAAATCAAAAGTACCCATCAAATATGTATACATTCCAATGCCCAAATTCTCAACAGGTTTCTTGGTATCATTCACCAAGGGAATAGTCGAGTCAGTGGATGCATTCAGATCTACAGGAGAATAGTCCATCTAATCAATAGTGACATTCCTCCCTTCATGAGAGAAACATAAAATGTGAAATAATTAGCATCCAATAGCATCCATCTCATAAATCTAGTTTCGCCCCAACAGAAGGTTGTATTATAGATTTGCATCAACTATCTCGACCTAGATATTGACATTTTTATCCCCAACACATATGGGTAAAGCCAAAAAAATGGGATGTAGTCTCTGAGAATTACCATCAAACACAGTCAGAACAATAGCATAAGGGATAGCTGAAGGAGATCCAATAGCCTTCTAGCATTAGAGAGACATCACACACATGGAAGCACCCTCATCAATAACTGTTTGAATGATATTAAACTTACGATATGTAGAATTAGTATGGAAATACATATGATGAGGAAGTATATTTTTGAAATTTGACATATCAAATGTGATCATTAGAGTATTATTTGGATCAAAAGCCCCAATGGAAGTGAGAAATTCACTCCTTTGTGTAGGACACAACTAAAGTACCTCTAACACAGACCTGGTGCAGGGAATTTGGGCCAAATATTCTACAATTGAGTAGTTCTGGGTAGCCTTGGCATTAGGATTGATCGTCGTACACTTTGTAGACCCTTTTGGCATTTGAGGAATAGGCTCAACTATAGGCCTCTCTATATGGAGTGGCTCATCATTATTAGGAGCACCTTTAGCTTTCGAAGACTCAGCTTCACCATAATCCCGAGATCTCATATCAATATCTGCATGAGCACTCATCATGTATATGTTTGATGGATTTTCCCCTTCTTGGTTTCCCCTAGAGGGAGCTCCAGTATTTTCAATCGTGCCAGCAAGCAATTTCCGCCCTTGGGGAAAACGGTTTGTCAGTACAGCCTGGGAGCTAGAAGAACCTTGTTGAGCTAACAAGCACTGAGCATCCTGAATTTTTGGGCAGAGGTAATTAAGATGGTCTGGACTACACAAATTGCAAGGAAACTTAAAATTCTTTTTATTATCCCTCTTACCCTCTCCAACATGATCGTTGTATCTATTCACATTCCCCTTCCCATCCTTTTTTTTCTTATTATTATTTCATCCCCTTGTCTTCCCATTAGATTGTTGATTTACTTTGGGGTTAGAAGCTTCAACGACATTAGTAGCCAGGGGCTAAGAATGAGTTGACGCTAAAGGCATAGCCTGACCAAAAGGAACAAATTGTATAGACAACTACTGCAATTGATTTACCAGATTATTCGTACCACTATCGATCGTACCGATAAGTTTGTCACCATGAGGACCAGGTTTGGTTTTGGCTAAATATAGCTTGGAGTGAGGAGCATCTGGCAAGATTTTATTAAGGACCCCAGACTAAAAATAGTTCAGTTCTAGCTGTTGAGCCCTAAAAATAGCCTGCTCTTCAGAAAATTCCCCTGAAATGGATACATCCTTTGAGATTTCTGGCTCTAGAGATTTCATAATCCATTAGAGAAGGAACTCATTCAGAATTTGGGCTTCGATTAGCCTCTTCCTTCTCCTCCATTCCTAAATATGATCATAAATGTGAGTTTCCTTTTCCTGTTGGAAATTCACCAAGAGATCAGTCCCGACATCATAACGGATAGGAAACTAAAAATGGTTTAAGAAAATAGTAGCCAGCTCACTAAAAGTAGAAAAACTACCCCCTGTTAGCTCAATGCATTCCTATTTAGGCTTCATTGAAATAACCTCAACCTAATCGAATCATTGATAAGGGAGTTCGATGAACACCATAAGTGGAAAGTGGTGACATGGTCCATCGGATCCTCACCAATATTCCCTTCAAACTTTGGAATGTATGAGGGTAGTTTATTGGGGACTAGAGGCCAACCCAGACTATACCGAATAGGATCGTTTGTCAATTTCAATAGATCTGGAAAGTTTAAATTTTCTTGGAATGGTAAGCACGGAGGAGCCTAGGAATTCCATCCCCCATAGGAAGGATTCCCCACATTCTAAAAATAATATCCTATATTTTTTGAGGCACTAGGTTTCCAGATGTTGTTCGTAGAAAATTTTGAGCCATAAGAGAAGCCCTGTGACCCAACATTCGAAGAAGAACCACCTCCCATCATAGGGTTACTAGATACAGAGATATTCCCTCCAATCGAAATGTTGAAAGAGGAAGAAACCCCTTGGTAAGGGTTCCAAGAATTAGCGAATGGAGAAAATTCCTGAGAAGCACCTACCGAAGGAAAAGGAACATTTCCTTCCTAACCAGAGAAAAAATGACTCCCAGCTCCTAACCCTATAAAATCAGGGTTACATATTGAGAAAACATTAGAGCCTTGAACTCTGGTGAAGGGATTGAATCCTTGATTTTGAGAGGTGAAAGTAAGAGATCCAAAGGAAGGGTTCGAATGAGGAATATGCCCACTTGCAAATGGGAAACCTTGAAATGAATTTGATCCACCAGCCATGGAAGGCATAGGCATGGAGATAGATGAAGCAATGGTAAAGGAGACAGAAAGAATTCCACTAAAAGGCATTCCAAAAGAAAAGGGGCTAGATTGAGAAGCATATGCTTGGGTGTTTCCACTCGAATAAGGAATAGAAGTAGGGCCAAACATAGTAGAAATAGAAGTGATTTTCAAAATGGAAATATTAACTCCTCCTTCGACTGAAAGAGGATTATGAACACTTGTAGTGCTCATAGCCGAAGTTGTGTTCCCATCCCTGGCCATCGAAAGAAAGGGATATGAAGGAAAGGGGCTATCCAGTCTCTGATACTCAAACCCAATTTCCAAAAGGACATCAGGAAAATTAGCAAGAAGAGGAGATGAAGGAGTCTCAGGAGGCTAAGGAACTTCTTCAACTTCAACTTCTTCTACCAGAAATAAGACTCTATAGATGAGTGGAGTAATCCTCTCTACAATAGCACTAGTACTAGGATCACTCTTCGTTGTGTTTGAAACCACAAGATAAAAGTCACCCATTGAACTACTCCTACGCCTTCTTGAAGAAGGCTCGGCACTCGTAGGGGATAGCCCACGAAGCATCCTTGATCGATGAGGCGATCGGTGAGCCACTTTATGAGATTAATTAGAATAAAAAAATTTAAGAAGCTAAGAAATATAGGATCAAAGAGAACACTATAAAAAGTCCCTCAGATAGATTCAATCAAGAGGCCTTCAAGTATTTCCACTCTAGGTGATTAGGACTGGACATCAGAATACAAGAAAGTGAATAAGAGGACATTCTAAAAATAGTATAGGGTGATTACGCCCCAGGCCTATTAGCAAAGGTAACATAAATAGTTTCACTGACCTCCTAACAATATCCAATTACTGTGCAAGTCCCTGAGCTTCGCAAGGGCACCCTCCAAAAGTAATGATGAAAGTGATGCAACGTCTATCTCAGGTACCATGGGTATTCCCCCCCTTAATCACCTGTGTGGTCCCTAGGAGAGGCAACTAAGGGGACTGATACGTAGAGGCAGCTGGGCGGAATGGTCTTAGGTCAAGATTCAACAAATAGGAGAGGGGGAATCTCTCTTCTTTGTCTTCAATCATCAATCAAATTTCTATGTTCGACAGCTCTGAGTAGCCTTGGAGAGTTAACTATCCACTCACCTATTCCAAGGCCCTATGACCTAGCTAGATGGTGTATGATTAATGACAAATTCAAAAACTTCTAGTTCATTTTAATTATAGTGCATGATTTTAAAATGGCTGTTACTTAAGTCAAAGGTATATAGAAGTGAAACTAATTTTTTTTACTGACACAAAAGAAATCAATGAAAACCTACTACATGTAAATTCAATATTCTTCTTTAGATGAAAAGATATTTCTAAATGGGCTCTACGAAACTAAATAAGCAAAAACTTGTTTTTATTTTCAGATATCATTCTTCACATACTCCAGAAAACTATAAAAAAAGACTAAAATGCTTCAGTGCAACTAGTACAAAAAATACCAATGATATGCAAATTCTAAGATTACTCGTTAAGGAAGCAAAAAGAGTTTCTAGGGAGAATTGGTTCAATCACTTTTGACAAACAAGCAAGGCAGGTCCCAACAAGAACTCCTTTGCACAAAAGATGCCAAAATACACTTGATATAAAAGAGAGAAATCTAGAGAAAGACTCCTTTCAAGACCAAGCAAATGAACCAAAAACAAGAAACTAACAAACTACTTGAAAATGTATGAAAATGGTAAAAAGGAAACCAAAGCAAAAGCAAAGGAAAACAAGAAATGTTTTTTGGCTTTTCACTTTTAAGGGAAACAAAAATATTTCAAAGAGACAAGAATAAAACTACTCAAGGACCAAAATTGAGAAAGTGAGCCATAAAGAGACTTCAAAATGCATAAGAAAACTATGCTACTTTCGTAGAGGGACTCAAACAAGCAATAAGAGGCAAAAGATTCAAGAAACTAATTCAGAATAGTAGCACACACTTCCAGCGAAAAAAAAATCAAAAAACCAAGAAAAGGTCACTTCAAGATACGCTAGAAGGCTAGTCCCAAGAAGTCGAGAAAATCAAAGAAGTCAAAAGAGGCGAAAACCAAAAGCAAAGAAATGCATAAGGAAAACATGAGAAAACACACAGAGGCTCACAATTCTGAATGGTCAGAACAACCAAGAACTCTAGGAAGAGGTCTCGGTGTTACAACCACAATTGCAACTTCACAAAATAGGCACAACCTTAAAATGAATGGCTCTTCACAAGAAAAAGAGAGAAAATGACATACAACCACAAGAAACACAGTCTAGACACCTAAAAGGTACTACAAGATTGGCCAACCACAAACAGGAAAGGCTTACAGGGCCTCAAAATTTAGATTTTCAATTTTTCCTAGGCATATACGGGTTTTCTGTGTGCAACACATGTGCATACGCAACTGTAACCAAATAAAAATGCATATACGTGGGATATTTAGGAGAAAAAAGAGGGCATACACGACTATGTGCAACCAAAGTAGTGTATATAAACAGAAATAAGGAAAAAAATGAAAGACTCGGGCCTGATCAGAAGATCACGACTTCTGCCTAGTTGGGAAAATACTTACGAGAATGAAAATGTGATTAAACAGTCAAGGAACCCACAAGACAGATAAAACAACCCAAACTAGGAATTACACAGATATAATCCCCAGTGGAGTCACCAGTTCTGTTACGAGCAAAGTTACCTTAAGGTCCTAGGTTAAAATATCTAACAGAGCAAGTGCATGTCATCACAAGAAGGACTCAAATTACCCACTTATATACTTTAAACTAGAAAGTGAGGATTGAAGATATTAACCATTTATCCTTTGTTTGTAGTGGATATCATAGGGTTCGAACCCCCTACAACTCCTCGTGCTATAGAACTTGCAAATCAGTCAATAACAAGCACATAACATATTTGTACAGCATATATGTCCTAGATGTTATCAAATTAACATACATGATCTCATAAAGATAACATGAAATAAAAAATTCAAGATTATTAAGCATGTATAAGAGACATATAACACATGAACATCAGGAATAGGATTGTACTTATTTTATTGATAAAATTTATAGAAAATAATAGTGGAGAAATCACTTGAGATTTGCCATGACCTTGAGAAAAATCGTCCTTCGGATTCGTCCAGCCCTAGCCTCACAAAGCTTCTTCCATAAGTGGTGCACAAAGGCTGTCACATAGAATGAGGGTGACCATCACATGGAAACAAAGGTTTCTTTAAAACCCGGGAAGTGCATGAGGAATAGGGGAAATATCAGACTTGATCAGGGCTATAACATGCTATAATATCAATAATATTCTCTCTCTCCTCCCTTGGGCCATTCCCTTGAGGTGTATTTATACTTCCTCAAATTAGTTTTTTCAATTGGGGAATAGTTAGGCCACGTGCTGGGGTAGTTAAGTTACAATAAAAATGTAAACCCCGCCTCAATAATACGGAATTTTTATAATTTTTAATATTTTAAATAGCATACGTGGGTCAGCTATGGATGGATCCACGTGTGCATGTGGAAAAAATTGGGTAGATTCGCGTATGGATTTTAAAATATTATTTTTTGAGAAACGTGAACAAGTCTGAATGGAAGGGCTGCCTAAGGCCAATGCATAAGTCATCAAGTATATAGAGGTGATAAATGATGCTATAACACTCATGCCATTCCAAAGCTTCTTCCTTCCTTGCTGCAAAAATAGAGTAGGCATTAGTGTTTTATTTCATTTCAGAATTAGATTGAATTTTACATGCAAGTACAAGTTGAATGAAATATTAGATAGGATTTGGTTTATTATTTGATGAAGTGTGTGATTATAGATAGTTTATTTATTGCAAATGAGTAGATATCTAGATGAATGATTGCGCATAACATAGTTTCCTTTTCCTACAACTAGGTTAATTGTTTATGCTTTTCTTTCACTATCAATTGCAAGTAGAAGTTTGATATACACTCTCTTTTTCTTATATTATAAGAAATTCCTTGAATTACATTAGCTATTTGTACTTCGATCAAGTAGAATGAATGGCCTAAAATTAATACTGTCCAGAAGACCTAGTTGAGGGTGGCATGTGTAGAATCCATCTGTTGTGCATATCTCATTGTCACCTCTAAGTTTGTACGAACCCCATGTTGATAAGTAAAGTTGATCTGAATGGAAAAAAATATTTTTTCTATGCTAAATTCCTTTTTAGAATATAAACAAAGTGCTTGATCATTTATGGATTAAATTGAAATTTTAACCGTGAGTTTTTATGTGTTTTATGTAAATTTCATGAACAAATTAACATGAAAAAAATGTTGAACAACAACATATAATAGACATGAGCATCACCAAAAAAATATCACAATAGCACATGATGAAGGATTTCACCCAGCCTAGGCTATGTCTCCTTGGTCCAACTTCCAATGGCTCGGCCATCTTCTATTATTCTCAAAAGTGTGATTACATGCCATTACAATGCTCAAACAGCTCTCACACCTGCTCCAATGGCTCCAGCATGCCCAAAAAATCTGTATAGCCTCTTTCTACTTTGAATTTGGTCAAAAACTGAATTAGTTATGGCTTCCCCAAGTTTTGGCACTAACTGCACCCCAAATTCCACCAAATCGAGCACCATCCTATAATTTTTCCTCCAAATCCACTAACCAAGCACCAGATTGCCCAATTTTCGGGAAAAATTGTCAGGGCACTAATTTTTCTATTAAGGTTTTAAATCTAAATTATTAACCATAAGAAACCTGGTTATTTTAAATATTTTTCAATTAAAAAAAAAATCGGTGACCACTGGCAGTTAAACTTGTAGTGGTCACATTGGCACATAGGTTAACGACTTATAACTCACGATCTGGTGGCAATCATAGTAGTTGGTGATGGTGGTTCCTTTCAGATATACCTGGAGGTTTTATGTTATGGTTAACATAGTGGGGAAACTAGAGCCTACCCCCTGATACCACTGCCCACGGTAGAGTGGCACGAGGGTGGCCACGAGCTAGGCCTTAGCCCCAACCTCTGCCAAATTAAAACATATATATGTTTTCTAACACCATATATATTAAGTGATATGTTTGGCTTAGTGGTAATTCTTGACATTGTGGATTGTGAGGTCGCGAGTTCGACTCTTGCCCGCTTTGCTCAGACCTCAACCAAAATTTTGGTGGCCCTTGAGAAGACACATGGAAACCCCTAGTCATGCCACGTGGCAGTCTGTGATTGGCCACCCAAGACCCAATAAAACCATGCCATTTAAAACTAGAAAAAACATGCCACTTGGCACAACCTTATTCACTGAATATAATCTCGTCGAAAAGTCAACCTGTCAACTCTCCATTCCAAGTTAGTAGTACAGACTGTTGACTAGACTGTCATTGCATATTTTTTCAAAAAAATTACCTATTTAACAAAACAGACAAAATGCATTTTTTGGAGCATACGGTGTTGGTTTTCCATGAAACGAGTTGCACCGGAGTCATAACAACGAAATCTACGTATTCATTTAGGTTCCACACCATTCTGATAATTTTAAATTTTGAGCATAATTTTGAGCACCTGATCACACCTCCCCACTGGAAGCTTTTGGACCCCAAAATATCTTTGATTACTGAAAAATTGGATGAGGGTATATCCCCCTCACCCTTCCAGTCTCAATCCACTGGAATTTACCTGATCTGATCAACTTGAGCTTTTATTGAAAACTAATCTTTTTCCTTGATTTCGGAGACCCTATCTTTCTATTGTAGATATCATCATGCTACAATTTCCTAGAATTTGCAAAGAAAAAAACTATCCTTGAAGAATTTTTTTTTCCTTAATTAGTCTTCAATCAAAGGAAACTTGAATAACTTGAAAACTTTCTCACCTTGAATATTGTCATCATGGTGATTTTTAGCTTGTGTTACCTTTTACTTGTGTCGACTTTTGACCAAGTTTTTTTGCCAATTCCATGTACAACTTTGAAACCCCAAAGAAGTGATTGTGAAACATATTCCTTCTTTTTCATCTTTCTTTGGCACTTGTTCTTTGAATTTTTCACCATTCAACACCGACATCTTGTCACCATCGTTGTTCAACAATGATGTGGATTGCTACAAATCTTTCACATCTTGTTTACCTCTTTTCAAAGACAACATGCTAGAGTCATGAAAAATCCTATTACAACCATTAAAAACTTCAATAAAATAATATTTTTCATTTGATTCCTCTTCTTGAAAGGTCTCATTCAAAACATCATTATGTTTGAACATTAGCAAAACAAAAAAATAACTTGCATTCAATATTCTCTTCATTTGTCGTGCATGCATAAGAGACGAACTCATATTATTATTATGCACTCTAAATATGTACTCAATTACATTCTTTAACAAGTGGTACTTATTCTCATGGTGATAAAATACTGCCCTCCTATCATAAAGATTAGGACTTCACAAAAAAATACCTAAAACATCAAGCGGAACTACATCAAGTTCAACTTCGTCAAGAAAGTTTGAATTGATTGCAAACCTAAGGATGCACTTCCTTGTTACCTGCAAGTTTGCATTCTTTCATATCGATCCTAATGGATAAGGTCTTGCATGTGCAACAATTTATAGATTTAACCTCTTAACTAAGTCTTCAGAAACCCAATTGGCTTGAGAACCACTATCAAATAGTGTGTCTATTTTGGTATGCTTTGAAACAACTCTAATATGAAAGAGTTAAATTCTTGTATCATCATCGTGAGTTACATTATAAAAAATTGAAGAACTAGTGCTTTCTATGTTCTTACATTTCTATCCCATTGTTTTAATATTGATTTCATCTCCTGGATCTAAAGCTAATACATGTTCAATGATTGCAGATTTTTTCTCCTTCTCTTTGGTCTTAAGTTTGTTGGTCTTTAACTCTCTATGGAGTTGCCAAAAATGGTCTTCATCATGGAAATTTTTCAAACAATGTTTTCATGTGAGATTATCTTTCTCTAATTTAATATAACCATATTTCTTTACTTTTTCTTTAAACTTACCCTTTTTGTTTCCTTCATACTCAAGGGAACTATCACTTTTCTCATTTGCAGTATGTTCCCCTATTGCTTCTAGATGTGTGGCTTGAACACAAACCTCATCTAAGTTTGTGGGATTGAACATGAGAATAGTATGTCGAAGATAGCTATGAAAACCCCCAATATACTTTTAAAAAGTGTCTTGAGAAGATAAATTGACACCCAAAACTAGTGCTATTCTCCTAAACTCTTGAGTATAATTTTGAACGCTTTGTCCCTTTAGTTGTCTAAAATTCTACCAGTACATAATATATTTCTGTGTATAATCTAGAGGGTAAATTTTTCTTTTAATTTCAGCAATAAATTCAGACCAAGATATCAAAATATTACCATGGTTTTTCATCTCTTCTTGTGTCTTGGCTTCCCACCATACTAGTGTTGTGCCCTACAGTCTCAAGGAAGCTAACTGAATCTTTGTATTATCATCTTGAAGGTTTTGAATCTTGCAGTAGACCTCCAACTAACGGACCTAATTTTCAAGCTTCTCTCCATTCACTTCACCATTATACACAGGAAACTCAAATTTAATACCAAGTTTTAACAAGGGTGTTTTACCAATTCCTTTTGAAGTATGTTGATGAATATGAGTAAGGGTTGTAGTAGTGGAAGAGGATAAATATGAAGGTGAAGATGGTAATGGGGATGATGGTGGATTAAATGGTGGCTTATCACCATTTCCATTACCTCATACTCTTATAGAACCCTCTCCTCTTGGAGGCCTGGAGCTTTGACCTTGTAAACTTGTATTCCTCTCTTCATAGAGGACTTTCACCATATTTTTCATGTAAAAGAAAGCCTTCCTAAAATCCTTGTCATCCTCTGTCATGTTATCATTTACTCCTTCATGATACATGCTCACTGAAGCCTTAGGTACAACAAGATTTTAATCTTGTGGTGGAGATTGTGGCAATTGTGCCATCCTTCTCCTTGCTCCAACTTGAGAACCTACACCCACAAGCTTTCCTTCTCCTCTTTCGAGCTTCAACCTTGTAAGCATTTAAACAGTTGCAAAAGAAATAAATCTTCCTTGCACAAATAAACCTAGTGCTCTAATACCAACTTGATATCAATGGAAAAAATTAGTTTTTTGTGCTAAATTACTCTTCAAAATATAAAAAAAGTGCTTGAGGATTTATGGATTAAATTGCAAGTTTAACTATGAGTTGTTATGTGTTTTATGTAAATTTCATGAAAAAATTAACATGAACAAAACACTAAAAAACAACACATAACATACATGAACATCACCGAAATAGTATCACAATAGCACATGATGAAGGAGTTCACCCCACCTGGGCTAAGTATCCTTGGTCCAACTTCCAATGGCTTGGCCCTCTTCTATTATGCTCAAAAGCGTGATTACATACATTTATAATGCTGAAACAACTTTGAAACCTGCTCTAACGGCTCCAACATGCCCAAAAATTCATGTCTAGCCTCTTTCTGCTTTGAATTTGGTCAAAAAATGAATAATTTATGGCTTCCCTAAGTTTTGGCACTAACCACACCCCAAATTCCACCAAACCCGGCACCATCCTACAATTTTTCCTCCAAGTCTACTAACCAAGCGCATGATTTACCAATTTCTGGGAAAAATTGTCGGGGCGCTAATTTCATCATTAAGACCTTAAATCTAAATTATTAACCATAATAAACGTGCTTAATTAAAATATTTTTTAATTAAAAAAAATGCGGTGGCCTTCTGCGATTAAAGCTGTAGTGGTCACATTAGTGAATAGGCTGACAACTTATAACCCGTCGTCCGGTGGCAGTCAGAGCAGGTGGTGACAGTGGTTCCATTAACATTTCCCTAGTGGTTTTATGTTACAGTTATGTCTAGCCCCCATCCCCCTGCCTGTTTTCTCGTGGTGTGGGGGTGGCCAGGGGCTAGGCCTTAGCCCCAACCTCTACCGAATTAGAATATATATATATATTTTAACACCATATATTTTAAGTAATACGTTTGGCTTAGGGGTAATTCTCGTCACTATGGACTTTGAGGTCGTAGGTTCAAGTCCTACCCGCTCTGCTCTGACCTCAACTGAAATTTTGGTGGCCCTCAAGATTCCACGTGGTGGCCACTAGATGTTGTTGGGAAAAATACTGAGAGGGGGGGGGTGAATCAGTATTTACTGCATATTCAAAACTTTTTACTTTTTCACTCTCTAAAACCCATACGCTACTTTCCTTTAGCAAACTCGCGTATACACGCGGATATTCTTCATACAACTCGCGTATTAGCAGAGATCTAAATATGCAGATATTTATTAATTTAGTTCTTTTCAATATTCATTCATCCGATGTTAAGTTAGCAGTAGACATGTGTAGTAACAACAGAATAAACCATCACACAAAGCATCACACATGAACACCAGGATTTTTAGGTGGAAATCCAAGTCGGGCGAAAACCACCGCTGCAATTGCTCAGCCTTCAATATTTTATTATAGAGAAAACATCTTACAACATATGTGCTGGAGCAGACTCCTGCCAGCACGCAGGCACCCACCTGCACTCGTTTACCAGCCTCTCCTAGAAGGGAGCTCCAACCCCCTGACTCGTTTACCAGCCTCTCCTGGAAGGGAGCTACGACCCCCTGATCTCATTTACCAGCTTTAACCCCCTGACTGAAGGCTACAACCCTCAGCACCTCTATGGACCATGTTTCATCAATTTTCATACTGGATCCAAAGCATCCTTTAGGACACCACTTGCAGGCCACGTTTCATCAAATTTTCAGACTGGACCCACTCCATACATTTAAGCACAGTCAAACATGAAACTGATACATATAACTCACTGACAGATATCAGTAAACCAGCAGAACAGATCAGACATTTCTTACCACAGACTTCAGCAAACCCTAGTTTGCATACGCGCTTTCCTTTCACTGATGTCGCATATATACGTGCTTCCGTTCACATAAACCAGCGTATACTTCTGTACATATTACAGATCCAATTTCATTGCGCATACGCGCTTTCTCTTCAGCGAAGCCGCGTATATACGCGCTTCCTCTGCGGCGAACTAGCGTATAGATCTTCAACTATTATAGAGCAGCATACTTCTTCAGATCAGATATTCAATTCAGATTTACCTTTTTTCCTCTGACAGATGTTCACCTCATCTCAGATCTAAGCCTTCCATGAACAGATCTAGCAAATACAAGTACAATACAGATCTAGATCCCCTTCTTCATCACTCCTTCATCGGTGCATCATACATTCAGATCTTTCATTCAACTGTAACCCTTTCCATTGAGATATACTCCAGAGAGAAGTATTCATTCAGGCTCAGACATCTTGCACCCACTCTCATACATTGCACAATGAAATTCTTCTTCTTATATAGGTTTACCCAGTTTCAATACCATGAGCCAAAACCACATTACTTCCGATGGTATTCCTGGACGGGGTCATTTAGACGAATCATTACCCAATCCAATGGGTCAATACCATGGTGGTTGCCCTTGGTTTTGCATTTTAAGAGCGCTTTTGCCCATACGCGACTTGGCACGTTGATTCCCGCATGCATACGCGACTTCCCCTAGGCAAATCTTCCTATGCCTAGAGACATACTCTTTTCATCAAGATTTAGCACATGCTGAACTCCTTTCTTCAATGCCTTCTGTACACATTGTAGATACATCAGATTTACTTAATCAAGAACATATTCTATCAATCAAAAATTCATCAAGTAAGTTTCCATCATCTTCATTCAGTGGGTTGCCATCAAGGACAACACTCTGCATCATATTTCCAACAATCTCCCCCTTTGGACTTGATGGCAACCACGATGGTGTTTGGTTACCACAATAGATAGGTACATTAAGAATACAATGACACCATGTCACATTCCCCATTTTTGACACCATTCTTTCTCTTCATTCAAACACCATGTCACTCTCCCCCTTTGACATCAAGGGCAAAGGGTGGATCAAAACCAACATACTCTCCCCCTTTTCTCCACATGTGGAAGAAGCGCTCTACAGATCTGATATATATACTGAAGTGACCAAGCTCCCCCAGAGTTCATGCTAAGTCTTCAAACATATTTTCCAATGAAGTACATCACCAATGACTCATACTTACATCAAAGATCCATCCAAGTGGATTTACATATAAGACTCAAGTACCCAACCAAGTGGGTTTACAAATTTTGACAAGACCTTACATGACTGAAATTTACAATTTTACATCATGGGTCTCAACATGACCTTTTCATCAAAATACAAATATGACTTTTCATAACCAACACCAGAAAATCCTCAAGAAAGAGAACATATTTCAGAACCATCATAATGCCAACAATGCATTATACTCAGCAATGCTAAAGCTCCCCCTGAATCTGTGCATCCAAGCAACCTTTCCATATGACTAAGGCTCCCCCTTAGTTTGTGCATCCTGAACACTTTCACCAACAAATCATCAAGGCATCTTTATCAAAACATTAGAGATAGAATTATGAGAACTGGAACACCACCAGAGATACCAAACAGTATCAGAGATATCAAACAGCACTACAGCTGTGCTGAAGAGAGCTGACCCCAAATAGAAAATTGTCAGCAATCAGACATACACGGTTTTCTGTGCATTAACTCACATATATACGCGACTGTGTATCAGGAAATCCACGTATCCAATGCCATCTTCTAGATTTATGCATATTTGTTCTTTTGACTGGCATAGAACACTCCCATCTTCTATCTTAGATACTCGAACGCTTCCCTGGGCAGAGGTTTGGTAAAGATATCAGCAACTTGTTCTTTGGAGGTAACATACTCCAACTTCACCTTTTGCTCAAGCACTTGTTCAGGTAAGAAGTGATACTTGATGGGAATGTGCTTGGTCTTCGAATGCATAACAGGATTTTTTGAAATACTGATGGCACTTGTATTGTCACACTTAATGGGGACAGGAGGTGTACATTTGATTTGAAAATCTTGTAAGGTTTGCATCATCCAAAGAAGTTGAGTGCAACAAGATGCGGCAGCCACATATTCTGCTTCTGCTGTAGATAAGGCAATAGAATTTTGCTTCTTGCTGAACCAAGATACTAACCGGGGTCCCATATAGAATGCACCACCACTAGTGCTTTTACGATCATCAACACTTCCAGCCCAATCTGCATCAGTGTAAGCATGAAGAGTAAGATCAACATTCTTTGGATACCATAGACCAAAGTCTTGAGTTCCTTGTAGATATTTGAAAATTCTTTTAACAGCCTGAAGGTGAGCCTCTTTTGGATTAGCTTGGAATCGTCCAACAATCCCAAATGCATGCATAATGTCTGGTCCAGTCCCAGTGAGATAAAGTAGACTTCCTATCATTGATCTATATTCTGGTTGATTCACTGTGAGAGAATCATCATGGGAGCTGAGATTGCATCCGGTTATCATTGGTGTACTTACAGGTTTGCATTCTTCCATGCCATATTTCTTCAGAATTTGCTTAAGATATTTTGCTTGTGATAGGAATGTACCATCTGCAGTTTGATGCACTTGTAAGCCAAGAAAGAATGTTAGTTCCCCAAGTAAGGACATTTCAAATTCTTGCTGCATGACAGAATCAAATTTTTGACTCATAGATTCTTCGTTACTCCCAAAAATGATATCATCAACATATACTACCACAATCAATAGTTTATCATTTTCAATTTTTGTGTATAATTTGCTATCAGCAGACCCTTTTGAAAATCCTTGTTGATGAAGATATTTGTCAAGACGATAATACCATGCCCTTGGAGCTTGTTTGAGACCATATAGAGCCTTTTTAAGTCTACAAACAAGGTTTTCATCATTTCCCAAAATGAATCCTTCCGGTTGTTCTATATATACTTCTTCTTCTAGATCACCATTAAGAAAAGCAGATTTAACATCCATTTGATAAACTTTGATTTGATGATAACTTGAAAAATCAAGAAACATTCTTATGGCTTCAAGTCTAGCTACAGGAGCAAAATTTTCTTCAAAGTCTATACCTTCTTGTTGAGTATACCCTTTGCAAACCAGTCTGGCTTTGTTTCTTACAACATCCCCATTCTCATTTAATTTGTTCTTGAAAATCCATTTAGTTCCAATGACATTTTTATCATGTGGTCTTGGTACCAATTCCCAAGTGTCATTATTTTCAATTTGATCGAGCTCTTCATCCATGGCTTGCTTCCAAAATTCATCTTTGCTAGCTTGATTGACATTGTGTGGTTCAATTGTGGATAGAAGTGCCAGATGACTAGAAGATCCTACCAGAGTTCTCCTCATTCGTACACCCGATTCCTTGTCTCCCAAAATTTGAGATTCAAGATGATTCTTTTGAACATATCTGGATGGAGATTTTTCAGATAGATCATTTTCATATTCTTCATTGGATCCACTGTTTACATCATTTCTATTTGATGTAGAAGGCCATAAGTCACCATCATCTTCTTTTGTTGTTTTTTTTTCTTCCTTAGGAGCTGCAGGAGACTCATCAATAACAACATCAATACATTCAACAATATTTCGAAGCCTTTTATTGTAACATGTGTATGCTTTTCTTGAAGATGAGTAACCAAGAAATATCCCTTCATCTGATCTAGGTTCAAACTTGCCAAGCTTTTCATCATTATTTTTGATAAAGCATTTACTTCCAAAAACTCTAAAATGTTTCACAGTGGGAGAATTACCATACCAGAGTTCATATGGAGTTTTGTCACTATTTACCCGAACATGTGCCTTGTTAAGAATATTTGCTACTGTGTGAGCTGCTTCTCCCCAAAAAATATCAGGTGTTCCAGAATCATCAAGCATAGCTCTAGCCATTTGTTGAATTGTTCTATTCATTCTTTCTGCTACGCCATTTTGTTGTGGAGTGCCTGCTACAGAGAATTGTCTTTTTATGCCATGTTGTTCACAGAATTCAAAGAATTCATTTGATGTATATTCTCCTCCTCGATCAGATCTAAGACACTTGATTTTTAGATCTAATTCATTTTCTACCAATGCTTTGAAGATCTGAACTTTTTCAAATGCTTCATCTTTGTGTTTAATGAACCCGATCCAACACATTCTAGAGTAGTCATCAATAAATAAGATATAGTATTCTTCCCCACGTAGTGACTTCTTCCTCATAGGTCCACAGATGTCAGTATGAATGAGTTCAAGAGGCTTACTTGAAGATCCTTCTTTTGCATTGAATCGTACTCTGGTCTGCTTACTGAATTGACAAGATTTGCATATGATACTTTCTGGTAGATTAATATTCGGAAGATCACGAATAGCTTGAAGTCTGCTTGCTTTGTTGATTTGAGAGAAGCTTAGATGCCCCAGCCTTCTATGCCATAGCCAATTTTTTGAAGACTTGCTCAAGTAACATTGATCTTTGCAGTTCTTTAGTACATACAGGTTGCTTGGAGTTCTTTTTCCTTTTATAATTGTTTTACCTGTATCAAGATCACGTACCACACATTCTTTTGAATTAAAGACAACTTCAGTTCCTTGATCACACATTTGACTTACACTTAATAGGTTATGTCTTAATCCATCCACATACATGACATCCTTAGCTTTCACCTTTTCTTTTAGAAACACAGACCCTTTTCCCTTAATTACCGCAGGAGTGTCATTTCCAAATGTAACCTTCTTTTCCTTTTCTAGAGCATTATATGTAAGAAGTTTGTTTTTGTCACCTGTCATGTGTCTTGAGCATCCACTATCAATGTACCATCGATTTTCTTCACCTTCGCAAATAATGATATCCCATAATTTTCAACTCAGAATTCCTTCTTTTTCCATACCTTGGAACTTGAGGGAAAGTGTTGTTTTGGCTGGACTTTTCTCCTGCATTCAGATTCTTCATGGCCAAAGTTATTGCAATAAGAACATTCAACTTCATTTTGAAGAGGAGAAAATTTGTTATAGGTATTCTTCTTTGGTTCAGTATCCAAGCTTTTCTTTCTCGCTTCTCTTGTCATGATGGTTTTGTGGGCAACACATTGAGCAGCTTTGTGGCCAAAATTGTGACATGTAAAACATTGTCCATTGAAATAGAAATTTTTGTAATCACGAAATCTTCTATGTGGATTTACCTGCTGGTTGGAGCTCCTTTGAATTTTATTCCTGTCAGTGTTCTTTGAAGTGCGATGATCCTGCTTTACTTGTAAAGAATCCTTGCTTCCTTGTTGAGAGGCTAATATCAGAAAAACCAAAGAGTTGCCGCCTTTAGATAGTTTGGTGCCGAAACCGAGAGGATTCTCCAATATATCCAAGACCTCGTTTTTGGCGAGAGGAGAACGTTGGAGCATTGATAATTCCATCTAAGGTTTTTGAACTTTTACAAATCTAAGATCGAGAGTCTTCTCCTTTCTATCGTTCCTTAGACTTACTTACTTCATTTTGAGCCTCTCAATGCGTTTTTTTTCTTCTTCAATCTGAATTTTCAGAGATTCTATGATGATCTTATTTTCTTCTAGGTATACTTTGAGTTGATTATTTTCTTCAAGAAAATCATTTTTCCCTAGAGCATCCACAAAAGTATCCTTTTCTTCTCTAGATTCTTTTGCCATGAGCAGTTTAATATCATGGTCAGAATCTTCTTCATCTTCACTAGACACTTCATCATCATCTTCATTTGCATAATAACTCTTCCTCGTTTAAAATTGTTTCCCTTTACCACGTTTTTCTCTATAAGGACATTTAGCAGCATAGTGACCAACTTTTCCACACTAAAAACATTTGAAGGGAAGCTTACCTTTGAATCTTCCAGTACCTAGTTGGAGTTTTCTTACGAAATTTGCTTCTTCTTCATCGGAAATATAGCTGGATTATTTGACAACTTCCTTTTCCTTTCCTTTTGTAGAAGCCTTAAACGCAGCTTCTCTTACTTGAGAAGGACCTCCTTGTCTCATTTCAAAAGCAGTCAGAGTCCCATGTAATTGAACAATAGTAAGAGTTTGCAGATCTTGCCTTTCTTCAATAACGGAGACTTTAGAGTCAAATTTTGGAGTCAAGGATCTTAATACTTTTTCCACCAGAGTAGTATTGGTTATGGTTTCACCCAAATTTCTCATTCGATTTACAATATCATCTAGACGTAAGAAGGAACTGGCAATACTTTCATCACTATGCATCCTTAAATTTTCATATTCAATTTTGAGAGTCTGGAGTTTGCACTTTTTACCTTTGTATCTCCTTCATAGCTTAGAATGATTTTGTCCCATATTTATTTTGCTAAATTTAGCTGCATTACTTTAGCAAATTCTGGTTCAGACATGCTTCCTAATAAAACATTGACTGCTTTGGCATTGATTTCATATTTCTTCCTTTCTCGTCGCATCGCAGGAATACTTGCTAGGTATTGGATAACCTTCTTCCACAATTGCCCATACATCTCGCACCAAGACTTTGTATATTATTTTGTTCGTACCTTCCTAAATATCAGAATTGTCACTGGTCAGAGGTGGCTTTACAGACATTACCCCTCTGACTTCCTATCATGAGGATCTCCTTAAGCGATCAAGCTTCGCACAAGGACCTCTCTCCGATACCAATTGTTGGGAAAATACACAGAGGGGGGTGACCGCATTATCAGATATTCAAAACTTTTTACTTTTTCACTCTCTAAAACCCATATGCTACTTTCCTTTAGCAAACTCGCGTATACATGCGAATATTCTTCATACAACTCGCGTATTAGCAGAGATCTAAATATGCAGATATTTATTAACTTAGTTCTTTGCAATATTCATTCATCTTGATGTTAAGTTTATGGCTTCCCTAAGTTTTGGCACTAACCACACCCCAAATTCCACCATACCCGGCACCATCCTACAATTTTTCCTCCAAGTCTACTAACCAAGCGCATGATTTACCAATTTCTGGGCAAAATTGTCAGGGCGCTAATTTCATCATTAAGACCTTAAATCTGAATTATTAACCATAATAAACATGCTTAATTAAAATATTTTTTAATTAAAAAAAATGCGGTGGCCTTCTGCGATTAAAGCTGTAGTGGTCACATTAGTGAATAGGCTGACAACTTATAACCCGTCGTCCGGTGGCAGTCAAAGCAGGTGGTGACAGTGGTTCCATTAACATTTCCCTAGTGGTTTTATGTTACAGTTATGTCTAGCCCCCATCCCCCTGCCTGTTTTCCCGTGGTGTGGGGGTGGCCAGGGGCTAGGCCTTAGCCCCAACCTCTACCGAATTAGAATATATATATGTTTTTTAACACCATATATTTTAAGTAATACGTTTGGCTTAGGGGTAATTCTCGTCACTATGGACTTTGAGGTCGCAGGTTCAAGTCCTACCCGCTCTGCTCTGACGTCGACTGAAATTTTGGTGGCCCTCAAGATTCCACGTGGTGGCCACTAGATGTTGTTGGGAAAAATACTGAGAGGGGGGGGGGGGGGGGTGAACCGCATTTCTCTATCGTATATTCAAAACTTTACTTTTCACTCTCTAAAACCCATACGCTACTTTCCTTTAGCAATTTCGCGTATACACGCTGATATTCTTCATACAACTCGCGTATTGTGCGCAGATCTAACATGCGTATATTTATTAACTATTCTTTTCGCAATATTCATTCATCCGATGTTAAGTTAGTGAGACATGTCAAGTAACAAATGTATCAAAATCCATCACACAAAGCATCACACATGAACACCAGGATTTTTAGGTGGAAATCCAAGTCGGGAGAAAACCACCGCTGCAGTTGCTCAGCCTTCAATATTTTATTATAGAGAAAACATCTTACAACATATGTGCTAGTGCAGACTCCTACCAACACGCAGACACCCACATGCGCTCGTTTACCAGCCTCTCCTGGAAGGGAGCTCCAACACCCTGACTCGTTTACCAGCCTCTCCTGGAAGGGAGCTACGACCCCCTGATCTCGTTTACCAGCTTCACCTGGAAGGGAGCTTCAACCCCCTGACTGAAGGCTACAACCCTCAGCACCTCTATGGACCACGTTTCATCAATTTTCACACTGGATCCAAAGCATCCTTTAGGACACCACTTGCAGGCCACGTTTCATCAAAGTTTCAGACTGGACCCACTCCATACATTTAAGCACAGTCAAACATGAAACTGATACATATAACTCACTGAGAGATATCAGTAAACTAGCAGAACAGATCAGACATTTCTTACCACAGACTTCAGCAAACCCTAGTTTGCACACGCGCTTTCCTTTCACTGATGTCGTGTATATACGCGCTTCCGTTCACATAAACCAACGTATACTTTTGTACATATTATAGATCCAATTTCATCACGCATACGCGCTTTCTCTTCAGCGAAGCCGCGTATATACGCGCTTCCTCTGCAGAAAACAAGCGTATGGTTCGTCAGATATTTAGGTCTTTACAATTCTTCAAAACAGATACATCAAACAGATTTTTACCCTTTACTTCAGACAGATGTTCGCCTCATCTCAGATCTAATCATTCCATAAACAGATCTAGCAAATACAAGTGTATTTCAGATCTAGATCCCCTTCTTCATCACTCCTTCATCGGTGCATCATATATTCAGATCTTTCATTCAGTTGTAACCCTTTCCATTCAGATATACTTCAGAGAGAAGTATTCATTCAAGCTCAGACATCTTGCCCCCACACTCATGATTTGCACAATGAATTTCTTCTCCTTATATAGGTTTACCCTTTTTTCAATACCATGAGCCAAAACCACATTACTTCCGATGGTATTCCTGGATGGGGTCATTTAGACGAATCATTACCCAATACAATGGGTCAACACCATGGTGGTTACCCCTGGTTTTGCACTTTATGAGCGCTTTTGCCCATACGCAACTTGGAACGTTCTTTCCCGCGTGCATACGCAACTTCTACTAGACAAATCCGCGTATGTCTAGAGACATACTCTTTTCATCATAGATCTAGCACAAACTGAATTCCTTTCTTCATTGCCTTCTGTACTCATTGTAGATACATCAGATTTAGTTCATGAAGACATATTCTATCAAGCACAACTTCATCAAGTAAGTTTCCATCATCTTCATCAAGTGGGTTGCCATTCAAGGACAACACTCAGCATCATATTGCCAACAAATGTGCCACGTGGTAGCCTATGATTGGTCACCCAAAACCCAATCAAATCATGTCATTTCAAACCAAAAAAAATGTGCCACTTTTCACAACCTTATTCGCTGAAGAAAATACCATTGACCAATTAACCTTCCAACTAGGCATGCACAATCAACAATACAGACAACTGACTCGACTGTCCCTGCATTATTTTCAAAAAAAAAATCTATTTTGCAAAACAGACAAAATGCATTTCCTGGAGCATACGGTGTTGGTTTTCTATGAAATTAGTTGTGACGGATTCAAAACGAAGAGATCTATGCGGCCGTTGAGGTTATACACCATTCTGATAACTTTCATTTTTTAGCATAATTTTTTAGCACATAATTAAAATTTGAGTAGCCCTTGGGAGTTGCAGCACTCTTGTTGAAATACTGGGGATCACCACTCTATGGGGACTTGGAGCTTGTACCTTCTTCGCATGGGCATTTACCTTCTTATTTTTATTTCAACTTCAATTTATCCATGTCATTATTTTTCCTTCTGTCATCCAACAATTTCTCTTTCCTAAGATTGTTTATTTAAATTATTGTAGTGTAAATTTATTTTTTATTTTGAGAAATATCTTCACGAAATATTATTTTGATGGCTCCTCTTCTTTCTTCTTCTTCTTCTACTTTTAGCTTTAGAAGTGTGACATTTTCTACTTTTATTTTAGGAACTTGTATTTGTTCCTTTTTCCTTTCATTTCCTTTTCCGAGCCTACTAATTTATGTTGAAGATGTATCTAGTTCATTTTTTTTTTATCAACTTGATATACGTACTTTTGGTCTGATTCCTTTAGTTGTCTTATCAGGTCTTTCTCTTTCCTTTCTGCTTCTTTCACTTAGAGTTTCAAAAGAGAAATTTCTTCTTTTAGTGTGTGATTTTCCTTCTATGCGTTCTCCATTCTTTGAAGATATTAATTAATTCACTTTCCATGTCCTCTTCTGCTTCTTCATCATCATCGTGGTTATACTCTTTGACCTAAGGATATACACAATTATAAACATCTTTAACTTGATTTTTGTGTTTTTTACCTTCATAGAGAACTTGAATTTACTCCTAATGATGTTTGTATGTCAAGAATTGGTTGACCATTGCTTTTATAGTGTCTAGCAGAGTATTAAGGATTAAAT
Source organism: Pinus albicaulis (assembly GCA_034641835.2). Taxonomy (NCBI): domain Eukaryota; kingdom Viridiplantae; phylum Streptophyta; class Pinopsida; order Pinales; family Pinaceae; genus Pinus; species Pinus albicaulis. The sequence continues at coordinate 412,924,509 of CM076582.1, read as the reverse complement.
TCATAGCTTATGTATTATACCTTTTTTATTCATTGGTATAGACACAAAAGAGTTTCATACATCATATCTATGAGCCTGCAAATATGATTCCATTATGCCTTACCAAAATACAAAACCTAATTCACTGAACATAGGAATTGGACTAACCGGATTCACGTCATTAGCATTAATAGGATCTGAAATTTTTCAATACCTGAAATTTCCTTTGATTCTTTTGGATGATTGATGGCTTTCATTTATTATTTTACCATATCTGCACTCTAATATCTTCCTTCCAAATTTTATGTTGTATTTGAAAGAAATTGCTCTGATACCAATTATTGGAAATACTAAGAGGGGGTGAATCAATATTTCTTTTTAATTAGTACATTTTTAAATTTACAAAGAATTAATTATTATTAGCATCAGCTAAATATAAAAATTCATTAAAACCATTCAAGAGTGAAAAATAATAATATAGAAGACATAGATATATTTAGGTGGAAACCCCTCTAGGAAAAAACCATCGAATTATTCTTAATATTTTTATTTGAAATATTTACATCAAGTTTTCAACTCCAACTAGAGGAGGCTCCAACTTGTAGGATGATCCTATGCCATGTTTACTAGTTGTAACTTGAAGGATGCTCCAATTCCCTAGATTCCACGCTCCAACCAAACGGATGATTCAACACCCTATTTACTATTTGTTGCTAGATGGATGCTCCAATCCCCTGTGCAAGCTACAACCTGTCCTAGCACCACCTTGCTTCCCTATATTTTTCTCAGGATCCAACCTAAAGGAGGCTCCACTGTCATACCTTTCACCACCCTACCACCCTGATTATCCAGCAGACCATGTTTCACAATTTTTAAACTAGATCCACCTATGCTCAATACAAAAGAAACTACAATACAACTTATTTTGAATTATAAAATCAAAACTACGCTCAATTTCCTCTCTATGATAAAAATAATGCTCTTAACTTCTCATTACATCATGTTGTATCTATTTAAACTAAATAAACTTATCATAGAAGCATTTCAAACCCTAGTTGTTGAACAATCCAAATATGATTGATGCACAACACTACTATACTATCACTTCCACTGTTGTTTCTGTACCAAACCCAACTCTACCAAGAACACATTCATAATGTTTTTTAACCTCTGCTCAATAATTTGTATACTTCATGTTGGTATAAATTTTATAGGGTCACTATCACAAATTTCACTCTCACAAGGTCACTATTATGTCGATTCATGTCATATCACCACCCAACATCATCTTAGATAATAAAACCCTAGCTTATCATCTTCAAGCATCAACCTGTCATCTAACCTTCAACAATGTGAAACTCGTAGAACATTTGATCATGTGTTGCATAAAACCCTAACTTTGTTGATGGCATGTAACATTACTATCATAAGAGATAATGACACTAAAGTCAATGGCATATCTCCAAATCATTGTTAAATATTGTCTCACTATTATAGTTACACAAGATTAATGTAGTCTTTAATAAGAAAAAAACTAAAATGGATCCCCTTATTGTAGAAACCATGTTTAAGGTTAAGTAGTTTCCATCAAGGTCATACAATATTGTAAAGCATATGATATATTTCCTCAATACTCAAAACACCACAATACTCTCAAGAAATCATGCTCAATGTATAATATTGCAAATACTTTTTACCACCAGGTTCACAATACTATCACTGTCATTAGTATTAGAGTGTCTTTATCATCTACAACAGATTACTATTATATATGGGTCTCAGTTACATATCAAATGTTCTATCACACAAGGTATCTTAGCACATCAAAGTTTATAGACATCATTGTCAAGGATTTAAGGCACAAGGAGGTCGATTAAAACATTTATGGAACTACCATACCTTATAGGAGACACATTGATATATTCTAAGTCATTTGCACAACATTGTCATTACTCTCAATACTATCATGTAAGTTTGTGGTTGTATGTACTTTCACACTTTCATACTTTCAAGGTTATTGAGCACACACACACACACACACACACACACACACACACACACATATACATATTTGTGTGTATGTATGTATGTATGTATGTATGTATGTATGTATGTATGTATATGTTTGTGGTTGTGTCAATAACATCACTACTAAGTGTAAATGTCACACAACAATATTATTTCATTTTCAAGGATATTGAAAAGTTTTACTTTTATATTACTATTGCAGCTGGTATATTAATATAGTATGGTATATACCCATGTTCTTGAAAAACACTTATCTCTACTTCAATACTTGCACACAATTCATCTTAGTTCCTTCTTGGGAGACCTATATATTTATGAACTAGATATCCATGACTTCAAAATGTTTCATAATGTGTTGTAGGAACCTCTGTTATTTGCAGCCTCAAGGAATATTGATAATTAGGTAATAAAAGCATTCTTTTTATTCTCAAAGAAGGCCTAAATGTTTATGAATTGGATTATTCACAACAGATCCATAAGGGGCTTGACTTTGGAGCATACTTATCCACAAAGAAGACACTCCACTATCCAAAATTTAATTCCTTAAAGAGTGTCAAGGGTAATTTCTTGGATATGAGTGATCTTAAATGAAATATATGCCTATAATTTCCTTCACCAATCATATTTTCATTTTTCTATTACAATTTCGGGCCATGGATACTCCATATTCAATCATTTTCTCTATGAAGCACTAGGTTGAAGGATCTAAAGACGTAAATGGTAGATCTTGTCCTAGTATGTTACTTGCTTATGTTTAGAATTTGATAAGAAGACCACATGAACTATAATCATGTGTTTATGATACAAATCCTTATGTCTACTATAGGTCGTTCCCCAAAGGTGATTCAATGTCTCATATCATAGATATGCAATAATTTTTTTCCATTTATTATTCTTATGTTCAACGCTTAATTATGGAAATATGGAAACCCAAAACATGAGAGATCGCCACCCTATAATGACCAGTCCTTAGGAACCAGATATCCATGACTTCAAAATGTTTCATAATGTTTTGTAGGAACCTCTATTATTTGCAGCCTCAAGGAATATTGATAATTAGGTAATAAAAGCATTCTTTTTATTCTCAAAGAAGGCCTAAATTTTTATGAATTGGATTATTCACAACAAATCCATAAGGGGCTTGAATTTGGAGCCTACTTATCCACAACGAAGACACTCCACTATCCAAAATTTAATTCCTTAGAGAGTGTCAAGGGTCATTTCTTGGATATGAGTGATCTTAAATGAAATCTATGCCTATAATTGCCTTCACCAATCATAGTTTCATTTTTCTATTACAATTTCAGGCCATGGATACTCCATATTTAGTCATTTTCTCTATGAAGCACTAGGTTGAAGGATCTGAAGAGGTAAATGGTAGATCTTGTCCTAGTATGTTACTTGCTTATGTTTAGAATTTAATAAGAAGACCACATGAACTATAATCATGTGTTTCTGATGAAAATCCATATGTCTAATACAGGTCGTTCCCCAAAGGTGATTCAATGTCTCATATCATAGATATGCAATAATTTTTTTCCATTTATTATTCTTATGTTCAACGCTTAATTATGGAAATATGGAAACCCAAAACATGAGAAATTTCCACCCTATAATGACGAACATTACTTTTATGCTCAGAATGATAAGTCTTACAACATAGAAAACCTTCTATAATAATAGACAATGAATCCCTTAATTGCAAGCTAAAAAATAATGGAAGCCTTCTCTAAAACCCTCTTGTCTGATCCATCATTACTCCATCGGGTCAATAGGATAATTCCATATCACAAGATAATTCAAGATATCATCATTCAAAAATGCATGCCTTGGAGAATAGAACGAGTCCTTATTATATATATATGAATGGGATATTAGGAGGCATTTGAAATCCCCCTTTTGGAGGGAGATTTAAAATTTGAATTTATAATTTCAACACGAAAATTTTAATTTAAGTTTGACTAGGAGGGAAACCCTTTTTGTGGGAGTCTATCTCCCTTTGATAATTATAATTTTTTTTTTTGTTTGAAGTCTAAGACACCTTGTAGATATATAAAAAATAAACTTTAAGGCCTTCAAGAATTGTGCGAGCATTAAAATTTTGTGAAATCCTAACACCCATGGTTTAAGTGATATTCTAAACAATGGAGGATTTATGAATTGACTCCTTGTGGGGGTTTTTCCCACAAGATGGGTCCTTCATATTCAAATAGGCATGACTTACAAATCGTTAGGGTTCTCGGCACATGCCACATACCACCAAAATCAGTCTGATGAGAATAATATAATTATGATGACATTTTGTGTCGAAATTATTTCCGGATATATCACATTCATTGTTGATAGAGTGAGTGTTTCAAACCAGTCCACCATGGTTCATCTTTAGGAAAAGATCCATGAGTAAGTCACATCTCATAATAAGGTATAAATATGATAATGAGAGAGATGAACGGAAAGGAAATGATAGGGAGGCCGGCCAAGAAAGTAAAAAAAATATTAATGAATGGTTGACACTAATAAATTAATGAAATTAATTTAATTTATATTTAATTAATTAATTTTATTTTATTAATGAAACTTTTAATTGGTAAAATTTGTTTTTCTCTTTTTTTATGCTAAATAATGATTTGTATTCCATTCTTTAATAGGATTGCAAAATGAATTAATTTAAATTTGAAAGTTTTTATTTATAATAATTAGAAATTTATAATAGCATTAAAAGTTTTTATTCCTAATTTTAAAATTATAAGTTTTAATTGATTAATTTATTTGAAGATGTAATATAATGGATAATGATAATTGATAAAAAAGGTATTTCTTATTAACGTTTAATTAATGTTTTAATTAAAATATTTATAAGGACAAGTTATATTAATTGATTTATAAGGAATGGTTATTTAAAGGATAAAAAATAATACATAAAAAGGTGAATTATTTTTAATAATTTAATAGAAAATGTAATATATTCATGATGGTGGATGTTATAAAATATATTCTAAAGGAATCAATAATTAGGGCTTAATACATTTTTATGAAAACTGATTTTAATGAGAGTTTATGTTGATCTTGAGGATAATTTCATTGATTTTCCTCTTCAAAAACTACGATAAATGCGGGGCTGCTACGATTTATAGAAATCCTTCGATTGGAGCTTCCAATTAATACAATACAATCAAATATTAAGAGTGTTCATTAATAAATGTTGGCATCAATGACAGCACTATTAAAAAAAACTTGGTTTGTTGAGAGCCTGTGAGTCTTGAGCTTTCACAATATAACTGAATGAATAGGTAGTGAGCCATGTGTTTGGAATTTGTAACTGATTGAGGCATGAATATTCTATTTACCAGGTCATAGTGAATGCATCATGATGGGAGAGAATTGGTTGCTCTAGTTTATGGCTCAATTAACCATGGATTCAATTTCATACTTACACCTATAGATAAGTATCAATTTAGTTTTCATATCTTATTCATTGGTATCTTGGATATATGTGTTATGAATTGAATTTTTGGGATCCTAATCTTCGGTATTATATATATATATATATATATATATATATATATATATATATAGGAAATGAATGTGGTTGTGCAATGACACACTATAAGTATTGGAAAAGTATGAGCTTGGCCACAAAATAGATATAGGATTATGATAGATATATGAAAAGTTTTGATGGGGCCCAACCCTTAACACAAAAATCTGTGTTCAATAACTATTGAAAGAAACTTTAATACAAGTCTCGAAGTTATATTATATGATTGACTACAATATATGACAACATTACAGATTTGGATAAGTATGAAATTATTATTTCGATGTTGGTGAGGTCATATGATATGGTTGTAGATTCGTTTTGATTAACAATCACTTGTCGATTTATTGTTACTCGTCCTTGTGGCTGGCATGACTTGACAGTTGTTCGACTTCTCAAAGTCTGTTCTCCCGCGCTGTATCAAACCCTACTCTACTCAGTCGACATTCATTTCTATTGTTCGAGGGCTTCGTGAGGGTTTCTTTCATTGGTTCGAAGACTGTGAGGGTTTATTTTCTATGATTTTCTCCGTGGTTATGGAAACTTTGATTAATTATTTTCAGACAGTTTTCTGTGGCAATGGCTTGCAAAACCCTTTGTGCATTTTCAACATGACTTCAACAACACTTGTGGCTTCTGGTTATTTCTCTTTGTTCATACCCTTTCGCAGGCATTTCTTTCCAGAATTATTTGTCTTTTTCTCCCAATATGAATTAGTTAATTGACTCTTTAACTTTTGCACTTACAGGTCGAAATCTCCGAGGGATTTTTGCTTCAGCTCGATCCTTTCTCAAAGGTAAGTTAACCGTCCATGATTCAATCTCTCTGCCTTTTTTTCCCAATTTCTAATTTATTTTCTCCTTGTGAGTAGGCCCTTGCTAATTACGACCAAGTCTTTCCCTCATTTCAACGTCTTCTTCCTTCTGTTAGGTTTAATTAAATAAACCCTCTCATTTTTGCTTGCTCTGAGTTCAAATTATTTGTTGAAAATTTACTTCGAGGGCATTAAATCTCGAATGTTTGTCTTTTTCAGGTGTAGTAGACTTATCTATCTTTGATTTCTTGTCTCCATTGTTATCAACCCCAAAAAATGGGTAGAGTTGTTTTCCTCGTGGTTCCTTGGTAGTTTGAAGTTGAATTTGTTGTAAATCTGGGCTTTCGTGTCCCTTATATTACTTTAGACTCTGTTAATTTTTTTCTGTGACCAAAATCTCTTTCTGCGTAATTTGACCCAAGGTTTGTAAATAGTTTGTGTTCAATTCTGTTCGAGTTCTATGACTTACTGGTATTTTTTCCTTTGGTTAAGAGCGTTGTTTGCTCGGGGTTTCAAAACCTAGTTCAAGAACTTTTTTTATTTCAATGCATATGACTACAGTCCTTGGGACTCATCTATAGAGATAAAAAAAAAATTATAAACAGTGAAATTTCATTTAATTCTATTAACTCGGAAAAAGCTTGTAATTCTTGGAATTTCTTGTAATGTTTGTTGGTCGCATGAATGGCTTTAAATTTTCGTTCTTTGGAAAACCTCTTGGGAGTATGTGCTTTAGTTTGCGTAGTGTTGTAATCATTCCAATGCCTGTGCGTACTTTACTTCTATTCACGTTAATTTCAGTTATACATTAACTCAGTTTTACAATACACAATAATATTAATAGTTAGAAAGGAAAAACATATATCAATATTGACTGTAGAAAGTAATTCACAGATGGATTCTTTTGTGAAATATCTGGATTCGTTTTATTGCCTTCTCTCTCTTGCTATGATGGAAAATCAACCCCCTTAGAATGTATTTTTCTTCCTTTTGTATCACTGTATGAGACAGTTTTCGGTTTTGAAATTTTCAATAGTTTATTATAGTTACATTCTTGACTTTTGTTCTTTTAATCTAAGAATGAATTGTAAATACAAACTAAAAGAAAACATTTAAGTGAAAACTACAGAACTTAATTGATTATTTGGCCCTAATGATGGAATTCCTAAAATAAAATAAAATAAAACCCAGGTTCAATGACCTACCAGTAAATCAACTGTAACCAGTAAGACAAACACTTGTCCTCCTATTTACCCTGAGCTGGATGCTTGTGCATCAAGTTTTAATAGATTATTTGTCACTAGTAGGGAAATAGGTTACAATGGGATATGATAGGTTATATTCATCCCATAACAAGTTTAAATAGATATGGTTATGAGCTAGGATATTTTTGTAACAAAATCTTGTATAGGTTTTGTTACAAGGGGATAGCCGGTGCAACCAACTACAAGTTGTATAATTAGGATGCAAGTGGTTTAAAAAAATTACTATAGGGGTTAATACGTAGGTAACATGTTGTATTAGTTTGTCATAGGTAGGTGATAGGGGAATAATAGATATACGTGTTAAAATCTGTGAATTGGCCACAAGTAAGTGACAAGATTATTGTAGGATATAACAAGTTGTAGCAGGTTACACCAAGTTTTCTAAGAGATACTGTATATAGGTTGTAGCAGGTGTACAACAAGTTTTTTAATGGGTTTTAAAATAGGATATATAGGTTTATGACATGTGTTATCACAGGATTGTAACAGGTATGTCACAAATTGTGACAGGTCCTTTTAACAGGTCATGATATGTACACAACAATATTTCACCTAGGCCCTAATGGGTATGATGGCAGGGTCATGAAAAGAGTAACAACACTTCTTATAGATCATGATAGGTGTATAAATAAAAATATGGTTGGGTTATAACCAATTGTATAACAGATTTTGAAAAATTATAACTAGCTTATAGTAAGGTCAGGATGTGTATCAATATTACAGTGGTTATGTGAGAATAGATAGTGATAAGTACCATGTGCCCTAATAAAGGAATTTTATTGAGATTATTGTAATGAAATGCAAAGTTTAGTTTTCATACACTATTAGGGTTGATATGTAGGTTCAGTTAATAGTGATGGGAAGTATGTAGAAAAGTAGTTCTTTATGAAAAATGCACATGAGGGCAGGATCATTTATGGAAACAATCAAGGATTGATTTAAGGGATCTAATAGCAGAAAATTTTAAGCATGTGTTATTATATACATTGGGAATATGTAATGTGTATATGCATATGGTATATGTACCATGTGTATATTATTGCATGCATACCAAGAAGGCAGAGGGAAAGGGATTTTGTTTGTGACTTGTGAGAAAATGGAACAAAACTTAGGTTTTTTTCTTAGGTTGATGTAACGAACCCCTTATAATAAACCCTACTATAACCATATTATATATATATATATATATATATGGGTTTCTCTATGATCTATTTTACAAACCCAATAAACCAAACACTTCTGTTTTCCTCTATTTATTCAAAAACAACTAACACTAGAAACAACTTCACCACAAACTTATATTTTACATTAATAGAAAAATATAATTCGTTGATTAAATATCCTAACTCCTTAACAACCATGATATAATACTTCAATACATACCCAACAATCAGATTTGGTTTTTATTTATTTAATGTCAAAAACAAAGTATACAAGAACTAAATTGTATTTATCCTATTCCAACCATGATATAATACTTCAATACATACCCAACAATCAGATTTTGTTTTTATTTATTTAATATCAAAAGCAAAGTATGAAAGAACTAAATTGCATTTATCCTATTCCAAATGAATTCATTGATCATCGATTATATATATATATATATATATATATATATATATATATATATATATATATATCAATATACGCCTATAAATTTTCAGAACCTTATTCACAAGATGCATGTGGTTTATATTTTATGAACACACCTTACTATAGGTTTTAATACATGTTTCTCGATCCTTATATCGAATTGGATTACTCTTCACGTTAAACAGTTGTGGAGACACCACATCCTACGAGAACCCTAGCATCAATGGTATGAATTTGTTCATATTTGATCTATGGTTTAGAACGATTTAGGGTTTCCATCCATCATTTTCATTTTCATTTCTCCAGTTCATTCCAGTGCCAACAGGCTCTGTATCACTTATTCTTTAACCTTTGTTTTTAGGTTTTATAGGTTTACCCTCTACTATATATTGTATTCAACTTATGTATTAATATATTGGTAACCTTCAATTTTAATCTCCCCAAGACTTCACTTTTGTAGTGCATTCGTTCTCCAAGATATAAAAAAGCTAATTTTTTTTAGTGAAACAAAGTTTGTGTACCACATGATTCAGTCCTTTATAAATTTTATTCGTAATTTTCCCTTCATATATTCATCATTATAAACATGTTTTCTAAACTTATTCATTTCATTTTGTTTCACACGAAATTGTTTGGTAGGAATGGATTTTACTCTCACAGTAAGTATTTCTCAAGTGTCTATATTTTTGCACATATGTTGATGGTATAAAATGATTATGTCACCGCCATATTCCCATATTCAATAATATATTTAAAACCCTATACCTTGTTTCTTTCTTGGGTCGATAGCCAATTTCCAATGTTTAAATTGTCTTTTCTGAGGTTAATATATATATAATTCGATTCCTAAATCCATAGGTGTTTATTTTCATTGGGTTTGTATCTTCTTAATGTACCTTCAATTACTTGGGTTTTCAATTTCTCTAACTCCTATAATGAATATGTATGAATGATAGTTTTTTTTTAATTCTCCATAGTTAGGTTTTGTTCTAGAAATCTTATTCTTTTTAGAAATATTGTGAAATTTTGAACAAGAATATAGTGAAACTGTGATAGGGTTTTTAATATCAAGGCTTAAACTCAAAATTATGCTCTTTACATACTCTATTTGTTTTTTCTCTATTCCTTTTAGAGGTTATATGTATATATTGTCTTTCATGAGATTCTTCCCTGCAAAGTGGGTTTTCATTCCTCTGAAATATATTTTTCATACTCTCTTGGGTTACCACGAAATTGTAGCTCTTTTTCTTATATTATTTTTTCTACCGATTAATTCTATAATTGCAACATATTTTTATACTTCTACTTATGTCGACTTGTAAACTTTCCACTTTAGACACTAATTTGTTTTCCTTACTATTGTTACAGGGATAAGTGGAAAGTTTCAAGATCAATGGAATACTCATGTAATTAGTTCTTTTATTTTTTATTTTTATACCAGTTTCATTCTCAAATTTCACCATTATTATGTTTTAAATATTAGAGTTGATACTTATGTGGTTGTTTATATTTTCAGATATTTATTTTCATATACAAAGATATTCTCTTTCCTTGTATATTTCCAATGCACCCATTTTATTTTTCAACTTACAAGACATTTGGATTTCTTACTAGGTCAAATTCTATTTTACCTAGTTCCCATGTGTGTGACTTCACTGCCAAAGATCTGTTTTCCATAAATTTTCTCTTCCAGTATTTTATCACTCCATAATTTTCTTAGGTTGGGAGGAAATTTTAGAGGTAACAACAAAACAAATTTTCAAGTTGGGATCTAGCCCTTCCAACTTCAGAGAGGGATCTCTCTTTTTCATTTATATTTTTTTTCTAAAGATATTAGGCTAGCTATGAGTTTCAGAGATTTGTTTTTTCAAATATTTGATTGAAACTGCAAGGAAATTCCATTGGGAAATAGAGTCATAAATCTTAGGATAATCAAATGCAAAAATAAGAGAACAAGTCTAACATGGCAACTTAGGAAAGACTTAGGATATTTTGAGCATTTATGGGGTGAATAAGGTGAAAATACTAGGGATCGCTTAAATATAGAGCATGCTCAGATGAATTCTATACTTAATATCAGAGTGAAAACATGAATATGGTTTATAAGAAAGAGCAGAGTATATTTAAACAAGTTCAACCCTTTATCTTGTTTAAATAATAGAGATAGAAAAATATAAGGAAAACTACGAAAATAAAAATTTCACATGAGAGGAAACATCACCAATTGCTTGACACTGGAATCCTGGAAAAAAAATTGTATTAATGAAATGATCACTTTAGTACAATGCACAACTTTAGATCAAAATAAAAACCCTTTCTTCATACAAGTTAAAACCCTTACTAAGTCCTTTTACAAAATATTTATAGAGATCATTGAACTAACTTCAAATTCCAGAAAGGAACAGATTACAAAATAAATATGGAACTGCTAGAAAATATTTAGCCTTCATATCTGGAAATTAGTCAACTAATGTTGATCCTCTACCTTGAATTCCAGAGAGGTTGAAGTTGTCTTCAGAAACCTGTTAGCTTCCCTTTCAAGCTCATTAATTCTTCCACCTGTATCAGCTAGTTGTCCCTTGGAGTTTTATTTATGTAATTTTCTTCCTTTCATAGTCTTTGGAATACTTAATTATTTTCACAAAATATTTGGCGAAGAAAAAAATATTTTGAATAATATTTCCAAATATTTTTTCTTAAAACCTGTAAATGAATTAAATAAAATCTCAAAATGTTTTAGTACATGAATTTATAAATCATCCTCTAGTTTTTAAATCCATGCCTAATTTAAAAACCATGTCTTGTTTTCCCTTCCCATGGATTTTGAAACCCATATGTTGTTTTGCCGTCCCATCGATTTTATAAAACCATGTGCTTTTTGGTCTTGGTTGGGTAAATTATTTTTTACTTTCCTTTTTTACTCCTATAAAATATTTGGATAAATATTTATTTGTCCAAACCTTATTTTCTTGTACATTTTTCATTCATAATTCGTTTTCCTTTCTCATTTTTGTAAAAGTTGTTTTTGGTTTTTCTCCTATAGTTTTTATTTTAAAAATAATTAAAAAAAAAATTCAATTTAAAACTAATTTAAATATTACTTTGTGTCAACATATAGGAAAATAAATGAACATAAGTGACCTTTCACTGAGGTTCAATTATTTTTGTCAAATTTCATTATTTTTTTCAAATTTCATTTTTGTTGAGCCTCCTTTTACTTTCACCTATAACCTCATGTATTTTACCTCGGTATTTTTCACCTCAATCTTATTCTTACTTAGCCTAAAAATTGTAAAGACATTTTATAAATATATCACCCAAGCTTTAGAAGAATCCAAGCTCCAACTCCAGGGAAATATGATCAATCAATTTTATTAATCAAACGAAACCATTGACCTTCGTGCCATACATCATAATATTCAAATCAATACAATTAATGGTTTTAAGAGGGGTAGGTAGTAAATGGTTTAGTAAATGGTTTAGGAAGGGGTGGGGGTTCTAAAGCTATAAAAAGTGGTAAAGTGAAAAACATATTTTCGGACCCTGATTAAATGTTCAAAAGGCAGGGCCTCTCGAAATCCATCAATAACTATCGATTTATTTTGCACATATATTGATTCATGAAAGAGTAGGGTGATTTAATAGTTAAGTGTGGGGTGGAGACACAATTTATTTTGACTTTATGGATATTTTATTATGGCTGATAGATGAAGGAAAATATGGTTCTATATTTTAGAGTTTGGATTGCTAAATCATTTTTTGTATTAATTTTAATAATTCAAATAAATAATTTCACAATTAGGCATTTTTTTTTGTTTTGTGGGTTTGAGGAGAAAATTCTAGTTTGCTATGTATTTTGATCCGAAATTCTATTTGAAGCACCATATATACGGTTGGAAAGCTTATTCTGAGCACTTTACCATGAAAACACATGTAACATGATCTAACCCAAAATTTATATGCAAAAAATCTCCCAAATATTCAGATTTTTCTTGGCCACATGACTTCAAGAACTAAATGGCTCCTTGGACAAGAAAACCTTTAGGCTATGACACCTCGGTTAAACTTTCCCAGCAAATTCCAAAAATAAATAACCAAATAATAATGAATTGATCACTATAATTTATATTACCCTGAGATTTTTCTTTGGAAAAAAGTAGATCTTCATGCTCTTACCCTAAGTGACAATTTATGCGAATGTAAACTATGTTAAGGTCATTATTTCGACTCTAAATTATATTTATAAGTTCTTTGTTTTTATGAAATTAATACATAATTATTTCGAATAAAAGAATATAGTTTCTCTTTATTCTTTCATATATACTCTATCAAAATTCACTTATTTATAGTTCTTGTTACTAAATATTTTTTTAGAAATTAGTATTCATTAGTATTTTAGAAACTCTAATTGTAATATTGTTGAGGTTATTTTTTTTCCTTCCTTAAGAGTTCCTAGAACAAGTATTTATTATATTACATATATTTTTATGATTATATTACTCTTTACCTATATTCAAATATAGGTATTTTTTTTTTCTAAGTAACCTTAATTATATTAATGAAACATATGGTACAGCGAGTTCAAGGCTTCAAAAGCGCCATACAGTCAACAAGATATCAAAAAATTGAACCTCCCACAAGGGGAAACCGGCCCGAGAATTGTTTAAGAGCTGCCTCATTAGAGAAAACCAGCTTTGACATACCAAAACTGTGCTAAAAACTAAGCCGCCCTCAAGGGGAAACCGACCCAAACATTTTTTTAGAACTGCCTCAAGATAAGAAACCAGCTTGGACAAGCTGAGATTTGTTGCAAACAGAACCAGCAAAATGAAAAAAAAACTAGACATAAAAACTAGGGCATAGACAGAAGCGTTAGAGCCCATAGTCACCCGAGGGGGATTCCTCTTCAATTCTGCACCAGCAGTCTTCCTCGTCATCAAGAACTGGGTCATTTTGACTTGCAGCAGCCCCTGCTTCACGAACACCATCTTGCGGCCCAAGGTCCTGGAGGAGACTTGCGCTGCAGTCGGCCACTTTGCATGAGGAACCTTTGTCCATCGGCTTAGAAGCTTGCAGAGCGATGGGATAGGCCGGTGGATTGATTGGAGTCGCTGAAGGAGGGGGAAGAGGTGTATCTTCAGGGATCTCCTTGAACGAGACCGAAACCGTTGCAATTACCAAAGGGCGAGAGGAATTACATTGATAACGGAAGATGGAGGTGGACGGGTTGCAAATGGAGGTAGAGACAGCAGGCTGAGGTCCATGAGGTTGCTGAGAGGCAGAGGCGCCACGCCTCGGGGAGGGAGGAAGGCAACGCACACGACCACTGCCACGAAGACTGCGGGAAGGGGGAGGGCTTCCACTAAGGCTATGAGAGGAGGACGACTGAGAGCAAGAGGAGGGGGAGCGATGTCGTCTGGAGGAGCTGGGATGAGAGCTTCCCCGACGGCATCTCAGATGATTCCTTAGTCGTGGCATAGCAGCGTTTAAATGTTGAGAGAAGGCGGAATTTACAAGAGGCACCAGCGGGGGGAGGGGAGAAAAAAGGCGAGGCAGAGAAGCAAAGTGCAGAGAACAGAACAGACTGTGCGAGTGATGAAAGCCAGTGGTGAAGCTAACACAACAACCCAAAGGGCATCGCCTACCCACAGCAGTGTGGAGGCTAGGCACGTCGGCCTCCGGAGAGCAACTGGAACCCACGGGCAGGAGTTGCACCGACATGGAGACCTGCAAACCACAACAAATCCAAACCATAAACTCTGAAACCGCATCTGAATGCAGGGACGAAGGACTTGGAGGAAGCATTTTGAAGCGAATGTCCTCTCGGCCTCCCCACCGGCATAAATGCTGTGCAGGGTGACAACCTGCAAAATTTATGAGACCAAGGGAGATTAATTGCAATCCACGGGTGGCCATGTGGCCTTGCAACTCGCCAGCCCGCGATATGACTGCCATCAAATCCTCAATAACCACCCGCATCTGGGGTATTCAAATATAGGTATTAGGAATGAGATTTTTTTTTTTTTTTTTCCATATTTCATAAATAGGATACATATATGAAGTAATTTCTTTGTTTTTACCATATGAATAGAGAGTGATTATTACTGTAATAACATTCTATTAATTTTTACATAGAATTAATTTGTACATGGCTGATATGTACCTTAGCAGATATAACCATTTATATATTTTATTTATATCTAAATATAATATTAATATCTATATATATATATATATATATATATATATATATATACATATATATATATATATATATATATAATTTCCCACAACAATAAAATTTATTTTTTGGAAACTATGACAAATACATTCATAATATAATTATATAAACTTGATAAAACAAAGGATAACTATTTGAAATTCTACTCTTTCTAGCTTTACTCTTTGCAACAAATTATACATAATTAGGAACAAAACATGACAACATCATTCAAATTATTGAAAGATTAGGGTAAAAGACACCAACTTGAATTTTTTGGTCTAGAAAACTAATAATGAGTACTTGAATTCTCCTAGTCTTGATATTGCATCCATCCAGTATCCCCCGCCCATAAAAGGTCTACAAAATACCTTTTGTACCGTCTTATTCACTTAATATTAGCATAGACTAATTATTTTTATGTCAATTACCCAACTATCAATCATTTTGGTGGTTGGTAACTACCTGCACCTCACCAACAAGTGGCAGTAGTTACTAACTCTTTAATGAGCTTTTGTTTCCTACTCAAAAACACAACATGTTATCTTTTAGGGAAACAATTAATTGGCCAATTACTTTATTTCTCAATAAATTTAATAATATAGATTAGATGCGTAGGACTTATTGATGGGTAATTAATATTCACCACTAATTTTGCAGCCTTATCTCTTTCAACCACATTTACTCCAAAATTATTATTCCATACCTCATTATTTTTGAAAGAAAAACATTATATTTGCATATTTATAATCAATCATTATTAATTAATTTCTTCAAGTGTTTTGCAAAATTTAAATATTAAAAAAGGAAACATCATATACACAATTAATTACCTAAAATCCTCAAGTTAGGGTATAGACACACTCCCCCTGCTTGAATTTGACATTGGCCTATGTAAGTCTATGCCAAACCAATAATCATGTTGTTCCAAGATTATTCAGGCACCTTCTAAACATAAACCAAATTTTTCTTAGTAGGTAAGGGTTGACCAACTGGTTACTCAGGGTTGGGATTTTATTTTTGGGTCTATTAATAACAATAAAAATGGATATTTTTTCTTTTAGGGAACATTCCAATTTCCATATTATCTTTTCCAGGTTGAATTCATCTCACTGAATTTTTACTTGTATCATAATTCTATTTCTAAGGCATGACTTCCCTCTAGTCTATAATATGTAAGGGTTCTATCAGGAAATCTCTCTCCAATTCTACCACCACTGAAGGATAGGTATGGCATGCATGCATGAATGAACACTCATCCTGATGATATGTTTCCTTATCAACACTTCATGAAAGCGTCCTAGATGTTGTAGATATATGCATGCTAGAGGCATGTATGTGTTCTCACTCACTCTCTCCATCAATTTCAATGCCACTTCTAAACAAAATAGTGATGAATCATCATTCTGATCTGTTGCACTTTTATGGTGATTGTAGATGAACCAAGGTCATTCCACTGGATCTCTGTTTATGTTTTCTGACAAAGAAGACATTTCTCGATGACTTGATTTTGGTGAATTTTTGCAGTTTTCAAAGTAGTGTATTTCCTAAACAAACAACTCGGATGTATTAGAAAACTCACACCGATCATTTTTAAAATAAATAATGCATCCTTTTCCCAAACAACAACTCTAAGGTGATGACTTCATGAAAATCCTGATTTACAAATGGTGGCTTTGAACTCTCCCTATGACTTGGTGGAAAGGCCTCGAAGAGTTATATGTTGAATTTAGAGTTGTCCTAAATTTATCTCTGCCTTCTTAATATAAAACGAAATATGAGTGTCATAATTGCATCCTCTTGGTCATTCAATTTATCAAAATCCTCACTTTTCCTTTTAAAAAATTCCATCTCCTCTAAATATATATTGTGCTACATTAGCTTTTCTCCCCATTCACACTTTCTGGTAGAATCCTCTTTTGATCATATAAATATAATTTTCTTGTATTACAATTATTTCAGATATTTAATTTAGTCCCCATAATCATCAATTATTTTAGTCTTACACCATTCGTTTCTATTACCCATACATTCATTTGTTGACAGTTCATTCTTGCATCATTTCTGTCAGAGTCTAGAAGGACATTCTTGTGTAGTTGAATGCTCATGTTTGACAACGCAACTCTCTGGATCGAGAATTATATCCTTTAAAAAAATTCCAAAGTCATATTTCCCATTTCCTTTTTTTAGTAATATGTTTTGAAATAAAAGAATGTGTATAAATATTATCCAATATGTCTTCTAATTCGTGACAATGTTCCCCAATCTCTAAATTTTCTTTGCTTACTAATTTCTTGAAATATTTTTTTTTTAACAATTTTCTATCTATCAAGGATGAGATAGGTTCTGGTATATGAGACACTTGCATCTCATCGAGGAAAAATTCACCTCCCAAAAGCTACAACCCAACTTTATTTTCTAAATAATTAAGAATTTGACCCTGACTACTCACTTAAAGTGTCATCAATTTTACAATAAACTATCTCAATCTCACCTTCAACAGTTTTAACCTGAATTTTTTTTTATTTTTTTATTTTTTTATTCTTTTTAATTCAATCATTTCAGGACCTCTAGGAACTAAAGAACTTGTGTTTTCCCATATTTTGATAAACTAAAGTATATTTTATTTTGGAATTTCTACTTGAATTATTCTTTGGTATGCCTTTATCTTCCTTGGCATTAAACCAACAACTGCATTGGATTGAGTTAACATAAATATTTCTACTCTTTTCAAACATAAATTATATTAAATCAAAATTTTTAGACCAATCTCAAGATTCTCACCAATAGTATAAGGTAGATATGACAAAAGGATTTTATTAATTTCCCCAGGTAAAAAAAAAATTGTATACATTGAATTTCTTCTACAACTCATCTTTGAGATTTGTACTAGATTTTGTTTCCTCAAGTTTCATATAGTTGTCAACATGTTTGTTCACAAAGCTCATCTAGAAAAATCATGCCAAGTTATGTTGTTAATTTGATACCTCTTAATCATTCCCATATTTTGTGGACAATTTGTTGCGCCAAGTTGCACACACAAAGTATATTGTGGAGAATTAGTTGCCTTGAGATGTGCATATATTCTACAATGTAAAATATTCTATTTCATGACAAATGCCCAATTTTTTTTGCTCAAAATATCCCACCTAAAAATGGCCAAAATCTATTGCTAAAAAATGTCTCTATTATTGCAGGTTTCTTTCTTTGGCATTATCTAAGAATTGCAATTGTACTCCCACATTGTATGCATACTTGTGCCTAATAACTTCAACAAAATTTGTCATTCAACATCTTGAATTTTGTGCTAATATTTATAGGTGCCAAACAAATTGAACACAAAAAATGAAAACTCTATGAATTTTATTGTTGTAAATTAAAATTGAATATTAAAAACCAGATTCAAGGCTCATTTTTGTTGTGGAATTCTTGTTCATGCATGTAGCGAATTTGTGAAAGTTTTTTTTTTTTTTCCTCAAGACTCAAACATATGCTAATGATTTTGTGAACAATTCACACCTCAAAAATCATGCCTAGATTTGTTTGTTTTTTAAATTTGGTACCCTAGCATGGGTGCCCAGATCCTATTGTGGATAATTTGTTTCAATATATGTGAAAATATTCTACCACTCTTAAAATTATACCTTTGGATGTGCACCCAATAATAGTTGTTGATCTTATGTTTTAATTGGTTTCCAATAGTTGACTCATTTGCAAATCTGCCATCACTTTCCACACCCTCCTCTTGATTTAAATTTGTATGATTTATTTTTTTTTGTTGTTGAGAATTTAATATTTTGTTATTAACAACTAAAATATTTTGAGAAATTAGATTCCCACTATATTTAAGTGGCACAACTCTATAATCAAATAAAATATTTACTTCTTTGTCCCTTACCAATACATCTCCTAACAATTTTTCTAATTTACATAGAATAATATCAACCTTAGTATTTGGAACTATGCATGAATATATTTCATGAGTTACACTAGATAAATCTTGAGAGATTTTAATTGACTAGAATAGGAATAGGTGTCCATGACTAGTGCAAATTCATTTTGGTGGATTTGGGTAGAGAAATTATTCTGGGTGAGAAGCTTCCACATGGAATCAAATCCAATCTTGTCATCCTCCTTTATACCACCTCGTCCATTAACCACCAATACAAATACCATGTAAATAAATACCAAACTAGTCAAAAAAATATTCACCACATACATCCAATCTCATTCCTATGTTTACCTTAAACTCATAGATTTGAAAATTTTGAAATCATATATGGCATATCTAATTCAATATTATGAGCATCTACTATTCCTTCCTTTCGTCAATCTCATATGTTTGACTTTCACTAGAAGTTGTAGAATCAATTATATTAGTGGATTTACTTATATATCTTCGTATGAATTTCTCCAACTTGCATGCTACTCCTCACCTTTCTTAAGTGACCCTACAAAGGCATGCCATTGTTACTTAAGTAGTTCACAAATTTATATTTCTATGTCACACAAATAGAAATATTTTGTTTAGGATTCATAAAAGGTCCAATATTGTAACCTACAACTTTGATACCACTTGTAATGAATCCCTGTAATAAACCACATTATAACCATATATATATATATATATATATATATATATATATATATATATAATAGTTTTTTCTATGATTTATTTTACAAACCCAATAAACCACACTCTTCTTTTAAATTTCATGTGTTAATTCAAAACCAATAATTTTAACAACTAACACTAAAAACCACTTCACCACATATTTTTGTTTTACATTAATAGAGAATTCTAATTCCTTGTATAAATCATGAATCCTAACTCCTTAACAACCATGACATAATACTTCAATACTTACTTCCTCTTCTTTTTTTATAGCAAATTTAAAGTATAGAAGAACTAATTATCTTCCATGTTAAATAGGGAATTGTATTTATCCTATTCTGAATGAATTCATTGAACATCAATTTCATAAGCAACAAAAATTATATATATATATATATATAGCCTTAGCATATCTTTGGATTATAATACAATGATAGCTTCATTCCCACAATGATAAAAAACTATATATCTATTACTCGAACACATCCACTAAATGTTCTAATCCCTGGCAAGACATGATATATATAACATATATTAATCACTTTATATAACATATATAAAGTATTTCATTTAGCAAAATAGATTTTGTGTACTACATCAATCCTTTCTGAATTCTATTTGTAAGTTTTATTTCATATACTTCTCATTATAAACTTGTTTTCTCAACTTATTCATGTCATTTTGTTTCGCAAGACATTTGTTCAGTTGCAACGGATTTGACTCTTGCAGAATAGTTATTTTTTAGACGTTTGGATTTTTAAACATATGCTAAAGGTATAAAATGATTCAGTGACATCCATATTTCCATATTCGATACATGTTTAAAAACCCTAGAACTTATTTCTTAGTCGTATCGACAATAAATTTCCAATGTTTAAATATTCTTTTCCCATTGTTAATATATATACCAATCGATTACTGAATCCATAGGGGTTTATTTTCATTGGGTTTGTTAATATATATACCAATCGATTACTAAATCCATAGGGGTTTATTTTCATTGGGTTTGTATTTTCCTAATGTACCTTCAATTAATTGGGTTTTTAATTTCTCTAACTCCTAGAATGAATCTGTATGAATTATAGGTTTGTTTATTTTTTAGATTTAGGTTTAGTTCTAGAAAGTCGAACCTTTTCAGAACTCTTGCGAAGTTTTCAACAGAATTAATATTGAAACCTTACAGGGTTTTTACTATCAAGGTTTAAACTCAAAATGGTGCTATTTGCATACTTATTTTGTTTTTTCTTTGTTCCTCTCAAAGGTTATATGCATATATTCTCTTTCTTGATATTCTTCTCTGTAAACATGGTTGTCATTCCTCTTTTGAAATATATTCTTCATACCCTTTAGGGTTACACGAAATTGTAATATATATATATATATATATATATATATATATATATATATATATATATATATATATATATATATATATATCCCCACAAGATTAATATATTTTTATATTTATCCTTTTTTCAACTTGTAAAGTTTTCATTACGAACACTGATATAATTTCCTTACTATTGCAAGAGTGTTAATTGGATTTCCTTACTATTGCAAGAGTGTTAATTGGAAAGTTTCAAGATATGGGGTATACTGAGGTAATTAATTCCTTCAATTTTTCATTTTATATTAGATACATTCTCAACTTTAATTATTATGTTTTAACTATTAGATTTGATACATGGTAAGGTTTTTAAATCTGTGCACGTACTTCTTTACATATATAGTGGTTTTTCATAAGCTATAAAGAGAAATAAAGCTTTCCAAGAGTTCATTCTATCCTTCCAAGTATTCAAGAGCTCCTCTCTTGCATTGTAAAACTTTCCACAACCATCAAAAGTTTAGATTATATCACCAAATTGTAGAAATTTTAATAAAAATTATCTATTTCCTCGATTCTCGTGGTCTAACAATTATATGCCATTGTTAAATACATAATCATTTCTACAAAAATATTTGTGGAATTTAAAACATGATCTCCAATTGAAATATCAATAAGAAAGATCAATCACACATAACAGAGATGTTTTTACCGGGAAAGCATAAAGCTAAAAACCCCACTATCATATATTATGTATATATCATGGATAACGAAACAATATCATACAAAAATCTAATCCAAGAGCTCTAAGTACAATATACAATCGTCTCACACTGTCATACAGAAATTGGCAAATTCATGTGCCCATTTACTGCCTCTAAATAGCCTGTCTCCACTACGCAATCCGAGCTGATAGCAATCCCTGAATGAATCGAATCCTTCTTCCCTTGACTACGCAACCCTCATGTGAACATCCAATGTGTGTGTGGTTTCATGAGTGCACTCACTAATGTCACAAATTATAGTCAAACTTTCCGTTTCACCTACATCTCAACTGGGTCTCCACTCGATTTGACATGCATGTAGTTAACAGTAGTAAATATTCAGTTGCATGTGAGACAACTAATTGTGAATTAATTAATAATTAATTCACTGATATCTCACTAGTGTATCTTCAGTTGCGACTAGCACAACTGAGTTAAAGTACTTTACAACTCACATAACTACACATCCAACCTTGTTACAAGTTCGAATCACTCAGTTACAACAAGTCCACTTGCATGTCCCACCAACCAACCTTTGAACTTGAATTTCCTATAGCTAATTTATTTTCCACTTCAGTTAACTATTTCCAAGTGCTCAATGAGAATAGATTATTATTTATTGTCCAACTATTATTAAGGTATAATAATAGTCGACATGCATCTATAAATAGACATGCGATCTATAAATAGAAGTTGCATATACATTTATAAATAGACCATCATCTATAAATAGAATTTTCTCAACCATTTATAAATAGATGTCATCTATAAATAGAATTTTCTCATGCATCTATGAATAGACCTCATCTTAAAAATATCCCGAGGCTCCATCCTAATGTAGGTGCATAATTTTCACTAGGATCTTCTTGTTGAATCTCAACACTCCCTCTCAACAAGAAAGAGATTATCCTTCACCCTGATCCTGTCTCTCTGGTATTCGAATTTGCTCCTGGTGAGTGCCTTCGTCACAATATCTGCATCCTGATATTCCGTAGGGATGTACTGAAGCAACATGATATTCTGCTACACAGAATCTCTGATATGATGATATGATATATCTATATGCTCAGATCTATCATGAAACACGGGATTAATCAATAATTTAATGCAACTCTGATTATCACAATGAATCACTGCCAGAATTAAATGAGAACCAAAAAAACCAACCAAGATCTTTCTCATCTAGATAGTCTCACATGCATCTTGACTTACTACCATGTATTCCTCTTCCGCTAAACTGAGTGCCACAGATCTCTGCTTCCTGTTGTACTAAGAAACAACTATAGATCCGATATTAAAGATCCCCCCTGATGTGCTCTTTCTGTTCGTTGGGTTGCCCACCCAATCTGCATCCGTGAAGCCATGAAACTTCACCTCATCCATCCGTCTGTACCATAAGCCATGCTCATATGTGCCCCTCAGGTATCTCAAGACATGCTTGCCCCCCTTCCAAAAGAGCTTGACTTAGCTGGTTAACTACATAGAAAAAATTTGTTCTCGTGTTCACTAGATACATTAGTGAACGCACTAACTGTTGATAGATAGTAGCATCCACTACCTCTCCAGATGTAGTATCCTCTATCCTCCAGTTTCCTGGAAGAGGAGTATCCATGGGTTTGTAGCCTTCCATGTGAAACTTACCTAGTATCTCCCTTGCATACTTTCCTTAAGACACAAAAATTTCACCATCTCGCTGCCATATTTCCAATCCAAGAAAATAATGAAGGAGGCACATATCCTTCATCTCGAACTCCTTTGCAAGGTCCTCCTTGCATGAGTGTATCAGCTGCTCATCACCAGTCAGTATTAAATCATCAACATAAAGAACAATGATTAATATCTTACCATCAACCACAATTTGTTATAGGTTTGCATCCTCTTCACTTCTAGTGAAGCCCAGTCTGGTAAAATAGATGTCTATCCGAGTGTACCAAGCACGGGGTGCTTGCTTCAGCCCATACATTGCTCTTTTGTGTTGGAACACATGCGACTTGCTTCTGAAGATCTCAAATCCTTCAGGATTCTCTATGTACACCTCTTCCTCAATGATCCCATTAAGAAACATAGTCTTCACATACATCTGATGAATGCACCAACCCATCTATGTTGAGAGAGCAAGGATGGTCCTTATGGAAGAATACCTTGCGACCGGTGCAAAGGTTTCTTCATAATCAATCCCCTTGATTTGTGAGAAGCCCTGAGCCACAAATATGGCCTTGTATTTCTCAACACTCCCATCACCAGCTTGAATTACCTTGTAGATCCATCTTGAACCTACCACTGATTTATCAACTAGCCTTGGAACAATTTCCCAAGCACTGTTTCTGACAATGGAGTCGTACTCCTCCACCTTTGCATGTACCCATCTGGTCTCTTGCATTGCTTCCTGAAAGGAATATGGCTCAGTCACAATACATTTTCTCATGAGATCCATGTATCCAGTAAATCAGTCAGGAGACTGTCTTTGTCTGCGTTGTGAAGTAGGGGCTCCTACATTCTACGTAGCATCAAGTCTCAGCCTATCAGATTTTGTGGTACGCCTTATTCTAGTTCTAATGTTTGGCTCTGCGTGAGTGGACTCCTCCAGTCCATGAACATCCTCCTATGGTTGATCCACATCTAAAGACTCATCTTTGGGAACCAACAGTTCCTCCTCTGCATGCAAGTCTAGCTCCCTCTCAAGAGACAATTGCATGGCTTTCCCCTCATTGAATTTTATATCCTGTCGCACCACAGTCATTCAAATGTTTGGAAAATACACACGATAATTATGGGTGTTTCTGTGTACCCCACAAAAATGAAAACTTCAACAGTCGGCTCTAGCTTCTTCCTAGCGTTCTTGGTCACATGTACATAAATAGATGAGCTGAAAATCTTAAAGTGTGAAAAATTCGGTTTCTTACCAGTGAAAGCTTCTTTAGGTATACTCATGCCAAGTACTCTATGAGGACAACAGTTTTGCACATAAACTACAGTGTCACATGATTCCGCCCACAAATTCATTGGTAGGCCCTGATCATGCAACATCGCTCGTGCTGCACCCACGATCGTTTTTTTCTTCCTCTTTGCGACCCCATTTTGTTGTGGGTTATGAGGCACTATGAGTTCTCTTCGAATTCCTTCTTTGCTGCATAAGTCTTTGAATTCATTAGAGATTTATTCTCCAACATTATCGCTCATCATATCCTTCACTTGCTTCCCCTACTCTTTCTCCACCAATGCCTTAAACTCACAGAACTTTGATAATGTTTGATCCTTCTTCTGCATGAGTAATATCCATCATTTACGAGAAAATTCATCGAAAAAAATAAAATAATACTTATGTTTTCTATTGAAGCAACTGAGAATGGTCAATACACGTCTGTGTGAACTCTCTCCAGGACCACCAAAGCACGATTCTCATTTTGATGAAAGGTGGACTTTACATACTTCCCCTTGGTGAAAACTTTGCACTGGTCTAACTGAGAAAGTGTTCCCATTAGAAGTCTAGTAGATATTTGATGCATGAATTTCAAGGCTCCATGATGAAGATGGCCCAATCGCGTGTGCCATAATTTTCCCTCATCCCTGCTCACCACTTTTACCGCCTTGCCCATCATGGCAGCACAACCATATACCTCCATCTTGTAGAGATTCTTAACTCGAATCCCTATCTTCCTGGCTTGAACCATTGTTTTATGTCACAAGAAATATTTTCCATCACTGAAAACATTGTCATATCCTCTGTCCTCCAACATTGCAACTGAGACCAAGTTTTTCTTCAGACCTGGAACATGCATAACATCTTTCAATTGAAATGGTTTACCTGACTCCCTCTGAAAGGTAATGGTACTAATGTTGGTAGCATTGTATCATCCATCGTCGTCCATATTTATATTATTTGGATATCTTCCTCCCCCAAGTCATTGAAAAGATCCTTATCTCCCGTCATGTGGAAGGAAGTGCCACTATCCAAATACCACACTGATCCCAATGCACTTAACACCATGCATGCGATCAAGGAGAAGTCAAGTTAAAATTTCGAGGCAAGGGCCTCACTAGCTGTAGCTCCAGCAACCTTCTTGTAATTCTTGTTTTGCGGATAGTTAGTAGCGAGATGCCCATGTTCGTGACAGTGAAAACACTTCACTTTGGACAAATCCAGCTTCTTTCCTTTAGACTCAGATTTTGAATGGAATTTCTTCCCCTTCCCTTTCCTTGGCTTGGAAGCCAAAGAAAAATCCTCTTTATCATCATTCATTGATGAAGATCCATCTCTGGTGTTCCGCCTGAACTCCTCCTACACTAGATATGACCACAATCGTTCCTAATCTTGCAGTTTTTCACGTCTGTTGACAGAGTCTTCATAACTGTGCCAACTCTTTGAAAGTCCCAAGAGAGCCAAGCTTACCAAATCATCATCAGAAAAATTTATTCCCACACTCTCCAGTTCATCCCAACATTGGAAAAACTTTGTGAGATTCTTTGGAATGTTGTCACCCTTTTCCATCTTGATCTTCCTGAGTTTATATTTGAGCACAAATTTCCTATGGTCACTGCTAGTTTGGAATATATCCATCAAAGGCTTCCACATAGCATATGGTGTGGATTTTCCATGAAGGCTTGTGACAATGTGGTCTCATAGACCTTCCAACATAATCCCCCTTGCCTTTGCCACTTTCTTTTTCCATGCATCAAGTAATGCAGCATCTTTCGAAGTGAGCTTAGGAACATCACTATCGATGAATTCCTTCAAGCCATTATCTTTGAGAACCACCTCCATCCTGTCCTTCCAGGAAATGTAGTTCGAGTTTCCCTCAAGTGCATACTCTAACCACAAGCCATTGAAAGCCATTTCAATGTTTACTCAACTGTATTACTAAGAAAATCTTTGTGCAAATTTGAATTATTTCCACCAACAAACGCAGCTCCTACTTCAAAATTGCGATATTTTGTGCTCTGATACCATGTATAAATTTTAATAAAAATTATGTATTGCGTATATTTTCCTGATCTAAAAACTATATGCCACTGTTAAATACATAATTTCCTCTACAAAAATCATTGTGGAATTTAAAACATGATCGCCAATTGCAATATCAAGAAGAAAGATCATTCACACATAACACAGATGTTTTTACCAGGAAAGAATAAAGCTAAAAACCCCACTATCATATATTATCTATGTATCATGGATCATGAAACAATATCATACAAAACTCTAATCCAATAGCTCTCACATAACATATAATCGTTCGTCAATTATCATACAAAATTGGCAAATTCATGTGCCAATTTACTACCTCCAAACAACTCCGCTCCACTCCACAATCCCGCTGATAGAAACTCGGATGAATGGAATCTTGCTTGCCTTGATAGTGAAATCCTATGGGCACATCCACTTTTTGTGGTTGCATGAATGCATCCACTAATATAAAAACTAATAGTAAAATTGTCCCCACCTACATCTCAACCTGGTCTCCATTGGATCCGACATGCATGTAGTTAACCATAGGGTAATCTTCGCTGAATGTGAGACCACTGATTGTGAATTAATTAATAATTAATTCACTGATCTCTCACTAGTGTATATTCAGTTACAACTAGCACAACTAATATTAAATCGGGATCCCTCATCCGCCCATGAAAATAAGTGCCACGAGCACATGAAAATAAGTGTTGTAAGCACATGAAACAAATAAGGGTAAAGGATCGAGAAAGGCTTCCTCGCGTGTAGAGGTAATGCAACGATCTAATCGGGTATCTGATCAGCCTCGCCGGGCAACCGAGCAACATTTGGGATTTCTGAAGTGACTCCGCCGAGGTATCATTCAGTTCGCTCGGCAAAGCCGAGCACAATTTTAAGATTACTTTAAAATCTTGAGAATAATAAACCCGCCTTGCTCTTCAAATCATCAACAAGCTACCGGCATCCGTGAGCTTTCTCTTTAATGTGTTTCGATACGGACTTAGTTGAAGCACAAGGATTAGGCGGCACTGTAAAAGGCCAAGTAATACAAACTACCCACAAAACTTGTTCAATATTCCCTTGCATCATTATCCCGACTCGACTATTGTGGTGATATTGACAGATGCCGGATTCTACCGTTGGTTCGCCATTTGTTGTAGTCACATAACACCACCCAAAATTTTGGGTATATTTAAAATTTCGGTTCCCCCGCCGCTTAGGCGTTGTAGTCTTTAACCCGATCCGCAATCAACTACATCCCGTTGACCTATCCCCAACCCCTCATGAGTTGTCTCACCATCATGATCGGATGTCCTTATTGCAATCATGCCAAGGCGGGGAGGATCATCTGGGGCCGGGCGCCCGAACACTTGTCACAATCGCGCCATATCTAATGAGATTAACATGCATATGTTTGAATAGAAACCTTTCTTTGTATCGACGCATATTCTCGTCATGGGTCATTAAGCAAGTTGTTTGAATACCTCTCTTATGCTCATTGGTCTCATATGTTTTATCTAGGGACACCTTTCGAAGAATAACTATGAACCGATTAATGTGATGTTGTTTATGTGTCAATCCTCGACAAATAAACTCATCAATGATTGTCATGGCACCGAGGGAATAAGATTGCTCAATGACAAGGATGCACTTACAAGTGTGGTGGAAGAGCAAGTTAACATTTTCAAGAGGGATGATGATGTGTCATGTGTTCATTCACCAAAGAAACAAGAGGCACTAGGCACTAGGAAAATATTATGATACGAATTCATTGATATTAAAAGATATGGTTTCTCGTGTCATTAACGAGGTACCATCTCATGAACGCACATTTTGATGTTGGAAAGACAATGGCACAAAGAAAAAGGGTTTCTTCTATCTTCTCGTTAGCTTTCAGTGAAATGGTTCACGAGTTTGAAATGCGTCTCTGAGCAAACATCGAAGAGGTCATCATCACACTTATGATTCAGTTTGGAATTTTCTTTCCTTTCTTGCATTCTCCTCATCCATCAAAGTACAGAGGTAGAGATGATTGTTCAGAAATTGGTACATTAATAGTGTTGGCGCAATTTCAAATATCTAAATGTACCTTTGGGAAGCAAGTTTTTGTCAAACCTCAAGCTACACGGTGGGTGCGAAAGTTATGGTTTTATATAATTAAACTAAGGCAAAATCTGTTGGTTTCAAAGCCATGAGAGATCGCGGGAAAATTATGTGAAGACATTATAAGTTGGAGCACTTTCGATGGACCAAGGTGACAATTTGACACATTAAGTCAAGGCGCAAATGCATACGGGTTTCAAACCATAGGGAGGAGAAAATCATGTAAAGTAAGAAATATGTTACCACGTGGTTCTGAATATGTTATGTCGAGGTTTCCAACGTATGCAAAAGGTTTGGTTTCTACATGACAATGTGATATAATGATGACTATGGCGATTGCATGGATGTACAACTATGTTTTACTTATTCACCGAGAGAAAAATTACAAGCAGGGACCGATACTTAGTGCCTAAGTCGTATGTTAAATTGTTTATGTATATATATATATATATATATATGGAGTGGTCAATTACGTTGACAATGGCGGATCATAAATGTATGAAGACACGTTGCGTACATTCGATATTTTACGCTCGCATGGAGTGTAATTTTTTCGATTCGTATCAAATGCTTTTACTCAAGTTTTAAGTGCTTATGCGTATATATAAGGTGGCTAAGTTTATCATTAAAAACGTCAATCGAACTGCTTTTCATATGAAGACGCATTACAGTTTACGTGAAATATCTTTTGGCGCTTTTTTATTTATGGTAAACGCTGCGGGAGCAGATATATGTTGGATGGTCCAACGTTCAAAGTCGTTGCATGGAGCTGAACATGCAATTTTTCCATTACATAGAGCCAACGTAAATATTTATATATATACATGTGGTGGTCAAATTTTTCATGGAGTGCAGTGCTATAACTATAGTGCGTTGCCACTAAAGCACGAAAGGGATTAAGCCATATGTTTTAAACCACGTCAGTTGGTGCAACATGTAACATTCGACCCTTATGAAACAAGTAGTCCTAACCTTATAATCAAGACACGCATTGTGAACCAGATGCAGGCCCAACGTTCGATGGCGGGTTTGAGAGCCAATATCTATATATATATGTTAACGTTATAATTAAAGCACGGTTACACATCCAAATAAGGCGCGCGTTCAAACATGGAGCCAAACTTACCGTTGGAACAATATATACGTTGCATCTGTACTTTCAACGTGGGGCAGAGCCACTGCCACATACAGCTCTTCAGAGGCCAAAGATGCCGACGGTGGTGGAGTTCTACTATTGAAACGTGGCAACGTGATTGTAATACGTTGATTGGTCTCAGATGAATGAAATTTGGATGCGTTTTTATCCTGTCTGCATGCACCGTCATGGACAGCACTATGCAAAGGCTGGAAATAGAATCCGAGTGATTTTTGTCAGCCTTCAGAATCCAGATTTGCAATATTCCAGGAGAAAATCAATTCTTAAATCCGCCGCACCGGTCACGCACCGCGTTAGACGCTCGGGATCTAATTTTTCAATGTTGCCATTACCGATAACGCCTAGCCGTCTCCCTACGAGCTAATTTTCGATGGCGTTTTCTCTCGTACTCCGTCCCAATGCACTAAGAAACCTAATCATCACATCCCATGTGATTTCATTCAACACATTTTCCATTTGGCAGTTCATGCCGGGATTGAGCTTCTCACCATGGAAGCGAATGACGATGATTGAGTGTTGCACCGTAACGAGCCACTAAGAAGAGACAGGTCGATGCATTTGCTTGCATGCAGGTTAAGATCAAAGAGATGGTGATGAGACTACAACGCATCGCTGGACAGAAAAGCGAAAGAGGAGTGCTTGAATTGCAGAGGAGTTCCACGATAGGTGCTGAAACGCACTGTTGGGCCTTAGTTTTGGTCTTATTTTGCTCAAAGAAACTTATTTATCCATCTATTTTCCATCCATTTTCCATTCATTTATTCCATTTTGACATATATTTGATATCTATTCAGGTATTTAATTTTAATTTTTCTCAAATTCTAAAGTTTTTATGAAAGTTTGATTTTTAGTGCAAAATTGGCTAATTCCGGTAAATTCCCGTAATAGCTATATGGTTGATATGGTTGCAGGACACTTGGCACGAGTTGAATGCATGGATGGACAGCTTGGCACCAGGGACTAATCCACCTATGCTTAGTTCGAATGTATCAGCTTTATTAGGCCCATTTAGTTCTAGTCAATCATGACTAGTCATTCAGAAACTCACAGAAATAGGGCAGTTTTGAGATTCTATGGGATTGACCATATTTCTGGGATAAGAATAAAGGAATTGACTCGATAGGTGGATGAGAAGTAGATGGGTTTGTTTGAGTAAAAAATAGATCACTTGTTCATGAGATTCTTATTTAAAGCCAAAGCTTTGATGGCTTATGTATTATTAGGATTATTATTGACTTATATACTTTTATATTGTGACAATTTTGGATTGGAGAAGTTAATTTGAAGACTTGTGCTGTTATCAATTTGCTGTTCAATGTTATGGATGTGTGACTGAAGTTAAGCTTCAGGATCATTTATCAAGTGTGTGCAAGGCAAGGGTGGAAGGGCCCCCATTCCAAGCTAAGTACACTTTCTTGTTAACTAGTTTTATTTCCTTGTAATTTGATGATTGTAGAACTCAAGCCTTTCAAAGCTTTATTTCAGATTGTTTAATGATTCATGCACAAAGGATTGATGTCATTAGTTTTATAACTTATTCATCACTTTATCAAGTTGGAAAAAAATGTGATGTATCAAGTTGAGCATCCTTCTATGAAAATGATGAATTAAAGTTGGTTTCTTTGTTTGTGTGCTAAAGCTTTGCTGAGATTTTTGATATTAAGATGAATAAATTATAATGGAACACTTTACATGTCTCTTAAGTTAAGAGCTTCTTCATTCATAATTTATCCATCTTAAGTTCTTGGTTTTAATCTCTCGATTCATTAAGTAATAATTGAGGTGAAAATGAATTTCTTGAGTCAAGAACCATTTCATATTAATCCTCTTTTTTAAAACTAATTGAGTTGGAGTTGTAGAATATATTTACTTTCATGATATCTTCTGCTGTTGATTATATCCCATCTTCACATATAGTGATCTTGCCTCAAAGCATAAACAACCCGGATTGATAATAAATATTGTGTTAGTTTAGGTACATAAATTAGCTCAACATTTTGGCGCCGTTGTCGGGAGGCAAATATCGACATAGTCAATAGAGAGAAAAAAATAAAAATAAAACACAAAAAACGTAGTTACACTTCTTTTAGTTATGTTTCTTTATGCCTAGACATAGAGATCCTCATGGTAGATTTTATTAAAAACTCTACAAATAGAGATAGGATCATCAAACACCCGCTATATCGGTAATCCAATCATTGAGGAATTAGCGTAAAAACAAAGAAGTGGACAAAGATTAACTTTGATTGAGAGACAAACTTTGTTAGGCTTGGGAAGCAAAGCAAAAACAATCTTCAACTTCTCGGAAAACAAAAAGAAATTATCAAAGGAAAATAATCTTTATTTCCATCCATAAATCCTCTTATCTTTGACCAACCTCAAAACTCCACTTAAAATTGAAACAAATCGACTAATGGCAAGAAGAAGGACATGGATCCGTTATTCTCACTCCCGAACAACAAGCTCAATATGAAAGACAACAAGCGGAATGGAGAAGAAAGAGAGAGGAAGAGCAAAACAAGAAAATGATAGAAAAATAAGAAATGATCAGAAAAGACAAGAAGATGAGACTACCTTTGGCTTTCCAATAATTGACACAAGTGCAATATTAGGAGAAGAAGTGAAAATGAAAATATTCCACCTTCGTAGGATAAATTTTTATGGAATGTCAATGTATGATCCCGATTCATTTATGTTTGAATTTGATATTTTATGTAGAACATATGGGGATATATCATGACATCCATAAACTTCGGCTTCTTCCCTAACATTAAAAGTAAAGTACTTTGAAATGGTTTATGGGTTTAGGAGAATGACATAAGAACTTCTTTGGATGAATAGATCAAATTTTCCTCTTGTACATCAAGCTTACTGGCAGATCAGAGATCTAAAGTAAGATATTTTGAACATAAAATAAGAAGAAAGTCAGAATATATTGGAAAGATTTTGTATAATCACAACTAAACAGTCTTCTAACCAGAAACGATCAACAATTTTCTGGCAGGTATGGAGAATACACTTTGACATTTTGAATGAGCAGAAGGAGAGACCAAATCACTGAGTCCATGGAAATGGTTGACTTAGTCAAAATATTCTAGATAAGAGCAAAATACATATGATAGTAAGTCTGCAAAGAAAGAAGTCCACGAAGAGGAGGACAATGCATTTGTTATTGGGGTTGACAGCATTTCAAAACAGACCTTATACACAGGGACACAGTTAGTTGTACAAAGGCAAATAAGAGGAAAGAAGAACAAGACCAAGCTTTAGCACCTGTCCCAAGTGTAGAAACAAACATCCATTAAGAGAATGTCCTTTAGATAGGCAGAGACCAGTTTGTATTCTTTGTAATGAAAGCATTCCATTTAAAATCGTTCAAAATTGAAAGAATTACAAATGAATTCAATGGAAGAAGTGCCGTGAATGGAAGGTTTTTATTATGTAGCACCACGAAGACCATGGCAATCAGAATGCCCAATAAAATCAGCAAATACCCTCAACAAAATTACCTTTATCCACCTCAAAATCCTTGACACCTCCAATGCCATGGCAAGCTTGGCTCCACAACAATATCCACAACAAACTGCACAAGGTTGGAGGGGATATGGTTATGGAACCACCACCTCACAATACCGAAGAATAATATCAACAAACTCATTCACATATCCACAATATCCCTCAATCCATACCATTTTCAACAACAACATTCCTTCGCATATCCACAATCCATGCCATATCCGTGTTATATCCTCCACCGTTGTTGACCCAACCACAACAAGCTATACTTACCCACAAATCAACCTGACCAACTCAATTACCAAAGCATAACCACCAAACCAATAATAAGGTGGAAAAGTTGCATATACCGTAGAGAAGCAACATGTTTTCCCACATATTCAATTCTTCCTCTTAATGAAGTCCATCTAAGGTCCTGAAAAGTGTTAAAAAAGGATTCTCCTCCAATTATAGAAGAACCAACCGAACAAGGAGAATCAATTCCGAAACATCAAGCAACTAAGATACAACGTAAAAGGAACAAACATTACAACTCAAACACCACCTTATCCCGAAAGGTTAGTGGAACAAACAAAAAGAAATAACCCTTCCCGAATTTGATATTTTAGATGAGTTAAAAAATACTTTCTATGTAAAAAAATTCCTTTGTTGAAGGCAATTAAAGAAATACCAATATATGCTAAAACAATAAAGGAATTGTATTAAGAAAACTCAGAGAAAGAAGAAGGATCCTACTACAATCCAGTCATTGGTAAACTAGCAAGTCTCATGTCTACGTAAAACCAAAATAGAAAAATATATTGATCCTGGTATCCCTAAGGGTTACTATATCAATAAATAATTTCTCAAGCATTCAAACACATTAATAGACTTGGAGCAAAATTTTATAAATGTAATGACAATGGAGACCATGAAATTTTGTATTTGAACAACATTAGATCAACTCTACAATCTTAGAATTGCTGCATTAGATCTAAAGTTGTTCCTCAAGGAATATTGGAAGATATTATAGTCTCTTTGGATTCATGGGAGTATCCTGGTTGACTTCCTTATTCTCGCAACCAAAATCAAATTTGGGAGGACATCCTCTAATCTTAGGCAGACCATGGTTAGCTAACGCTGATGCCTTTATAGGATGTGATCAGAAGCATGATTATTTCATGGAGAAGAAAGGAAACATATTGCTCTTTATTCACCTACACAAATTAACTTTAGAATCAAGACTTTGAAGCTCAAGAAAACAAAGAACCAAATCAGCTTTTTTAAGTATAAATAAATTCTTTGATTTAAGAGAAGAAGAAGAGAATGAAGACTTAATGGATCTTTTCATTTCAGAACTGAAGTATTTTGTGAGTTACTTTAGAGAAGTGCAATATGAAGTCAGCAAATAACCTTTTGAATCAATGTTTTCGTGAAACCCGTACTATTCAAACTTTGGCGTAAATTCTTTTATATACATCTTCCAGAATACAATCTCCAATCCAACAATAAAAACAATTGAGGTAAGTCCCTGAAAAACATTTAAACATTGAAAATGAGTTGCAATCAACAAGAACAAGAGGTAATTGCATTATTAAAGGTAAAATATTCAAAAGCTTTTGTCAGATTATACCGACATGCAAGGAATCCATCCTAACACATGTGTCCACCACATCTATACAAGATGAACAAATTAAACTTGTAAGACAACCACAAAGACTAATGAATCCTATGATGAAAGAAATAGTGAAAGATGAACTCGCAAAAATTGTTAAATGTTGGATTTATCTATCCTATTTCAGATAGTCAATGGGTTTCTCCACCGGTTATTGTTCCAAAGAAAAATGGAAAGTGGAGGGTATGTGTGGATTATCGAGAACTAAACAAAGCTACACTCAAAGATCATTTTCTCTACCATTTATTGATCAAGTGTTAGACTCATTGGCCGGAAAGAAATTCTTCTTCTTAGATGGGTTTAGCGTGTACAACCGCATTAGAATATACCGAAGACCAAGACAAGACAACATTCACTTGCCCATGGGGAACCTATGCATATAATGTTTTGCCATTTGGTTTATGTAATGCACCCGCAACTTTTCAACGAGCAAAAGGCTTGCAATTTTTGGCTGATCTAATCCATGAATGTGTAGAGGTTTACATGGATGACTTTGGCGCTTATGGAAACACATATAATGATTGCTTAAATAATCTTCGAGAAAGTGTTGAAACGATGCATTGAAACAAATTTGTCATTAAGCAATGAGAAATGCTATATAATGTTGGGATGTAAGGAATAGTTCGGACACCATATTTCTTCTTCAGAATTAGTGATCCAAAGAAAAATCCAAGTCCTAGTAACCTTAATGCCTCCTACAACACAAAGAGGTAAGAAGTTTCTAGGCTATGTGCTATTATAGACGCATTCATTGAAAACTTCAAGAAAATAGCCCAACCTCCGTTTAAATTATTAGCAAAAAAGATATTGAATTTCACCGGACAAAATGACTCCGTCAAAATGCATTTCAAATTCTAAAAGAAAATTATCGCCTGTAACTCATTCTCCATGGACCAAATTGGTCTTTGCCATTTCATATATCAACTCGATGCATCCGATACCCCAATAGGTGCCTCCCTTGGGCAAAAAGAGAACTTGTTCAATTATGCAATATACTTTATAAGCAAGAATCTAACACTTAATTGAACTATACAAATACCGAGAAAGAAATGTTAGTCGTTATACATGCAAAGAAAACAAATCTCAGACATTATATAACAAAAGATATCAAGTTTTCATTCATACGTATCATTCAAATAATCAAATACTTGATGAATAAACCTATAAACTAACGGAAGAGTAACAAGATGGTTATCAAGTATCGCAAGAATTTAATATTACAATACACGCTGCAAGGAAAATCAAGTAGCCGACTTTCATTCCACATACATTCACCTAATGATCCCAATCCAATGGTGATAACTTTCCCGATGAACATTTGTTTGCTATCACGGTAAAAACACCATGGTTTATGACATGGCAAACTATTTATCTTCCGGAAAGCTACCAAACCAATTCACTAAAAAGCAAAGACACAAAACTATTAAAGAAAGTTCCATAGTTGGGTAAATGGTGATTTATTTATACCGGGTCCAGATTTGATAATTAGAAAATGTGTGCGAGAAGATGAAATATTAGATATTCTAAAAGCATGTCACGATGAACCATGTGGTGGTCATTTCCTTGCAGTAGAGATAAACGAACAAGATATGTGCCGTAACTAGGCTACTACCGGCCATCCATCTTCCAAGACTCTAAGAAATATGTCAAGCAATGTGACAAGCCACAAAGAACATGGAGACCAATAACAAGAGATGAGATGCCGCCGAAGCTACACAGCTCATAGAACCATTTGAGCAATGGGCGCTTGACTTTGTTGGACCCATCAATCCATCATCAAATGGAAACAAGTACATCTTACTATGTACAAAAGATTATGTAACCAAGTGGGCAGAGATGTAGCAATACATAGAGCAACAGAAGATATAGTGGTCAACTTTCTTTTAAAGAAATCTTTGTCGATATGGAGTACCTGCATTAAAATTGTAGCCATCATGGAACACAATTTACATCAAACCGGGTACGAGATCTAGTCAGAGAAGTAATAAGATCAAACACCGAACATCTACACCATATCATCCTCAAGCAAATGGGCAAAGAATCAACAAATAAAGTCCTAGAGAATATCATGACAAAAACATCAAGAAATGTAAATACAAAAGATTGGTCTGAAAAATTACAAGACGCACTATGGGCCTATAGAATTGTTAAGGAAGAATACAACCTGTTTTAGTCCATACCAGCTTAGTATATGGAAAAGAGGCCTTATTGCCTATAGAGTTTCGCATACAAACATACAAACACTAGCACCTGAATTAGACTCGGACTCCTATTT
Organism: Pinus albicaulis; assembly: GCA_034641835.2. Classification (NCBI taxonomy): domain Eukaryota; kingdom Viridiplantae; phylum Streptophyta; class Pinopsida; order Pinales; family Pinaceae; genus Pinus; species Pinus albicaulis. The sequence continues at coordinate 412,886,714 of CM076582.1, read as the reverse complement.
AAGCACAACAAAGAAGGATCATGGAACTCAATCAAATAGATGAGCATCAAGCCAACAAGCCATAGAACATACTACATTGGTGCAACAACAAAGAATGAAGTGGCACGACGTATATATCAAGACAAAGACATTTCGCAAGGGAGATTGGGCATTACTTTTTGACTCCAAGTTCAAAGATTTCCCAAAAAGCAAAGTTCACAACACACTCGCTAGGCCCATATGAAATTGATGAAAATCTTCGACAATGGAGCAAGAAAGATCAAGACAAATTGACCAGGATTCCACCTCCTTTATAGTGAATGGACATAGGCTCAAAGTTTACAATAGGCCTATCAAGAAAGAAGCATTTATGAAACACCGACAGAAGATACGTAATCGGAAGTCATGGCACACCAAGTTCACCTATCTTCCACCTTCCGTAGTTGAATAAAAAAAAATAAAAAAATATAATTAAATTATAAAAAAAAAAAAAAAAACATAAAAAATAATAATTTATACTCATAGTGAAAACCAAAAAGTAACCGCACTATGCAAACATGAATTCATAGGGGAAAATCATGCAACCTTTGGACTTATGAATTCCTTTTTCTTGTTATACGTTCTCACATAATTTCAAATACGTACTCTCCATCAACAATTGACTTGAGGACAAGTCATATCTTAAACAAGGGGGAGACTTGTATTAGATCTTTAGCCGAAAAGTCAAGTATAGAAGGAACTTGCATTGTCGCCAGGGACCTCCGAGAGACTCGCCAATGTCAAAACAACATGTGCACATGATAAGCAAAGGCAGAGGGACTCAACAAAGAATCATTACAAGGACCCGATTTTCAATTCAAGAACCGTAGCATGAAGAACAAGGAGCAAGAATAAAATTCACTTTTTGATTCATCGACAAAAACTGACTTCATTCCACCCGCATAAACATCATCCAGGGAAGTATATATATAGTCATTTTGTGCTTGAAATTCAAATTTTTCAGGGAATTTTTAGTTTTGTTAAGTTAAAGTTAGTAAATTTATATATTCACTATTCCTATACATATCCTATATTCAATATTCCCTATACATATCCTAGATTCATAGTCTCCTATACATATCCTATCTTCATATTACCCTATACATATTCCATTTTCATTCATATACACATTTCTCATACATATTCCTTATAATCCTAAATATTTTTCTTGAGCAAAAAAGAACAAGCTAGGACAACTTTCTCCACCTCGCATACACAAATCAAGCATTAATATGGTGATGATTTTAAACATGACCTAAGATGGTCATTTTAAAATCATAAAATGTATAAAAACCAAATCAAATAATGCGCTATATGAAAACTCCATACCATACGTGTAAAATAAGGAATGCCACCAGTTCATATAAGGTTACACATAAGAGATAAGGTCAATGGTACATAATTAATGCGCATATGGTATAAACATAGGCAAAGGTATATGGCGTATATAAAATGAAGGGATGAGTATAATGGTTATGATTTGCTGGATGTATCTCTGACAGAGTAAGGTATAATGATAATGGCATATACAACGCAGAGTATCATTGCAATAAAGGGCAATTTTACGTGGAAGTAATCAGCTTCATGCAGAAGGTAGTGATGATACGGGTGTATCATTCAAAGTGAAATGCGTTGGTGCATATCATAAAGACACGACGATGGGAAATCAACGTGGTACCTGTGGTGACACACAGTCATGGATAATTCAAACATAGCGTGCACAGTGTGATAACACAACCATGTCACTCAAACATAGCGTGCACAAAGGATGGTGTACGTGTATATAGTTTGAACATAAAACAAGGCGGTGGTATCCTCATGACATAGCCTGGCCGACCGGTCAAAGAGGACAGCCATACCAACCTCACATAATAACGCTATCGACACGGCATAAATCCATGAACTCGGTCCATTCATGACTTTCAACTCATTCCTCATTGCCGAGCTCGAAGGAAGGCGTTGAAACAAAAAAACATTGATCCGAAGAGAAGAGAAGGCGGTTGGATTAACTGGAGAGAAGAGAAGGCGGTTGAAGCAATGAATAGTGAAAATCGCTCCGTGGAAAGCAAGAAGGCGGATTTAAGGTAAGAAATTGTTCGGATTCGAGGATCGAGATCACAGATTTCAGGATTGAGTCGTGTAACAAGTGAAGTTCATTAACACTCGTGGATTATGGAATATCGTTTGACATTAATTTTTGATCCCGTATTTTTGACACCACTTCGGCGAACCGAAACAATAGGATTTGGAGTCACTTCCGTTACACTCCATGCGCTTGTGACAACAGTAATTTCAAAACCCGTGATTATCTCCAGATCGACAGCACTTAAGGATTACACAGCGTGTTGATTTTGAGGAAAAATCCATTGCATGAGTAACAAGTTTTAAGTGAAGTAGTATGGCGGAGGGTTGTTGAATTGCGCACTAAGCCGTGATCCTCCGAGTAAACTATGCGCACCAATATTTTCACAAAATGCTACGTGTGTAAACTAAAAAAACGCCATAAAACATTTTGTTGCCACCGGCGTTTTGTTTTGTTTTGACAAATGTGATCGAATGCTTACTTGTCACATTGAATTATGGTTGAAAAAGAAATTGGTTCGTTGAAGCCATGTTGAGGCCGAGGAGCTTGTTGCATAGTTGCATTTTTATGATGAGTCTCATCTAAATTTTTGTTTGCAAACACCTTTGCTTAAGTCCAAACAAAGGCGAAAAAAATTTCGATTAGGCCGAGAGCACTCTTTGATTTTTCTTATTTTACATATATACACAAGTAAATCATGATTGTGTGGTTTATGATATCGGTGTATTTAATAAAAAACAGAGATCGTTGTATTAACAAGAGTATACAAAAAGGGTATTCAACAGAATTCAAGAGGTTATTGCAAGGGAATATATCGTAGGTTAAAGTGCAAAAGAGTTGAGTTGAGTCGAAGAGGAAGGTGTTTGCTTGTTGAATTTCATTTAAAAAATATAGTCATATTTTTTATTAAAATGATGTTAGTAACAGCAGGCCTACATTGATTGGTTTACGTAAAACAATGGCAAACAGTAGAGCCAAAATTTCAAATAGAAAGCTGTGGGAAAGAGACCACAGAAAACTCTATCAAAGTGTGAATGATAGGCTTTCTACAGAATTTAATGGCCATTCGAGGAGATAACCAAAGATTTTATAAAGAATTTCAATCAAGACCAAACTCGAATAGGAGAAATCATCGTTCCAAAGAACTCCAAGAATACTTGTCCAAAGCCTTAGATTTGCCAATGTTAGGAGAGAAGTATTACAAAGGCTACACTTCAAGGAGAAAGCATGGACTTTCTTCCTGAGAAACCGGAAGGGAACATTTGATAGGACAAAAGCGTATACCTGTGAATGGCTTAATGAGCCATGGAGAGAATTGGTCTTGATTATTCAAAAGTTTTTAACTTGTGACCGAGGATATAAAAATGTTCATTTATATCATGTTAAATCCTACAAAGACATTAAAGGGGAAGATAGGATTAATTTACCTTATTTCCTATATAAAAGCCTCTTAAGAATGATTGAAACAGCAAGACATGAAAACAGTTTACAGACAAATGTATCATCAAGGATTGATTAAAATCCTAGTTGAATATCAAGTAAGATTGCAAAAAGTATAGTGTGGAGAGAATTCATGGTTAAAAATCATTTTAACAATGACAGAGGTGCAAGAGAAAAATGTGAGCAGAAAGTAAGGGAGTGATGAATTCACCCGTATATCTCAACAAGAGCCAAATGAAGAAAATAACATGGCTATGGATTATGAAATATCCGTGATGTCTATTCCCAAAAGATTTACAAACAAAAGTCCCATCAATTTAGACAGGGAAGAAGAAACATATTTTCCAAGACCACAAGAAGAAAATAACATTCCACAAGAAGAATTTGATAGGGATTCTGCCTATGATGATGAAGCAACAGATCATTAATGAAAACAACTCAGATTTTGAAAAAGATGGGAAAATCAAGGATTTAACTGATCAATTAGAAATTAGTAAAATTGTGAAAACAAATAGAAGAGGAGAACAAAGCAAACAAGAAAGAAAAAATGCTAAATTGATCAAAACAAATGAAAATTGAAAGAAGACTGGGAGATTAAAAAGGAAGAATGATCTAATTTCTAAACAAGCATTTAAATGGTTGAAGGAAAAAGAACATGTGGCGTGCCAAGCATGAAAAGAAGAAGGTTAAAGAAACTGCTTAAAGAACGACATGACAGGTTTAGATTGTTTGGCAAGGGCAAGACAACAAGAAGCATCAATGTGTACAACATCTACTTCCGTAAAGAAGAAGGTCAAAGAGGAACAAATGTGCAAGCATGGGGACATGCTCGATGATAAGCAAGGGAGAGATGTTGGGCCTTAGTTTTGGGTCTTATTTTGCTCAAAGAAACTTATTTATCCATCTATTTTCCATCCATTTTCCATTCATTTATTCCATTTTGACATATATTTGATATCTATTCAGTATTTGTGACTTTTTCAAATTCTAAAGTTTTTATGAAAGTTTGATTTTTAGTGCAAAAATTGGCTAATTCAGAATTCCCGTAATGCTCATATGGCCGATATGGCTGCAGGACACTTGGGCACGAGTTGAATGCATGGATGGAGAGCTTGGCAACTAGACTAAGCCACCTATGCTTGCCCGAATGGGTAACAAGCTTTATTAGGCCCATTTAGTTCTAGTCAATCATGACTAGTTTGTCTGGGAATCATAGAAATAGGGCAAGCTTTTGAGATTCTATGGGATTGACCATATTTCTTGGGATAAGAATAATGAATTCGACTTGGATAGGTGATGAGAAGTAGATGGGTTTTTTTGAGGAAAAGAATTTGCTTGTTCATGAGACTTCTTATTTAAAGCCAAAGCTTTGATGGCTTATGTATTAGGATTATTATTGACTTATATACTTTTATATTGTGACAATTTTGGATTGAGAAGTTAATTTGAAGACTTGTGTCAGTTATCAATTTGCTGTTCAATGTTATGGATGTGTGACTGAAGTTGCTTCGAGATCATTTATCAAGTGTGCAAGGCAAGGGTGGAAGGGCCCCCCCATTCCAAGCTAAGTACACTTTCTTGTTAACTAGTTTTATTTCCTTGTAATTTGATGATTGTAGAACTGGTTTTCAAAGCTTTATTTCAGATTGTTTAATGATCTGTACGTTGATTGATGTCATTAGTTATAACTTATTCATCACTTTATCAAGTTGGAAAATGATGTATCAAGTTGAGCATTCCTTCTATGAAAATGATGAATTAAAGTTGGTTTTTTTTGTTTGTGTGCAAGGGCTTGTTGAGATTTTTGATATTAAGATGAATAAATTATAATGGAACACTTTACATGTCTCTTAAGTTAAGAGCTTTTTCATTCATAATTTATCCATCTTAAGTTCTTGGTTTTAATCTCTGATTCATTAAGCACACTGAGGTGAAAATGAATTTCTTGAGTCAAGAACCATTTCCATATTAATCCTCTTTTTAAAACTAATTGAGTTGGAGTTGTAGAATATATTACTTTCTCAAAGATATCTTTCAAGGTTGATTATATCTGATCTTCACATATAGTGATCTTGCCTCAAAGCATAAACAACCCGGATTGATAATAAATATTGTGTTAGTTTAGGTACATAAATTAGCTCAACACGCACCACTCCAAATGTTGAAACGACAGGGAGGAGGTCGCAACTATCCAGAGGTCGCAGAGTCGCCCCAAAATGCAACCTCCCTCAGATGGCAAACGCCCACGCCCATCTGAACATAGAGCTGCATTCTTAAAATGCGTATTGGGCATATTTTTATGAGTAGCGGGATGCGATGTGGTAAAAGGTGAAATGAACCTGAAAGGCGCCCCATATAACACGGAGAAACCCCAGCTCAACAAACAGATAATTTCAATCTAGATGCAACAATGGAAGTTCGGCCTCTCTGTAGAAAAGCAGGTGATATTACACACTTAGCAGCCACATTCTGATTTACTCATGGTGGTGTACCTGGAGACAATCTGAGGAAGCCTCTTGCTCTGCAATACCCACTTTATCTAGGACCATACAGGGGGCCAAGCTGATCTTTAAAATCTCCTAGTTTTATGTCCCAATGTACCTTTTATGCATCTCCGTTGATATATTCATAATTTCCGCAACATGCATAAAATATTTGTATGAGTAAGGCTGATTTAACAGGTCACACGTGGCTGATTTAATTCGCATATCTGTAGATTATACGAAAAGATATTGATCCACTCTGTTGTCTTGCAGGTAATACAAGGAAACGGAAATGCCCATCCAAATTAGAAAGACTGCGAACTCCCTCCGGAGGATGCGAAGCTGTGTTTCAAATCAACCTCGGAACCTAGTATTATGTGGATGATCAACATCACTGGCAGATCAAAGTTGTTTTCACGCATGGCGAGGGCTAAGGTTGGCCTCGGAAGAACAAGGTTACGAAAATGCTGAAAGAGAAATGCAGAAGGGAGGACCGAAGGTCGCAAGGCCGTATCTCTTTGATTTTTCACCTTTTGCGACCCCACGACCCAGCGACCTAGTCGCAAGGTCGCAAGGTCGCAGCTCTTTGGTTTTTCCATCTTTTGCGACCTTGCGACCCAGCGACCTAGTCGCAAGGTCGCAAGGTCGCATCTCTTCGATTTTTCGCCTTTTGCGACCCCGCGACTCAGCGACCTAGTCACAAGGTCACAAGGTCGCATATTTTTGGTTTTTCCCTTTTTGTGACCCCGCGACCCAGCGACCTAGTCGCAAGGTCGCAAGGTCGCATACCTTCGGTTTGTCCACCTTTGCAACCTCGCGACTCAGCGAACTAGTCGCAAAGTCGCAAGGTCGCATTCTCTCATTTTCTTACACCTTGTGACCCCGCGACCCAGTCAAGTCGCAGGTCGCAACAGCAGCCAGGTCGCAGGTCGCAACAGTGGCCCAGGTCGCAAGTCGCAAAAGGAATGGGTCGCAAGGCAACCCAACGGTCAAGAAGGTGAACAGTCAAGGAAGCCCAATGGGCAGTTTTGGCATTATAAATACTCCTACGGGAGCTTGTAAAGGGGCTTTTTCTTTGAGGGAAAACTCAAGAGCTACATTGTATTGTATTGAAAGACCATATTCTTAGACATATGATACGAATAATTGCTAAAACCCCTTTGTCGGATGATGTATTTTGCTGTGACAACACTATGTGTATTTCTTGAACAGTTTCAGAACATCTTATGATTAATGAAACTGCATTTCTAATAATATCATTTATGCATCATGTTTATCTATGCTTGTGTTAATGATGTTCAGTTTTATCGCTTTCTAAATGGATGTTAATACCTTTGTCTATTAGCATTTCATTTTATCTTTCAGAAGTAAGGAAGGAATCTTGCCATTAAGAACTATTTCTTCTGTGGTAAGATACCTCACAAGCATGACTCCAAAGACGTGCCGTTGACTGCATCTCTTTGGGCGTATGTGTTTTATTCATTCTCTTGCTACGTATAGTGTTGTAGACATGTTCCATCCATCAATCATGTATTTCGTGTCCTATGAATAAGTGTGTGTCCGCAGGTGTAATCAGGTTCTTTTGAGACCAGAAGGGAAGGCGTCTTAAGCGGTAGCCGGACCCACACCCCGAATGGGATCCCTACTCCAAACGGTTTAAGGTCTAATTGGGACTTTTTACCGGGGAGATCCCCTACTGTTGGCCGGACAAATTTTCCCGTCAACAGATTTGGCACTAGAAGGAGGGCCTGAACCTCTGACCAGATGTTTAACGAAAAGGAGGGGGGCCAGATGACAAGCTGAGCCCTTAGAGCATGCAGTCAATCTCATATCTGTAATGGCTCATCCCCAAATCATTCTCCCGAGATTTTTGTCAGAGTTTTATGAACCTGGATACTTCATCCCCGATAAACTTATGTATCACTTGTCCCAGTTAAAATTTGATGGTGAAAATGGGGTGTCCATAACCCAACACTGTTCAGATTTTTGTGACTTTGGTGAGTGTTATGAAATTGACGATGAGGGTTTGTTTTGTTTGCTTTTCTTCCTCACCCTCAAATGTCGCGCTAAGCAATGGTGCTGCACTTTGCCGGAATCTTCCATCCATTCATTTGAACAACTCGCCAGTGAATTACAACAAGCTTTTCACATGTATGATTTTCATAATGTTTTACTAAAGATAAATGACATCAGAATGGAACCTTAGGAATATTTAGATGAGTTCTCTATCAGATTCGTTCATTATTGTTTTGAGTTCCCTGAAAAGGAGGTCGATTGGAGGTTGTTAAGAGAACATTTCACGTATGCGATTCTCGTTTCCCTTGAACCATTTCAGTTAGCAACCCGACCTGAGCCTAGTGTTCCCTATGACAACCCGCAAGTCAATGGCTGTTCTGACCATGAGTCTTTCACGTACCATGTCGAATCTGAACATCTCGGTGGCTCGTTATCTCTTTTGGCTCATGAAACCTACCCCGAGCCCACTCGATGCCTCCCTGGACTTAGTCCTAAATCTGGTTCACATTCAGATTATAAATCTGGTTCACTTTCGGATGATGAATCTAGTTCACATTCAGATTATGAATCTGGTTCAGATTCAGATTATGAATCTGGTTCACATTTGGATTATGCATCTGGTTCAGATTCGGATGAAGAATATGTTTCACATTCAGATTATGAATCTAGTTCAGATTCGGATTATGAATCTGGTTCACATACGTATTATGAATCGACTCCTACCCCGCATAAAGTTTATTCCCTTACAAGGCCTGTCAAATCATTGTGTCCTCTGAACAACACGGATGTGCCTGTTGAAAAGCCTTGTAGGGTTAACGCCCCTACGACTCAATCTTTTCGTTCATTGTTCCCTAGTTTGTTTCTTAATCCTGCCATACCAGTAAATTTGTCTAGACATTCAGAGTTTTCTTATACTGCTATTGGCGAAAATCATAAGCACGCAGGTGGTGTTTCACAATCACAGTCTAAAATCGATGAATCTTTTAAATCTGATCTGGCTCACTCGGAATCTTTAGACAACCATGGGAGTGATTTCCTATCTGGGAAACTTCAAGATGTCCCTGTTATCGATCCATCCCAGTTGGTAAACCCCAAGGAGCCTAACTTGCCAGGTACCGAACTTGACCAAACCGATGGTTGCAGCGATCACTCCTTATCTGAAAACATATTCAATCATACCGCTGACGACTGTCACTCAAATCTCTTTGCTGACCCTATGAAGACACCTCAATTCGATGATTCGCTTTCGGAAGATTCAAGTACCCGCCAGAAAATCGAAACGCTTCAGCTTCCGCTGACCGTTTCTGAAATGACAATTCCCCAGTATCATGCTCCTTCCAGCATAAACGTATCGAATTCACCCCATCCTGGCAAATCTAGAGAATCCGACATTTTGGATTATCAATATGTCAATGCGCAAACATTTGACCAAATTAATACAAAACCCACTGACATCTTTCAAATCACTACAATTGATGATCACGCCCATTCGCCTGTTAATCTCACCCAATAGTCAAAGTTGGAAATCCCCTTGCTTGAAGGTCCAGAGTTTGTTCAAAGCAGTGAGGAATTTCAGGCTCCTATAAATGTGGATTCAGATCCCCATACCTTTAACCAAACCCAGGAGCAACCCTAGACTAGGGTTTTCGGAACTAGGATTTCTACGCTTGGGTGTGCATGCATCTATAATTCGCCTGGCACTTGCGTATTGTTTCCATTCCATAAAACTGATGGTCCCCAACACCATGATGAGATTGTCGATCAACTCAACCAACCCCATTCGGTGAATGTGCTTGCAAATAGGAATTGGCTTACCCATCACCCCTTAGATCCAGGGTCGTGCACGAATGATTTTGTGTCATTTATCAATAATGTTGAGTTTCAAGAATAGATTGAGGTATATCGAGATGAGAGTGATATTCAACCTGCACAATCTGTTCTGGCATGTTCTTTGGTAAGTATCTATGATCCTTTTGCCATTGCACCTGCTCCTCAGGTAAGTTTTACTACTGCTGCACTTTTTTGGATATTAGCTCTGATCCTGATCATTGTTGTTCTTGCAGGTCAGGAACTGATGCAGTGGCTGCACTGGAAAGTTGATTTTACATAACCCAACCGCATCATTGGTTAAACTAGGGTTTAGGTGTAGGCTAGCTAGGACCTGCAATAAATTTTTAGTTCAAAGTTAATTGGGTTTACTTACCCAATTTTACTTCATAGTTTAAAAGTGTGCTTGTTGTTTTTTTTTACAATTAATATCTTAGGCAACATCATGTTATGAGTATTTTCTTTCATTTCCTTTTCAGTTGCTTGTTGCTGCATAAATAATCGTTGCTTGTAGTGCGCCTCTTTTCCACCTACAACTGGTTGATCGTTCTCACACATGGCATTGCATTGCACCTTGAGCCTCGCTTATTACATGGCGTCGTACTCTCTCTCCCTCACATCATTTTTTCCATATCGACCGCCACTTCATGAGCCCTCATTGCAACCCTATCACCTTGAAGTCTTGTTTTGCCCTGATTGCTGAAACAGTAACCCCATTGTTTTGTGTGAGGTTGCGGTGGCTATCTCAAGAGGCATCTTTCTCTTAGGACCAGTCATCAAAGTCGCATTATCAACAAGATGCCTATGAGTCTAAACTTATTATCTGGGGAGATACGAGCCGGTTGTCTGTGGGAGACCTGATGAGTTGAAATGGCCCTTACCCGTAAGCCTAAGCCTTGTGCCCAACATAGTCTTGGACATTTTAATGTGTTGTCTTGCACGCTGCGCCTATTGTGGTGGATGGGATGTGAAGGTTTGGCACGAGGGAAAAACCCAATCAGGATATCTTTCAGTTTCTGTAACACAAGAAACAACCTCTCTTGCTCGTAAAATAAGTCGGGATCCCTCATCCGCCCATGAAAAATAAGTGCCATGAGCACATGAAAATAAGTGCCACGAGCACATGAAAATAAGTGCTGTAAGCACATGAAACAAATAAGGGTAAAGGATCGAGAAAGGCTTCCTGCGCAGAGAGGTAATGCAACGACTCCGTCGGGGTACTGACCAGGCTCGCTGGCAGCGGAGCAACGTTTGTGATTTCTTGAAGTGACTCCGCCGGGGTACTGTCCAGGCCTGCTGGCAGCGGAGCAACACCAGAAGCTTACTTTAAAATCTTGAGAATAATAAACCCAGTGCCTTGCTCTTCACATCATCAACAAGCTACTGGCGTCTGTGAGCTTTCTCTTTAATGTGTTTCTGATTAGCGGGACTTAGTTGAAGCACAAGGATTAGGCGTACCTGTAAAAGGCCAAAGTAATACAAACGGTACCCACAGAACTTTTTCAATATTCCCTTGCATCATTATCCGGACTCAGACTATTGTGGTGATATTGACAGAGATGCTGGATTCTACCAGTGGTTCGCCATTTGTTGTAGCCGCTACAACACCACCCAAAATTTTGGGTATATTTAAAATTTCGGGTTCCCCCTCTGCTCGCCTAGGAGTTAAAGTCTTTCACCTAACCCACAGCCAACGACATCCCACCGACCTATCTCTAGTCCCTCATGAGTTGTCTCATCACCATGACTTGATGTTGTCGCTGCAATCACGCCATGTGTGGAGGAGATCATCCAGCGTGCGCCCGAACACTCTTGTCGCAGTCACGCCATATGTAATAAGATTGACATGCATATGTTTGAATAGAAACCTGTCTTGTATCGATCATTAATAGCTCCCTCGCCATGGGTCATTAAGCAAGTTGTTTGAATACCTCTCTTATGCTCATTGGTCTCATATGTTTTATCTAGGGACACCTTTCGCGAAGAATAACTATGAACTGATTAATGTGATGTTGTTTATGCAGGTCAATCCCCGACAAATAAACTCATCAATGATTGTCATGGCACTAAGGGAATGAGATTAAGCTCAATAACAAGGATGCACTTACAAGTGTGGTGGAAGATCAAGTTAACATTTTCAGAGGGATGATGATGTGTCGTGTGTTCATTCACTCAAAGAAACAAGGAGGCACTGGGCACTAGGAAAATCTTATGATAACACCATTGATATTAAAAGATAAGGGTTTCTCGCGTCATTAACGGAGGTGCCATCTCAAGAACGCACATTTTGATGTTGGCAAGACAATGACACAGCAAAAGGGGTTTCTTCTATCTTCCGCAGTTGAATGAAATGGTTCACGGGATCGAAATGCATCTTGATAAGCATCGAAGAGGTCATCACTGTCAATTTGGTGATTCAGTTTGAATTTGCTTCTTTCAGTACCTCCTCATCCATCAAAGTATAGAGGTAGGGTTGATTGTTCAGGCAATTGGTGCATTAATAGTGTTGGCGCAATTTCATATATCTAAATGTACCTTTGAGAAGCAAGTTTTTGTTAAACCCAAGCTACACAGTGGGTGCAAAATTTATGGTTTTATACAATTAAACCAAGGCAAAATTCATGTGGTTTCAAAGCCATAAGAGATCGTGGGGCAAAACTATGTGAGGACATTATAAGTTGGTGCACTTTCGATGGACCAAGGTAACAGTTTGACACATTAAGTCAAGGCGCAAATGCATATGGTTTCCAAACCATAGGGAGGAGAAAAATCATGTAAAACTATAAGAAAGACGTTACCATGGGTCTCGAATATGTTATGTCGAGGTTTCCAACGTATGCAAAAGGTTTGGTTTCGACATGACAACAGATATAATGATGACTATGGCGCATTGCATGATGTACAACTATGTTTTACGACCGCCGAGAGAAACATTACAGTTAGGACCGATACTTCTATGCCTAAGTCGTATGTTAAATTGTTTGAGGCATATATATATATATGGAGTGGTCAAATTACGTTGACAATGGCGGATCATAAATGTATGAAGACACGTTGCGTACATTCGATATTTACGTTGCATGGAGTGTAATTTTTGCGATTCGGATCAAATGCTTTTACGCTGAAGTTTTAAGTAGCGAGGCAGATATATAAGGTGGCTAAGTTTATCATTAAAACTTGAATCAGAACCATATGAAGACGCATTACAGTTACGTGAAATATCTTTTGGCGGTTTTTAATTTATGGTAAACGCATGGAGCAGATATATGTTGGATGGTCCAACGTTCAAATTTGTTGCATGGAGCTGAATATGCAATTTTTCCGTTACATAGAGCCAACGTAAATATTTATATATATACACGTGGCGGTCAAATTTTTCATGGAGTGCAGTGCTATAACTATAGTTTGTTGCCACTAAAGCGCGAAAGGGATTAAGCCATACGTTTTAAACCACGTCAGTTGGTGCAACACGTAACATTCGACCCTTATGAAACAAGTAGTCCTAACATTATAATCAAGACATGCATTGTGAACCAGATGCAAGCCCAACGTTCGATGGCGGGTTGTGGTTTGAGAGCCAATATCGTACATATAGCAGTTAACGTTATAATTAAAGCGCAGTTACACATTATCCAGTCAAGGCGCGTGTTCAAACATGGAGCCAAACTTACTTTTGGAACAATATATATACGTTGCAGTCAGCCTTTCAACGTGGGGACAGAGCCACCTCGCCACATACAGCTGGAGGCCAGCATCCCGACGGTGGAGTTCTCACTACAGTGAAACGTGGCAACGTGATTGTAATACGTTGATTGGTCTGCACGAATGAAATTTTGGATGCGTTTATCCCCAAGTCTGCATGGCAACTGTCATGGAAAGACCATGAAGTGCTGAAATAGAATCCAAGTGATTTTTGCTGCCTTCTGTAACCCGGACGGCAATATTCCAGTAGAAAATCACTCCTTAAATCCGCTGCACTGGTCATGTTATCTCTGCAGATTCGCTGGGATCTAATTTTTCAATGTTACCATTACTGAAAACGCCTAGCTGTCTCCACAGAGCTAATTTTCGATGGCGTTTTCCCTGTACTCTGTCCCAATGCACTAAGAAACCTAATCATCACATCCCACGCGATTTCATTCAGCACATTTTCCATTTGCAGGCTCATGCCGGATTGAGCTTCTCACCATGGAAGCGAATGACGATGATCGAGTGTTGCACCAGAACGAGCCACGGTAAAAGAGACAGGTCGATGCATCGGTTTGCATGCAGGTTAAGATGAAAGAGATGGTGATGAGACTACAATGCATCGCTGGACAGAAAAGCGAAAGCGGAGTGCTTGAATTGCAGAGGAGTTCCACGATAGGTGCTGAAACGCACCACTCCAAATGTTGAAACGACAGGGAGGAGGTCGCAACTGTCCAGAGGTCGCAGAGTCGCCCCAAAATGCAACCTCCCTCAGATGGAAAATGCCCACGCCCATCTGAACATAGAGCTGCATTCTTGAAACGCGTATTGGGCATATTTTTATGAGTAGCGGGCTGCGATGTGGTAAAAGGTGAAATGAACCTGAAAGGCCCCATATAGCACGGAGAAACCCCAGCTCAACAAACAGATAATTTCAAGCTGGATCCAACAATGGAAGTTCGTCGTCTCTGAAGCAAAGCGGGTGATATTAAACACTTAGCAGCCACATTCTGATTTACTCATGGTGGTGTACCTGGAGACAATCTGAGGAAGCCTCTTGCTCTGCAATACCCACTTTATCTAGGACCATACAGGGGGCCAAGCCGATCTTTAAAATCTCCTGGTTTTATGTGCCAATATACCTTTTATGCATCTTCGTTGATATATTCATAATTTCCTCAACATGCATAAAATATTTGTATGAGTAAGGCTGATTTAACAGGTCACACGTGGCTGATTTAATTCGCATATCTGCAGATTATACGAAAAGATACTGATCCACTCTGTTGTCTTGCAGGTAATACAAGGAAACGGAAATGCCCATCCAAATTAGAAAGACTGCGAACTCCCTCCGGAGGATGCGAAGCTGTGTTTCAAATCAACCTCGGAACCTAGTATTATGTGGATGATCAACATCACTGGCAGATCAAAGCTGTTTTCACGCATGGCGAGGGCTAAGGTTGGCCTCGGAAGAACAAGGTTACGAAAACACTGAAAGAGAAATGCAGAAGGGAGGACCGAAGGTCGCAAGGCCGTATCTCTTTGATTTTTCGCCTTTTGCGACCTCGCGACCCAGCGACCTAGTCACAAGGTCGCAAGGTCGCAACTCTTTGGTTTTTCTGTCTTTTGCGACCTTGCGACCCAGCGACCTAGTCGCAAGTTCGCAAGGTCGCATCTCTTCGATTTTTCGCCTTTTGCGACCCCGCGACTCAGCGACCTAGTCGCAAGGTCGCAAGGTCGCATATTTTCGGTTTTTCCCTTTTTGTGACCCCGCGACCCAGCGACCTAGTCGCAAGGTCGCAAGGTCGCATACCTTCGGTTTGTCCACCTTTGCGACCTCGCGACTCAGTGACCTAGTCGCAAAGTCGCAAGGTCGCATTCTCTCATTTTCTTACACCTTGCGACCCCGCGACCCAATCAAGTCGCAGGTCGCAACAGCAGCCAGGTCGCAGGTCGCAACATCGGCCCAGGTCGCAGGTCACAAAAGGAATGGGTCGCAAGGCAACCCAACGGTCAAGAAGGTGAACAGTCAAGGAAGCCCAATGGGCAGTTTTGGCATTATAAATACTCCTACGGGAGCTTGTAAAGGGGATTTTTCTTTGAGGGAAAACTCAAGAGCTACATTGTATTGTATTGAAAGACCATATTCTTAGACATATGATACAAATACTTGCTAAAACCCCTTTGTCAGATGATGTATTTTGCTGTGACAACACTATGTGTATTTCTTGAACAGTTTCAGAACATCTTATGATTAATGAAACTGCATTTCTAATAATATCATTTATGCATCATGTTTATCTATGCTTGTGTTAATGATGTTCAGTTTTATCGCTTTCTAAATGGATGTTAATACCTTTGTCTATTAGCATTTCGTTTTATCTTTCAGAAGTAAGGAAGGAATCTTGCCATTAAGAACTATTTCTTCTGTGGTAAGATACCTCACAAGCATGACCCCAAAGACGTGTCGTTAACTACATCTCTTCGGGCGTATGTGTTTTATTCATTCTCTTGCTACGTATAGTGTTGTAGACATGTTCCATGCATCAATCATGTATTTCGTTTCCTATGAATAAGTGTGTGTCCGCAGGTGTAATCAGGTTCTTTTGAGACCAGAAGGGAAGGCATCTTAAGCGGTAGCCGGACCCACACCCCGGATGGGATCCCTACTCCAAACGGTTTAAGGTCTAATTGGGACTTTTTACCGGGGAGATCCCCTACTGTTGGCCGGACAAATTTTCCCGTCAACACTAAAGGAATAAAGCTAAAAACCCCACTATCATATATTATCTATATATCATGGATCATGAAACAATATCATACAAAACTCTAATCCAATAGCTCTCAGTACAATATATAATCGTCTCACACTATCATACAAAAATTGGCAAATTCATGTGCCAATTTAATACCTCCAAACAACCTGCCTCCACTCCACAATCCCAGTTGATAGAAATCCCTGAATGAATGGAATATTGCTTTCCTTGATAGTTAAATCCTCATGGGCACATCCAATTTTTGTGTGGTTGCATGAATGCATCCACTAATATAAAAACTGATAGTAAAATTGTCCCTTTCACCTACATCTCAACTGGGTCTCCATTGGATCTGACATGCATGTAGTTAACCATAGTAAATCTTCAGTTGCATGTGAGACCACTGATTGTGAATTAATTAATAATTAATTCACTGATCTCTCACTAGTGTATATTCAGTTACAACTAGCACAACTAATATTAAATCACTTAACTGAGTTAAACTACTTTACAACTCACATAACTAAACTTCCAACTTTGTTACAACTTCGAATCACTCAGTTACAATTAAGTCCACTTGCATGTCCCACCAACCAACCTCTGAAATTGAATTTCCTATAGCTAACTGATTTTCTACTTGAGTTAACTATTTCCAAGTGCTCATTGAGAATAGAATATTTTTTATTTTCCAACTATTATTAAGGGATAATAATAGTCGACATGGATCTATAAATATACATGTGATCTATAAATAAAACACACACATACATCTATAAATAGACCATCAACTATAAATAGAATTTACTCAACCATCTATAAATAGACATCATCTATAAATAGAATTTTCTCATGCATTTATAAATAGACCTTGACCTAAAAATAGTCGGAGGCTCCATCCTAGTGTAGGTGCATAATTTTCACTAGGATCTTCTTGTTGAATCTCAACACAAATTACTCAATTCATTAGTATGTTGTGCTTTTGTTTCATTTCTAGAAACTTGTTGCGCTTTTGTTTTGGAGACATAAGGAAGGAAATAAATGGTGAAAACTCCATATCATTGTTTCAAAAAAATTCAAATAAGTGAGTGGGACCATTACAAATATTTTCTTCAGTCAATTTATTCACAAAATTAATAAACTCCTTTCCTCGAGTTTGTCGCTGGGCTTTTTTTGTACTTTTGTGATTTCATGGTTTTTCCTCACTTGATAAGGGAATTTCCTAGTTTATATGCCTATACATCCCTATTATACTTCATTAGGCACTCCCTACCATTCCCCCCACTTATTTCACTCATTTCATCAATTTCCCACAAAAACCCTAGCTAGTTGCTACACCTCTAGACTAGGATTTTCTTTTATGTCTTTTGTCCCCTTTCCGTCACTCAAATTGATGAAATTCACATTCATTGTCTTCCTAAAACACTTCTCTACTCCCCATAATTTTTTCAGAAATTTTCTTTCCCTCCATCCCCTCCATTCCATACTCTCAACTTGCTTGGTTTTCTCCCCTGTTTTGCAGGTCAAGTCCCCTTACCCATTCTTGTTTGAGACTAGGCTTTCCTTTCAAAAGCAAGATCAAAGATGGAAGATACTACTGAAAAGAAGAAATTCAAAGGAAAAGAGATGTAAATATATGAGCCTATTCATATTAAGGAGGTCAATGCATCATATTTTGTAAGGAAGTCATTTGAAGAGGTAGGTTTCCTAGGTTTTTGTAAGAAAGTGCAGGAGGTGGGTTGTAACCATGACTTAACAAGTTTATTTACTATAAATTTTAGAAGATGTCACGTCACAATTGCAGGGGTTAAATTCATGGTTTTAGGATAGATTATATCTTCAACTACTACAATCCCTAATTAAGGAGAGATTTGGTTCAAGGGGATGGATATAGGCATTAAGCACTATAAATATTTCTTGAAACCACGGTATGAAGACTCCCCTTCTCATATATTTCCTAGAAGGAAATTGTTGGACAAGTACATCCCCTTGATGAGAACTATCATGAAATACTTCACTTGTGAGGGCAGGTTTATCAGGTTGTATCAGTGCCAAATTAGGTTGTTGATGCATTTTAATACTCAAAGGTCCCTCAAATTACCTTATTAATTGTTCAGAAGTTTAGTTAAAATGATAAATAAGGTCTGATAAAAGGGAAAGGATCATTCAAATAGTTTATTTCATCATGCCTTGATCAAACAAATAGTCCTCCACCAACTGGCACAGACCCGCATGCCATGGGAGACCTTCTTGGAGGCAGTTTCTCTTCTTTCTACCTCAAATCATCCAAAGAGTCAGAGCACTCCCTTACCATAATATAGGCCACGTGAATTTGGCTCAAAAAACAAGCCATCAATGACAAAGACACAAGCTCGAGCAGAAATTTCAACGACCTATAACATAGGTAAGAGGTTGGTGTTTTCCCATGAAATAACAGAGATGCCAAGACCTATAACTAGGGCTCAAGAAAAGATGCTTCCTAGTGTTATTTATCCATAATTTTGACTTTATCTAAAGGTGACGGAATTTGGCAATCCCATATTTCTAGAAACAATATTGTAGAAACATTATGAGTTCTAGAAATCTCACAGCCTTCATTATCCTAAGTCCATCAGTTTACCAAAAATTTTCATCTATGCCTCCCAAAAAGATCACCCTTCTGTCTTAAAATAAGCTTATTTTAGGCTATATCTGCCCATTTTCACTCATTTTCACTTATCCAAACAGTCATTTTTTCCCTGCTAAAAGTCCTTTCTTCCTCTTCATTACCCTTCATTTCCCTCTAAAAACCCCATTTTTTCCTTCACTTAATCCCTCGTTTACCCATAAAAACCCTTTAAACCCATCATAACTCCTTTATATGGTTTTTAAAACTCTTTTTTCCCTTATCGGAAGCTTTCAAAAAGGCCAAAAAGCCTATTTTTTAACCCATTCTGACCATTTTTTAACACATTGAGCTTTAAATCCCCTTTGGGCTTGAGCCCCAGACCCCTTTTCTTCACGAGACCCAGGTCCGTGACCACGCTCTAACGCTTGATCCCTTTTCCTTTTTTTAAAAAACCACTCTTTTTATCTATTGGAAACCTTGAAAAAGTCCCAAAAACCCCGTTTTAGGCCTTTTTTCCACTCTTTTTACAAAATTTTTGCCTTAAGCCCTCGAGGGTTTAAATTCCTTCGCACCTTTCTATTCATATAACCTAGGGTGTGACCATGGACTAGGACTAAAACCCTTTTTCTTAGCCCTATCTCCCGGTCCCTCGCTCCACCCACGGGACCACATCTCCCCGCTACTTCCTTAGCCCCTTTCTCAATTTAGCCCTTGGTCCCCTCCACCTTATCTCCAGCTCCCTTCCCTTATAATTCCTCCACTCATTTTCTAAGCCCTTTCCCCATATAAACTAACCTCCTACCGTTACATTTCATTTTTTTTTCCCACCCCGCCTTACCTTTCCTTGGCAGATCTACACTCTCGATCGCATTGATCGAATGGCCCAGACTGCATCCCCCTTCACTTTTTTCCTTACCCAACTCCATAACCCTTGAGCTCGATCCACCATTGATCTGCATGATCTAACGGATGTCATTAAACTCGAGTTTTCAATCCCTCCAAAAGCATAAACCGCTCCATGATAAAACAATTGACGTCACACTCCGGACCCACCTCCCACTACTCTGCCCGCTGACCAATCTCCCTTCACCAACTATCTTCCACCATCCCCTTTTCTCCCGCGCAGATTTCCAACTTTCGTGCACAACCATGACCGCCGATCTAGATTTCCCAGATCGGACGGCTCAAAACCATCTTCGCGCTCGATCTTATAAAACCCCTCAACACGCAGCTTTCTTGCAAAATGAGCAGTTTCCATATGGACACACATTAGTCGTTGTATGGTATCGCATCCATATGGACCGAAACCACTTATCACCCTTTCATTGCACGAAAACTGCCCGATTTTCCGCAAAACCACCTATGCCTATTTCTGCACCAAAGTCATATTTCAAACCTATCTTCATAGTTCCGCCTTCAGAACCTCTCCCCTACACTATCCCTTCCTCCTCTGTGTTCCTTACGCCCTCATAAACCTCCGAAAGTAGTTTTATCATAAAGAGTAGGTTTTGTTAATATTTTTATGTTTTAGATGCAGGTTATATGGTGGCATATATATTAAAAAGCCCTCCCACAACTATTTTTCAATATCAGAGGCGAAAGAATGATGACCCATAAGGAAAAGGTTACATTAAAGAGCCAAAGGGGTTATATAAAATGTTCAAACCCTCGACGGGTTATGAAAACATCCAGCGCATAAGAGAAACCCTGCACACATAAGCAAATAAGAAACAGTGAAGTAAAGAAGAAAGGAAAAGACATAAATTAAAGTTTAAATAAAAAAGGGATAAAGGCGAGGTTGAAGGCCAAAGAAATAAAGATTAAAGTCTTAAAGGACGATTAAAGAATAAAAATGTAGTTAAAAGATAGATGAACAAAATTTCAAAAGAATCTGAAAGGTTTCAAAGACAATATAATGCATTATAAAGGCTTAAGGTGAAATCGGAGCCTTAAAATAGAGGATTAAAGCCTAATCTAGTTTTTAAAGGCATGAGGGATTAATGAATAAAACAGTTGTTAAAAAGAAAAATAGATAAAGGCAGAAAAACAGAGTATCAAGGATAAATCAAGGTGTAAAGAGGCAGAGAGAATATTAAAGGTTTAATTGGCAGATCAAGGAAGAAAACGCAGTTAAACATAGAGAATTAAAGGTTTAAAGAAATCAGATAAAGAGAAAAAGTCAGCAAAGGTAATTTATAAAGACTTAAGGCAAAATAAAAGTCTCAAAACATATTAGTTAAAAGTAGATCAAGGCTAAAAGGCCTTAAAACAGTTTAATGATAAAGTAAATGAAAGATAAGCTTAAGAAGGCCTCGAATAAATCAAAGATAGAGCAGTGATTCACTTGATAAACCTAAATGACACCTTTGTGCTACTTTATGTCTTAAGGGGAAAATTGACAGTTATTACACAATCAAAAGATATTTTAAACTATCAGAATAGTTAATATAAAGATAGAAAAGGGCCTTAAAGTCAATCTTTTCAACTATTTCATCCTCAGGAAGTAAAGACAGATTTATTACATAGAGAAGTAGTTGAGAGACATTCCTACCTTATTCCTTGCATGGCTTTTAAGGATAGGAGTCATTTACTATGTCATTAATAACATTTTGAACCCTAGATGTTTCCACCTCCTCATTTTTAGTATAAATACTGCACTAGAACTCATTTTAAAGGTGGGCATTTGATAACTCTTTGAAGTAATACATATTTCTGCTAAAGTTGAAAGAAATTTGATGTTCTAGAACCTGTGGATGTTTTGACCTGTTTGTTGATGGAGAAAGCTCTATCATTGGATCCCCGAGCTTGGCTATTGGTGAAGCATTCTAATATGTTAATGTTTTTCCTATTTTCCATTTTTTTTTCATCATTGTTTGCTTGTAGTAGAGTAAAAATTTTAGGCTAAGAAATGTCTCCTAGAAGCACCTTAGACCTGTTTACTGTTCACTATCTTTATGTTTTCATTTGCTGCAGGTTTTATTGAGTAGTTTGACTATTTTTTCAACCCTTAAGATTGTTTATTTCAATAATAGTTCAAATAGTTGGTCACAAGAATGATTTATGGTTTTCCCTGCTTACTTGCTGCCACTTGAAAACTATTTTTGAAGTCTCCCTTTAAAGTACCATTGTCCAAAGTTTGCCAAAGAGGTTTGTTTTAATCATACCCTTTGTACTTGCTCAAATAATTTTTTTTAAGGTATTTATAGCTAAAATCAGAGATGTCTAGGAGTTCCCTCTTCTATGAATGCAATTATTTGTGAATCTTGAATGTTTTCTTATCCTTTAAGTGAAATCTTTGGATGAAATAGAGTGTTCCTCGACTCCTACATTTCATTTGATAAGTTTGTCTTGAAATTTTTATTTGCTGAAGTGTGATTTTTAGAATTCATGGTTATCTTTGTCTATAAAATAATTCTTCATGTTCAAATAATGTTTTAAGTCCCTTTTTTGAGAAGTACATATAATTAAGGATTCTTAATTGCCCTTATTTCTAATTTTCGTTATAAACCCTTGATGTTCATTTCATTTCACCTGAAAGACTTTTTAGATCCAATAGCTAAGTTATATTTTCCCTTTGATACCCTTGATTCATCTACAAAATTGTTACAAACTTCTACTTGACTCCATTGCCCTATGAATTAGAGATTTCCCTTTTCTATCTATGTTGCGTAGATCATCATTTCCCACCAAACAATCAAACAAACTCATGCTTAATAACTAGCTTAAAATCAACCTTTTACAAGCAAACAAGTTATATCTTTGCAAAACAATTGAGAGATCCCTCTCTGAGACTAGGAGGGCTAGATCCTAGAGCTCTAAAGACTGGTTTATATGTTTCCTTGTCATTTAGTATGCCAATCTGTTAAATCACAGGATCCCAACATTCTGGCGATCACGGTGGACCTTTTTGAGTAAAGGTCCCTAAAACAAGACTCTCAGTATTCATTCAAGTGAACTATAGCTTCTTCAAGCACTACCATCATAATGGTAATCATGATAGGATCTATCTGAATCAGTGGCAACCTAAGTAACCCTTAGGATTCTAAGAGACCCTGATCAAACCTTGAAGAAATCAGCTGATAAGCCATAGAGTAGACTCTGCTTGTTTCATCACCTTAGCTCAGTGTTGAATCAGGTATAGGACACTCTCACAACCATAGAACCATATAAAAACTCAGAAAAAACCCAAAACATTTCAGATTGGTTTTCAAATAAACCATTGGTGGTGGACCACAAAAAATTTTACCTTTAGAAAAGATAAAAAATTCCACTAGGCGACTCCACTAGCCCCAGTAGGCCTATTACCTTACTAGTACTCCAAATTTCCTTAGGATTGTGTTAACCGGCCCTGAGAAATTTTAGAAACCTAGTTCCCTATTATAGAAATCACTGTGAGAGGAAAAATCTTGAAAAACAGTCCTAAAAAATTCAGCCTCTCTAAATTTTGGAAACTGAAATCTAGCTTCACATAGGGTCAATACTAGATCCCATCAAGATCCTAAACCTCTTACCATAGTTGACAATCCAGAAAGGATTTTGTGGCAAACTTCTAGATCTGGAAAACCAACTACTGATAGAACCATTCCAAGAACAACATCTGTTCCTAAAGATATCATAGTCTTAAAAGGTCCTCACTTTGACTTACCTCACACAAAGAACCTATTTAGAAACAAGTCTCAAAGTGATTTAAACCAAGCTAATTTTGAAACCACAGATTTGCAACAGAGCTTTAGCAGAGAAGCTTCACCTTCTACTCCACCTGACTCTCAGCTTCTCCATCATTTCAGTTCCTTCCATAACAAATATACTCATCAACAGTTTGTTGGCCCAAGTGTTTCTTCTACTCCTATCCACACATCCATTGTTCAAAATACCCCATTTCATGCCACTTTCCCTCTTGTAAATCCACCTCTTGTAAATTCCCCATTATTTCCAATCATGGCAGCATGGTATGCTCCACTTGTGTTACCACTACATCTAGATCCATTACCCAATGAATATCAATCCAAAATTCCCCATTTCACTGGAAATGAACCTACTACTACTCAACAACATGTAGATAAGATGAATGATGCCTTTGATTACATGGAAATAGAAGAAGAGACCATTAAGATGAGAATTTTTGCTCAGAGTTTAGGAGGAGAAGCCAAAAAATGGTTTAAAGGCTTAACTCCTCACACCATTAATGATCTCCCTTCTTTATATCAAGCATTCATCAACAAATGGGAACTTAGGAAAAACCCTCTCCAAATCCTTTCAAAATATACGAACCTCAAAAGAAATAGTGGGGAAAGTGTACAAGATTATTGCACTAGATTCAATAGTGTTTATAATGCACTTCCCCTAGACATGAAACCTCCATTAGGCTTAGCCTTAGCTAAATTCCTAGAGGGATTTGATCCTGAAATGGCCTACCAGCTAAGAGAAAGAGATCCCTTAACTTTAGAATATATGCAGAGGGGAGCCTTAGGTGTAGAAGCAAATCTGATTGAGAAAAGAGCTAGGTTGAAAGTAGAGAAAAGAGTTACATACAAGGAAGATACAATGCCATCAACCTCATCATCATATACTAAAATTGATAACTTAGTGAAGGTAATGGAGAGGATGCTTGAAAATATAAATATGAATGATAGAGTGCCTCCTAGAGAAAACCAAAACAACCCCAAAAATAGAAATAGAAACCCAAACCCCAGAAGAGACCCTAATCAAGATAGGAAAAGAGGCAATGGCCAATAGATTAGGCATCCCTTTCAACAAAACTATGTTGATCAAGAAGAAGAAAGGGAAGTTGAAAGTTTGGAAGAAATTCATGTAAACTTGATAGGATATAACAGTGAGACACATGTTTTTCTCACTGATGAAGAAAAAGGATTCTTCTCCTCAAAACAAATTGAAAAAAACCATGAATATTCTGAAGATTACAGATTGGGGTTTGAAAATGCAATCACGGAGGTACATAAACAATATAATCTTAGAAGCAAAGGGAGCCCAAAGATTTCTAATGAAAAGAACACTAGTATTGATGTTAAGAAAACTTCATAAAATCAACCTAAAAATACAGCCAGTAACACCAACACTATGACCAAGAAAAATGATATAAATAAAGACAAAAAAATTTAGCAAAGTGTTGAACAAAGCTGCCCTAGTACTTCTGCTAGTGGCCCTAACAAATCTATCCCAAATAGAAGTCCAAATAATGTTCAACAAATCAGAATTTTTGAAAGAGTTGTAAATGACAAAACTGATGTAAATATGTCAAGAACAATAGTTCCTTTCAGCCTTGAAGGGGAAATTGCCAAGATTAAAATCGCCATACCCTTAGCTGGAATAGTAACTCAAGATGTATATAAAAACCAAGTTTTGAAAGCTTTTAATATAGGCAGTGACACTGATACTTTAAACTTGACAGATGATAAACTAGAGTTATTGTTTGGTCCTAAAGTTGAAGGAAAATACCAAGAAGGGGTTGTCCCTCCCTTCTATATTAGCCTAAATATACATGACAAAATCTTGCATAATGCCATGCTAGAATCAGGTGCTTCACACAATCTTATGCCCAAAGTAGTAATGGAAAGCCTAGGCTTAGAAATTACAAAACCATACAATGACCTATACTCCTTTGATTCAAGCAGGGTCAAATGCTTAGGCCTAATCAAATATTTGTGTGTCAACTTAGCACAAATTCCTGCTAAGAGTCTAGTAATGGACATAGTAGTGGCTGACATTTCCCCAAAGTATGGCATGTTTTTATCAAGATCATGGGGAGCCAAACTACAAGGGAGCCTTCAAATGGACATGTCTTATGCCACCATCCCAGTATTTAACCAAACTAGAAGAATATACAGGGAATCCCACATGAAATACATGGTGAGCAACATAGATAGACCAAAAAATTCTCCTATCTACTCCATCCATTCAAATTTGGATTCCTTTATCTTATATAATGAAGATGAAATCAGCCAACAAGAAAAAGAAAACAAAGGAGAATTTAGTCTACCAGAATAGTCAAATGTGCCAACAACTCAGGAAAAGAACAGTTCAGACTTTAGCAGCCTTGAACAACAGAAAGAAAAATAAATTGAGATGCAAATAAACTTTGATGGCTCTTGTAGCAAATTAAGTGCATGGGCTGGTGTATGGATACAAAACACAAACAAAGGATTTTCCTACAAACTAGATTTTCCATGCACAAATAACATTGCTGAATATGAAGCCCTCCTTATTGGCCTACACTTACTCAAAGATTTAGGAGCTAAAAGAATATCAGTCCAAGGGGATTTTGAGCTAATTATTAGATAGATTAAAGGGGAATATTCAGCCAGAAACCCAAAACTTAGAGAATATAGAAATTTTGCCCTTGATCTCCTAAAAACCTTTGAAAAATATGAACTCATTTTCATCCCAAGAGTTCAAAATCATCTAGCAAATGAACTTGCCTTTGCTTCTAGTAATTTCCAAATAACACGGACAAATTAACATTTTGATATAAAGATGAAAATCAGGGCTGCAATACCTGAAAATGAAGATTATTGGCAAGTGTTTGGAGGAGACAGACATATAGATGATTTTCTGCAATCAAGGAATGACTTTGCCATACCAACACCTACTTCAAGCCATGAGGAAAATTGTTTTAATGAATAACAAATCCCTAAAATAGAGTTGTCCTTTTCTGCTGATATAAACCATTTTGAACATCCTTTTAGAGTAGAAATAGTTGACAATACAGACCAGAAAGACCTAGAAGTTTTACAATGTAAAAATGATACAATTCCAAGAGGTCTTGCTCCATTAGAACAACTGTTTGACTTCAATGATGTAGCCAAATAAGCAAGAATGGAGCCTATAGAAACAAACATAGAAGAACATAACATAGGCAGCCTATAAGAACCCAAGATGATAAAACTATCTAGCACTCTCCCAGCTCATATCAAACAGAAAGACATAGAAATTTTCAAAGAATTTAAAGATGTGTTTGCATGGGGATACAAGGATCTAAAATCATATGATACTAGCATCATTCAACACAAAATTCCTCTTAAGGAAAATCAGAAACCTTTCAAAAAAAAACTCAGAAGGATAAACCCTGTTTTATTGCCTTTAGTTGAGAAAAATATTAAGAGATGTATGATGCTGGGATCATAGTTCCCATCAGGTATTCAGAATGGGTTTCCAACTTAGTATCTGTTAGGAAAAAGACTGGGGAGATTAGGCTTTGCATTGATTTCAGAAATTAAAATAGAGCATCCATTAGAGATAACTATCCCTTGCCAAAAATGGATCATATACTTGAAAGGGTGTTTGGGTCTAAAATAATTTCACTGTTGGATGGGTTCTCAGGGTACAATTAGGTTTTAGTACTCCCAAGTGACCAACATAGAACTGCTTTTACTACACCTTGCGGTACATTCATGTATGTCAAAATGCCATTTGGTTTAATGAATGCCGGGGCCACCTTCCAAAGGGCCATGGACATAGCCTTCTTAGAATACATAGGCTATTTTATAATCATATACCTTGATGAAATTACCGTTTTCTCCAAAACTGATGAAGAACATTTGATTCATTTAAAGAAAGTTTTTGAGAAATGTAGGAAATATGGCTTATCTTTGAATCCCAAAAATACACTCTCTAGTCTCCAAGAAGGAAAGATTCTTGGCCACATAATTTCTGAAGATGGAATCAAAGTAGACCCTAAAAGGTTTGATGGCATATTGAAAATTAGCCATCCTAGAAACCTCAAAGAATTACAATATTTCATTAGGAAGATAATTTTTTTAAGGATATTCATCCCCAAACTTGCTGAGCTATTAAGAAATATCACAAACATGCTTAAGAAAGAGGTAGGTGTTAAATGGACAATACAGGCTAAACAGTCATTTGATCTAGTAAAACAAGCTTTAACTCAAACACCAGTTCTTATTAGCCCTGATTTCACTAAAGATTTCTATATATTTTCTTTTGCATCTCAACATAAACTGTAGTGTTACTACAAAAGAATAACATGGGGCATGAACAACTTATATCATTTTTTAGTAGGGCCTTAAGAGATGCTCCACTCAAGTATAACATCATGGAGAAACAAGCCTTAGCCTTGGTAAAAGCATTGAAAGACTTTAGAGTATACATATTACATTCTCACATCATTGCTTTTGTCCCACTGTTGTCAAGGATATTCTAAGTCAAGACCCTAATGGTAAAAGGGGAAAGTCGATTGCTATTATTCTAGAATATGACTTAGAAATCAGGCCTACCAAACTAATCAGAGGGTAGGGATTAGCAAAACTCATGGCTAAATCAAACTTCCAAGCACTATATATGAATATGGTTGATGTTTTGGAAGAAACAGAAGAATTTACAGCTCCATTTATTGAAGAAACTTTTGTGAATTCACTTTGGTATGCTGATATCATATATGTGCTTCTTTATCTGAATACCCCTCCCTCTTTGTCTAAAACTAAAGCTAGATTCTTGAAACAGAAGGGTTTAAATTATTGCATATTAGATGGGGTTTTATATTGGAAGAATGTTGTTGGAATATTGCTTAAATGTTTGCTTGAGATTGATGCAGGAAAAATCATGCATGAACTACATGAGGGAGAATGTGGAGGACATCTCTACTGGAAGGCCACATCAAATAAAATCCTTAGATCTGGTTACTATTGGCCCACCCTTTTCCCAGATACTCAGAAACTTGTCATGTCTTGCCATAAGTGTCAAATTTTTGATGGCAAGAGAAAACTCATACCTTTACCTTTACATCCCATCAGTGTTGAGGCTCCCTTTCAACAATGGGGCTTGGACTTCATTACGGAGATTCACCCATCTTCATCAACCCAACATAAGTGGATAATCATTTCCAATGCTTATTTTACCAAATGGATAGAAGCAATACCTTCTAGGAATGCTACTGACTCTGTCATTATCAAGTTCCTTGAAACCAATATACTATCCAGATTTGGTTGTCCTAAAACAATTATCACAGACAATGTTGATGCCTTCAAATCTAAGAAAATGATTGACTTCTATCATAAGTATCATATTACCTTGGGTCATTCCACTGCATACTATACCCAAGGGAATGGATTGGCTGAATCCTCCAACAAAAGCCTTGTTAATATTATCAAAAAACTCTTGGAGCAGAATTAGAAATCATGGCATAGTAAGCTTTTTCATGCTTTATGGGCTGATATATTAACCACCAAAAATTCAATAAATATGTCCCCCTATCAGCTGGTTTATGGCATGGATGCAGTCTTTCCAACCTCTTTAGGAGTTCCAGTCATGAAACTCCTTCAAGAAATACAAACTGAGGAAAATTATATGCAGAGAAGGATAAATCAAACCATTCATTTACAATAGTCAAGAGAGAAAGTGTACAAGATAACACAAACAGTTGAAGAAAGAATCAAAAATTTATTTTACAAGAGGACTAAAGAAAATGATTTCCAAATTGGAAATGTAGTTCTAAAGTGGGGTTATATAAGGGAATAAAAGGGAAAACACGAAAAATTTGAAAATCTTTGGAAAGGTCCCTACATTATTCATTCCATCAGGGGTCACAATGCATTCCTTCTGCAAGAGATGAATGGAGAAGATCTATTTGGAGGTCCTTTCAATAGCAGGATGCTCAAGCACTATTTCTGCCAAGAGTCCTAAATTTCAAAGCTTTTATTTTTCACTATATATAACATTGCTTCTCAATTTGAAAAAATAAAAACACAAAAACAATAGAAAAAGAAAAGAGAGCAGATTCAAAAGAGGTTTAGCCCCTGTTGTGTAACCAACTCCAAAAATAGAAGAAAAGATATATCAACGCCTTAGAAATAAGCCACTTCGAGGGGGCAACCTCCAATACATTACATGAATGAACAATTCTTGGATGATACAATTTACAAAACCTCCTTTCTATATATAGGAGTTCATGTGGCCATAATGTAATCCTAGTGGGCCACAATGTAATCCTAGCCGACCTAACAATAATAATTTAAGGGCACAATAATAACAAAATGGGGGTTACAAGGGTACAATAACAATAATAAGGGGGTTACACTAATAACAATAAGGGACTATACTAGTAATATAGGGACCTAACATGCCCCTCTCCTTCAAAAAAGTGTTGTCCTCAACGCTTGAGTAGCTCTGGGTGCTTCTGTATAAAATTCTCATCCTCACATGTAGAATCTTCAGTGGGTAAGTTCTTCCACTTGATGAGATACTCTGAAATTGATCGATTCCGTAGTTGTCGAGTTCTTGTTTCCATGACCGCTTCTGGTTCCAATATGACTTTTCCTTCCTCATCAAGTTCTGGCAATATTGTTTGAACTGGAAGATTTTCTCCTATAACCTTCTTTAAGCATGAAACATGGAAAACTGGATGTACTCGCGAAGAAGCAGGAAGCCCCAATTTGTATGCCATAGTACCAATCTTTTGCAACACCTTGTAAGGACCATAGTACTTTGGTGATAATTTATTATCCTTCTTAGCTTGCTTGAGGGACATTTGTTTGTATGGTTGTAGCCGTAAAAATACCCAATCTCCTACATAAAAAATTCTCTCGCTGCGATGTTGATCTGCCTGTTGTTTCATTCGATTTTGTGCGAAATTTAGGTTATCCTTTAAGAGTTGGAGAACTTCTTGCTGATGCTTGATGTGATCTTCCCTGCTTGAACCTTTGAATTTTCCCTTAAATATGATGTGATAGATGGTGGATGATATCCATAAAGTGCCATAAATGGGGTCATCTTTGCTACAGTATGGAAGTGTTATACCACCATTCAACGAGAGGTAACCACTTGACCCATTGTGCTTGTTTATCAGATACAAAAAAACAAAGATATCCTTCCAAAAATTTATTTACTATCTCAGCTTGACCATTTGATTGAGGATGATAGGATGAGTTATGAGCTAATTGAGTACCCAAACAAGAAAATAACTCCGTCCAAAAATTTCCAGTAAAAATGGGATCTCTGTCACTCACAATAACCCTTGGGCTTCCATTTAGCTTTTGAATTCTATCCATAAATGTAGTAGCAACTGTACTTTCTTTAAATGGATGAGATAATGCACAAAAGTGTGCATACTTGGTAAGTCTATCAACTACCACCATGATGACACTCTTTCCTTCGGACTTAGGTAAACCTGTGATAAAATCCATTGAAATCTCCTCCCAACGTTGACTTGGAATGGATAAAGGTTGTAGAAGTCCCGTGGTCTTAATTGTTTCCACTTTATTCTGCTGGCAAACCAAACATTCCGCCACAAAATTTTGAATATCAGATTTAAGGCCATCCCAAAAAAATTCTTTCTTCACCCTGTGGTAAGTTTTTAAAAATCCCGAGTGTCCTCCTAAAGTAGAAGTGTGCAATTCCAGAAGAATCTTTTGTTTTAGTTGGGAATTCTTACAAATATATAAGCGATCTTTGTACCATAAGGAATCATTTTTCCAACTAAATGTATTAGATGTACTAGGATCTTGCTGCAAATTTTGAATGAGTGCCCATACATCTTTGTCCTTCTTCCATTCATCTCTTGCTTCAGTTATCCAATCTGGTTGGATAATAGAAATGGCACAAAGCAATGCTTCCACCTCTTCATTCTTTCTTGAGAGTGCATCTGCAACAACATTAAGTTTTCCTTTTTGTAGATTATTTCAAAGTCATAACCCAACATCTTTGTGACCCATTTTTGTTGCTCTTCTGACGATAATATTTGTTCCAAAAAGTGTTTAAGACTATCATGATCGGTTTTTACCTTGAAGTGTCTTCCCATTAGGTAAGTTCGCCATTTCTTTAGTGCATGCAGTATTGCTAACATTTCCTTCTCATAAATAGGTTTCTGTAAATACTTTCCTTTGATTGGAGGACTTTCAAAAGCAATGGGTCTTCCTTCTTGCATTAAAATAGCACCAATTCCATTTCCTGAGGCATCACATTCCACAACAAAGGTTTTTGTGAAGTCTGGCGTAGCTAAGACTGGTGCTAGGCACATTGCCTCTTTAAGATGTTCAAAGGCCTTAGTTGCTTCAGGAGTCCATGAAAATGCATCTTTCTTCAATAATGTTGTTAGAGGTGCTGCTATTCTCCCATAATTCTCAACAAACTTGCGATAATACCCTGTTAACCCAATAAATCCTCGCAACTGCTTTATGGTTGTGGGGACTTTCCATTCCTTAATGGCTTTAATTTTGTTAGGGTCTACTTTAACACCATCGTGAGATACAATATGACCTAGATATTCCACCTCTTGTACTCCAAAGAAACATTTGGATTTTTTTGCATATAATTGTTTCTCCTGCAATAGTTTGAGCACCCTGTCAACATGTTCAACATGATTCTTCCAAGACCTACTATAGATTAGTATATCATCAAAAAATACTAGCACAAATTTTCTAAGGAAGGGTTTGAAAATGGAATTCATCAACCCTTGAAATGTAGAAGGTGCATTGGTAAGGCCAAAAGGCATGACCAAAAATTCATAACGACCCTCATGAGTTCGAAATGCTGTTTTTGGAATATCTTCAGTCTTCATTCTAATTTGATGATATCCCGAACGAAGATCCAACTTGGTAAAATAAATTGCTCCATGTAATTCATCCAATAATTCATCAATCACAGGAATGGGAAATTTATCTTTAATGGTGAGCTTATTGAGCTCCCTATAATCTAGACACATTCGACATGATCCATCCTTCTTGTGTACCAATACTACAGGAGCAGAGAAAGAACTTTGACTAGGTTGAATTATACCCGCCTCCAACATTTCTGCAATCATACGTTCAATTTCGCTTTTTTGGACGTAAGGATATCTATAAGGCCTGATGTTTGGAGGAACACTTCCTTAAATCAAATGAATAGCATGATCACGATCATGAATAGGTGGGAGTCCTTTGGCAGTTTCAAACACCTTGGAATGATTGTCCAAGACTTGTTGGAGATCTGCAGAAATAGATGATTTTGATGTTGGAACTTCTAATGAGCATAATTGTGCAATTACACCTCGTTTTTATTTCTTTAGAAGCTTTGTCATGACATTAGAGCTTATTATCTTTCCCGGCTTCCCTGCAATACCTCGTAATTCAACTTCCTTTCCTTCTGAAAAATATTTCAAGAAAAGTTTTTGAGAATTAAAAGCTACCATCCCCAAATATTGTAACCATTGTACTCCTAGTACAACATCAGCACCTCCCATAGGAATGGAAAGCATTGGACTAGTCAATACATATTCCCCCATGGTTAGTTTGATATTATGGCATTTTCCAGAGAAATGTATAGTTCCTCCATTTGCCACCATCACTTGACATTCTGGTGCTGGGTATAGGAAAAAATTTAATTCCTTGGCTACCTTGCAATGAATAAAATTATGGGTGCTACCTGAATCAATCAACACTATTAACTTTTTCTTCTTGATATGTCCTTCTATCTTGAGAGTTTGAGGAGTGGTAATTCCTACCAGTGCATTACACAATATGGTCGGATTCATTTCTTCCTCTTCTAGGGCTAGTTCCTGGTGTATATCCTCTTCTTGTTCATTTTCTTCTTCCTCTTCACAATCTATGTAAAATAATTTCTTCTCAGCACACTTATGACCTTTAGTGTATTTGCTATCACAACTGTAGCAAAGCCCTCTTGCTCTTTTTTCTTCCAATTGTTGTGGTGTCAACCTTGTAGGTTGTGGAAATCTAGGCGTAGCAACACTTCCTTCTTTATAGAATTGAGTGGTAGGCTTCCTTGTCGCCATAAATTTACATTCAACTTTTCTTGCCAACCTGAATGCCTTCTCCAATGAATCAGGTTCCAAAACGCGAACTTCATGTTGGATGTTATCCTTTAAAGTGCCTATGAAGAGATCAATCCTGTGTTCCTCTCGAATATCAGTTACCCTTATATTCAATTTTTGGAAGTCCTCAATGTGCTCCCCCACTAAACCCTTTTGTTTGAGATTTATCAATTGGCTAAAGAAGGTGTTGCTCTTTGTATCCTCATAATGTGCTATCATTTCCTTCGTAAAAATTGACCAAGTCACAATTTTTTTACGAGAGAAAAGCCATCGATACCATACAAATTCATTTTGTTCTAAATGTAAAGTTGCAATGCGTACCTTTTGTGTGTTTTGCACATTATAGAGATCAAAATATTGCTCCATCTGTAGTATCCATGTTACAGGATCCTTTCCATCAAACTTCCTGATATCCATTTTTGGAATATGGTGGTTTTTCCTGCCAACATTAGATTTTATGAAATTACGATTAACATTTATTTTGTTCTCATCATGAGTTTCCTCTACTATATTTTCACCATTAGGAAACATTTATTGTATCAACTTTGTCAAACCTTCTATGTTTGCTTTTAGATCATTCTTCATGTTTTCCATTTTAGATTCCATGCCAGCTTCCATGTCATCTATCTTAGATTCCACGTATTTCTTCAAAACATCCATATTATTCTTCACACCATCCATCTTTGCTTCCACGCCTTTCTTCAAAACATCCATTTCATTTTTTGCTTCTCTTTGTGAGAGCGAAATTTGGTGCATTTTCTCTTGTAATTTTGATAGATCATGTTGCAATTCTTCATCTTCATGAGTCATAGTAGAGCCTTCTGAAGGCTTAATGGGTGTTGAATTATTTTTACGGGGCATTTTTTTAGAACCCAATACTGATATCTATTCTACAATATGCCCTTGGAATCAATTCAAATTGATTTTTCAAACAAGACTTATGCAATTCGGAAAAAATACACACATTTTTCTTGCTTTTGAGGAGCTCGATATTGAAATTTTATTATCTCTGTGATTGCGACTCTTCAATATCTTAAATTCAGCACTGAAGTAGCCCTATGAGTTCTCTTTTTAATGCCATAGGTCTGACCTGATTTGGATTCTCCAAGATAAAGTTATGTCCAATCTCCCACAATGACCTAATTATGGACTGGTTCAGTAGAGTGAACTTGTACGACTTGCCACGTGTCACTGTTTCATCCTTTTCCTCTGAAATTTATAGCCAAGAAACTACAGTCGGTGTAATTGCAACCACTTTTTACGGCACTCCAATCTGATGCTCAGAGAGAGAGTTATTGAACTTTTCCCACGATCACTTCTTTGAGATGAAATTCAGGAGCCTGAACAAGCACCACATTCCACAGATCATATCTCCAAAAATTTTATGAATAAAGATCTGAAATTTTTTGAGGATTTCCCTCAGGATTTTAGATTCTTAGCCTAAAAATTTCAGATTCCGAACCTTCGTAGAAAAGAAGTTATAGCGCAAATTCCACGATGACCTATTTAGGCGCCTGAAAAAAGACCTAACTTCCACAGATCATATCTCCGAAAATATTGCGAACCAAGCTATGAAATTTTTAAAAGATCTTCCTCAGGATTTCGGCTTCGAACCCTAAAAATTTCCGCTTCTGAAACTTCGTAGAAAAAAATTTATAGCGAAAATTCCACGATGACCTGTTTGGAGTAGCAAAACCCTAGAATCCAAACCTCTGATACCAAATGTTGTGTAACCAGCTCCAAAAATAGAAGAAAAGAGATATCAATGCCTTATAAATAAGCCACTTCGAGGGGGCAACCTCCAATACATTACATGAATGAACAATTCTTGGATGATACAATTTACAAAACCTCCTTTCTATATATAGGAATCCATGTGGCCATAATGTAATCCTAGTGGGCCACAATGTAATCCTAGCGGACCTAAAAATAATAATTTAAGGGCACAATAATAACAAAATGGGGGTTACAAGGGTACAATAATAACAATAAAGGGGTTACACTAATAAAAATAAGGGACTATACTGGTAATATAGGGACCTAGCAACCCCATACCAAAAAAGAGAAAATCTGAAAGTGTGCAAGCTTAAATGCCACTACTAAAAGGAAACACTGCTATTTAGTCATATAACCTAATCATGACTAGATAGATTTCAATTTACTGCTGATAGGTTAGCAAATCATATTTTCCAAACAATTTAATCTTGGCTTATCAGTAGAGTAGATTAGGATAGAAGAGAGAATGGTTCAAATAAAGCTGAAAACTTGAACCAAGTAAAGAAGAAAAAGATAGCTCTAAACAGATCAAAAACAAAGCTGGAAAAAGAATAGAAGGATGTTTATAATTTTCAGATCTTAAGCCTTCACAATTTTGTCTTATTTTTCTGCAAATAAAGTCTATGTGCAGTTGTACATACAGCCATAGACACCATAGCAAATTAGACAGTCTAATCTTGATTTTACTATGTTTAAATTTGTTTTTTTCGAAATAGAGAATAAAATTTGTCAAATAGCTTAATATTGACAAATAATAGCTTAGGTAGAAAAATAAGGAGTTAAACAGTTTAATCTAGACTCTTGGAAGAAATAAGGATAAGATTAGATAGCTTATTTTTGTTTTTAAAAATAAAATGTCAAAGAATTAGCTAGTTCAAATGCACTCAAAAAGGAAGAAAAAATACTAGGACAAAGTAAGATTGGGTAGGTAGAGATGTTGTTTTGAAGAAATTACATGTTGCAAATTGATAAAAGTTGTCCTTTTCAGAGAAAGATCAGCAAGAAAAGAAGAAATCTACACAATGGATAAGGCACTGGTCTGCTGAAATCCAGAGATTGATAAACTGGAGGTTCTGGACATGTAAAAGGACAATTTTCCTCCCCAAATGGAGCCACTGTTAGTCATCCATAATTTTGACTTTATCCAAAGATGACTAAATTTGGAAATCCCAGATTTCTAGAAACAATATTGCAGAAACATTGTGAGTTTTAGAAATCTCACAGCCTTCATTATCCTAAGTCTATCAGTTTACAAAAAATATTCATCTATGCCTCCCAAAAAGATCACCCTTATGTCTTAAAAGAAGCTTATTTCAGGCTATATCTGCCCATTTTCACTCATTTTCACTTATCCAAACAGTCATTTTTTCCCTGCTAAAAGTCCTTTTTTCCTCTTTACCCTTCATTTCCATCTAAAAACCCCATTTTTTCCTTCACTAAATCCCTCATTTACCCATAAAAACCCTTTAAACCCATCATAACTCCTTTATATGGTTTTAAAAACTCTTTTTCCCCTTATCTGAAGCTTTCAAAAAGGCCAAAAAGCCTATGTTTTAGCCTATTCTGACCTTTTTTTAACACATTGAGCTTTAAAGCCCCTTTGGGCTTGAACCCCAACCCCCTCTTCTTCACGAGACCCAGGACCGTGACCAGGCGCTAACCCTTCATCCCTTTTCCTTTTTTTAAAAAAACCCCTCTTTTTGTCTATCAAAAACCTTGAAAAAGTCCCAAAAACCCCGTTTTAGGCCTTTTTTCCACTCTATTTACAAAATTTTGGCCTTAAGCGCTCGAGGGTTTAAATTCCTCCTCCCCTTTCTATTCATATAACCCAGGGCGCGACCATGGACTAGGACTAAAACCCTTTTTCTTAGCCCTAGCTCCCAGTCCCTCGCTCCACCCACGGGACCACATCTCCCCACTACTTCCTTAGTCGTTTTCTCACCTTAGCCCTCGGTCCCCTCCACCTTATCCCTAGCTCCCTTCCCTTATAATTCCTCCACTCATTGTCTAAGCCCTTTACCCATATAAACTAAGCTCCTACCGTTACATTTCATTTTTGTTTCCCACCTTGCCTTACCCTTCCTCGGCAGATATACATCGTCGATCGCATTGATCAAACATCTTGGACCACATCCCCCTTCCCTTTTTCCCTTACCCTACTCCATAAACCTTGAGCTCAATCCACCGTTGATCTGTGTGATCTAACGGTTGTCGTTAAACCTGAGTTTTCAACCCCTACAAACGCATAAACTGCTCCACGAAAAAAAAATTGACGTCACACTCCAGACCCACCTCCCACTACTCTGCCCACCGACCAATCTCCCTTCACCAGTTTTCTTCCACCATCCCCTTTTCTCTCGCACAACTTTCCAACTTTTGCGCACAACCATGACCACCGATCTGGATTGCCCAGATCGGACGGCTCAAAACCATCTTCCCGCTCGATCTTATAAAACCCCTCAACGCACAGCTTCCATGCGAAATGAGCAGTTTCCATATGGACATGCATCATTCGCTGTATGGTATCACGTCCATATGGACCGAGACCATTTACCACCGTTGCCCTGTGCGAAAACCGCCCGGTTTTCCGCAAAACCACCTATGCCCATTTTCGCGCCAAAGTCATATTTCAAACCTGTTTTCACAGTTCTTCCTTCGAAACCTCTCCCCTGCACTCTCCCTTCCTCCTCTCTACTCCTTACACCCTCATAAATCTCCGAAAGAATTCTTCCCATAAAAAACAGGTTTTGTTAATATTTTATGTTTTAGATGCAGGTTCTATGGCGGCATATATATTAAAAGGCCCTCCCACAGCTATTTGTCAATAGCAGAGGCCAAAGAATGACGACCCATAAGGAAAAAGCTACATTAAAGAGCCAAAGGGGTTATATAAAAGGTTCAAAACCTCGACGGGTTATGAAAACTTCCAGAACATAAGGGAAACCCTGCACACAGAACCAAAGAAGAAACAGTGAAGTAAAGAAGAAAGGAAAAGATAGAATTTAAAATTTAAATAAAAAATGGATAAAGGCGAGGTTGAAGGCCAAATAAATAGAGATTAAAGGCTTAAAGGACAATTAAAGAATAAAAATGCAGTTAAAATACATATGAACGAAAGTTCAAAAGAATCTGAAAGGTTTCAAAGACAATATAATGCATTATAAAGGCTTAAGGCGAAATCAGAGCCTTAAAATAGAGGATTAAAGCCTAATCAAGGTTTTAAAGGCATGAGGGATTAATGAATAAAACAGTTGTTAAAAAGAAAAAGAGATAAAGGCAGAAAAACAGAGTATCAAGGATAAATCAAGGTGCAAAGAGGCAGAGAAAAGATTAAAGGTTTAATTGGCAGATTAAGGAAGAAAACACAGATAAAGATAGAGAATTAAAGGTTTAAAGAAATTAGATAAAGAGCAAAAGTCAACAAAGGTGATTTATAAATACTTAGGCAAAATCAAAGCCTCAAAATGGATTAATTAAAAGTAGATGAAGGCTAAAAGTCCTTAAAACAGTTTAATGATAAAATAAATGAAAGATAAGTTTAAGAATGCCTTGAATAAATCAAACACAGAGCAGTTATTCACTTGATAAACCTAACTGACACCTTTGGCCTACTTTATGTCTTAAGGGGCAAATTGACAGTTATTACACTGTCAGAAGATATTTTAAACTATCAGAACAGTTAATATAAAGACAGAAAAAGGGCTCAAAGTCAATCTTTTCAACTATTTCATCCTCAAGAAGTAAATATAGATTTATTACATAGAGAAGTAGTTGAGAGACATTCCTACCTTATGCCTTGCATGGTTTTTAAGGATAGGAGTGCATTTACTATGTCATTAATAACATTTTGAACCCTAGAT
Organism: Pinus albicaulis; assembly: GCA_034641835.2. Lineage (NCBI taxonomy): Eukaryota > Viridiplantae > Streptophyta > Pinopsida > Pinales > Pinaceae > Pinus > Pinus albicaulis. The sequence goes on along the minus strand of CM076582.1, from coordinate 412,847,387 downwards.
GGTTCCACCTCCTCATTTCCAGTATAAATACTGCACTAGAACTCATTGTAAAGGTGGGCATAAGATAACTCTTTGAAGTAATACATAGTTCTGCTAAAGTTGAAAGAAATTTGATGTTCTGGAACCTGTGGATGTTTTGACCTGTTTTTTGATGGAGAAAGCTTTGTCATTGGATCCCTAAGCTTGGTTGTTGGTGAAGTATTCTAATCTGTTAATTTTTTTCCTGTTTTCCATTCTATTTTCATCATTGTTTGCTTGTAGTAGAGTAAAAAGTTTAGGCTAAGAAATGTCTCCTAGAAGCACCTTAGACCTATTTACTGTTCATTGTCTTTATGTTTTCATCTGCTGAAGTTTTTATTGAGTAGTTTGACTGCTTTTTCAACCCTTAAGCTTGTTTATTTCAATAATAGTTTAAATAGTTAGTCTCAAGAATGATTTATGGTTTTCCCTGCTTACTTGCTGCCACTTGAAAACTATTTTTGAAGTCTCCCTTTAAAGTACCATTTTCCAAAGTTTTCCAAAGAGGTCTGTTTTGATCATACCCTTTGTACTTTCTCAAATAATTGTTTTGAAGGTCTTTATAGCTGTAATCAGAGATGTCTAGGAGTTCCCTCTTCTATGAATGCAGTTATTTGTGAATCTCGAATGTTTTCTTATCCTTTAAGTGAAATCTTTGGATGAATTAGAGTGTACCTCAACTCCTAGATTTCATTTGATAAGTTTGTCTTGAAATTATTATTTGCTGAAGTGTGATTTATAGAATTCATGGTTAGCCCTATCTATAAAATACTTCTTCATGTTCAAATAATGTTTTAAGTCCCTTTGTTGAGAAGTACATATAATTAAGGATTCCTAATTTCCCTTAGTTCTACTTTTCATTCTAAACCCTTGATGTTCATTTCATTTCACCTGAAAGACTTTGTAGATCCAATAGAAAAGTTAGATTTTCCCTTTGATACCCCTAATTCATCTACAAAATTGTTACAAACTACTACTTGACTCCATTGCCCAATGACTTAGATATTTCCCTTTTCTATCTATGCTACCTTGATCATCATGTCCCACCAAAAAATCAAACAAACTCATGCTTAATAACTAGCCTAAAATCAACCTTTTACAAGCAAACAAGTCATATCTTTGCAAAAAAATTGAGAGATCCCTCTGTGAGACTAGGAGGGCTAGTTCCTAGAGCTCTAAAGACTAGTTTATATGTTTCCTTGTCATCTAGTATGCCAATATAATAAATCACAGTATCCCAACACCTAGAAAGACTATAGGTGAAGATGGAACTCAGGTTGGCACTATGAGACAAGAATCATCAAGTGAAAAACATGATACACCATTGCACAGTGAAGAAAAAACACATTTTGATTTAGAGATGGATGACCTAGAAAAACACCATGAAGATAAGGCAGTTGAAGAAACAATCAAAGAGAAAGAGGCACATATCAGGGAGCTAAAAAATGATCCTACCAAGGAAAATTCCATGGTTTCTTTTTTGCAACAAGAAAATAGGCAGTTGAAACTAAACCTATTGTTGCAAAGAAAACCACAAGGGTACCATCCATCATCCAGCAAGGAAAATGCTATGGTAGAAAAGGACAAGGGTAAATCTATGATATATTTGGAGAAATTGGAATAAAATGACATTTAGATGCAACATAGAAGGCCTAAAACTAGAGCAGTGGCAAGAAGAGAAAAACATGAAAAATAGCCATCTCCTCCTCAAGCCCACAAAGACATCAATGACACCATAGCAGCTGAAATTGAAGAAGACATCAAATACTGGCTTGGGGTAGTAAATGAAAACCTAGAGAAGCTACTGAAGAAGTCAAACAAATACACCGCCATGCAGAGGCACATGGCAAGACACTACAACACTAGAAACACTCTTTGCAAAATTAAGGTTAAGAACATGAAGAAGAAGCTCAAAAGGACCCTAAGGAAGCTTAATAAGAAAGATAACCTTGAAACCTTGGCTAATGCATCCTTAGTTGTTTGAAGGCATGAGAAAAATATGGAAAAGGAGAGAAATTTTGGAAAAAATTTGAGATTTTTTTTATTTTTTTGTCACACGGGCATAACTAGTGCACAGAAGCACAGTGAGAGCTCGCTGCGCTTTTTCCCACAGTCTCCAAATGAATATTGGAAAGCATGTGGATATGGATAATGATGTGAGGATGACATAAAAGTACTTTTGGAAGCTTGAAAGTTTATATATTTTCACAAAATGAGAAATAGTCCCCATTTTTTACCTTTCTGCCACTATTTCAAACCACAAGCTGCACTTCTGGGAAATCTTGATTCAAGGAAATTTTTTAGAGGTTTGGAACAATTATTTATAGTGCTTGATTATTCCATGGTGTAGTAGAAATCTCCATATTTCCAACCATACCATTTGCAGCCAAAAAATCATCTAGGAAGGCCTTCAAATCATCCTCCAAAATTTTGTTCCACTTCTGCTAATGTTGTTGTGTTTCTGGGTTTGAATATTTTTCTTGACATGTGGAGGTCAAAGGTAAAAATGGCCAATGTAAAAAATGACTCATGAGTTTTTTGATGGTTAATAGAAATATTTATGGCCATATTTGTAAAATAATCGATGTTTAATGACTTGAGAGAAAATCTCAACTAGTTAGCTAAAAAACGGGAAAGTTGTTTCTAACTTCCCTAGGATTCGGCTATGAGTCATTAGGTTCATTAATTAGTTGCTATGGATCGATATTCGACTCTTAGAGGTGGAATATTGTTTTCTTTTCTATATGTACTCAAAATCAAGTCATTGAGAGGGTTGGATATTTGAAGTTCACACTCTTTTGGCACTAGTGTGCTTTACTATTTACAGAAGAAATTACAAGCAGTTTCAATTATTTTTATTGGATTCTTGTGATGTGGTTAGCGACAATGTTTTTTATATTATTCTTATGAATATTATGATCAAATTTTTTAAGCAGCCTTCTAATTTCTTCCTATTATTTATCTTTTAAAGTTTGAAATAGAAATCATTCTTTTATGTTATGTTTTTGTTTAATATAAGAATTTAAGTGTTTCATCCTCTAAATAAATGAATTCATTATCCTCACTTAACTTCTTATATGTTTTCCTCCTCACCACACTACAATGACAAACCAATTGTGTGACTCATCACACCTACCTTTCCCCATACTATATCTGCAGCTGATCTTTTGGGATACCTTGCCTAGTTTATAAACCTGGTGCTTCTTTTTCCAACAAACCCTAATCAAACCCTATTGAGATATAACTAGCCTAAAATCGTTATTCTCCAGTCATTTCCATCGACTATGATCTTGATATTGAGATATCCCTCTCTGATTTTGTAGGGCTAGAAACCAAATCTAAAGATTGGTTTGTGATTACCTCTTTGGTTTCCTTTCTCAACCTTGGGAAACTAAGGAGCCCTAACACCTACCATAATAATTTATTATATATATATATATATATATGTATATATATATTAGGATAAGATTACTCTGTATTATTATCCGAATATAGCTATTAGGAATCGGGTTATTCTCCATTTTTTTTGCATATTTCGTAAACAATATACATATATGAAGTAATTTATTTATTTTACCACATGCAACTACCGCATGTGTGTGTGTATATATATATATATATAATTTGATTTATATCTATAATAGTAAATATTGGTAGTGCCTCTACTGTTTTCTTTCTTCTTTTCTAGTAATATCATCTACACATCTAAATTTTACTATGTAATATATATACATATATTTATGGTTTATTACTCTAATAACCTTTTTATTTATTTGTACATATAATTATTGTGTACATGACTAATGCATATCTTAGCATATATAACCATTTATATTTATATCTAAATTTGTTGTATATATAATTATACATATAAGTTCCCACAACAACAAAAATCATTTTTTCAAAACTATGACAAATACAATCATAATGTAATTCTATAAACTTGAAAAAATAAAATATAATTGTTTGAAATTCTACTCTATCTAGGTTTACTCTTTGCATCACTGTACAAAATTAGGGATACAACATAACAACACCATTCATTTTCCTGAAAGAGACACGAATTTGAAAGTTTCTGGTATAGAAAACTAATAAATGAGTACTTGGATCCTCCCAAACATGATATTTCATCCATCTAGTATCCCCATGAGCATAAAAGATCGGGAAAAAACCTTTTTTCTTGCCCTATTCACTTTTTGTTCTCATAGTTTCTCTACCAAACAGCTTGAGTCTCCTCAACAAAAATACAAAAATAAAAACTAATTATTTTTTATTTCCATCACTGATCTACCACTCATTTTTGTGGTTGATAAGTACCTCCACCTCACCAACAAGTGGCAGGTAGTTACTGGGTCATTAATGAGCTTTCATTTCCTACTCCCAAAGGCATCATCATGTCTTCTAGGGAAACAATTAATTGGCCAATTCCATAATTTTTCAAAAAATCTAATCATCCACGTTAGATACCTATGAATTATTGATGGGTAATTAATATTCACCAATAAATTTGTAGCCTCATCTCTTTCAGCCAAATGTACTCCAAAATTAATTTTATATACCTCTTTATTTATAAAAACAAGGCTTCATAATTATAGATTCATAATTATTCATTATCATTTACTAATAATTAAGTTATTCACATGTTTTTCAAACTTTAAACATTAAAAAATTAAACAACATATACAAAATTAATTACCTAAAGGCCTCAAGTTAAGGGACATCACAAAAGGATATGGGAAAAAAAAAAAAATTGTTATCCTTGCAAATGATTTGGTAATCAAGTGATAGGAAATAATCTACAACAATTTTTTCAAGTGAATATGTTAATTATTATTTAAAATAAAGGAAAAGAAACAAGAATAATGGAAGACAAAGGGGCTAGAACAGTAAGAAAAATCAATTATTTTCATGCAGGAATTGTATACAGTGACAGTAGTTAGTTAGACTACGGGTTGATTGTATGCAAGAATTAAATGCATAAATTTTATATAGGGATGGTATATAATGTTGACATGTAGGAATAGTGCTCCATAACTAAGGCATAAGAATGCCAACATGGCATGATTTTTTTTTTTATTTGACATAATACATGAAAAATTTAAATTCATGTTTGGTTAGATGAATGATTACATGCATGAGTGTTGTTTTATATCTTCCTTAAAGTAATAATACACACACGCGCATGTGTGTGTGAATCAAAATAAAGTGTTTCTAATGTTAATTCCAATTATGATTTCCTCTAGGTGTGAAGAATATGTTGTTGAGATTGCACGCTCACAAACGTGGGGTAAGGACCTCTAGATCTTGTTGATGTATGGTTGGCTCCAAAAGTATGGAGGATGCCCTAATATGAATCCATTTATGAGTACATGGACTTGTAGCTACAAATTTGGATCTCAAGTAATTTTGCATCAGCTAGAGCCTATGTAAAAAATGCACAATAAATTTTAGGTTGGTGAGCTGGATGCTTTGGAATATTACGTTGTTGAGATGAAATTACATTATGTTGCCTACATTCCCATATAAGTATGTTAAATTTATTTTGGGCCCAGTGTGCCTCGATACATATATAAGCATATAAAGGTTGTGAAGCCAAGGAGCCTAAATTTTTACTTGATGTAATTAAATATACTTCATTAATAAAATACGTCGGTTGTGGAGCCCACTGCATGGAAAGAGTATGGGGGGTACAAATACATGGAAAAGGAAATAGTTGGGCGATACCGGGGAAAAGTGAAACCCAATGCTAATGTGGCTTCAATGAGTGCCACATGGTAAAGTTGAGGCATGCACAAGAGGAATTGTAGTTTAATACTGTTATTTTCATCCATGAAATTTAGTCTGGTTGAGGGAATTCAATTATGGATGACTCAGTGACTATTCAGTATGTGTGATTCAAGAGCCAAGGAATCCTGAGGGTTGGACTCTGTAAATTTCTGTGGTGGGTTTATTTAGTGAATCACATTGAATGGGGTGTATCCTAGTTTTAAAGGTTAGTTCTCTGGTTCCTTTGAAATTTAATGGTTCCATCGGATTGGTGGCTCTGAGGGATTTTTGGCCCCTTCTATGGCGTGGTGCCCATTATCGCTACAATAAAACCTTCCAAATTTTGGCCTATATTCCAACTTTTGAGCCTACTTTAACCATGTGGGCTTTTGTTTCTAGTAGCAAAAATCATCACATGCATGTTCTCCAAGTTTTCGAGTCCCTTTGTGAAGAAAAATTATGTTGACTTTGGGTAAAGGATGTGTTGCACTATGTATTAGAGTTATAGTGCATCTTTAAGAGGAAAATTTGGTGTTAATGGGTCATATTTATCATAGAGACATGAACTAAGCTCATTCCCAAATTCGTATGCATTGTTTTGTAAGTGTCGTCACTTGTGTTGCAAAGTGTATCTTAAGTGTCGCATTTAGAGGTAAGTGTCATTTTTCTATCGTTTTAATGGGTTCATATTTATTCTTGACGTTAATTTCTTCATTGATATGTGGTTAATCAATAATGAGTGTGTGATCATGTTGAACTTATGTTCTGGTTTCAACTCTTCCTCATGAATCCCACACATAGTCAATTTTTAGAATTTTCCTTTCCCAACCAACCACCCTTCCCTCTTGCCTCCCTGAACTGCACATTACATACTTTCAAGCCTCAATAAGCATCTCTTTCCTCCTGTAACTATGCACTATGAAATTACTTTCTCCAACGACTATGCATTGTGCAGTCACAATGCCCATTTGTTTCCTCCTATCCCTTAGAATTGCACAATCCTTCCTCCCAGTCAGCCTCGCACTATGCACTACGTAGTTTCTATTAGTATTTAGTCTCATTGTCTCTCTAAACTATGGAATTTTGCAATCTTGTGGCCTATTATTCCATGAACTATGCACTGCACAGTCATAGTGGGAAAGTTTTCCTCACTATGTCGTTATCTCACTCAACTACACAATTTTGTCTTCCAATGCCTCAACCACTACACATTGCCTAGGCACAGTCATCATGCCTTCATCACTGTCTCATGGAACTATACACTTCACAATCCCTGAGCCTCCTCCTAAGTCTTGCACTCTATCCCGGGGTCAAATAGTGTTGAATGAAGAAAAAAATATACTAGGAGATTTCTGGACTGATGTCATCTTTTTATGAGTGAATTCCATCTATAGGTACTATATCTTGAAATGACAGGATGATTCTAAAGGAGGATTCCAAGGAGATCATGCAAAGGACACTTATGAAGTTGAAAATACAAAAATGATCATAAACAAGGAAGATGAAGGGACATTAGGTCATGACAGAAGACAAAATATTAGAATCACACAAAAGACTCCATATTAATCACCTTTTCGTGTATGAATATGGAACACATGAAAGACTTATCAATAAGATTCAAGGAGAATAGGAAGAATAGAAGCTTGACATTAACACATCACTATGAAGTTCCATGTCACCAGCTCCAAGTCATGACTTGCCCAAGTGTCATCTCAAAAGTCATATGAGTCATGTATCCACATAATTTGTGGAGGTAATTATGCAATTTTCAAGAAAATGAAAAATTTAAAGTGTGTGGAAGTATAAATATCACTCATAGAATATGAAAATTCGTGTAGAAGTCAAAGGGTCTCATGGGAATTTGAAAATCCACAAGGAAGCTCAAGAGTCATGGGGGGAGTTCAAGAGTCACAAGGGAGGTGGAGTGTCATGTCATTTGTTATATATACAGCCTCATAGCTAAAGAAAATGAATTTTCATCTTGTCTTCTCAAGCTAGGCATAGGAGAGAAGATTGGGCTTTTGAGAAGTAAGGAGTTGCTTAACGTTCCACTATTGGAACAAGTGTTGTATTATTATAATGGTGTATCTTGGAACTTTAATTCAATAATTTGAAGCTCTTAGAGCTGGAACACTTTTCATACATATGTCATGAATGATTGGGAGTCAATTATTTCATTCTTTACAATGTATGTTTATGTAAATACATTCTAATGAAAATGAACTATTTTCTTAGCTTTAGTATGCATCCTTGAATCATGTTCCTATATTTTCATGATTGTGGTTTCTTTGTGAACTATTTTTCAATATTACTAATGATTCTTTCATATCTATGTGTTAATTTGTGAACCTAAGAATGATTATTTCGTATTTCTAGCACAGTAATATTAATTTTCCTTTAAAGACTCGTTTTCTTTTCAATTTTGTGAAAGAAACATTATAAATTTTACAATTAAATACATCACAAGTCTAGTGCACTTGTTAGTCTCGAAAGTGCTTTTGTTTATCATGTGTCATTCATTGCAACCAAGGAAATTATTTAAGATAATGGAAGCCTACCATACAATTTGGTTGGGACCCCTACTCCAATCAGTGTGAGTTCTAGTTGGGACTTCATACCAGGGAGAACCCCTTACTGTTAGCGACATCCAGCACCATAAAAAAATTCGGCAATAGAAGGAGGGAAACCCTTTTATGGTTGACAACTCACCAAATTCCCATAAAGAACCTTCTGTGTTAGGAAGTAATTGTCTAAGTCCATCTCCCACTCATATTTTTTAGAAAGGAGAATCATCTCACCAATTTCCAGAGGTCGCAGAAGAATTTACTTACAATCAACTCTGGACACCTCGACATCTTACTCATCATTTTTCTAAAGCTCTTGGATTTCTTCCTGTCACATCATTTCCTCCTCATAAGCAAATAAAGAAAGATACAACCACCATGGTGTGTTCGTTTCTTCAGTGGAAAAGTTGGTTATTGAAACCCTTGAGGAATTGCTTGATCCTACTAAAGGAATATATGAACAAGGGGATATTCCACCACCCATTGAGGAAAATATAGATGGAGATGGGGAGGAATTTAATTTTTTGGAAAAATAACAACTGGGGGAAGAAGAACAACCTAATGATAATGAATATTTGAATGGGGAAGGAGAAGAGTCCTCAGAATGATAGAGTGAAGAGGATTAGGAGAAAGAATGCATGGCCAATGACAAATTGGATTGGATGGACCTGTTAGCACTCCACCATTTCTACGAAGGCTGAGAAGGAGACTAGAAAAGGTAACCACATACCACTTTGACCTAGTAGCTAGCCCTAATTAGCTGAGAGGGATATTTCAATGAGATTCACAGCCAATTTTACTGGATCACAGAGATTTTAGGCTAGATATAAAAATTATGGTTTTATTTATTTGGATTTTTGTGCTGGATGAAAATGGACCTTTAGAAAATAGGCTTGAAAAATCTTTTAGGGTTACAAGAGAAAAATATGCAGGGAATGAAGGGGAAATGTAGGCAAGCTAAAATGACCAAATAGGTTGTATGATTGTGGTATACGATGAGAAGAGAGATCAGGAACAAGAATAGAAATTTGAATTCATTCCTTAAGAAGAAAATAAGCACAACATCATCATCTCATCAAAACAAGCCATGCATTACTCATGAATCTTTCTTAAAGAAATGTAAAGACAATGGGTGAAAGAAATAGATATGTAATGGAAAGAGAAAGAATTCAATGAAATGAATTACTAAAGAGAAACATAGCCATACAATCTCACCACATGAATCCCTAAATTTTAGATGCAAAATTTCTTTGTATTCAATGTATTACTTGATCAAAATGAAATACACTAGTTCAATGTCCAAGACTCCAACCCTTCAAAATGATTACAAAATGCCTCATATAGCTATTGAGGTCGAAATACTCCCTTGGAGGTCAAATTTTCTAGCAAAAAAGTCAAATGCATGCACCTATCTGACCACTGCTACACACTAGGGAGGTTACTTGACCATTTCCTCCTTTTTCTAAACCACTTGAGCTAATTTCTCAAAGCTTTTAATACATGATAAGAAATTTAAATAACTCAATTTTACCACAATTAAATTTAATTTTGAAAATTTACCCTTTTTCATTCACCTCTTAACTTTTCACCATAGTAAATTTTAAAATTACAAAATTGCAAGGTAAATTTCTGTTAATGTAGCAAGGTTTTTGCAGAAGCGTCGCGCCAATTGAGGGCTGATTTTGGAAAACGTTTAGGAGTCCATTCTACATTATAGAAAATAGGTCAAGTATAACCACGTGTCTACCTTCTAATGAACCATAAATCTTTAACAAATACCTATGGAAAGGCCTCCAAACTTTGATTTTTCCAACCTCACTCAGAAGCACCGTGCATGTCTAGAATTAGTGGTAGAAACATGAAAAAGGTGAGGTTTTCTGAGTTTTTTATCAAAATAAGAATATTTTATGAAAAACCGAGTTGATATTTGGCATTTATTCATCATTATATATCCATCCATGTAGAAAAAAATTCATTTGGATGCCCATGGAAAAGGGTCACTCCCCTTGCGCGATGCTTTTGTGTGCTAATTTCTGCAAAAATTTTGGGGTTTCTAGAAAAATAGGTCTCACATATTGAGTCATATCACTTTAATCATTAAAAATTTTGAAAATATGAAAGATTTTTTTGTTCTTTGGTATGTTAGGGACAAACACCGCCTCCAATTTCTTAATATGATTCTCCGATTGTCCACAATCGTCTTTGCAAAAAGGTGACTCAACCAAGAAATTGCATAGTCATAAACATAGGTTGTGAAGATGTGAATGGATTTCTCATTCTGTAATACCTGTGTAAAAACTGAGAGAGGATTTTTTTTCTTTGGCATGTTAAGAACAAAAACCTCCTCCAATTTCCCACAATTCGGCTCCAGTTGTTCAGAATATTTTATGAAAAAATATGTTTAAAACAAGAATTTTCTGGAAATTTTCAGAAAAGAGTCAAGAAAAAGGGTTGTTCCTCGCAAATGGGTTGTGAAAGGGTCGCCCCTCGGCATGATGGGTCGTGTGAAAGGGTTGTTATGCTCCCAAACTGCAAAAAAACCTTCATTTTTTCATAAATTTTGCTCATTCATAATTTGCATGATGGTTGGAAGGAGCTCTTGAGATATGTAAGAGTGAAAATGAGTTAAAAAATGATGAAGCTTATCCTTTTATAGATTTTTATGGTCATTTCTTTTCATGATAGTGGGATGGCTCGCTACATGTATCTCACTTTATTCAGCAAACTTTTAACTTTGAAGCTTTATTATGCAACTTTGGGAACATGATAAAATTATTACATATTTGAAACATAAATTACATTTTGAAACCAAACATTATTGATCCTAAACCTTATTACTACTCCTCCAATTTCCAGACTTTATGCATGAAATGAAATTTTTGGTGACCTTGAAACCCTAATGACCTAATGGAGACATTAAATAGAACGAAATTATAATGGCGGTGACTAGAATGATGATCATAATATCTGAATTATGGTACACTCAACTAAGTGATGGCATGGACCAGCAATTTGAAAAGTTTGGAAGGAATGGAAACAATCCTAGACCTAATACCCAATGACCAAATTTTTTCTTGAAGACCTAATGAAGTGACAAAAAATTGACTATGAGACCCTAAAAATACATAATAAGAGCCCATTGATCACTGGTGACAGATTGTAAAAAATGACACTAACAAGACCAAGGGCCTCTCACTCTTCCAGGAAATCCACACTGCTTACCAAAACACCCACAAAAACATCTTATAAAGTATGATCCTGATAAAAAATTGAAGGCCGAAGACCATATTGATGACTTCTACTTCAAGCTACAAATTTTATAGGACTTATAATAGGTATCCTAAGGAATATTATAAAATAATATTGGAAATAATAAAATAATATTTGATTACATAATCAAGTTTTGGAGGAAAAAAGGAAAAAAAAAACTACTTTTCAACTTATCTCCATATGATTTTACTCAAATTCTGAGCATCAAGATTCGTTCGATGTAGAATTTAATTTTTCATCCAAGGAGTACCCTTGTTGCATAATTTAAATGACCCCTACTACATGAAAAATGTGAAATACATGTAAAAACGTAATTGCAATCAATTTTTTTTTTTATGTATTTGATAGTTTTCAAGTAGTAAGGGCCATAAAAAGTATGCAAAATGGGTATTCCTTGGATGAAAAATTAATTATTTCATCCAAAAATTTCTCCTACTCAACATTTGAGTAAAATAACATGGAGATAAGTTAAAAATCGAGTCTAAAAAGTAGTTTTTTATTTTTTTATTTTTTACTCCATAAATGGTGAATCATCCCCCATCGTGGACATCATCATATTGAATCCTATTAGTTGATATAAAGTTGATTTTTATTGTATAGTTTTATTTTTAGGCCTATTTTTTACCTCACAATTTCTCTAATGCTTATAGATTATTTTTGTATACTCTAGAAGGTAGAGTGTCAGTTTGGTACCATAGCCTTCCACCTAATTTAATCCATAATTGGAGGGAGTTCAAATAGTTACTCTTAGAAAATTTTGTTGATGATAAAACTCTAGCCATGTTATTAAAAGAACTCAGAAACCTTAAGATTGGGGAAAATACAAAACTTAAAGATTTTAATCAAATATTTAAATGTATTTTTAATAAATTCCCCACTGATGTTCAATTGCACAATTCTATTACAAAATATTATTACATTATTTCCTTTCCTACTAACATTTCATATTTTGTCAAGCGAACTGCAAAAGACACTCTGGCTCTTAACTTTGCATAAGTGATTTCCATAGAGAAGGACTTAAGGTCTATTGGGTTTATTGTTGATTAAAAGGACTCCAAAAATGCTTCTAAAAATTCCCAAGCCTTTTCTTCCAAAGCTAAAGAGAAAGACCCTTTTGATATGGACAACTTGACTAAATGTTTAAAGTTGCTAACCAACGAAGTATGAAAACTTAAGAGGAAGTCAAGTGAAGCTTCTAACAATAATAAGTCTTTTAATATGATCCTAAAAAATTATTTCACTCAATCATCTAAGTCTGCATAGAGCTCCAATGTTGTGTTCAATGTAGAAAATTTGGGCATGGATAATTATTGTACCTTTTATCAAGAAGTTCATTCAGAGAAAACATGCCCCAAATGGAAACACTCCATGAATGTTTTGGTTGCAAATGTTATAGAAAGTTTGATAACATAAGAGAAATATGAGCATACATAAGAGATTTATGAACTTTCCTTGATAGAGGAAAAACAAAATGTTGGTGATTCAATTTTCACTTTTGATCTTATTTTTAACAATGATCGATAAAGTGTTAGTGAGCCACCAATGGGTGATGCTCCTACTCAAAAACCTTCTAGGAAATATAATTTGAGGAGAAAAACACCATTGCTCAAGCAATATGTGGGGAAGAAATTGTTAAGAAATATATTACCTCCAATTAATCCTACTCAAGGCATTCAATATAAGCTCAAGAGTACACAATAATAGAAAAGTGGTTTTGGGAACAACAAGAATAAGTTCATCACCCCTGACATATTGAACGAAGTCACACCACCTACCACTACATCAAACCCTTCTCATGATGAGGATATTGATTACAACATTATTGAAGATACATTGAAGAAGGCTCGTGAAAATATCTCGATATATTAACTGGACAAGATAGAAAGGCAATGAGAATTTCTCCTACAAGAATTTGCATCTCAGCCTCTGTTAGGTAGAACAACTTATGGTTTTCAATATTTGTCCAATAAGATTCCAACCATTCTTGAATGTTCTGTTAATGGAGCTAATGTAAATGATAAGTCCACTTTCCCCCATTTCATTTAACTTTTGAAATATTTAAATATAATTTTCATATTTTCCTAGTTTATTTATGTGCATCTACGAATGTCATACCCCTATATGTTGTCAAGAAGGTTAATTATAAATGGGAAAAGACAGATGCCAAAATCATTCAGTTAGATAGATTTTTATTATAGGCAGCTGGTGAACTTAATAATGTCATAATTCATTTATCATCAGACCATAGATTTCACCAATGTATCAATATTGTCCTTGTGAACATTCCAGATGCTTATGGTTTGATTTTAAGTAGAGATTGGTTTAGCAAGTTGCATGGATACTTTGCTACCGATTGGTCGTATTTGTGGCGCCCCTATAAGGGAAAGAACAACCAAATCCAAGTCGAGAGTGAGCCATTCATGAAACATACTGTCACAACACTTAAAGAACCTAATGAGCCTATTAGTTATGCATAGATGATTTTTGAATTTTTTTTTCTAAAGGTTGATCACATATGTTATCTTGTGTAGCCTTCACCTATACCACTAGATACATAGTTGAAACTCCTTCCTTACAATCCAACTGGTGAAAATGAATCGTTTATTATAGATGTAAATAGTATTAGTGTAGTAACTAACGCTAGTGTTTCTAACATTTAGACTCTGTATTTTGATGGTTATTAAAACACAAGAGGGTTCTGGAGCTAGTTGTATTTTAATATACTTGTAAAAAAACAAACATTTGATTTCATGTTGCTTATAATTTAAGACCATGAATAATTTTTCTGAATATGAAGCACTCATTTTGGGTTTAAATAAATCCATGGACCTCAAAGTGAAAGTGCTCAAAGTAATAGGCGACTGAGAGATTGTCACATTTTAGGTATGAAATACTATTCATTGTGTGTCACCTAATCTCATAGACTACCAACAATAGGTATGGCATCTCATCTCATATTTCCAAGCTTTTAATATAAATTTTGTTCCTCTAATTCATAATATATTTGTAGATACATTAGGTAATGTTATTTCTAGGTTGTCACCATTAAGAGATGTATTTTCAGTTGAGATTATTTATAAGTCATATGTGCCCGATACCATCACTAATTTTTGTGTTTCCAATGATGACCAACATATTCTAGACTTCATGAAAAATGTTGATGTGTTCAAGGAAGAAACAATTGATGAAGATGAGCACGAGAAAGTCTTGTAGGAATCAACTCAAACAAACAAAGGAAAGAACATGCCCAAGGGTGTGGTATCTTTAGATAAGTTGTATTACTTGCATAATCATTTCGAGGAACTAACTAATGTAAAGACTCTTAGTTCCACACTATCTCACAGACAAGTCAATCTAGGTAGCAAAGAAGATTTTGAGTATGTGAATCCTAGCACAAGTTGTACACCTTATGAGTGGCAAGATTTTATATGTCTTCTCAAGTAGTATCAAGATGTGTTCGCATGGACATACAATGAATTCAAAACCTATGACACAGAAATTATCTAGCATGTAATACCTATTAAATAATGGTTGAATAATTTTTAGCATAAACTAAGAAAATTTCATCCTATGCTTGATCCCTCATCTAGAAAGAACTAAGAAAATTTCTATATGCTTGATCCCTCATCTAGAAAGAACTAAGAAAATTTCTATATGCTTGGATAATATTTAAATTTCATCATTCTACATGGGTCTCTAATTTGGTCCCTGTAAGGAAGAAGTATGGATAGATACTCATTTGCATTGATTTCCCCAACTGGAGCCGATATTTGGATAAGGACAACTATCACATGCCATCTATGGAACAAATAATTCAAACAATATCTTGATCAAAGATGTTCTCATTAGTAGATAGTTTTTGGATACAATCAATTTCTAGTAGTAGAACCAGAAAAAAATAAAACTACTTTTAGGAAAAAGTGGGGTACCTTTTCTTTTAATAAAATGACTTTTGGACTCATTAATGCAAGAGCTAGTTTCTAACAGGATATCGACATCATGTTATGAGGTTTAATTTGATAAAGTGTACCTATCTACTTGGATGATGTTATGATATTTTCTAAGAAAATATATGATCACTTTCGTCATCTGAGGATAATTTTTGAGTGATGTTGAAAATATGGAATATATTTAAATCCTAAGAGGAGCATCTTTGGGGTGTCGAAAGCAAATATCTTCGGCCACATTATAGCCAAGATCATTATTGAAGTGTGTTGAAGTTTGCAATAAGAAACAGTGAAATTGGCATCCAGAAACAAATGATGACACACACACTAGTGTGGGATCACAGGTCCAAGCGATAGTCACACAATGATGGGTCCAAGCGATACATTAGTGTGTCTAATTTAATTTCCCCTTAATTAAATTGAAAATAAATTGTAATCTTATCTCAAAAATACTTGTAATAGTTAATTGAGTGTGATAGACTCAGTTAGCTCATGAATTTCGAGTTGAGGGTGGTTTGTGAAGCATGCAGAGTGATTCTATGTGTTTTAGAGTTCAAGTTGCATTTAAGTGGATGTGTTTAATGCATGAGTAATCATTTAACTTAGTTAGGTGAGTTAAAGTTAGTTGAACTAGTTGTAATTGGTTGTTGCACTAGTGAGAGATCAAGTGAATTAAATGTTATTTAATTCATAATCAGTGATCTGCCATGGAACTGATGATTTACTATTAATATGTTAGGTACCTATATTAATAGTAGAGTCCCTTATTGTTGTTAGTGTAACCCCTTTACTATTATTGTTGTACCCCTGTAACCCTAATATTGTTATTATTGTGCCCTTACATTATTATGGTTAGGTCGGCTACGATTATATTGTGACCCCATGGACTCCTATATATAGAAGGAGGTTTTGTCATTTGTATCATCGAAGAATTTTTCATTGATGTAATGTAAAGGAGGTTTTACCCTCAAAGTGGCTTATTTATAAGGCGTTGATCTCTCTTTTATTCCATTTTTGGAGTTGGTTTCATAACATTTGGTATCATATCTTTGGATTCTAGGGTTTCACTGCTCCAAAAAGTCGTCGTGGAATTTTTTCTATAACTTGTTTTATACGAAGGCTCAGAAGCTGAAATTTTTATCACACGAAGCCAAAATCCTGAGGAACTTCCTATAAAAAATTTCAAATCTTGGTTCGCAATATTTTCTAAGATATGATATGTGGAGGTTAGGGTTTTTTCAGGCTCCAAAATTTCATCTCAAAGAGGTGATAGTGGGAAAATCGTCACAAGTCTCTCTCTGAGCATTGGATTTGAATTTTGTAAAAATTGGCTGCAAGTACACAAAATGTAGTTTATTTTATATCAATTTCAGATTCGAAGGAAGAAACAGTGACATGTGGCAGGTCGTACAAGTTTTCTCTACTAAACTAGTCCATAATTAGGTCATTGTAGAAGATTGGGCATAACTTTTCCTTGAAGAATCCAAATCAGGTCACACCTATGGCATTCAAAAGAAGATTAAAAGGGATACTAGAGGACTAAATTTCAGATATTTCATATCCAAATTCACAAATATAATTCAGTTTCAATATCAAGCTCATCAAAAGAAAGAAAAAGGTGTGTATTTTCTTTTGAATTGCATAAGTCTTGTGTGAAAAATCAATTTGAAGTGAGTCCAAAGGCATATTGAAGCATACATATCAGTATTGGGTTCTAAAATGTCACCTAAAAATAATTCAACACCCATTAAGACTTTATAAGTATCTACTATGACTCATGAAGAGGAAGAAGCGCAACATGACATATCAAAATTACAAGAGAAAGTGCACCAAATTTCGCTCTCACAAAGAGTAAAAAAAATGAAATGGATGTTTTGAAGAAATAAATGGAAGAAAATATGGATGGTTTCAAGAAAGGCGTGGAAGCTAATATGGATGGCTTGAATAATGACATGGAAGCTAATATGGATGGCATGGAAGCTAAGATGGATGGCATGGAAGCTAGATGGATAACATGGAAGATAAGATCGATGAAAAAATGAGGAAGACATGAAGAATGATCTAAAAGAAGACATGGAAGGTTTGATTACAAGGTTAATACAAGAAATTATTCCTAATAGCCGAAATATAGTAGAGGAAAGTCACGATGAGAACAAAATAAATGTTAATCATAATTTCATAAGCTCTAATGTTGGATTGAAGAACAACCATATTCCAAATATGGATATGACGAAGTTTGATGGCAAGGATACCGTAACATGGATACTACAGATGGAGCAATAATTTGATCTAAATAATGTGAAAAACACACAAAAGGTACGCATTGTAACTTTACATTTAGAACAAAATACATTTGTATGGTATCGACGACTTTGCTCCCGTAAACAACTTGTCACTTGGTGAACTTTTATAGAGGAAATGATAGCACATTATCAGGATACAAAGAGAAACACCTTCTTTAGCCAATTGATAAATCTCAAACAAAAGGGTTTAGTGGTGGAGCACATTGAGGACTTCCAAAAATTGAATATAAGAGTAACTTATATTCCAGAGGAACAAAAGATTGATGTATTCATAGGGACTTTAAAGGATAAAATCCAACATGAAGTTCACATTTCAGAACCTGATTCATTGGAGAAGGTATTTAGGTTGGTAATAAAAATTGAATGTAAAATTATGGCAACAAGGAAGCCTGCCACTCACATCTATAAATATGGAAGTGTTGCTACTCCTGGACTTCAACAACCTACAAGGTTGACACCACAACGATTGGAAGAAAAAAGAGAAAAAGGGCTTTGCTACAGTTGTGATAGAAAATATACTAAAGGTGATAAGTGTGCTAAGAATAAATTATTTTTCATATATTTTTAAGTGGAGGAAGAAAATGAACAAGAAACTTCAAAATAAGAGGATATACACCAGGAACCAACCCTAGAAGAAGAAGGAATGAGTCCGACCATATCATGTAATGCATTGGCAGGAGTTACCACTCCTCAAACTCTTAAGATAGAAGGAAATATCAAGAAGAAAAAGGTAATAGTGTTGATTGATTTGGGTAGTACCCATAATTTTATTCATTGTAAGGTAGCCAAGGAATTTAATTGTTTCCTATACCCAACACCAGAATGTCAAGTGATGGTTGCAAATGGAGGAACTATAAATTTATCTGGAAAATTCCATAATATCAAGATAATCATGGGGGAATATATACTTAGTAGTCCAATGATTTCCATTCCAATGGGAGGTGCTGATGTTGTACTAGGAGTAGAATGGTTACAATCCTTGGGGACAATAGCTTTTAATTTTCGAGAACTTTTCATTATTATTTTTTTCAGAAGTAAAGGAAACTGAATTATAGGGTATTGCAGGGAAGCCATGGAAGATAATAAGCTCTAATGTCATGACAAATATTCCGAATAAATAACAATGAGGCGTAATTACACAATTATGCTCACTAGAATTTCCAACATCAAAATCATATATTTCTCCAGATCTCCAAAAAGTCTTTGACAATCATTCTAAGGTGCTTGAAACTCCCAAAGGACTCCCACCTATTCGTGATCATGATAATTTTATTCATTTGATTCCAGGAAGTTTTCCTCCAAACATTAGGCCTTATATATATCCTTATGTCCAAAAGAAAGAAATTGAATGTATCATTGCAAAAATGTTACAGGCTGGTATAATTCAACCTAGTCAAAGTTCTTTCTCTGCTCTAGTAGTATCGGTGCACAAGAAGGATGGATCATGGCGCATGTGTCCAGATTATAGGGAGGTCAATAAGCTCACTATTAAATATAAATGTTCCATTCCTATGATTGATGAATTATTTGATGAATTACATGGAGCAATTCATTTTACCAAGTTGGATCTTCGTTCAGGATATCATCAAATTAAAATGAAGATTGAGGATATTCCCAAAACAACATTTAAAACTCATGAGGGTCATTATGAATTTTTGACCATACCTTTTAGCCTTACCAATGTACCTTCTACATTTCAAGGGTTGATGAATTCCAATTTCAAACCATTCCTTAGAAAATTTGTGCTAGCATTTTTTGATGGCATACTAATCTATAGTAGGTATTGGAAGGATCATGTTCAACATGTTGACAAGGTAAACTATTGGAGGAGAAACAATTATATGAAAAAGCATCCAAATGTTTCTTTGGAGTACAAGAGGTAGAATATCTGGGTCATATTGTATCTCATGAGGGTGTTAAGGTAGATGCTAACAAAATTAAAGCCATTAAGGAATGGAAATAATCCACAACCATAAAGCAGTTGCGAGGATTCTCAGGTTAACAGGGTATTATTGGAAGTTTGTTAAGATGGGAGAATAGCAACACCTCTAAAAACATTATTGAAGAAGGACACATTTTCATGGAGTCCTGAAGAAACTGAGGCCTTTGAACATATTAAAGAGGAAATGTACCTAACACCAGTCTTAGCTACGCCAGACTTCACAAAAACCTTTATTGTGGAATGTGATGCCTCAGGAAATGGAATTGGTGTTGTTCTAATGCAAGAAGGAAGACACATTGCTTTTGAATGTTGTCAAATCAAAGGAAAGTATTTACAGAAAGATATTTATGAGAAGGAAATGTTGGCAATACTAAATTCACTAAGGAAATGGCAACCTGACCTAATTGGACGACACTTCAAAGTAAAAACTAATCATGATAGTCTTAAACACTTGTTGGAACAAAGACTATCTTCAAAAGAGTAGAAAAAATGGGTCACAAAGATGTTGGGTTATGAATTTCAAATCATCTACAGAAAAGGGAAGCTAAATGTTGTTACAGATGCACTCACAAGAAAGGATGAAGAGGTGGAAGCATTGCTTTGTTCCATTTCTATTATCCAACCAGATTGGATAACCGAAGAAAGGGATGAATGGAAGAGGGACAAAGAAGTGTGGAAACTCAGTCAAAATTTGTAGCAAGATCCTAGTACATCTGATACATTTAGTTGGAAAAATGATTCCTTATGGTACAAAGATCACTTATATATTTGCAAGAATTTCCAACTAAAAAAGAATATTTTTTTGGAATTGCCCACTTTTGCTTTAGGAGGACACTTAGGATTTCTAAAAACTTACCATAGGGTGAAGAAATATTTTCTTATGATTTCCTTAAATCTGATAGTCAAAAGTTTGTGGCGGAGTGTTTGGTTTGCCAGCAAAATAAAGTTGATAAAATTAAGATCCCAGGTCTTCTACAACCTTTATCCATTCCAAGTCAACGTTGGGAGGATATTTTAATGGATTTTATCACAGGTTTACCTAATTCCAAAGGATAGAGTGTCATCATGGTTATAACTGATAGACTTACCAAGTATGCACACTTTTGTGCATTATCTCATCCATTTAAAGCAAGTACGGTTGCTACTGCATTTATGGAAACAATTCAAAAGCTACATTGAAACCAAAATATTATTGTAAGTAACAAAGATCCATTTTTACTGGAAAAATTTGGACAGAATTATTTTCTTTTTTGGGTACTCAACTAGCTCATAGCTGATCTTATCATCCTCAATCCGATGGCCAAAATAAGATGGTAAATAAATGTTCGGAAGGATATATTTGTTGTTTTGTATATGATAAGTGAACACAATGGGTCAAGTGGTTACCTCTCGCTGAATGGTGGTAAAACACTTCCTTCCATACTGCAAAAAAATGACCCCATTTATGGCACTTTATGGATATTATCCACCATCCATCACATCTTATTTAAGAGAAAATTCTAAGGTTCAAGTAGTGGAAGATCACATCGAGCATCAACAAGTCCTCCAACTCTTAAATAATAACCTAAATTTGGCACAAAATCGAATGAAACAACAAGAAGATCTAAATTGCAGCGATTGAAGTTTTTATGTAGGAGACTGGGTATTTTTAAGGCTACAACCATACAAATAAATGTCCCTCAATCAAGCTAAGAAGGATAATAAAGTATCTCCAAAGTTCTATGGTCCTTACAAGGTGTTGCAAAATATTGGTACTATGGCATAAAAATTGGAACTTCCTGCTTCTTCGCCAGTGCATCCAGTTTTCCATGTTTCATGGTTAAAGAAGGTTATAGGGGAAAAACTTCTACTTCAAACAATATTGCCAAAAATTGATGAGGAAGGAAAAATCATATTGGAACCTCAAGGAGTCACAGAAAAAATAACTCGACAACTACGAAATTAATCAATTTAAGAGTATCTCATCAAGTGGAAGAATTTACCCACTGAATATTCTAAGTGGGAGGATGAGAATTTTATACAGAAGCATCTAGAGCTACTCAAGTGTTGAGGAAAACACATTTTTGTAGGTTAGGGGCATGTTAGGTCCCTATATTACTATTATAGTCCCTTATTGTTGTTAGTGTAACCCCCTTATTGTTATTTTTGTACCCCTGTAACCCCAATATTGTTATTATTGTGCCCTTACATTGTTACTGTTAGGTCAGCTAGGATTATATTGTGACCCCATGGACTTCTATATATAGAACAAGGTTTTGTCATTTTTATCATCGAAGAATTTTCAATTTATGTAATGTAAAGGAGGTTTCCCCCTCGAAGTGGATCTCTCTTTTCTTCCATTTTTGGAGCTGGTTTCATAACATAATAGTTGCATGCATGTCAGTTCCAATGGAGATCCAGTTGAGACAAAGGTTAAAGGGAAGATAAATAGTAGTTGTGATATTATCAAACTACCTAGATGCAGTTAAATCACTATAGGATGCCTATTATGCTTAGCGCAGTTATGGAAGGTTGAAATTTCTATTGAATGGGGATTTCATTCCACATAAACTGCGTGAGGAAGGCAGGCTAAAGACATGCTGAGAATTGGCTAACTGTTGTTCCAATTTTTTCAGAATCAGTGTGAGATGATAGGCAGAGTGCAGGAGATAATTGTGAGCAAGAATGCATTGTACTGTTTCATGATTCCTTGGTGAATATACAATAGAAGATAGAGGGGTTTTGAGCATAAATATTTCCCCGAGAAAATTATATGTGTCATGTATAGATTTTATCTTTTATTTACTTGTCGTGATTGGCGATTATGTTTATTTTCCACAATTGATTTGTAGAATGATTTAGTATCTATCTTTAGTACATTTCTTGATAGGATTGAATCTATTGATATAAATATGTTTGTATAATTTCTACATGGTATCATGGTTGTGTTAGATATTTTCTAGATGGTATCAGAGCACAAGAAATCACTATTTTGAAGAAGAAATTGAGTTTGTGACTGAATATAATTCGAATTTTCAAAAGTATTCTTGGTGCGACAGGCGGATGAAGATCAAAATCACTTTCAATGGCTTGAGATTGGAGTATGCACTCAAGGGAAGTTCCAATTATATTGCGTGGAAATACTGGATGGAGGAAGTACTGGAGGACAATGGGTTGAAAGAATTCATTGATAATGACATTCCCAAACCTGTTGCAGTAGATGCTGAAAATCTTAATCCTTGGCAAAAGAAGGGTGCAAGGGCGAGGAGTATCTTACTGGAGGGAGTACGAGACCATATTGTCTCAAATCTCCATGTAAAAGCGACTCCATATGAAATGTGGAAGGCTTTGACAACTCTATTTCAGAGCAACAATGATCATATAAAATTGTCACTAAAGGACAAACTTAGGAAAAACAAAATGGAGAAATGCGACACTATTTCGGTATACTTGAAAAAGTTTGTCCAATGTTAAGATGAGCTTGAGAGCGTAGTAATTACTGTCTCGGATGATGACTTTGTGAGCCTATCTTTTCTAGGACTTCCCAAGGGTTGGCATATTTATCAAGACTCTTTCAATGGGAGGGAGAAGCTACCATATTGGGAATGACTTTGGTCGGATTTGGTGCAAGAAGAATTCAAGCAAAATACCAAGGATGGATCTTCATCTAAGAATTATGGTGAATAAAATTGTGCTTTGGCTAGTAAGGCGAAGAAGAGGAAGGGAAATAAATCCTATTCCAAATCTGAGACCAACGAAGAAGGCAAGGAGCATGAAATGTCCAGAGTGAAATTTTTTCACTGTCAGGAGCATGGACATTATGCCACTAATTGTCCAAAAAATAAGAAGAAAAAGAAGGCTTCAAGATCTGCAGCTGGTGAGGCTTTGGCCTCGAAATTTGAGCTTGACTTCTCACTCATTGCATGCATGGTTCAAGTGAAATGGTATCAGTGTGGTACTTGGATAGTGGTGCATCTTTCCACATGACAAGAGACAAAGAACTTTTCAGTAGCTTGGAGGAGGAGGACCTCCAAATACATTTCGAAATGGGTGATGATAGGAAGTATAAAGCTACTTGGATTGATACAGTTACGTTCCATATACATTCAGGTAAAAATTTCTTATTAAAAGGTGTAATGCATGTACTAGGCCTGAAAAATAATTTAGTTACAGTTGCAATGTTGGAGGATAAATTTTATGATGTGGTTTTCAGTGAAGGGAAAGCTTTCCTTCAAAACAAAGCCACAAGACAAGTTAAGAAGATCTAGATTCATGTGAAGGATCTCTATAAACTTGATGTAGATGCAATTTCTACGGAACTTCCAACCATGGGTAAGTATGAGGAATCCATGTAATTTTCGCTTGAGACAGAGCTTGATTTTCATATAGATGAGGAACTCTTCATTCCAAAGGATGAACCTGAAGGTGTGGAGTAGCCACAAGATGAAGATCATGGATTGGAAGATTCCACTCAAGCAGAGACCTCCAGGAGGGGGAAATTTCAATCCATAAGAGTAGAGGGAGTACATGAAACTATACCTCTAGGTGTGAGGTGGGGCGATGTGAAAAATTAGTCTTAAGAAGAAATTTGGCCAAGGTTCATTGAGATGGTGTGTCTCATGGATCGAACCTGGCTATAAGGAGCCCACAGTACAACAATAGAAGGAACGGTTGGTTATATTGATGCACTCAGATGTTAGGAGGATAGAAATCAAAGTCATGGGTGTTATATTTGGAGCACAAATGAGAGTTCGCAGCAGTGCAGAGTGCATGGATGCATATGTCAATAGCGCAGAGAATCCAGTAGACATGTGCGGTATCTAGCGGTTAGAAGAATCTAATGGAAGATGCATTATATTGATTCAGTTGTTTGGAGTCTATTCAATTTTAGAAGTGTTTCATGCAAGAGTTTCATGTGCGAAAAACACTAGAGAATTGTTGCATGCAAGAGTTGCACGTGCGAGAAACACTAGAGAAGCATTGCATGTCACATGCAAGGACATTCCATTCTTGCTAAGAGGAAGTGTTGAAGTTTAAAACAAGAAACAGTGAAATTGGCATCCAGAAACAACATGACGATACACACACTAGTGTGGGATCACAAAACCAGGCGATAGCCACACAGTGATGGGTCCAAGCGATACATTAGTGCGTCTAATTTAATTTTCCCTTAATTAAATTGGAAAATAAATTCTAATATTATCTCAAAAATACTTGTAATAGTTAACTGAGTGTGATAGACTCAGTTAGCTCATGAATTTCAAGTTGAGGGTGGTTGGTGAGGCATGCCGATTGATTCTATGTGTTTTAGAGTTCAAGTTGTAGTTAAGTGCACGATTTCAATGCATGAGTAATCAGTTAACTCATTTAGGTGAGTTAAATTCAGTTGAACTAGTTGTAACTGGTTGTTGCACTAGTGAGAGATCAAGAAAATTAAATCTTATTTAATTCACAACTGGTGATCTTCCAAGCAACTAATTATTTACTATTAATAGATGCATGCATGTCAGGTCCATTGGACATCTAGTTGAGACAAATGTTAAAGGGAAGATAACTATCCGTTTTGATATTAGCAAACTGCCCATATGCATTTGAAGCACTATAGGATGCCCATGATTCTTAGCCCAGTTAGGGAAGACTGAAATTCCTATTAAATAGGGATTGCATTCCACATAAAATGCATGAGGAAGGCAGGCTAAAGACAGGTTGATAATTGGCTAAGTGTTGGTCCAATATTTCCTGGATCAGTGTGAGACGATAGGTAGAGTGCAGGAGATTCTTGTGAGAAAGAATGCATTGTATTGTTTCGTGATTCCTTGGTGAATATACAATAGAAGATAGAGGGATTTTGAGTAGCAATATTTTCCTGGGAAAATTATCTTTGTTTTGTATTGATTTGCTTCTTTCTTTACTTGTCGTGATTGGCGATTGTGTTTATTTTCCACAATTGATTTTTAGAAGGATTCAATATCTAGCTTTAGTACATTACTTGATCGGATTGAATCTATTGATATGCATATGTTTGTATAATCTCTATAAAGTTATTATTGGCCCACATTATTCAAGGATTCTCATGCATATTCCTGTAAGTTCCTAGTCTTCCAAAGATGCACTATATGCAATATAAATTTAACTACCCCATTGTAGCCCATTTGTGTTGAAGAACCTTTTCAACAATGGGGATTGGATGTCATTAGCGAAATTTTTCCACATTCATCGAAGAAACACCGATACATCTTAACTACTACAGATTATTGTACTTGGTGGACTGAATAAGTTCCTCTAAAACAAGTGAATGAGAAAGAGGCCATTAATTTCCTCAAGAAAAATATCATTACCAGGTTTTGTGTTCCTATATCAGTTATTTTCTATAATGTGACTTATTTTTAATCGCTAAAACTTTATGATTTAACATTACAAAATTATATTTTTTTAATGCACTCATCCAACTATTACCCTCATGGAAATGGTTTAGATGAGTCTAAAAATGATAATCTAATCTATATTATCAAGAAAACTATTTATTTTGAGAAAAGTATCTAGAATAATGCTATGGTGAATGCTTTATCGGCTGACCATGTCACATCGAAACCCTCTCTGAATATGATCTATGAAAATTTCACTTCCTTCTTCCTTCATGTATTCATAATTACCTCTGAAAGAGCATGATAAAACACATATGCATACACTTTAAAGAAAGAGGAAAAATAAAAGAAACCATCAAGACAAAGAACACAAGGATCTTGATTATGGAGTTTGTCCAATGTGGACTACGTCTCTGGGACCTATTCCAAGTGGGGAGGCCTCTTCATTCATCTTAGAAAAATTGAATGAATAAATTAAAAAAAATAGAACTTATGCCTCCAAATATGGGGATGTCCTGAAAATGGGTTGCTCATATCAGAAAACTACCTATGCCAATAGATTCCTGGAAAAAAATCGTGAAATTTGAGTATAAAAAAGACCCCTATCTTTCACGGTCAAATATGGGCTCCTTGAAAATATTTTAGATTCCTCATAATATTCTATTCTAATGATGGATAGAAAATTGGATACTCAAATAAATAAATGGATTGTTCTACTGCGAGCATTGTGAAAAATTACTTTAGATGAGTATAAACTTGGCACATTTCTAACATTGTCAAAATATGGCCCCTAGGGAATATTTTAGATTCCTTAAAATTTTGCTGCAAGAATATTCCCTGCATCAGGGTTCTACCAAGTGAAAGTTTTTCCGTTGCAAGTTTCTCTACTGTCTCCACTCTCCTGCTCGCGATGAGTTCTGCGCTCCTCTTGTTTCATTATCGCAATTTATCAAGGCTTAAGTAATATATCCTTGGCAGAATTAACAAGGGTGCCCTACCTGGCATCTTGGGTAGTGGGTGACTGTTTGAGTGCTTGAATAGGAGGGGTATTGGGTTCAAACCCGTGGAACCCTTATCTTTTGTGTATCGGCATATGATAATCCATATAAACTTGACACTATGTTTAGTTACATCGTTATAATATGGTTAGACCATAGGTTATATATGGTCAATATTTTAATACCTCCGCCATTACATCTTGATTGGGTCATTCACTGTTATGACCTTGCCATTTTGATTGGCCCATTCACCGTTTGTGCATTAACCATATGATATATATATATATATATAGAGAGAGAGAGAGAGAGAGATATATATATATATATATATGGTTACAAAAGAATTTAATATCCACCACCATGTTATATGTTCAAACCATATGTTATATGGTTCAAAACTGACACTTTAATAATAGTCCTTTGACCATGCATTTCATTGATTTAAAATGGCTCATCACTTTGGATTTTATGGTTATGTTTATAACCATATCATTTAATATAATAACCACTTTGTATTAATGTTTTACTATTTTTTTTTGTTATTATTAATTATTATTTACTTTTTTTATATATTTTTCTTTGTATTTTTATGCAGGGATAGGAGGCCAATGTTGGAGTGCCATGTGTCATTATCCAATTGACCAATCAACTTCCATATAAGCCTAGTGGGCCCCACTTCCCTATGTAAATTACAAAATTTCAATGGTAATAAGTTGGTCATATAGACTCCGATTGAGATGTCGTTTGCATCATTGGGTTAATAATGATGACCACTATAACCTAGTATCATTATTGATGAGATATGTAACTTTGAAAATTGAGCCTTTAGGGATCCTCCTAGATAATTCCTCCCCATTGAGGAGTTTTTGGTCCTCCAAAATCTTAACCATGGCTGCAATCTTGATCTGCATAACACATGCCTCTAACAAGCCACCTTCCCTTTCCTTCACCTTTGTATTTTTGAACTTGAAATGATGAGACCAAAACTTGTATCCATATGGAAACATGTAGCTGCTACTACATGTTCAATTACAACATCAAAAAAATATCCAAAAAAACCCCATACTTGCCAAGATTGTATAACACACTCATGGTCAAATTTACATAAAAAACAAAACCCTTATCCAACTAAAAGGCCAAAATATCAAAATCTTACATTCATAAGTGATGGAAAAAACTTCATTACATTTACAAAAAAATTTGAAACATGTGTTTTACAAAGGATGAAGTGACATACTTGACCCCTTCATTTGACATGAAAGGAATGGGGTAATAGATTTTATGTGAGCTACTTTCCCTTATGATAATACACACACACACACACACATTATGTGTGGATCCATAGCCCTTTCAAAGCCTCAACTCCCATCATATGGTTTCCCCCCATAATCAATCCACCTATCTAATGTTTCATGTCCCTGGGACCATCACAATGAATCAAATTTATGAGTCGAGTCCCCCCAGAACCTGACCTATCAGCTGATGAGTGTGCCAACTCTCCCACTAACATCCATGTCATCCTCCACATGTTTCTTGTTATGGGTCCCTATGATCCCACATCCTCAGTGCCTCCATCCAATTAATTCTGGGCAATGGACCTAACGAAATGGAGAGACTTTCATTAGCCCTCGTGTCGTCCACTAACGACTCTTGGTGTTTTTTATTTCCCAAAGACGTTCTACCTTTATGGGATTTCTAACCTCTAGGGTCTTACAATTTCCTGAGTGACATCACACTCGCATCATCCATGCCTCATTCCAACCTAAGAGAGGTTGTTGTTTCATCCATAAGTGGCTCACTAGGGTACCGAACACTTCCAACCGCTATCCATGTGTCCTTAAAGATGTCATACCGATGTTATCTCCACATGAAGAGAAAATCCCTTGGAAACTAGTTTTATACTTATTTCCCACTTGGTGAATGGGATCCTCAAACCCAAAACCACTTAAGACACCATCTATGAAACTCTGTGGGGTTCCAACCTTCCAGGCATTCGGGGTGGACCCCTTTTCGGTATCCTCCCCTCACTTGACAGTCCGGGTAATGGAGAAATATTTGTCACTATCTCTGCATAGAACCCCAATTCCATTTTTTCTTTCTAATTCCTCAACTCTAATTTAAATTATCTTTCAACTTACATATCTACGAACTTCTTCCCTATCATTTTGACTGATATCGTGAAGGGAATCTAGCTCCACTAATCAGAAGTCTTATTTGACTAGGGTTTTGACCATTCTTGGGATAAGTTCAACCCGAACTTCTTTTATAATTTCATGCCCTCTTTCCTTTGTGTTGAAGTAATTCTTTCCTTCTCATTCCACCATGACTTTTTCAAAGGTTTTTTATTCTACATCACTTAGTGTCTTATATGAAGAGCTTGATAGCCTTCCTGAATATAAGATTTACAGTAGTGCAAGCTTCTCTGACCTAGACCTATCTACTACAACTCTTCCTCAGGGGTTTGATCGACCCCTTCATATGCTTTACGTGTTAATTATGATTCCCTTGGCTACCTAGGATGATTTATGACATTATCACTCTCGAGCTTCAGTGATTGGTTCTCTAGTGAGTTCCTGGCCCATGATTTTTCCATTCCCACGGGGAGGGAATGTCGCCATGAGAGGCATAGGTGCTCCTGCATGGATTACCTACCACATAATTAGCCAAAAATTCACAAAGGTTTCAACCTTTCCTACAACATGCCAACCGTACCAGACCATGTACCAGGCTTGCACATAGCTACATACCAATACGCAGAGCCATCAGGTATCTCGGTCATTGCCATAAAATTCCAACAACATCCATCCAGCCTTCTGGAAATGCAAGGTTGAAGTTCATTTAGGTAAATATGGTGGATCAACTGATACTAAGGAAAAAATAACTTTGATGTTAAAGTTGTGCTCATCGAGAAACACAAAAACTAGTAATGTGACCACGGATATCTCACAAATGGATATAAGCCCTACTATGCAGAAGGTCCTATATGTAATCGTATATTAATAAAAAGGTCTCAAAACCCACTATTCTTCTATTTTTAATCCAGGTTATCATGGATCGATCATTATTTGCAATGAGTTTTTTCTTTTCTTAATGACTTATTAATAAGCTTTTTTCTCACATAGCCAAGGATATGTGTAAGTATATACTCGGTGCTACATTATGGCTTAGTATTCATTAACATGTGGTTTATTAAGATTTTAAGTGCAAAATATTTCATTCCTATGATTAGGAGTTACTAGACATATTTCAATTTCATCTTTCTCGCACATTCATGCATATATTCAACACATACACATACATGTATCGAAATCATGTTAACATATCCTAGAAAGAATATAACACATGCCAGTTTCATCAACACAATGCAGCCCCTAAGTTCAAAACCCTTATCCACAACACAGTAATATCATTCATCAGAAATTGAACAATATACATCTTGGAATATGCAGGAAAAATGAGTTCGGGACAAGGACTCTCCACCCAAGCATAGATAGCTACAGCCACACTTACTTGCATTCGTCACCCCCAACCCATATTCTATAGTCTAGGGGGATCACTTTCTTTATGGACTAACACGTCAATCTATCATTTATTCTGACATGCCAAAGGACTTCCTTCCTCAATTCCACCAACTATAAGCTTCTTACTTGGTTGACACAGGGAGTCCATACGTGCCTAGCGTCACACCCACATGCTCACATAGTGATTCACCCCCTTCTATGGAGTCCAAAATCCATTATGCCATCATGGAGGTAACCATTGGTCTACATCCTGGTCTTCCTCAACCTATGCTTAAAGATGGTCTCTACCCAAGATATTATAGGGCTCTAGAGTTTTTTATCTCAACCCACAGGCTCCATGGGACCCAATTTGTTATAGGGCTCTAGAGACTTCATCACAACCCACATCCTTCAGGGAACCAAGTTTTTACAGGGCTCTAGAGATCCTATCTCAGCCCACATCTTCCAGAGAACTGAAGTTTTTATAAGGCGCCAAAGACTAGAAACTCAACCCATAGCCTCCTGGGATAAAGAGTAAACCCCCTTATCTTATCTTTTCTTCTCTTCAGATATTATTTTATATAGATCATGTTGAATATCACCTTCCTCTCGTGCTCTCTGTGACTGTCTCTCTATACATCTCTACGACCATATCTTTGGTTCTCTACTTTCTCTTATTTTTTCTTCCCCCTTTTTTTTCTTTTCTGTCCATCCGTTTTCTTGGCCTCTTCCTTGGCCACCATTACTACTGTGTCTGTCATGGCATACAATGCATAGTCCCTTCATAAATTGGTGACATTCCTTTCTTGTGATTTCTTTCTAAGAAAAATGGGCCTTCATACCTCTTCTTTCCACTCATTAAATTTCAAGAGCTATTTTATCAAATCATGCACTGTCGAAGAATTAATGGTTGTCTATTTTTAGGTTTCTTCATTGCATAAGAAACTGTAACGTCTTAAGAAAGCGAATCTCTTCCAAATTCTCGAATTTGTGTCCCTTGACTCAATCCCCATTTTTTATTTCAATTTGTCACATAAATTTTACAATGCATTTACAATACCATTTTCATAAGAGATTCAGGTGGGGTTGCTACAATTCCCTCCTCCTTGAGGGAACACCATCCTCATTTTTCTAATTTTTATGCATAATCTGTAGAAATTATACCAATGGATTCAATTCGATCATGTAATGTACTAAAACAAGATATTGGATCCTTCTACAATATTTGTGGAATATAAAACATGATCACTTAATCACATGCAAGTAAGAGAAAGAAGTAAAGTAGTCGCACAACACAAGATATTCTTGGGGAAAGAAGCTTCTCAAAACCCCTATATATCTATCGTATAATAAGCCAAGGAATCATGAAACAATAAAATACATTATTTCTCACAAGGATCTCCTGCACTCTACCAATCGTCTCACACTAATATAGGAAAAATTGGACAAACACTTGCAAATTCCTTGCCTTCCTCTAACCCTCCTTGCTCACGCAATTGATAGGAAAATAAATCCCTATTAAATATTAATTCCAACCTTCCTTGATTGCACAACCCATCATGGGCTTCCTATGGCTTTATAAGTATACCCAGGCAATTTTCTAATAATACAACTGATATTTATGTTCCCTTTAACCTCTGTCACAACTAGGTCTTCATCAAAATTGACATGCATGTAGCTATTAATAGTGAATAATAAATTATCTTATTAATCAATACTTGTGAATTAAATATAATTTAATTCAATGGACCACTCACTAGCTCATCACGCAGTTAGAACTAGTTAAACTATTTTTAACTCACTTAGACTGAGTTATCTGATTACACTCACACCACACTATTGCATTAACTGCAACTGGACCCCAAAAATAATAGAATCACTCTAAATGCCTCACCTTTGTCCCTCAACTCAAAATTATTTATCCAAGTCAGTTTTTCTGACTCAGTTAACTAATACAAGTTGTTATGAGATAAGATTACAATTTATTTAAGGAAAAAATAAAATAGACACACATTTTCTTGTTCATTTTCAACACTCCCTCTCAAAAATAAAGGGATTATCATATACCTCGATCCTGCCTCTGTTGTATACGGATTTTCTCTTTCCAGTGCCTTCATCAAGATTTCTACATCCTGATCCTCCATGGGAATTAACTGCAACAACATAATGTGCCTATCAACACAATCTTTGAGATGGTCGTACCAGATATCAATATGCTTGGACCTGTCATGGAATACCAGATTAACTGAGAGTTTTATGCAACTCTTGTTATCACAATGTATCATCGTCGGATCCATATGATGACCAAACAAACCAACAAGTATATTCCTCATCTAGATGGCCTCACATGGAGCCTGACTAGCTACCATGTACTCTACCTCAGCTGAACTGAGTGAAACTAATCTCGGCTTCTTATTGTAACAAGAAATTGGTGTTGATCCTATGTTAAATATGCCCCCTGATGTGTTCTTCTTGTATGATGGATTGCCTTCCCAATCTGCATTGGTGAAGCCTTGAAGCTTCACTCCCTCTATCCACCTATACCATAATCCATACTCTGTAGTTCCTCTGAAATATCTCAAAACATGCCTCCCTGCCTTCCAAAAAAGTTTGGTAGGCTTCACCATAGCTTGACCGAGTTGGTTAACTGTGTAGCATATATCTTATCATGTTTTCAATAAATACATAATTGAACCCACAAGATGCCTGTAAATAGTAGCATCCACTAGCTCAGTTCAAGTAGCATCCTAATTCCTCAAGTTTCCTACAAAAGGAGTCTCCATGGGTTTGCTTCCCTCCATGTGGAACTTCCTTAGAATCTCCTTGGAATACTTTCCAGAGATAAAAATATCTCCCCATCTCTTTTCCATATTTCCAAGCTAAGGAAATAGTTTAATATCCCCATGTCCTTCATCTCAAACTCTCTTACAAGATCCTCCTTGCAAGAAGTTATGAGTTCTTCATCACCTGTGAGTATCAGATCATCAACATAAAGTAAAATAATAAAAAGCTTACCATAAACCAAAATATTATATAGGTTCACATATGCTTCACTCTTTGTGAAGCCCAACCCATTGAAATAGGTCTCGTTCCTGGTGTACCAAGCACCAGGTTCTTGCTTCAGCCCATATAATTATCTTTTGAGTCTGCACACATGGGACTCCCTATCAAAGGTCTCAAAACCTTCTGGCTACTCAATGTACACTTCTTCCTAAATAAATCCATTGATAAAGGTTGCCTTTACATCCATCTGATGTATCTTCCACCCCATCTGCTTTGAGAGGGAAAGGATGGATCTGATCGATGAGTACCTTTCAACTGGAGAAAAAGTATCCTGATATTCAATCCCCTCTACCTATGATAATCCTCTAGCCACAAGTCTAGCCTTGTATTTTCCCACACTCCCATCTGCTGCTTTCTTCACCTTATAGATCCACATTGATCCAACCACTGACTTCACCACTAGTCTTGGGACCACTTCCCATGCATTTCTTCTCATAATAGAGTCATACTCGTCAACCATGGAATCAACCTATAGCAGTTGCTACACTTCTTCTTCAAAAGAGGATGGTTCTGTCACAATACATTCGCTCATAAGAGCCATGTATCCAGTATAACTTTTTGGGGACCTTCTTTTCCTACGTTGTGATGTAGGTGCACCTACATTCTCTGTTGCATCTATCATCAATATTTTGACCTCTCTGGCGCCCATCCTACCATTTCTGGTGGATGGATTTGCATGAGTGGTTTCTTCCAATATTTTTTCCTCTACTTGTGGCTTATCCACATCCTGAGGTTCATCCTTTGGAACTAAAAGTTCCACTTCTACATGTAAGTGAAGTTCCCTCTCAAGGGACAATCTCATGTCTTTCTCCTCATCAAATTTAATATCTCTCCTAACAATTTTCATCCTATTTGCTGGAAAATAAACTTGATAGTTGTGGGGAGTATCTGTGTACCCCACAAATATCTCAACCTTTGTTGTTATTTCTAGATTCTTCTTGGCATATTTGGTCACATGGAAATAGAAATATGAGCTAAAAATTTTAAAATATGAAACATCTAGTTTCTTACCTCAAAAAGCCTCCTCTGGTGTACTCATTTCAAGTATCTGATGAGGACTACGGTTTTGCACAAATATCATTGTGTTGCATGCATGTGCCCACAAATGCAACGGTAGGCCCTGATCATGTAACATAACTCGTGTTGCTCCCACAATTGTTCTGTTCTTTCTTTCTACAACCCCATTCTATTGTAGGTTATGAGGTGAAATCAATTCTCTCTGAATTCCTCATTTGGTGCATAATTTCTTGAATTCATTAGAGATACACTCACCACCATTATCTCTCCTTATAGCCTTCACCTTCTTCCCTGTATATTTTTGTACCAGTGATTTGTACTCACAGAACTTGGAGAACGTCTGATATTTATTCTACATGAAGAAAATCCAACACTTTCTAGAAAAATCATTAAAAAAAATCACATAATACATGTGCTTTGTTGTGGAAGCTATTGAGAATTGTCCACACACATCTGAGTGAAATCTCTCAAGGGTTTTTGCTAATCAATTCTCATTCTCATGAAAGGTGGCCTTTTTATACTTCCCCGTATTACAACCCTTGCATGTGTCTCTCTGTGCAAGTGCACCCTTTGGAAGTCCTCTAGAAATCTGTTGCGTGATCCTCAAAGCACTTTGGTGTAGATGACCCAACCTCCTATGCCATAACTCACCGGTATCCTGACTCACCACCTCATCTTCTTTTCTGCTCAATGTTGCGCAACCATCTACATCAATTTTGTAGAGGTTCTTCACCGGAAACCCAATATTCTTTACCTGTCCTGTGGCTTTGTGAGAAAGGAACACCTTTCCTTCACTGAAAACCACATCATATCCAATATACTCCAACATAGAAACTGAAACTAAATTATTTTTCAAACTTGTTACATGAATGCCATATTTTAATATGAAAGGTTTACTTGACTCTCTCTAAAAAGTAACTGTACCAATCCCGATAATGTTATACCTCCCATCCTCACCCATCTCGATCTACATCTAAATATCCTTCTCCTCCAAGCTACTAAAGATTTATTTGTTGCGAGTCATGTGGAAAGATGCTCCACTATCCAAGTACCACATAGATCCCATCATAGTTGACACCATGCATGCGATGAGAGAGAATTCCAACTCAAACTATGAGGCCAAAGCTTCACCCGCTATAGCTCCCGTAGCCTTCTTGTTGTTCTTATTCTTTTGTGGAAATTTGTGGCATAGTTTCCATGATCATGACAGTTGAAACATTTCACGTTTGAAATGTCTCGCTTCTTTCCTTCTTTGCTGCTATCTGATTTAGAAGAGGAAATCCTCCCCTTCCCCTTCTTTTCCATACCATATAAGGCACAATTTTCCTCATCATCAGTCTTGGATGAGGATCCATCCCTGGTATTCCGTAGAAACTCTTCTTGTACCAAATCCAACCATAGTCGCTCCCACTTTGGTAATTTCTCCCTCCCATTCACAGAGTCCTGGTAACTATTACAGCTCCTAGGAAGGCCTAGAAGTGCTAGGCTCACCAAGTCATCATTAGCTACAGTAATCCCAACACTTCCAAGCTCATCTCCACATTGAGTGAACTTGGTCAATTATTTCTAGATTGTGTTGCCCTTCTCCATTTTGATTTTCCTGAGCTCGTCCTTGAGTGCCAATTTTTTGTGGTCACTTATGCTTTGAAGAAGATGTGTCAAGGCCTTCCACATATCATATGGAGTTTCCTTTCCATAGAGAATCGAGAAAATATGATCTCGAACTCCCTCTAATAAGATCCTCCTCGCATTTGCAACATTCTTCCTCCATGCTTCATGATCCACAGCATTTGCCTAATTGGGTTAAAGAATATCAGTGTCAATGAATTCCTTTATCTCGTTATCCTCCAATACTACCTCCTTCCTTTCCTTCCATTAAATATAGTTCAAATTTCCCTCGACTTCATATTTGAGTCTCAAGCTAGTGAAAGCCATCCTAGTCAGCTACTAGCTCCAAAAAATGAATCTACAAATTTGATTATCGTTCAACACAAACTAAATTTCTTCTCTTCTATTGTGATTCTCGGTGCTTTGATACCATGCATAAATTATACCAATTGATTCAAGCCTATCATGTAATGTACTAAAACAAGATGTTGAATCCTTCTACAATATTTGCATAATATAAAACATGATCGCTCAATCAAATGAAAGTAAGAGAAAGAAGTAAATCAATCGCACAATACAATATATTCCCAGGGAAATAAACTGCTCAAAACCCCTCTATCTCTATTGTATAATAAGCCAAGGAATCATGAAACAATACAATGCATTATTTCTCACATGAATCTCCTTCACTCTACAAATCGTCTCATTGATCTAGGAAACATTCGACAAACACTTATCAAATTCCTTTCCATCCTCCAGCCTGCCTTGCTCATGCAATTCCTAGGAAAATAAATCCCTATTAAATAGGAATTCCAACCTTCCTTTATTTCATAATCCATCATGAGATTCCTATCGCTTTATAATTGCACCTGGGAAATTTTATAATAATACAATTGATATTTATGTTCTCTTTAACCTCTGTCTCAACTGGGTCTTCATCAAAATTGACATGCATGCAGATATTAATCTTGAATCATCAGTTATTTTATTGATCACTACTTGTGAATTAAATATAATTTAATTCACTAGACCTCTCACTATCTCAACAATCAATTAGAACTAGTTAAACTGATTTTAACTCAATTAATTTGAGTTAACTCATTACACTCACAGCACACTAGTGCATTAATTGCAACTAGACCCCCAAAATAATATAATCACTCTACATGCCTCAACTTTTACCCTCAACTCAAAATTCTTGAGCTAACTTAGTATTTTTCACTTAGTTAACTAATACAAGTTGTTATGAGATAAGATTACATTTTTTTGTCCAATTTATTTAAGGGAAAAATAAATTAGACACACATTTTATTGTTTATTTTCAACAAAATTGTTGGTGTGCCAAAATTCCCTATTTTTACCATCTTCCTATAACCATTAACCTTTGTTTCATCTCTATAAAACTTGCCATTCCTACACTAGTCCAAGATAATCATCTATTCCTACATATACTTCGTATTTCATTATTAAGAGTTATTAGGTGCTTAATTAATTATTTTACATATATTTCATGCTTTTAAGTATTTCTTGTAGCTTATGATTACTTTCCTAAAAGTAATTGAAAAACTAAGTGTTAATTATTATGTAGCGTGATCCAGTGCAGGCAGATTCTTCCACCGCAAAAAAATATTGCTTCGTGATCTCAGCAATAGTTGATCATTCCATGCGAGCATTTGGATCCATGTCTCTTATTTCTGGTGCAGATTATCTAAATATGGATATAGGTAGAGTATAGTCAAGGATATTTTCCAAATATATGTTCTATGACCATCAAAGCTCGTGCCTTGTTATAACCATTAGCCAGTTTTGTAATGTCAATTGTCAGTCCGTTCAGCCGAAAGGCTTGAATTGGAAATGGCTCTGTTATTAGAAGATTATGGCTATAGGCTGAAATATTGTATATGATATAGATCTTAGGTAGAGCCAAGTTAGCGATATCTGGAGATTGTAATTTTTTTTACTTTGTAATTTCGTATCGCCCTCGTTCTGGGCTGGACTCAAATTATAATGTATTTTTTCTGATAAGAAGTTAATACAAGTAACTACGTCATGATTTATTCATGTCGTGTTTAAATATTATTTATGCATTGATTAAGTGTTTAATCATTTCGTTTCCTAAATGGGAAATGAGTTGGTTGGCTAGGGCCCAGCCAACCCAGCTTGTTTACCCTTGTGCTTTCACCATTTAAAAGGTTCGTGTGTATATCTATTTATTTGCAGATGTGTTGTTTGATTTTTTTCTGAGTCCTGAGTTAAATTCATTCCATAGTAAAAGCGTGAATGGATCCGTGTGTGGAAGTTTGAATTAAGTTAATTTCTTTCGTGCAATTATTTCTTGCAATTTATTTTTTAGTTTTCTTCCACTCGGATTGTGCAGGAAGCTTCTTCCTGCACCAGTGCATGTCATATTCTGCACTCTGGTTTACTCATTTATTTCATAGCAAGTGTTTCGTTCCTTTTTCTGTTTATGATTTCATTTATTCCTACAAGTAAAGAATTATTAATTCAAGTAACCATTCTCAATATTAAAATTCAAACTTCTGAAGGTTCTAAGAATTATTATGTGAATTAAGAAATGATGCCATTGCAACATCACACTTTGCACTTGCAGCTTACAATTTGAGATAAAGGATCAGAAGTAATATGTAACGCTATAATTGAATTTCTGAAAGATCGTTTGATTGCATGTTAATTACTTTGACTACTTCTTTGATTGTTAAGAATTTTTTTTTCCTTGCAAAGTTTACTTTCATTTCAAAGATCAGTTAATTAAAGCATTCGTTTTTCTATGTGTAATTTATCTCAGAATTCAGCCTGCAAATACAATTATTTTTAGCACATATTTTAATTCTTTCGAAAGTAATTGGAAACTTTGGTGAGGGAAGCTATGTCCTGGTGCAAGAGTTGGTGTCTTGTCATAGGAACATAGTGCTCTAATAATTAAGGCTTAGATCACCTACACTAGTGCAAGCAGATTACAAGAGTACAAGAATGGTTGTTTAGTGTAGAAGGAAAATCATTTGGAAAGCAGATCTTTGCAAGGACCCACTTGTTAAGCTATTAGCCATGTATACTGAAGATAAACATAGAGTTCATTTCAACATGTAATATTGCTTCCCATTGTGTGAAATTCCCTTCATTTTATTTCCTAGCAAATCCATTCTTTTACATTCGAGCACTGGAATTTATTTTGTGTTAATTTCCTTTGAAATTGTCTTATGTTTGATTCTTCAATATTTCAATTAAGAAGTAGGAATAGGAATAGGAAAGGTTCAAACCACTTTTGGAATTGCCCATGCTTTGTCTCTAACTTTACGAAACCCCTGAGTTGACAATTAAGTGTTGAGGAGTTTTCTTAAGTGCAATTCCTACACCCAACATTTTGGCGCCATTGCTTGGGAGGTTATTTGATTTGGTAATAATTTTCTGTTTTTCTGCAATAGGGGTAAGTCTTCTATTATTTTTTTTGCATTATGCTTCTATTGTTTGAAGGGATTTGTAGGTGTTGAGTTATTTTTGAATTTGCATCTTTTATTGGAATTTTTTTTTGTCATTTTTTGAGATGAGTTCCTAAAAGAGGTAGGGATCTGAAGCCCATTAAGGGCTAAGGAAATACTGATAAATCTATTAAAAAAAATATCATATTGGGCCTTCTTTTGCAGGCAGAAATTCTAAACAAACCCAGACTCATCATGCAGGAACAGACTACTTGGGCTTTGGCAGCAGTAGTACAGGTGTGACATGACCCATAAAGGGGAAGAAGCAGACTATCAGAACCCATAGTCAGCCTTCCCAACCTGTTGAGAGTGGTTCACATGGAGGAACAACAATGGAATATCATGAATACCATGAGGCTATGAAGATATGAAAGGCATCCCTCTTGAAACTTGTACTCACCATATTTGTGTTTAGGATGGAGCTAGACCTGTCTGAAAACCCCAAATCGATATGAATCCATCTCTTAGATATGTTGTAAAATAATAATTGCAAAAAATCTTGGATGTTGATTTTATCTATACTATTTTTTATAGCCAGTGGATCCCTCCATTGGTATTAATCCTAAAGAAAGATGGGAGATGGTGCATTTTCATTGACTATAGAGAATTGAAAAAATACACTCTTAAGGATTACTTCTTCCCCCTTCCTTTTATCGATCAGGTACTTGATACCCTTGCTGGTAAGAAGTAATTTTATTTTTTAGATGGCTTTAGTGGTTATAACTAGATATAGATTGCACCCAAGGATTAAGATAAAACCACTTTTACATGTCCATGGGGCATATTCGCCTATCGAGTACTCCCCTTTCTGCTATGTAATGCCCCGACTACCTTTCAAAGGGAATTATTGGCTATTTTTGTTGACCTTGCGTGTGTAGAAATTTATATGGATGATTTTTCCGTGTTTGGTGATTCATTTCAAGGAGCCCTAAAAAATATAGAAAAAGTGCTACTTCATTTCCAAGAAGCTCATATTGCCTTGAGTGACAAAAAGTGTAGATTAATGTGCAAGGCATGAGTGGTTCTTGGCCATATTATTTTAGATAAAGGTATCCATGTTGACCCTACAAAAATATAAATAATTTTGGGTCTTCCTGTACCCAAAAATCAAATGGAATTGAGAGGTTTTCTAGGGCATGTGAACTACTATACAAGATTCATTGAGAAATTCTCTAGGATAGCTACCCCCCCTTTTCGACTTTTGGCTAAGGATAGTGAGTTTTCTTGGTCCATATCTTTCCAACATTCCTTTGAGACATTGAAGGAAAGACTAGTTCAGGCACCAGTCTTGAGATGACCAAACTGGTCCCTGCCATTTCATATTTCCTCTAATGGCTCAGATACTGCTATTGGCACAACTTTAGGACAAGAAGAAGATAAACAGTCCTATGACATTTACTTCATCAGTAAAAACTTATCACCTGCTGAATTAAATTACACATTTACTGAGAAAGATTTTTTAGCTGTAATATTTTCCATTAATAAATTCAAACACTACATCAAAGGATATGAAGTCTTTGTACATACTGATCATTCCGCAATAAAATATTTAGTGAATAAACCATTAACTAGCTATAGAGTGATTAGGTGGTTATTATTGTTGTAGGAATTTAAAATTACTATTGTTGATAGACCAGGAAAATCTAATGTGGTAGCAGCTTTTCTTTCAAGATTAAATCATCCTGGCGAAGCAATTCCTATTGATGATGATTTTCCTCAAAGACACCTATTTGTTGTGTCAACAGAACCCCCGTGGTTCGGTGACATAGCTAACTATTTAGTCACAGGAAAAACACCACCTCACTTATTCGCTCGTGAAAAGCAGAGTATCATACAGAAAAGTGCTGCATATTCTTGGGTTCAAGGAGACCTCTTTTACACTGGACTAGAACTTATTATCCATAGATGTGTAAGATAGGAACAAGTGTTTGATATTTTAAAATCTACCATTGATGAAACTTGTGGAGGTCATTTCGCTGATAAGCGAATTGCATACAAAATTCTGCGAGCTGGTATTTTTGCCTTCCTTGTTTAAGGGTGCCAAAAAATATGTCAAGCGATGTGATAGATTTCAATGAGTTGGGGAGCCTAATCAAACCAATGAAATGAATTTATGTCCTTAGGTTATTATTTAACCTTTTGAAAAATGGGCCATTGATTTTGTAGGACCAATAAATCCAACGTCATTAAATAAAAAACATATTTTGGTTTGTATAGATTTTGTTACAAAATGGGTAGAAGCTAAAGTTGTTTCTTTTGCTACTGAAAAATTTGTTGATTTTATTTTTACAGAGATATTTACTAGATTTGGTGTGCCTAGAGAGAGTTTTTATGATAATGGTCCGTAGTTTATTTCTAATCTGGTACAGGGTGTGATGGAGAAATACAAAATTTGAAATATGAAATCTACACCGTACCACCTACAAGAAAATGGTCAGGTGGAGTCCACAAATAAAGTATTTGAGTCCATCCTTTAAAATATAGTCAATATCCATAGAAAGGATTGGGAAAATAAATTACTGGAAGCCTTTTGGGCATATCAAACCACTTCGAGGAATAGCACAGGACATACACCATATGAGTTGGTGTACGGAAAACAAGTCCTTTTGTTGATAGAGTTCCAAATCAAGACTTTTAGAACTGCAGTCCAATTGGGGCTAGATCTCTCTAAGGCACAACAGTAGCATCTCCTATAGTTGAATGATTTAGATAAATTTTGAAGGGATGTTTCTCAATAGGACATATTGGTTCAACAACATCGTGAGAAGTGGCATGATAAGTCTATTCGAGAAAAGCAGTTCCAACCAGGTGATTGGGTACTCCTTTGTGATTCTAGATTTAAATACATCAAAGGGAAATTCCATACATGCTGGATGGGACCTTATGAGGTAGTTAAAGTGTTTGAGAATGGATCAATAGAAATTAAAACCATTGATGGATGAAATTTTGTGTTCCTGGTAAATGGGCATAGATTACAGGTATATTTTCAGCGCCTTACTAAAGGATATTTTCTGTAGCAAATCCAACAACAATTTGAAAAGGAGATGGTAGGTGGCAACACCAACCCACTGAATATTTGATTCTTT
Organism: Pinus albicaulis; assembly: GCA_034641835.2. Classification (NCBI taxonomy): domain Eukaryota; kingdom Viridiplantae; phylum Streptophyta; class Pinopsida; order Pinales; family Pinaceae; genus Pinus; species Pinus albicaulis. The sequence goes on along the minus strand of CM076582.1, from coordinate 412,804,464 downwards.
CTTTTCTTTATATAAAAAAATGAAAAAAATGATAAAAAGAAAAATATATTAAAAAAATTCTTGTAATTATGAAAATCAATTGACTGACATGATTGTAGAAGGATCAACCTAAAAAACAACATGCTGGCAGGAAGATAAAAATTTAAAATAAAAGGGGAATGTTGCTTGATTTTTTAGATACGCTGGTTGTCACCAAGAAGCAGGTTCAAGGAACCAAGCCCTTACCCAAGTTTGGGATAACTAGCATGGAAATGCTTATCTAAGTAACACTTAATTCCCGCTGCATTTACTTTTTCCTACACCAGTGTAGGCAGATTTTCAAGGTAAAAATTATACCTTTCTTCTATTTCCCTTTTCGTAAACTCCCACTATATTTCTTTTCTTAAATCCCGTAATGAATTACCCTCCTTTTTCTTCTAAGGAAATTACCCTTACCTAATTTCGTAAAATCCCTATTTTTCCTTTGAATTTTTTTCCGCATCTCGTTTCGCTTATCCCCCTTGGTGATATTATTCTTGGAATCTCCACTGTAATGTTTCTTACCATTCTGAAAATTACCCCCTTCCCACTTCTTTATTCCCTCATAAATTTATTGCAAGATTTGATGCATTCAATCCAGAAGGCATGCTCATGGAACACCAAAGGATGATGAATAAAACTTTTCTTGTATTTAGGCAATTTTTTTTAAGTCCATTTGAAGAACTGTGTTCTATCATAATTTTTGTTTTGGTAAAATATCTGGTGAAAAAACACATAATGAAATTAGGCTCAGTGCAATCATGGTGCAGTGCAAGTAGGATCATTGCAGGCACGATTAGTGCAAGAATGCGGCCGATTTTAAAAGCACGGTGTAATTTTTTTTTAACACAGTGCAAGAGCACTTCATGCAAAAATGTTTATGGAATTTTATTTCTCTGCACATGACTGATTAATGCACTAATAGATCATAGCATTGTATTTTTTTAACTAATACTTTGTTTTATCATTTACTGACTTAGGGAAAAATTTAAAGTGCAAGATATACTAGATTTTGAAATCTAATCTTTTTAATAAGTACTGAAATATGTCTTAATTGAATTATGAGGTAAAACGTGGGATATTACCGATTGTCCGAAATCCCATACTTAACCCCTTTGAAAGGATCCTCCATCACTTTTTCATCACTATCTTACCTCATAACCTGATCATCCTTGACCAGTACACTGCCATGGTAAGCCTCTGCCACATCCAATTATTATTGCTTGGCTGTAGCAGAGCAATATGTGTATGCATCCGATCCAATGAGTTTTTTTTAATCATTAAACATGATTGTATGGATGGGACCAAAAATACGGTGGATGGATGAACCTCCGGCATAAAATTCTCGGCAACCTTTGATACTTCTCACTGTGAAAACCTTTTGAGGATGTGATAGGGAATTGAGACATGATTTGAATATGGCACCTGTAAGAAATGAGCCATTTTCCTTGAGGGAAATAGAACAGACTGTGGAATACCAGAACATCTTGCACTATTGCAATAATATGGGTTCCTTTCATTTTTTCAGAAGTTTGATGGCTTCGACATGGTCATGGTTCTAGAGTTTATGAAGACCTTTGAAGGAGGTCGAGTTAGAATCGGCTCATTAGAATTGGAACTGATGGAGGAGTCCATCATGCAAGCTACATGTTTGAAAACTATAGGGGAATAGTGGTTCAAAAATGAGTGGTTTGAAAAGAAACGATGGCGTTATTTTGTGGTTGAAAGAAAGCTCAAAGTCAATTGGAAGAAGGGGCTTCCACGCAGCTCCGTGATTGGAAAATGGCGAGACCTCCTCTTCATTTTACAGAATTTCCTCACCTGTGAAGGATGTTATTCCTTAATGCTTGTATATCACCTTTGGTTATTGCTATGCTTTGAGTCAGGGAATCTTATTAATTTTCCCTACTACCTACTCCGAACTCTCTAGAAGATGGCGAAAGGTGTGCAGAGTGGGGATGCAAGCCAAGTTGCACATAAGTTATATCACCACGGGCTCATCATAATCTTCATCAAGAAGGTGATAGAATAAAATGGAGTGACTTGGAAGAAATTCTTGAAATATTTTTGGGTAAGGAGTGCAGGAAAGTCTATTGGCTCGAGTGCAAGCAAGAAAAGGAAGGCCAAGTCACCGTCCTCTGCCAAAAAAGAGAGTAAAAGAAAGCTGGTGCAAGAAGAAAATAAGTCTATCAAAGATGCTCCACCCTTGGAAAACAAACGAGTGACTAGAACCCCAGAATAAAACAGTCTCTCTAGGGACAAGTCAGCTTCAGTCGAGCTCTCTGATTGTGATCGATGAATCACCCCAGGTTTCACCTAGAGATAATAATCTTTAATTTTTTATAGACGTGACAACTCACACTGTGGTGAATGAAGAGAAGGTGGATAGGGAGGATGAAATATCTCTGATGGCCTTCATCCACAATTTAAAAATATGGAAGATGACACCGAGTGCAAGAGAAGATCGGGTAGAGGGTTAAGAAGATGACGAGGCGTAGTACATAGAGACCTTCGATAATTTTAATGAACATGGTACTAAAGTCCCTGATGGTTTGAATGAGTAGGGTATTGAAATCCATAATGAGTTATATGAAAAATGTACTAAAGTGCCTGATGAATTAGGTGTGCAAGTTACTGAAGCCCTTGGCACAAAGGATGTGGACGGTACTAAAACCCTCAGTGACATGGAAATCCCTGGCGTAGAAACACTTGGTGATTTTTATCTTGGAAATGACGGGAATTGATTTGAGTCCATTACAGAGAAGGTATTCACATCAGAGGAGCTAGGCACGTTGACCTCTACCCTCTACCTCAATAGCTAGATAGTAGAATTGGAACAACAAGTTCATGACCTGGAGGCTTTGAACCAAGTCATGAAGGAGAAAAATTGGCAAAAGAAAGGTTAGGAATGGTCGATCACAGAGGTTGAAGAACAGAAATGGAAAGTGAGAATATGAAAGTTTCAGGCTTCTAATTGCTACAAACACCTAAAGAAGGTGACTAAAGAACTGAAGAAAGACCGAGGTAAAAAGAAAAAGGTAGTGAATGCTGGAATCAACATTGAAGTGCAGGATTGAAATATGGCCCTCATTTTTGAAGATTTTTTTGCAGCAGGTAAAACGTTGTGTGGGGACACACTACAGATTACGGATGGGATGATTTTGGTGTGCCAAAATTCCATATTTTTACCCTCTTCCTATAACAATTAACCTTTGTTTCATCTCTATAAACCTTTTCATTCCTACACTAGTCCAAGATATACATCTATTCCTACATATACTTCGTATTTCATAATTAAGAGTTATTAGGTGATTAATTAATTATCTTACATAGATTTCATGCTTTTAAGTATTTCTTGTAACTTATGATTACTTTCCTAAAAGTAATTTAAAAACTAAGTGTTAATTATTATGTAGAGTGATCCAGTGCAGGAAGATTCCTGCACCACCAACAAATACTACTTAGTGATCTCCTCAACAATTGATCATTCCACACAGGTGTTTTCATCCACATCTCTTAGTTCGGGTGCGGATTATCTAAATATGGATATAGGTAGAGTATAGTCAAGGATATTTTCCAAATATATGGTCAACAAATCTCGTGCCTTGCTATAACCATTAGCCAGTTTTGTAATGTCGTTTGTTAGTCCATTCAGACAGAAGGCTTGAATGGGAAATGGCTCTGTAATTAGCATATTATGGCTATATGCCGAAAGACTGTATATAATATATATCTTAGGTAGATACAAGTTAGCGATATATGGATATTGTAATTTTGTTCACTTTTTAATTTCATATCGCCCTCATTCTGGGTTGGACTCACATTATAATGTATGTTTGCTGATCAAAGTTAATACAAGGAACTACGCCATGATTTCTTCACGTTGGGTTTAAATCTTAGTTATGTGTTAATTAAGTGTTGAATCATTTCGTTTCCTAAAGGGGAAATCAGTTGGTTGTCTAGGGCCCAACCAACCCAGCTCGTTTAGCCTTGTTCTTTCGTCATTTAAAAGTTTTGTGTGTATATCTATTTATTTGCAAATGCGTTGTTTGAAACTTTTTTTTTTTTTTGAGTCCTAAGTTAAATTCATTCCATATTCAAAATGTGAACGGATCCATGTGTGGAAGTTTGAATTAAGTTAATTTCTTTCCTGTAATTATTTCATGTAATTCTTTCCTACAATTTCCTTCTTAGTTTGCTTCCACTCTAATCGTACTGGAAGCTTCTTCCTGCACCATTGCATGTCGGATTCTGCACTCTGTTTTACTCATTTATTCGACAGCAAGTGTTTTGATCATTTTTCTATTTATGATTTCATTTATTCCTACAAGTAAAGCATTATTAATTTAAGTAACCATTCTCAATATTAAATTTCAAACTTCGAAAGTTTCTAAGAGTGATTACGTGAATTAAGAAACGATGCCATTGCAAACATCACACTTTACACTTGCATCTCACAATTTGAGAGAAAGAATCAGAAGTAATATGTAACGTTATAAGTGAATTGGCGAAAGATCGTTTAACTACTTCTTTGATTGTTAATAACTAATTTTTCCTTGCAAATTTTATTTTCATTACAAAGATCAGTTAATTAAAGCATTCCTTTTTCTATGTGTAATTTATCTGAGAATTCAGCCTGCAATTACAATTATTTTTAGCACATCTTTTAATTCTTTCGAAATTAATTGGAAACTTTGGTGAAGGAAGCTCTATCCTAGTGCAAGAGCTGGTGTCTTGTCATAGGAATAGAGTGCTCTAAGCCTTAAGGCTTAGGGAACCTACACAAAGACATAAGTCTTCAGTAAAGAAGGTAAAATATACTTTTTCACATAAGTTTTGTACCTACACTAGTGCAAGCAGATTGCAAGAGTATAGGAATGGTTGCTTAGTGTAGAAGGAAAATCACTTGGAAAGTAGATCCTTGAAAGGGCCCACTTGTTAAGCTGTAAGCCATCTATACTTAAGATAAAGATAGAGTTCATTTCAGCATTTAAGATTTATTCCCCTTGTGTAAAAGTTCCTTTATTTTATTTCCTTTCAAATCCATTCTTTTACATTCCAGCACTAGAGTTCCTTTGGTGTTAATTGCCTTTGAAATTGTCTTATGTTTGATTCTGCAATATTTCAATTAAGAAGTAGGATTAGGAATAGAAAAATTTCATACCACTTCTGTCATTTCTTGTGCTTTGTCTCTATGTTTACGAAACCCCCAGGTTGACAATTAAGTGTTGAGGAGTTTTCTTAAGTACAATTCCTGCACCCAAAAATAATCATGAGATCAGAATGCAACACATACTATTGTTTTGGAGCTTTAAACACATAGATATATACAATAATTACATATATTGTTATACACATATTGTTATACATACTTGTTTTAACAATCAAACAAGAAAGGACAACCAAATTTCATGCCATCAATCATTTCCCACATTGCCTCCTCTATCCCAAAGTGCTTCCACTGTAACTTGACTTGCTTAATAGCTCGGTTTCAGAGCATGACACTCCTCTAATCGAGAAGGCACATTGGCTCTAGCTGGAACTCTCTGTCTAGTTCCACCAATGGCATAAACCAATCAATCACATGATTAGAATAATGTACATAATTTTTAAGTAAAGAAACATTAAAAACATAGTGAATTCTAACTAATGGAGGTAAGGCCAGCCTATATGCTATTTGTCATATCCTTTCAAGGATTTCAAATGGCCTATAGTATCATGCTGCCATCTTGGCACTGTTAGTGTCAGTATTTGCATACTTCTACCAGAGATCAAAACAAATTTTCATGTGCATCTTAGGTGTCCCATTCTAAATAAATTTTTTATCACTCCCTTATGTCATGACATAAAATTTCTCTGCTGGTGGTTCTCCTTGTCAAATAAAATTTTTCTCCCTCAAAATATCATATTGGCTAACTCATTCCCATGATTATTTGAGCATAAAAACACCTATGGAAATGCTCTGTTCACTTGGAAGTCTTTAAATTCATAGGTCAAAGTCTCATTCAAAATTCGGGGAAAAAAGTAGTCCCATTAGGTCATTAGGGTTTTTCATTTCTCAAGGTCACTCCTTCATTCAGATGAGGTCAGCATATATATGAGAGGGATTGAATCAGATCATCATGATGTAAATATTATACTTTTAAAGTTGTACTTTTTCAGTTCAATGACTTTTATATCAAAATCAATAATTTGATAGAAAAGTCAAATATGTAATTTTTTTTATTTTTTTTTCAAATGTAATTTTATGCTTTTATATATAATAATTTCATCCCAAAGCTATCAAATTAATTATTTCCGGCCCAAAGTGGACACAAAAGAGCCACACTTCATGTTGATCAAAGTGTGCAATGCCAAAAGCCATAAAGAAAAAAGAGTATCAGTGATAAAGGAAAAAGACCTCAAAATTAGAAAAGTGGGTATTCAAGTAAAATTTAAATCCACTTGCCTATAAATCCCATCTGGAATTTAAAACAAGCTATTGTTTCCCTTTTAATCATCAAGAATTATTCAGCAAGGATAATTTTTGAGCAGTTCTGGCCAAAATCTTTAGGCGTTGCGCGTTCAGAAATTTGGTTGTGTGCATTTGAACTGGTGTTGCGTGCCTGCCTAGTGGCACTGCGCCCTTGCCAAGAGACCTTAGTGAAAATTTCAAAGGTGCTGCTCACTCAGAAAGTGGCGCTGTGTGTTTGGATAGGCGCTGCACCCTCACATAACAGTGTTGCACGCCTACACAGTCAATTTTGCTGAGGGTTGTACCACCTCAAACCACTTCAAAAAAACTTCAAACTTTGCCTAATTCCTCCAAGGATGTTCTAAATAGTAAGTACACCCTCATTTACTTTTTTTCTAAGCTATTTGGTGACTCTTTAATACTTTTAATTGAAACCCTAATTTCAATTTATGATCACTGTTTATACACCTTGTTCACTTTCCTTAAGCATATATCAGTCACAGCTAGGGTAAATTTCATTTACTTAGGGTTTTCATTGACCTATTTTGTTCATTCACTTCATTCCCTTAAAAAATTCCCTTCACCTATTCAAGCTAGCCATCTCATCCCCTTCCCTTTCACCTCATTCCAGTTGTGCCCGAGGGTTTCATAAGTCCGAGTTTAAAATGTCTGAAGAAGAAGATAGTGGTATTGGTGAGGCACAAATTCCAAGAATAAATCGCCATAAAGGATGGAAAATTAATAGGTTAGAACCAATCACTACAAGAGAACTTATGGCCCCTCCTCTCACTGGGTATTGCTTCAAACATGTGGGTTGTTTTGAGTTTTTTGAGAGAGTGCAACAAATTCAAAATCACCCAGGGTTAACAAGATTTTTCATCACTAATATACATGACAAATAGGTCACTCTTGTTGGGGTCACTTTTGATATGTCCACCAATGCTATTGCATCTGCTACAAGGATCTGTAGTGTGGGAGAGAGGTGGTTTAAACAAGCAAACTTGGATATGAGCTATTATGAATTGTACCTCAAACCTAAGGACAAGGATCACAAGAAGTCAATTTTCCCTTTCTCTCATCTCCTTGACTGGTATGTTCCCATGATGAGGATAATCATGAAATACTTCACTTGTGAGGGGAGGTTTTCTAGACTCTACTCATATCATATCTGAATCCTCATGCATTTCACTAGAGTTAGAATGCTACACATACCTTACTATGTTTTCCGCATCATTGACAAGATGGCTTACATTGTGCAAAAGAGGTATTAAAATGATCAAATGCAAATTCTATTTCCTCATTCACTCATAAAAATGGTGGTCATGCATCAACTTTAGCAGAAAAACATTTCATGGGATGCATTCATTATAAATGTGGTTTTCACTACCCAACCTAGCCATCATGAGTGGGATATCCCTTCATCATCTCATCCTCTCATATCCACTTCTCCATCACATCACATTGTTCATACATCAGCACCCACTCACATCCATTCACCTCATGTTGATCCTACCTCATCACCTTTCTATAACCCTTCACCATCACATCATGATACCGAAGCATCAAGCAGTGAAAGGGACATTGAGGTACCTTGCAATAAAATGAATGATATTGATCCATCTCCCATGAAATATCAGAGTGGAAAAAGTCATGTGTTTTCTTCACATCGTGTGAAATGGGCCATGCCTTCTTCATCAGCAAAACAGGTAGACAAGGGCAAGGAAAAGGCTACAGAGCCTATCATTGTTGAGTAGGAGGACAAACATGAAACTGAGCAGGAGTTTCAGTTGATTGAGATTGATGAGGAGGATGAGGATAGAGCCACTAGTGCAGTGATTAGAGGCAAGGAGGCCAATATTAGTGAGCTTCAAGCTAATCTTGATAGAGCACAATACGTGATTGACTTTCTCGAGCTAGAAAATCAAGAGCTAAAAATTAAGCAAATCATCAGTGAAGTTAAGAAAATCAGAGCTCAGAGAGAGGCAGGAAAGGCCAAGGCCTTGCTGGAGGATACCTTGGGAATATTTGATGAGAATTATGATGAAGAAGATCAGATTCTGAGATGGAGACCAAGGACAATTGGGCTAAATAGGGCTTTAGCTTGTGAAAGGAAGAAAGAGGTTGAATTGGCAAAGTAGCTTACTCCAAGTGAGTTGTTTTCCATAGAGACTAGCAGACAAAGAGAGTCTTGGATTGATAGAGCCACTGAAGGGCCTACTATAGAGGGAAAATAAATACATTGACATTCAGAGGAAGATGGCAAAACACTATGCTATGAGAAACAGGATTGCAAAGGTTAAGCTCAAATGAGCCCATGCAAAGATTCTGGCTTTGACCAAGCCAAATGAGAAGGATAAGTTGAAAATTATTGTTGAGGTGTCTCTCCATGCCTCTAACCCCTAAATAAACAAGAAAATTCAAAATTTAGGCACATGTGGCATTCTTGTACAAATTTTGATTTTTGGACAGTTTAGCACACGGAAAATTTGCTAAACGTGCAGCGCCATTGGCGTTGCGATATTTTTTGAGGCATCCAATTGACGAATGGCCACCACCACCATGTTCAGAATGATGAGGACATCAACTCCAGAAAGTTTCAAAATATTTGGAGCAGAATTGGTTCCTCAAAGAGGCAAAAGCCCAACAAACAATCATGTTTCTGCCCTCTTTTTGACCTTGGCGCTACGCATTTACCAGTCTTGGGAGAGTAGGTTTTTGACAAGGAAGATGGAAACCATTTTGGAAAATAGAGGAATATATGGAAACTAGACTTAGAGACCTTTAAAATGAGCTATCATGGAGCTTATTTTTAAAACGAGAAGGCCTCTAAAAGTGGCTTACAAAACAGGTCAAGTTTTATGTCATGGCACTGTGATTTTACCACAAAATTTACATTTTCACTATCAAATTTTTAAGTTTCACTTATGTTTCACTTTTTACTTGGGTAAATTAAGAATTTTCCAATTTAAATGTCATATTTTAATTTTACCTAAGTTATATACATTAAGTAAGTCATTAGTTGAAGTCAAATGTATCAGTTCTTAAAGATAGGAAGGGTCACTTTCCTCATCCTAGACTTTAGCTTTCAATTAAGCTTTTGATGTAACAACTCCCTCACCTCATGGATTCGACTCTTGAAGATGAGGGTAAGTGTTTTTTAGGTCTATAAGGTGTACTTTTTCAGTCATTTTAATATTTGGCATTAGTTTGAGAGATTGTATTGACCAAGTATCATATTGGTTTGGACATTAATGGAAAATTGTAGCTATTTTATTGGGATCCATGTGGTATGAGTTTTAGATGCAGTTTCCTTTCTTTTATCAATTTGTTTGAATGTATTGTTAATTCATAAACCATTTCATATATATAATATACTTTATTTCAAGTTGAAAGACATAATCCATATTTATTTATGCTCTGTTTTGGGAAATTTAGTATAATGTGTTCATTCTCCTTAGTTTAGGGAAAATACATTCCAGATGATTTCCCTAGCTCCTCACCAGTATATTCATCTCATTCAATCCTCTTTTGAATGTTAAAACTTTTACCTACCTTTCCCCATCAAACAGATTGCAATTTCAACCTCTTGGCCCTGATCTATCCCTTTGACCTAAATCCCTGTTCAGTGAGCCCAACCCTAAAATCAGAATCAAAACCCCCTGTATTCCTTAGCTACCCTAAAATATTTTTCATCCAGACCTCTTGACTGTGATTTTTGTTGAGATATCCCTCTCTGAATTGGTAGGGCTAGATACCAAGTCTAAAGTTTGGTTTGAGGTTACCTTAGGATTGCCTCTCTCAGCCTGAGGTTCAAACTAAGTGATAACATTCAAGCAACTCCGCTGGGGAGAAAAGATTAAGATCAGATCAACCCCAGTAATAAGCTTTCATTGAAATTCTTAAACTTGTGGATGATAAGTTTTAGAGTTTATTCAAAGGCTAAATTGAAAAATTTGTAAAGTGCATATTTGTTTTTGAAATTGGACACACTGGCTTCCCAAATATACACTAGATCCAATCCCGATCCGAATCCTCCCACCATTTTTAGTGATCCTCAGAAAATTGGAAGAAAAGGTAAAGATGTTGTTGATATTTATAGTTCAGTTAGAAATAAATCAGAAATAAGTTCCATTCCTAGAGCTCATTCATTTCCCGAAAGATTAGAAAACCTACAAGATATTGTATTTGGTATAAATTTTGAGCGAAGTTTATTCCTGAGAAAATATTTGAGTTGGATTGACGAGATAGTTGTTGATCCCTCCATTTCTTTCCACAATCATGTTGGAGATTATCTTTCACACTCTCAATTAGGGTTTCAATCAAGGTCTCAATCAGAGAAAATTTATTTACAATCTCTTAAAGATTTACAGAACAACTCTTCGCAGGTAAGTACTTGGCTGGCAAGTAGACCTCATATCTCAGCTTCTTCTTCCATCAATTCATCTATTGTTACTCAGAATATCCCTCTTTCCCCTCCTTCTTCCTCATCTGTTGTTCACACTACTCAGTCAGGGACATGTCTTCCTTTGATAAAATCATGCATCCAAATCCCTGTTGTTAATCCTGTTGTTAATCCTCCACCTCCACCTCCAGTCATGGCTGCAAGATATTCCCCCCTTGTCCTCCCTAAAAATCCGAGTCAAATTCCCGCAGATTACCAAAGAAAAATCCCTTTGTTTGATGATACTCAGTCTATAATAGCTCAAAAACATGTAGATAAGATGAATGACTTTTATGATCTGCATGAAGTTGATATAGAGGATGTGAAGATGAGGTTGTTTGAACAAATCCTCAGAGGGGAAGTAAGAAAATGGTTCAGAGCTCCACCGACAACCACTATTGATACTTTAGAATTTTTTCATCGTTGGTTTGTAGAAAGGTGGGAATTAAAGAAGAATCCCCTTCAATTCCTGTCCGAATATGAAAACATCAAAAGAAATGTCAGTGATTCTATTAAAGACTATTGCGTGAGTTTTAATGCAGTGTATAGTGCTCTTCCTGCACATATGAAACCACTGGAGGGTATTTTTTTGGTCAAATTTCTAGATGGATATGATGTTGATATGGCATATCAGTTTTGTGAATGTGATCCTACAACTTTAGCAGATATGCTAAAGAATGTTGTAAGTGTGGAATCAAATTTTCTGGCCAAAAGAGCAAGGATGAGATCAGAAAAGAGGGTGACTATCAAAGAGGAGACATCCACTTTGGATGAAAAAATGGATTCATTAATCTAGACTATGGATAAGATGGTTGACCGATTGTCTACTTCAAAGAGACCTGAACCACATATCCAGAATCCAAATTTCAAAGGGCAGCAGCAGCCTCATTTGAGAATCAAACAGAGAGAGTAGAAAGCACCTGACCAAATAATACAACAACAATAGTAGATTAGGACCCTATTGCAGCAGAATTATGTCCAAGAAGAAGAGGAAGAATATGAAGATCTGGTGATTGAAACAAATCATTTCTTTACAGTAGATGGATTACCCATGTTCTTGACTGAAGATGAGGAGTATACTAAAAATCTAGATTCTCCAAAAGATGAAGACTATATCTTGACAAATGATGATGATTTGGATACTAAATTAGACGATTACCAGCGTGGGTATATGAATGCTTTGAGTGCACAGTAGAAACAATATTCTCTGAGGAGCATATATGTGCTTGTCAATCCTATTCAGAAAAGGAAAGAGGTATAGTCAAAGAATGATCTTTCGAAAAAGGGTAAAGAGCACCCAGATCAGAATCATAGAACATCAATTAGCCATCAACAAGATCAGTCACTAAAGAGAAAGATACTCAGAAAAAGGAGACTGTGACAAGGGATGAAAATGATAGAAGAGATACTATTGTCAAAGAGGTAGATAAAGTCATAACCTTTAATTTAGAAAATGAAATAGCTAAATTGAAAGTGTCCATTCCTTTGACAGAGTTAGTAAAGAATAGTCATTACAGAGATCAGGTGTCTAAAATGTTGCTAGTTGATCCTTTGTCTGATATGGTTAATGTTGAAGATGACTACCCCGAGATAATTTTCGGTCTAGCTATAGATGGTAAATTAGGAGCGAGTTAAGTTACCCCTTTTTATTTAAGCCTTAGATTGCATGAGTACATACTTCACAATGCTATGCTTGATTCCAGTGCTTCTCACAATTTGATGCCTAAGGCTATTATGGAAAAGTTGGGCATGGATATCACCTGACCTTTTCGTGATTTGTATTCATTTGATTTTGGTAGAGTTCATTGCATTGGTCTCATTAAAGATTTAGTGGTTTCCCTAGACCATATCCCAGCCAAGAATATTTTGATGGATGTGGTGGTGGCTGATATGCCACCTCGGTTTGGTATGCTACTGTCTAGATCATGGGGAGCCAAACTTAAAGGTACTTTACAGCTTGAATTCTCTTATGCTACTATTCCTATTTTCGGGAAATTGAGGAAATTGTATCGGGAAAAGAAAATGAAGTATATGATAACTAGTAAGAAGAAGCCCATAAATTATCCAATACAGGATGTACATATAGATCTAGAATCTTTCATTTTGAAGAATTATGGTGATTTGAATGATCTAAATAATCATCTAGTAATAGCAGAAGATGTTCTAGAAGTTTAAGAAAGTTTTAGAGCAGTTTTGGATAAGGAAAAAGAAGTGGTGACTTCAGAAGTGATGACCCCGAAAGTGTTGATTTCTTCCGATCAGCCTCCCGAAGAACATAAAATTAGTACAGAACATCAAAATGAGGTGATTGTCCCAAATAAAATAGAACCAAAAGTTGAGTTTCAGCATCTAGAAGACAAAGAAGGCCTTTGGAGCATGGATTTCGACACCGCTTTGGGTAAGGAAGGTGCAGGTATTGGTATTTGGATCTGAAGTCTAGTTTGTAAGTTAGGTGTAATTCCAAGTAGTGTTAGAGAATGATCTTATAGATTGGGTTTTAACTGATCTAATAATGAAGTAGAGTATGAAGCATTGATTACAGGTCTTAAAATTTTGAAGAAACTTGGTGCAAAACGAATTTTTTCTTATGGTGATTTTGAGCTTGTCATAAAGGAAGTGAAAGGAGAGTATCAAGAAAAGCATCTGTGGATGAGAGCTTATAGAAATGCAATCTTGGATGTCTTAAAAATGTTTCCTGAGTATACATTAACAATAGTACCAAGAAATCAGAACATCATTGCAGATTCTCTTGCTACAGTGGCAAGTAATCTTAAAATTCCGATGAACTCTAGTAATAAATTTGAAAGTCATGTCAAACATAAACCTACTGTTCTAGATAATTTAAGGTATTGGAAAGTGTTTTGGGATGAAAAAGAAATAAATAGATTTTTTGCAGAATGAAGGAAAGTTCAAATATGCTTTTATTGATGATGTTTGTGATGTTCATGATCAAGACACAGAAGCTCATCAAATGAATGTTTTGAAACTGAAAGATAATGTTATTTCTAGAGGTCTCATACCTTTAGAAGATTTGTTTGATTATGATGATGTGGCCAGAAAACCAACATTGACTCCTATAGAAAGGGGTGTGGAAGATGTGAACATTGGAACAACAGAAAAGCCCAAGATGGTTAAGTTCTCTAAGACATTGCCTCCCGAGGCAAAAGATAAGTGCATTAAATTGTTGTCTGAATTTTCTGATATTTTTGCCTGGGATTATGCAGATTTGAAGGTTTATGATAAAAATATTATTCAAAACACTATTGCCATCAAGCCTAATAAAAAACCCTTCAGGCATAATTTGAGAAGGATAAACCCAAGATTTTTTCCATCCATTGAGAAAGGGGTAAACCGATTACACAAATCAGGTATCATTGTGCCAAATAGGTTTTCTGATTGGATTTCAAATTTGGTTCCGGTAAGGAAAAATACTGGAGAGATAAGGCTATGCATAGATGTCTGGAATTTGAATAAAGTATCTTTACAGGATAATTACCCCCTTCCTAAGATGGACCATGTTCTACAAAGGGTAGTTGGATCATCACAGATGTCACTGCTTGACGGTTATTCAGGTAATAATCAAATTTTGGTACATGAAGAAGACCAAGGTAAAACTACTTTCGCAACACCGTGGGGGAGCTTTCAGTATGTTAAAATGCCATTTGGACTCAAGAATGCAGGGGCTAATTTTTAGCGGGCGATGGATACAGCCTTTTATAATGAGAAAGATGTTTTCTTAGTAGTATATATAGATGATTTTACAGTGCTTTCTAGTTTTAATGATCAACATTTGTATCATTTGAGAATTATTTTTCAAAAATGCAGGGAGTTCAGAATTTCTTTAAATCCAAAGAAGAGTCTTTTTTCCATGGAGAAAGGCAAACAGCTTCGTCACATAATTTCCAAAGATGGCATTCACATTGATCCTTCCAGAATAGAAGCCATTAGAAAGATATATTTTCCACAAAATAAAAAGGAGATACAAGCTTTCAATGGTAATATGAACTTCTTACACAGGCTTGTCCCTAATTTAGCAGATAATTTGAGAGAAATGACTAACATGTTGAAGAAGGACAACAATGTAAAATGGACCACCGATGCTATGAATTATTTCAACTTGGTAAAGCTTGCTTTAACCACAGCCCCTATTTTTGTGAGTCTAGATTATACTAGTGATTTGATAATATTTTCATTTGCATCTGAGCATACCTTGGCTGCGGTTTTGATGCAAAATAAGGATCAGGTGGAACATCCTATTTCTTTCTTTAATCGAGCCATTAGAGATGCTGCTCTTCGCTATAACATTATTGAGAAACAAGATTTAGCCCTAATCAAAGCCTTGAAATATTTCCGGATCTATATTCTACATTCTCATACTATAGCCTATGTTCCAAATGCAGCAGTAAAAGATATTCTCCAACAGACTAATCCTGAAGGTCAGAGAGGTAGGTGGATAGTAGCTATGCTAGAGTACAATCTCGAGATTAGGCCTACCAAAATGATCAAGGGGAAAGGGTTAGCCAAGCTGATTGTTGAATCAAAATTGCATGTTCTAGACATAAACCTTATTGCAGCAATGTCAGATGACGAAGAAGATGGCGCTCTAATACAGGTATCATAAATGTTTCTCACTTCACCATGGTATTCTGATATAGTGTATGTACTTCAACACTTATGTCCTCCTCCTGGAGTGTCAAAAAGTCAGGGTACGTCTTTGAAATTGAAATCTGTTGAATATTTCATTCTAGGTGGTGCCCTTTATTGGAAATATTGAGGAGGTGTTCTTTTGAATTGTCTGGTCGAAGATGAAGCTAAGAAGGTAATGGATGACTTCCATAGGGGAGATTGTGGAGGCCATATGTTTTGGAAAACAACAACTAACAAAGTGTTGAGAGTAGGGTATTATTGGCCAACTTTATTTTCTGATTTATACAAAATAGTCACAAACTGTCATGAATGTCAGGTTTTTCATAGAAAAAGGAAACTCCTTCCTCTTTCGCTAAAGCCTGTTGTAGTAAATGATCCTTTTCAATAGTGGGGACTGTTACACAGTATTTTGTGACCGTCCCTACAATCCCTCGTCTCGCTCATTGGAGGACTATTCCCGTGACCTAAGAGCAGTGAAATGTCCTAAAAACACCTTCATAACATCCTCCTACCTAAGGATGAATATTCTCCTGAAGAACATTTCCTCTAGAAAACCCTAAAATAGATGTTTTAGCCTTGGAGCGGCTAGTCAGTTTATCCCTCGGGCCAATGGGGGAAATCCACACTAGAGGGCATGAAAATTGGTGCACTGTCCTTGTGTCTCACTCGTGCCAAGCCTATTAAGGAATGTTTTTTAAAAATAAATGGTGGAAGTTTGATTCTAACAAAATTCAAAATGAATCATCAAAGGAAGTTGAGTGGTTTGGCTCTGGATCTCCATGTATAGGAAGTGGTTTTCCACCTCTCATGGAACCTTCCTAAGAGATAGGGCCTATCCCATGATTATAGGGATCCCAACTTCCCTTCCTCCATCTATAAAATCTTGCCCTCTCCATTAGCAAGCTAGTTGAACCTGTAGGAGGAGAACTATAGTTGGGAAATTAGTGAAAGCAGAGCCGAGAAGAACCCCGTAAGAGAGAGATTTGTCCAAATTCCTAACAGGCTTCATTGAGACGTGCTCCGTTGCAAACCCCACTGAAGGAATATCATAGCGTCAGAGCATTTGTTTGTAATCTCCCTTTTTGCCACCATTAATATAAGCGACTCTGATTTTGGTTCCATTCATGTGTTTACTCTTTTATGAAATGAAATGAATTATATCCTATCTCAATGAAATATAGTTGTTGGAAATATTTTCATTGATGGAAAAGGAGGCAGCGCTCAAGCAAAGGAGGCAGCGCTCAAGCAAAGAGGCAGCAAAGAAGCAAATGAAGGCAGAGGAAACGAATATAATAGAGGAAGAACTGTTATCTCAGCAATAGAGGCAGAGGCAGAGCAACAGGAGCAGCAGAGGTAGAAGCAGAGCCGTTATAAAATTCCAGGAATCGCACTCTCCAACCGGCACAGCAAAGGCAGAGACAGAGTCAGAGACAGAGGCAGAGAGCTGTTATAAAATTCCGGGAATTGCAGTCTCCAACCGGCATTATACATATAACTTATAAAAACATTATTCTGGGAATCGCTTCACTCCAGCAGTAAAATATATATATATATAAACATATATATCAGTTATATGCAAGTGGAGCACATATAACATATACAAACATAATTCCGGGAATCGCTTCACTCCAGCGGTAAAATATATATATATAAACATATATATCAGTTATATACAAGCGAAGCGCTTTATATCTATATAATCAAAGGTTCTATCAAAACGAAATGGCTTATAAGGTGGGACCCCTCACCCAATCGCAATCGGAGATCACAAGAGCAGCGTAATATGTAACCCACAGGAAATTGCGATTGCAATGAGAATCTGGACCCGATCGGTCTATAAACCGCAATTGATAAATCTCGGAACTTAAATAAACAGAGAATTTGCGAATACAATGAAGCCCAGAGCATATAACCAAAGGTCCAAGGTATATATATGGAGCGCACAAAACGAAGTTTTATATGGTGGGACCCCTTCCCAATCGCATCAGAGGTAAACAAAGCAGAGGGGCTTGCAACTCAAAGTTGCGCTTGCGATCAATCGCAATCGGAAATCACAAGGGGATCGGAAAGTGCAAACAAAGAGTTCCGATTGCGATTGAAAGGCCGGACCCGATGGGTTTATAAGCCAAGACTGATATATGTTTGAATTTTCGCCATAACGGAGAATAATCGCAATCGGAAGAGGCTGAGGAGTGATTCATCGCATCAGAAAGATCGGCGAGTGAGCCCGAAAGGAGTTCTTATTTTTTTAAAGAGTTTTTATTATATAATGCCGAGAATTGATTTAAGTCGTTTTAAAAGGAAGGTTGTATGTATGCCGAGTGTTAAAATTACTTATATATATATAAAAGGGTGCTGTTATATATATATATATATATATAACGCTGTTGCGATAAGCCGTGTGGTCTGTAGACCCACGGGCCCCAGCTTAACGGGAGGGCGATTCTTAATATACAGTGACTGTGATATATGTCCGTTCCACTTGCGGAATGTTCCACATCAACAAGACACTTGCTGCAAGTCAGCAGTCATGTATTTTTCTAAGAGGCACTGATATAAAAGCACTGTTTCACCTATGCAGCAAATACACCACAGCAGAGGAAAGAAAAGCATACAGTCACAGAAAAGACAAATGCGCAGCAAACTAAGAGACAAAATAAGTGAGCTGGAATTCACATTGTAATTCGAATGTAAATGGTTTAATTGTTTTTATTGTTTGTGATGCATTGGCAAGTCTCCGAGAGAAAACAAACTCCCACTGTAATGTTCAAATTGACACCTACAGTTATAATTTCTGAGTAAGCTGATAAAAGGAGTGAGAAGGCAGAAGGCAAAGAGACATGACTTTCCATTTTGAATTCCAAGCAGAATACAGACAGTCATGTGAGGAAATCTATAAATAATATTATCTTGATATACATAGAGAGTTTTTTTTAAGAGCAAGGGAGAGAGCATATATAGAGAGAATGCAGAATATAGAAGGCAGAGAAGATTAAGAGAAGCTACAGAACAGAGCTGATATCTGAGGAAAATCAGCAAACATTCAGTTTGATAAATTGAGGAAGTTGGAGCTTCCCTATCAAGTTGCAGCTTGATAGTCGTCAGTTGTAGCTGACCGAGGTTGGAGCCTCCTGTAGGTTGGTGCCTGCAGAAAACTGAAGGGAGTTGGTGCTTCCTTGCAAGTTGTAGCTTGCAGAATTGAGGTAGGAGCCTCCTGTAGGTTGGTGCCTGCAGAAAAAAAGTGGTGAGAGGGAGTTGGAGCTTGCCTTTGCATCACAACAATAATAAGATGTGGTTTTCTCCCTTTATGGGTTTCCACTTATATCTGGTGTCTTTGTGCATGATATTTATGTATTGATCTGATATGTATCATTTGCTTAATACCTGTTGCTCTCAAATTAGGTCTACTGCTCTATTAAACTAATACTTTCAGATTACATTCTAAGATTACTCTCACATCAAATAGAGTTTGAAATGAAGGTGTAAATAAGTTTATTGAAAAGTTTAAAAGATCAGGAATGTATTAAACTGATTCACCCCCCCCCTCTCAGTTTAATTGGAGATTCAACAATTGGTATCAGAGCGAGTTCCTTTGTACAAGTCTAACAAATGAAAGGAGATCCTAGGTTCCCAAGATGGCTAGCAAAGAAGGATGCTCAACCAATAAAGCCCCTTTCTTCACTGGTGAAAATTATGCTTTCTGGAAAATCAGAATGAAGACATACATAATGTCTCTAGGAATAGAAGTCTGGGCTGCTGTGGAATTAGGATATGCCCCGAAGTCAACTGATACAGAAAAAGAAGCTAAAGAAATCTTTGTAGCTAATGCAAAAGCCATGAATGCCATCCTGAATGGATTATGTGAAGCAGAGTTTATTAAAGTAATGCACAAAGACACTGCCAAGAAAATATGGGATACTCTTGAAGGCATACATGAGGGAGACCAGAAAGTAAAAACTGCCAAACCTCAAGTATATAGAGCCCAGTTTGAAAACTTAAAAATGAATGATGATGAAGATGTTGGCAGCTTCTTCTTAAAAGTTGCAGAAATTGTTAACAATATGAAATCTCTTGGAGAAACCATACCAGAAAGTATAGTTGTGCAAAATATTCTAAGATCACTCCCACCCAGATTTAATCCCAAGGTATCTGCAATAGAAGAGACAGCGGATTGGGAGACTTTGACCATGAATCGGATACTTGGAAATCTAACAGCCTATGAAATGAGGCTCCCACAGAAGAAGCCAAGTACAAGGGAAGCAGCATTCAAAACAAAAAAAAAGAAAGAAGAAAAAGAAGAAATATGCTCTTGCTCTGATGAAGAAGAGGCTAAATTTGTCAAGAAATTGGATAGAGGCTCAGGTAGATACAAAGGTAAACTTCCCTTCAAATGCTTTAACTGTGGAAGAGTTGGAAATTATGCTGCTAAATGTCCTCATAAGAAAGTAAGAAATCAAGCTCAAGAATCAGAGAAAGACACATCAAAGTTCTGGCAGAAAGGAAAGAAATTCAGCAGAAAATCCTTCTATGCTCAGCAAGACAGCAGTGCATCTGAAGACTCAGATGAACCCTCAAGTGAAGAAGGAACCTCAGAATTTTTATTGATGGCCATAGAAGATCTTGAGGGACTCCTACTAGAAGATGAATAAGAAGAAGGGGAAGTAGACCTTGAGGGGGAGCTAAGAAGT
Organism: Pinus albicaulis; assembly: GCA_034641835.2. Taxonomy (NCBI): domain Eukaryota; kingdom Viridiplantae; phylum Streptophyta; class Pinopsida; order Pinales; family Pinaceae; genus Pinus; species Pinus albicaulis. The sequence goes on along the minus strand of CM076582.1, from coordinate 412,784,216 downwards.
GCTCTGGAGGAGATTGACAGTCTCAAACTAAAATGCAGAAAACAAAAAGAGATTATCCTAAAATGTGTGAAAGAAGAACAAAATTCAGAAGTCCTCATGCAGCTGAAGGTAAAGCTTGAAGAAGCCAAGAAGATAGAAGATATGTTACTTCAGCAAATCAAAGATAAATCTCGAGAACAAGAGAAGCTGGAAGAAGAAATTCTGTGTCTGAGAAAGAAATTAGAAAATGCTCAACAGAAAGTTTCTATATACCTTTCTCAAACAACAAGCTCTATTAAGTTGAATGAAATTTTGGTTGCTCAAAGATCCCCTATGATAAAGATTGGAATAGGCTACGAAGGAGAATCAAGTAAAGGAAAAGAAAAGGTTGACAGAGAGATTAATTTTGTAAAAGCAAAGAAGGATGAGGAAGTAGCTCAAATAATTCCTACAAAAGAAGAAATCTGCAATAAGAGAGACAGAGAGCAGAAGAAACCTCTAGTAACAAAGAATATAACGAATACTAAGATGGCAGAAAAAGAATCATATGCCCCTAAGTATATCAAATTTGGAAGTCATCAGAGGAAATTCTTCCCTCCTATGAAGAATGCCACCTGCTATGTCTGCCACAAGCTAGGACACATTGTTGCATATTGTTATGCAAGGAAGAGTAATTTAGACCTGCAAAAGATGCAAACAGTGAAGAGGCTATCTCAAACAAACAAATGGAGAAAACAACCTTACATCAGGTATGCAAATAATTTCTATGGTTATTGTTTTTATTGTAAGGAATTTGGCCATAAAATTATTGAATGTAGAAAGTATAGACAAAGACCGATGTTCAATACCTCAAGGAGGTTTATGAGTCAAAGCAATTTTTTTCATGCTCACAATTCTGCAAAAACTATAATAAAATGTTCAAAAGGGGGCCTCCAGTGGATAAAGAAGGTGAATAACTGTGACCTGGCTCTAACTGCTCAAGATCTGAAAAGCCAGTGGTACTTGGACAGTGGCTGCTCCAAACACATGACTGGAGATAGAAGCAAGTTTATAACTCTTGATGAAAAGAAATCTGGCAATGTTGTTTTTGGTAATGATAAATCAGGAAAGATCAAGGGAAAAGGCTCAGTCAGCATAGACAATGGCAGAGGAAAAGCCCAAGAGGTACTATTTGTGGATGGACTGAAAGCAAATTTACTGAGTGTCATTCAGATGTGTGACAAAGGCTGTGAAGTTCTTTTTAGAGCACAATATTGTGTAGTCAGGTCAAGCACAACAGGAAAGACTCTGCTCAAAGGTGTTCGAACAGAGAACAATGTATACATAGTGAAAGAGGAAGATGAAGCCTGCCATCTTAGCAAACTTGAGGAGTCATGGTTGTGGCATAAAAGATTGGGACATCTCAGCTTTGACCATATCATCAAATTGAGCAAGAAGAAAGCTGTCAAAGACATGCCAGAAATAAAAAGGCCTTCAAGTACTATATGCAAATCTTGTCAATTAGGGAAACATACTCGCACATCCTTTAAATCTAAAGAGGAGTTGTCAACAAGAAGACCACTCCAGCTTGTGCACATGGACCTATGTGGACCTGCTAGAACTAGAACACCAAGTGGAGAATCCTATTTCATGCTGATAATAGATGACTTCTCCAGAATGACATGGGTTGCCTTTCTCAAAAATAAATTAGAAGCATTGGAAAAATTTAAGATATTCAGAGCATTAGTAGAAAATCAAACTGGATGCAAGCTGAAATGTATCAGATCAGACAGAGGAGGAGAATTCACAGATTATGACTTTGCAGACCTATGTAATGAACATGGAATAAAACAACAATTTACTATTGCAGGGACACCTCAACAGAATGGAGTAGCAGAGAGACAAAACAGGTTTGTACAACAAATAGCCAGAGCTATGATGCAAGAAAATAATATTGCTCAAACCTTCTGGGCAGAAGCAGTACACACTGCAGTACATATCCTTAATAAAGCTCACTTAAGGCCAAGCAGTGACAAAACTCCATATGAACTATGGCATGGAAAGCCAGCTTCAATAAAACATTTCAGAGTCTTTGGTAGCAAGTGCTACATAAAGAATAATGATGAAAACCTTGGGAAATTTGATGCAAGAGCAGATGAAGGGATTTTTCTAGGATATGCTTCCAAAAGTAAAGGATACAGATGCTACAACAAGACTCTTCGGAAAATAGTTGAAAGTATTGATGTGAGATTTGATGAAGAATTTCCAAACAATACAAGAAATACAGATTGCTGCAGTCCATCAGTTAATCATGAAGAAGAAGACCGAAATGATGAAGAAACTAGAAAGACAATAGAAGATGCAGAGCTGAGCTCAAAAACCCCCTCAAGATACACTCAGAAGAATCATCCTGAAGATCAGATCATAGGAGACAAGAAAGCAGGAGTCCAGACAAGAAGGCAGCTAACAGAACAAACAGAAGAAGTATACATAGCCATGTTATCACAAGTAGAGCCAAAGAAATTTAAAGAAGCCAGCAAGGACAAGTATTGGATAAAAGCAATGAATGAAGAATTGGACCAAATTGAGAAGAACAATACCTGGGAACTAGTTCCTAGACCTATTGAGAAAAATATCATTGGTTCAAAATGGGTATTCAAAAACAAAATGAATGAGCAAGGACAAGTAATCAGGAATAAAGCCAGACTGTTCTGCAAAGGATACTCACAAATTGAAGGACTTGACTATGATGAAACATTTGCACCTGTAGCCAGAATGGAAGCTATCAGAATGTTCCTGGCATTTGCATGCTATCAAGACTTCAAGGTATATCAAATGGATGCAAAGTCTGCTTTTCTTAATGGAGATCTAGAAGAAGAAGTGTACATGGAACAACCAGAAGGCTTCTCATTGACAGACAAAGAAGACTATGTGTGCAGACTGAAGAAGGCCCTATATGGACTGAAACAGGCTCCTCGTGCTTGGTACTCAAGACTGGACAAATATTTGCAAAAAAAGGGTTTTAAGAGAGGTGGAGTAGACAACAATCTATACATAAAAGCGCATGAAAATGAACTCCTAATTGTTGTTGTATATGTTGATGACATTATGTTTGGAAGCAACAAAGATGAACTAGCAAAAGGGTTTGCTGATGAGATGAAAACAGAGTTTGAAATATCTATGATTGGAGAACTCAGTTTCTACTTGGGACTGCAAATTCAGCAAAAGAACACATGTACATTTATTTCACAAGAAAAATACATAAAAGAAATGTTGAAAAAGTTCAAAATGGAGGACTGCAAACCTGTGTCAACTCCCATGACCACAGGTTGCAAGCTGTGTGCTAATGATGGGTCTGCTGACATAGATCAAAGACTTTACAGATCAATGATTGGAAGTCTATTGTATCTGACTGCATCAAGACCAGACATCATGCTAGCAGTAGGATTAGTGGCTAGATATCAAGCAGCACCTAAACAAAACCATCTTCTGGAAGTCAAAAAAATATTCAGATATCTACAAGGAACAATACAGTATGAACTTTTGTATCCTAAAAGAAAAAAATTCACTTTATCAGCATACACAGATGCAGATTGGGCCAGCTGTGTGGATGATAGGAAGAGTACAAGTGGAGGTGCATTCTATCTAGGAGAAAGTCTGGTGGCATGGCTAAGCAAGAAACAAACATCCATCTCTTTGTCTACAGCTGAAGCAGAATATATAGCAGCAGCAACATGTTGCACACAAGTCATGTGGATGAAGAAAACTCTTCAAGACCTGAAGGTAAGCATTGATGAACCTATTTCAATTAAATGTGATAATACAAGTGCTATAAGTATATCTAAAAATCCTGTACTTCACTCAAAAACTAAACATATTCCAATTAAGTATCATTTCCTCCGAGAACAAGTGGCTCAGAAGATAGTAAAACTGGAATATGTACCAACGAAAGAACAGACAGCTGATATATTTACCAAACCCCTTGCTAGAGAACAATTTCAATACTTGAGAGATAAACTAGGGGTAGTATCTGCAGATGCTACTCTCTGATATAAAGAGAAACCACAGTCTCAGGGGGAGAACAAAATGAAGATATCATTCCAGGGGGAAAATAGCCAGCAAGATAAGCATAAAACAAGTCCACAGGATCACATTATCAGTATTATCAGCATTATCAATATTATCAGCATTCAGAAGCAACAAGAACCTTTCAATCGTAAAATGCATCATCTCTGTCTGCAATCTAGCATATATTACAGGCACTACAAATGAATCACAGCTATAAAACATATATCGGCTCACTATACCAAAGTGTTCTCTCAACAAGTTTCATACATCACTCTGGAGCAGCATAGTCCAATTTCAGCAGAAGAGGACCTAAACGTAACTCAGAGAAAGGAAATACAACGACAGAACCCATACGGAGAGATGAGGCATCGTCCTTTGCCATTGATGTCAAAGGGGGAGGAAGAACAAACAACAAGAGAAAGAGAAAGCAAACAGAGAAAGTGGATTGCCATCAATGCCAAAGGGGGAGACTGTTGGAAATATTGTCATTGATGGCAAAGGAGGCAACACTCAGGCAAAGGAGGCAGCGTTGAAGCAGAGGAAGGCAAAATAAGCACAGTGAAAGCAATAGAGGCAGCAAAAAGAATGTCAAAATGTAACAGTCATAGAAGCACAGTGAAGAACAGTTATCGGAAGATAGAGATAGAGGCAGAGCGACAGAAGCAGCAGAGGCAGAGACAGAGGCAGAGAGCCGTTATAAAATTCCAGGAATCGCACTTTCCAACCGGCGCAGCAGAGGCAGAGACAGAGGCAGAAAGCTGTTATAAAATTCCAGGAATCGCACTTTCCAACCGGCGCAGCAGAGGCAGAGACAGAGGCAGAGAGCTGTTATAAAATTCCGGGAATCGCACTCTCCAACCGGCATTATACATATAACTTATACAAACATTATTCCGGGAATCGCTTCACTCCAGCGGCAAAATATATATATAAACATATATATCAGTTATATGCAAGCGGAGCACATATAACATATACAAACATAATTCCGGGAATCGCTTCACTCCAGCGGCAAAATATATATATATAAACATATATATCAGTTATATACAAGCGGAGCGCTTTATATCTATATAATCAAAGGTTCTATCAAAACGAAATCGCTTATAAGGTGGGACCCCTCACCCAATCGCAATCGGAGATCACAAGAGCAGCGTAATATGTAACCCACAGGAAATTGCGATTGCGATGAGAATCCGGACCCGATGGGTCTATAAACCGCAATTGATAAATCTCGGAACTTAAATAAACAGAGAATTTGTGAATACAATGAATCCCAGAGCATATAACCAAAGGTCCAAGGTATATATATGGAGCACACAAAACGAAGTTTTATATGGTGGGACCCCTTCCCAATCGCATCGGAGGTAAACAAAGCAGAGGGGCTTGCAACTCAAAGTTGCGATTGCGATCAATCGCAATCAGAAATCGCAAGGGGATCGGAACGTGCAAACAAAGAGTTGCGATTGCGATTGAAAGGCCGGATCCGATGGGTTTATAAGCCAAGACTGATATATGTTTGAAGTTTCGCCATAACGGAGAATAATCGCAATCGGAAGAGGCTGAGGAGTGATTCATCGCATCGGAAAGATCGGTGAGTGAGCCTGAAAGGAGTTCTTATTTGTTTTAAAGAGTTTTTATTATATAATGCCGAGAATTGATTTAAGTCGTTTTAAAAGGAAGGTTGTATGTATGCCGAGTGTTAAAATTACTTATATATATATATATAAAAGGGCGTTGTTATATATATATATATATATATATATATATATATATATATATATAAAAGGGCACTGTTATATATATATATATATATATATATATATATAATGCTGTTGCGATAAGCCGTGTGGTCTGTAGACCCACGGGCCTCGGCTTAACGGGAGGGTGATTCTTAATATACAGTGACTGTGATATATGTCCGTTCCGCTTGCGGAAAGTTCCACATCAACAAGACACTTGCTGCAAGTCAGAAGTCACGTATTTTTCTAAGAGGCACTGCTATAAAAGCACTGTTTCACGTATGCAGCAAATACACCACAGCAGAGGACAGAAAAGCATACAGTCACAGAAAAGACAAATGCGCAGCAAACCAAGAGACAAAATAAGTGAATGGAATTCACATTGTAATTCCTAATGTGAATGTTTTAATTGTTTTTATTGTTTGTGATGCATTGGCAAGTTCTCGTGGGCAAAAAAAAAACTCCCACCGTAATGTTCAAATTGACACCCACAGCTATAATTTCCCTCTGCAGCCGATAAAAGGAGCGAGAATGCGAAGGCAAAGAGACATGACTTTCCATTTCGAACACCCCAAAGGCATTTCAAAGACATTTATGTGAGGAAATCTATAAAATAATATCTTGATATACAGAGAGTTTTTAAGAGCAAGGGAGAGACATAGAGAGAATGTAGAATACAGAAGGCAAGAGAAGATAATATAAGCTGCTGCACGGTATTGATATCCGAGTAAAACTGGCAAACATTCGCCTGATAATTGAGGAAGTTGGAGCCTCCCTATCAAGTTGAAGCTTGATAGCTGTCAGTTGTAGCTGACTGAGGTTGGAGCCTCCTGTAGGTTGGTGCCTGCAGAAAATTGAAGGGAGTTGGTGCTTCCTTGCAAGTTGTAGCTTGCAGAATTGAGGATAGAGCCTCCTGTAGGTTGGTGCCTGCAGAAAAAAATGGTGAGAGGGAGTTGGAGCTTGCCTTTGCATCACAACAATAATAAGATGTGGTTTTCTCCCTTTATGGGTTTCCACTTATATCTGGTGTCTCTGTGCATGATATCTATGTATTGATCTGATATGTATCATTTCCTTAATACCTGCTGCTCTCAAATTAAGTCTACTGCTCTATTAAACTAATACTTTCATATTACATTCTAAGATTACTCTCACATCAAATAGAGTTTGAAATGAAGGTGTAAATAAGTTTATTGAAAAGTTTAAAAGATCAGGAATGTATTAAACTGATTCACCCCCCCCCCTCTCAGTTTAATTAGATATTCAACAATAGTTACATTCTTTAAGTATTACGTTGTATGTCATCATTTCTCTACATGTGTACAGGTGTCCGAATAGAGCAAACGGAAGGACCATGATCTGTCAAGCAAGGGATGAAGAGCATCACTTCTTCTTCAACAACAACAGTGTGGGATTTGAGGTAGGTCACTTATCGCGATCTTTGTCTTTCTTGTAACTAGGAACCAACATATTTGCGTGATTTGATTGTTTCTAGACCCACTCTAGGGCTAGTGGGATCGCCTCTGTCTACAGAGGGGATTTACTGCCTCAACAAATTTGCGACTCTACCAGGGATCAGTGGGAGTTAGTCCTTCTTCCATTTGGGTTGTTTTTTTTTCTTTTGATCGATTTATTTTCTCTTCTGGTTCACCCTCCTTGGTTTCAAACCCCTGTTCAGCCCCCAAAAGACTAGGTGTTTGGTCAATTTAGTGTGTCCTAAATTTATACATTAATTTGTCAATCCGGGATTCGTAATATGACGAAGTGTGGCGCACTAGATGTGCAAGATAACCTATCTCTTACTTTTTTTCGTTTTTGGGTTTTTTATTTATCTTGGGGGTTTTTATCTTGGTTGGTTTCCTAATGTGAGATGGAAATTATAAAAGACAAGTATGGATATAAATGTTCAAGGCAATGATGTCCTTTATAATGATTTCCCAAACTTCAAACTTCAAAATGGTTTTAAAACATGCAATGACAAAATTGATTCCTAAAATAAAATGAAAATGTGCCACTATACTAGTCAAACAAACAGTGAACTATTGATCATGAAACCCATTACCCTTGCTGCTGTCTAAATACAAAAGAAACTGTGCTCAAAGAAATCCAAGAATTGCAAGCAAAGTAAAGTTAAAATCAAATTACATCAACTCATATTCTGACCCCTCACCATTAGTCTCGCTATGGCTTTCGGAGGTAATCATAAACAACTTGAGCAATCTGATATCTAATTTGCAGAAAAATAAACTAATATCAAATTACACATTCATACTTCAATCCCTCACCATTAGTCTCGCTATGGCTTTTGGAGGTAACTGATAATGACATGAGAAATTTAATATCTAACTTGCAGAAAAATAAACTAATATCAAACTACACACTCATACTTCAATCCCTCACCATTAGTCTCGCTATGGCTTTCGGAGGTAACTGATAATGACATGAATAATTTAATATCTAATCTAACTAATAAAGCAAATGTACAAAACTGAAATAAATAAAACAGTGCTGGAATTAAAAGCTAAGAAAAATAAATCAGCAGAAGGACAAGACTGATTCCATGTCATTAGTCATTGTAAAACTATGTGCAAATTCCCGGGCTGCCTACTGTAATCTAGAACAAAGACACTGATCAGTTAACAACAGTATAAAGCATGAAAATTATGGACAGAAATAAAACGTTAATACCATAAGAGATGTAATATATACACGTGAATAACTATGGCATAATGAACGTAAGGAAATAAAGCATGAAACTATACAGCAATAAACAAAACCTCGGCGTGTGCAGGGGCCCTCTGCACAATCCTCGGGCAACATCTATCAACCACGAATTATGCTTATGAACAGAGTCTTCTCATGTATTCAAAACGCAATCATAACAAGGAAATAATGTCACGGCACAGTGGGCTTTCTTTTCAGCAAAATTACAATACATAAGCTAGCCACTATGCATATGAGAACGCATTATTTATAACAGAGGATGACATAACTACTTTCCTACAATCTGTGTTGATAAAAGACACGTGAACAACCACGTCCAGAAATATAGCATTATGGCTGCCGTGAAGATTAAATCTATGGAGGGTGGCTGTTGGATTCGGCTTATGGAGCAGTTCAAAGGTGTTGATATGTCCCCTGATATTTAGGAACAACCACGCAAGTCTTCACGTGGTGAAAAACGGAGTTCTGTCACTGTAGGACTCTTAGTTTGACCATCGCTTGACTACCTTTGACCACGACCTTCTTTGGTGAATTCGACTGATCCAATAGGACTCGGTCCATATCCATGTCATTTCCAACTTGCCCATGTGGCTTGATTTTCCTGAAGACACCTGCAATATAGACTTTAACAAAATGGCTGCGGAAAGTTGAAGCAACTGCGGAAAGTGACAAGATTCCGTAGCTCAATGAGCAAAAATCTAATTTAAACAGCAGACACAAAACATAGTTAAAAACCACTTTAAATGCTCTTTTATGATTAATATGCAATGATGTTGATGACTTAGGAGGTCCAGGTAAATGGAAAAAGTCTAGAAAGGTGTATAGGAAAGATGCAAGTTTGGGACTCAACATACCCCCACTATGAAGGTGTTGCATGTCCCCATGCAACCAAAATTTTGATCATCCTCCTTCAATTCATATGCCCTGACACCTCTGCCAGTACATCCAGTCCTCTTCTCCTCTTTCTTGGTGTTGCTAACATCCTGGGCTTCTTCATCAAGCATCTGAATTTGAGATTAATCAGTGCTCTACTTATCTTCTTGCATTTCTTCTTCAATTTCTTGTTCCTTTTGTGCCACAGTCCCAGATGTAGCATAATGTTGTCATGAATGATCTTGTCCAATCTGCTTTTCTCCTTTAATGCTTCATTTTCATTTTTAATATGTCTATTTAAAACCTCCAACTCAAAGACTTCTTGTTTCAACGATTGGACTAGAGCTTCTTGTGCTGTGTGAGGCTGAGTGGATGAAGTGCTGGGACCCGTGGCTATTCTTTCTAAGGATTCTATGTAATCATACACCTCTTGCTGCTTTGGATCTATCTCGGGTGTTGTTTTCCTTGGGCTGTCCCCAAAATGTTGTGGAGGAGAATTGACTTCAAAATCTGGCCGAAAAGGACTCATGTCAACATCTTGAGGACTAGTTTCAATGTTTGGCTGAGAATGAGGTGGACTATGGCCAGCTGGAGTTTGTTCAGGTGTTCCTCCTCCCAAATCAATAAAATGGGGTCCTTTTGTTTGTACTTTCCTCCACTTTCCTTTAAGCCTGGTGCTTCTTCTTACATGCTGTGGACTACTGTCTTTTTCCTTCTATTTTTCTTTTCCTTTCTTTTTGGCCATAGCTGACTGTTCTTGAAGGTGAACTAGTCTCTCAGACAATACTTGATGGTCTTCTTCTGAGGAAGGGGTTTGATGCACAACCTCAATGCTTCTTTTCTCTTTTGATTTTGTTGGCTTTTTACCCTCATTCTTTTCCTTCCTCCTTTTAGATAGTCTTTCTTCTCTACTAGTTCTTTCAAATGTGTTAGTAGGAGTGCTTTGAGTTTTATCACCTGTTCTCTTTCTTCTACTTCTTTTTGATGTACTGCCTTCAGGGGTTTCTTGGGGTTCTTCAAAGAAATTTCTAATTAAAAACTGCTCCCAGGTGTCCTTTTTCTCTTTTAATTGTTTTTCTATCAAGATTTTCACGAGACCATGGTGATACAAATGTGGTTCTATGTCCCCCAGTTGCTTTTGGACGGTTACAGACATCTTTTTCAAACTGTTTAGTAAAAATTATGGCAGATTGAGGGTCTGGTTGTCTAGGAAATTCATCAACAGTCGGGTATGATACATGTACATTGATCCAAAATGTCCCTCACAGGTGATAAACTTTTGAATAACCAACAGTAAACTAGCCCACTCTTCTTTTAAAGCATGGACAGGAATTCCCTTTTTGAAAATGGTGACATCTATACCTGGGTTACGTAGGATCACTCTCCAAGCTTCCTCACCAATGCTCTTGTTCTTGAACCAGCGTTCACCTTCTTGAGGGAGTTCTGTAGTAGCTGCTATGGATGCCTCAGTCACTGTAAATTTGAGGTCCCCAATTTCCACCTCCAGACCATTGAAAGACCTCGCAAAAGCTTTTTTTACCTCCTTATTGTAGCCTTTAAACTTTTGAATAAACCGAAGCCATTTTTCCTTTTTCAATATGTCTTTGACTTGCGGGTATCCTTCCATAAATTTGGGTCCCTCTGGTTCTGTCCTCAACAACCGACCCATCCTTCCTTTTGTTCTTTAAAAATCGTCTGCGTGAGGAGGGTTTAGCAGAGGTAAGACGGCTGAATTAGCGGAAATGAACAGGGTTTATGAAGGAGACCAGTGACTGTAAGCGGATATCAGAGAATAGGTACACGGAATGAAGCGGAACAGAGAACAAAATGGGGTGAAGGCTTATGTGAGCACGGTGGAAATGCATCCGTGAGGTCAATAGAACAGTAGGGGGAGTAAAGTGCATCCGACAGTATTTAAAATTGGGTGGCTGCAGAGTAGACGCAAGCACGTTTATGAAACGGTTGTGGATTTTGTGCGGCTGAGAGAAGCCGTAGTCAAATCAACCATGTTCCATAATTACAGGTGGAGTATCAAAGTATAGCCGAACACGAGTGAAGACCGGAGGCTTGATTATGAGGCCATTTAAAAATGAATGCAAGGATTGTGGGGGAATCGTATAGAGATCGTGGAACGGTTATGGAGTTATCAACGCAATCATTGCATATAATGGAGCTATGGTTTATAACTATGTAAAAATGTGCTTGAATGCCATTTAAAATAAATTTCTACTCATACCTTGGAATTCTTGCCATTTTTCATTAGTCTTCAATCAGTTGCTCCTCGTTGATGCTTTTGAATGCCTCATGTCTTCATAATATGTCCTCATACCTGCATTTGATTTCATGATTGTTGAACTAACATCTGACTGTAAATTTTTGAAAAACAGAGTGGTGGCTACAGAAACTGCTTCTGGCTGCGGAAATTGGTGTCAGCTGTGGAAACTGACACAACAATTATTTGGGTGAATGGAGATGGATAGATGATAACTGACTGAATGAAAATGGTCATGAAAGAAAAAATTTATTGGTGAAATGAAATGAAATAGATGAAATGGAGTGAAATGAAATGAAGTGGAGTGGAATGAAGTGGAATGAAATGGAGTGGGTTGTCATAAAACTTGTGGAATGAGAGAGAGAGGGAATTTTTTGGAAAATATAGGGTGTCAGGTGTTCCTGATTTTCACCCTACATTTTCTGTATAAGACTGCCAATCAGTGATTGGTTTTCAGGCTTATACAATTTTTTTTTTTTTTTGAAACTGAAAAGAACAAAGGCTAGGATGGTGGAGAAGAAGGATTCTTCTTCACCAGCCTTATTGCAGAATTATCTTGAAACATTTTGACAAATTCCTCTTTTGAGATTGGCTTATGATAGATCTTTAATCTGTGGCCATTCACAATAAGAGGAGTTTGAGAGTCATCAATGGTGTTGATTCTTACTGCTCCATTGCTAAAGATCTTGTCAATCTCATATGGCCCAAGCCAATGAGTCTGAAATTTTCCTTTAAAATATTTAAACTTGGAATCAAATAGCAATGCCCAATCTCCTTCTTGAAACTTCTTCTCTTTGATGTATTTGTCATGCCATTTAGCTCTTTGATATTGAACTAGATCAGTTCTTAGAATTTCCTCTTGTCTGATCTCATCTAGCTCATTCGACTGCTCCATTCTATGCTTTTGGGCTTCTGATAGATCCATCCCTAACTGAACTGCCATCTTGAAGGTTTTGACTTGGAACTCAATGGGGAGCAGGACTTCTTTCCCATAAACAAGTTCATAGGGAGAATGTCCTGTTGTATTTCTCCATGTAGTTCTGTAGGCCCACAAGGCTTCAGGAAGCCTTTCTGCCCAATCTCTTCTGTGTAGATGAACAGTTTTGGTGATGATACTTTTGAGAACCTTGTTTGTAGACTCCACTTGACCATTTGCTTGCGGATGGTAAGGAGTAGATCTTTTGTGCTTGATTGTGTATTCTTCCATCAGCTTCTCCACCAGGTTAGATGTGAATTGGCTTCCCTGATCTATCACAATTTCTCTTGGAACACCAAAGCGAGTAAAAATATCCTCATAAAGAAAATTAACAATTGAATTTTCAGTAGCAGACACTAATGCTTTGGCTTCCACCCATTTAGTAACATAATCAGTACAAACCAATATATACTTCTTTTGCTTAGATGGTGGATTAATATGTCCAATGAAATCTAAAGCCCATTTTTCAAAGGGTTCGATGAGTACATGTGGTTGCAATGGCATTTCATTTGAAAGGGTAGGTTTCCCTACTCTTTGGCAGCTGTCACACCTTTTGACATATTGTTTTGCATCTTCGAAGAGGGAAGGCCAACAATATCCTAAAGAGAGGATTTTATAGGCTGTCCTTTTGTCAGCAAAGTGTCCATCGCATGGTTCATCATGACATGCCTTGAGGATATCAGGCATTTCATCCTCCCTGACACATCTTCTGATCACAAGATCTGGCCCTGTTTTAAACAATTTGTTAGAAATCCATGAATATTTTGAACTCTCCTGAATAATCTTTCTTCTTTGACTTGGAAATAAATGTGGAGGCATTTTCCCTGTAACCAAATAGTTAACAATATCTGCATACCAAGGGGTCTTAGTAGTTACTGCAAACAAGTATTCATCAGGAAACTTATCCTCTACAGGAGAATCTTCTTTAGTATTCTGAATCCTAGACAAGAAATCAACTATTGTATTTTGTTTCCCTGGTCTATCCAACATAGTAATATTGAATTCCTGCAAAAGTAGGAGCCATCTTGTCACTCTGCCATTAGTAACAGGTTTTTTCATTAGATATCTAATCGCAAAATGATCAGTATGAATAAAAGTTTCATAGCCTGTTATATAATGTCTAAACTTATTGATTGCATGAACAACATCTAAAAACTCTTTTTTAGTTACAGTATAGTTCAAATCAGTGGGGGTCAAATTTTTACTGGTATAGTAAATGGCATAAGGGACTAAATCCTTTTGACCCAACACAGCTCCTAGAGCTGTATCTGAAGCATCTGTAGAAATATGGAAAGGGAGTTTTCAATTTGGTCCTCTCAAGATAGGTGCTTCAGATATTCTTGTTTTCAAAGTTGCAAAGGCTGATTGACAATCAGGATCCCATTTGAATTCATAATCTTTTGTAAGCAGTTTGAAGAGTGGAGATGCTATTTTAGTGCAGTTTTTTATAAATCTTCTATAGTATCCAGTAAATTCTAGAAAACTTCTAACATCTGTTTGACAATTTGGAATAGGCAACTTGGAGATGACTTCAACTTTTGATCAATCAACCTTAATCCCATCTCCTGAAATATGATGCCCCAAAACAATACCTTCAGTAAACATCATAAAGAATTTTTCATGGCTTAATGAAAGGTTTGTTTCTTTACATCTTATAAGGAATTTTTCCAAATTTTCTAATGCCTCTTCAAATGAATTACCATAAACTATAAAATCATCCATATAAACCTCTACACAATCATGGATTAGATCAGAAAAAATTCCTAGTACTTCTCTTTGGAATGTTGCGGGTGCATTACATAACCCAAAAGGAAGCACTCGATAGGCAAAAGTCCCCCATGGATAGGTAAATTTGGTCTTATCTTGATCTTCAGGTGCTACCTAAATTTGATTATAGCCACTAAAACCATCCAAAAATGAAAAGTACTTTTTTCCTGCTAATGTATCTAATACCTGATCGATAAAGGGAAAAGGAAAGTGATCCTTCAAAGTTGCTTTGTTCAATTCCCTGTAATCAATGCATACCCTCCATTTACCATTCTTTTTAGGTACTATAACCAAAGGAGAAACCCATCGGCTATCTGAAATTGGATAAATGAAGTTTACATTGAGTAGTTTTTGGAGCTCTTCTTTCACTCTCTCCCTAAGGTTTGGATTCATCCTTCTATGAGGTTGTCTAATTGGTTTACTATTTTCCTCAATATAGATATGATGGATGCAAGTCTTAGGATCAATACCTTTCATATCAGTATACTCCCATGCAAATGCAGTAGAATGTTTTTGCAAGATTTTGGTTAGTTCTTCCTGTTGTGACTTTTCCAAATTTTTGTTGATATTCAATGTTTTTCATGGAAAAATCTCAATGGTAGAACTACCGAACTCTTCCATAGAGTAAAGAGACATTTGTCTCAATGATAAATATTCAATTTCAGATTCCAACTGAAATTGTGTGGGGTCATATTCTGAATATGTCTCAAAATTTTCTAATGTGTTCAGAATTTGACTATCCTCACTGATTTCAGAAATGGTAAAGATAGGTTGTATAGTGTCCTCATCATCGACCCATTCATTGTCTCCTACTTCTGTGATTGCTTTTCTTGGAGGATACAAATTGAATTTCTTTGTCGAATTACCATTAGAAATGTACATATCCCTAGATCTACAACTAATGAAAGCATCAGCTGTGGCTAGCCAAGGTCTTCCTAAGATAAGTGGGTGCCCTCCTAGATTACTCTTGGGAGTCAAAATCATAAAATCTACTGGATATTCCCAAGAACATAAGGAGACTGAAATATCTTCTAATACACCATCTGGTTTGATAATTGATCGATCTGCAAGTTGCAGTAAATTAGGTGTAAAAAGAAGATTAGGAAGTTTTAGTTGTTCCATAGTCTGTCTACTCATAATGTTGATAGCAGCCCCTAAGTCAATCAAAGTGTTTGGAATTTCTATCCCATTTACATATGTCTTGACAATTGGACTACCTGGATCTACATACTTCTGCATAGTAATTTTTCCCATCATGATATCTGCAATTTTTCCTACCAGGTGGATTCTTCTTGTATCTCTTAGTTTCCTTCCCGGTCTTTTGAGACTCAACTCCTTTATTGTTTTTGCTAGAATAGGAATCTCTCTAATGGCTTGTAGCAAGGGAATATTGATACAAACATTCTTTAATTCATCTAGAAAATCATAGTTAGGCAACAAGATTTGTTTTTCCACCCGTTTATCAATTTGTAATCTTTCAGGGAAAGGAGGTGTGGATGAAGATGCAGGTTGCTCAACTATAGGAGTTGTGGGGGTTAACTTTTCTTTCTCTTTTTGAATGTTTGATTTTTGAAGAGATGCTTCCTCAGAACCCTTATTGACTTTAAGAGAGTCCTCCTTAGAGGTATCTTGCTCTTGGACATCTATAGAAGGTTTTTCTAAAACTCTACCAGACCCGAGTTGTACATCATTGAGAGGAACAATCATATAGGTAGGAAATTGTTGTCCTTCTATCATGTAAGTATTCTGAGGATTTTTATTGTTAGGATTTGGCAATGGCTGAGTTGGAAGTTGATTTGTCTTTTGTTGGAATGGAAGCATGAGTTGAGGATTTGGATTTTGTTGAGAAGGTTGTTGTTGTGGAAATGGAAATGAAAGTTGTAGATTTGAGTTTGGAAGTTGTGGAGCTTGTTGATTTTGAAAAGATGGAAGATATTGATAAAATTGAGCAAATCTCCCATAAGGATTTTGCATACCTTGTACCCATGACTGATATGGGTTTTGAGGTTGGGGCCAAGGTTGTTGCCAAGGATTCCAATTTGGTGGGGGTTTAAAATTCATAGGGTTGTTAAACCCTTGAGTTTGTTGCCCTTGCCAAGGTATTCTTGTAACAAAACAGAGAGATTCTACTGAATTTGGATCTTCTTGAAAGACAGCTTTGAGTCCAGGAATTGAAGGACAATCATTGGTCTCATGATTCTCTGAGAAAATCATACATGTTTCTACAAATTTTTCATCCAAGGGACATTCCCTTAAAGCATGTTTCTTCCTACATTTCGGACAAAAGATGGCTAGAGCATCAGTTTATGCTTTCTGCTTGTTTTGAATTTTAAGGGTGTCTAGTTGTTCACTAAGGCTCCCTAAGATATCAGTTTTGAATTCATAAAGCATATTGCCAATCTCTGCCCTACTTACTGATACATTTGGAGATTTGTTTGCCCTGATAAGAGAAGGATCTCTAGGCTCTTTTTCCGTTTTAGATTTTCCCCTTGAGAGATGGACACATAGTTCTGTTATATCACGAAGTGGAAGTTGAGAAATGTCTCCTTTCCCCATCATGTTTAAAATATCTATCCATTCATCTATGATGGCTTTTAATAGAAGGGATTTCAAATTTTCCTCATCTAAGTTGCTCATCTTTGCTCTTTTCAAGTTGTATTGAAATCTTTCAAGTAAATCCTCCAAATTTTCATCTTCTTTTTGCACCATTTTGAATACCTCATCCTTGTGATTGGTGGGCATGAAATAGTCCAGGTATCTATCCAAAAATGTTTGTTTCATATCATTCCAAGTCCTAATAGATTGGGTGACTAATCCCATGAACCATTTCAAAGCGGCTCCCTTCAATGTTGAAGGAAGCAGTTTGAGTTTTTGAGAGTCTTCCATATAGTCATAGGTTTGGCACACGACTTCAAACTCAAACAGAAATGTTTCAGGATCCTCACTTCGCAATCCATAAAAGTTGGGGAGGACAGATGATGAGATGTTTTTCATCATTGTATGAGTTTCCTCATCAACTATAGGGAATCCAAACGAGTTGTCTCCTTCCCTATTTCTTCCATTATTACCTCCACCTCCACCATTGTTGCCTCCATTATTTCCTCCTCCTCTACCTCTACCTCTACCTCTACCTCCGAATCCATCTACTACTTCCTCTATCATGATAGTTTCTTCAGAGTCCTCAGAGTCCTCTGGTTCTTCTATCAAGGGAGGATGAGAGGGAGTTTCTTCCTTTTCTTCTTCAGGTGATTCTACTTCTTTAATTACAATATGCTCTCTTGTAGAAGTAAAGAAAGGGTCTTCTTCTAAATGAGATTTGGTAGATGGTGTAGGAGAATCCTCTAATTCAGCTGCTCCTTGAATTCCAGGAATTTTAAGGCTAGGGGTAGATGGTGGTGAATCTTGTCTATGCCTTGAAGAAGATGGAGTTGTGAAAATCGAACTCTTGGCTCTAGCTATAAGCCTTCCCCTAGAATATCTTGCTCTATGCATGCCATTTTTTTTATTTTTAAGTTGGGCTAATAATTCTCTTTCTGATCTTCCAGGTCACACTAGGTGCAAGAAGAGAGCATACTTAAGAAATTATTGAACCAATAACTCTCTTTTCTGATCCTCCAAATCACACTAGGTGCAAGAGGAGAGCATACTTCAAGAAGTTATCAAATTTTCCCTTCTTTTTATTGTTTTTTTTAAAGAAATTGGCTACTTAGTTACACTTCCCCGACAACGGCGCCAAAATGTTTGGTCAATTTAGTGTGTCCTAAATTGCTACATTAATTTGTCAATCCGAGATTCGTAAGTTGACGAAGTGTAGCGCACTATATGTGCAAGATAACCTATCTCTTACTTTTTGTCGTTTTTGGGTTTTTTATTTATCTTAGGGGTTTTTATCTTGGTTGGTTTTCTAATGTGAGATGGAAATTCTAAAAGACAAGTATGGATATAAATGTTCAAGGCAATGATGTCCTTTATAATGATTTCCCAAACTTCAAACTTCAAAAGGGTTTTAAAACATGCAATGAAAAAATTAATTCCTAAAAGAAAATGAAAATGTGCCACTATATTAGTCAAACAAACAGTGAACTATTGATCATGAAACCCATTACCCTTGCTGCTGTCTAAATACAAAAAGAAACTGTGCTCAAAGAAATCCAAGAATTGCAAGCAAAATAAAGCTAAATCAAATTACATCAACTCATATTCTGACCCCTCACCATTAGTCTCGCTATGGCTTTCGGAGGTAATCATAAACAACTTGAGCAATCTGATATCTAATTTGCAGAAAAAAATAAACTAATATCAAATTACACACTCATACTTCAATCCCTCACCATTAGTCTCGCTATGGCTTTCGGAGGTAACTGATAATGACATGAGCAATTTAATATCTAACTTGTAGAAAAATAAACTAATATCAAACTACACACTCATACTTCAATCCCTCACTATTAGTCTCGCTATGGCTTTCAGAGGTAACTGATAATGACATGAGTAATTTAATATCTAATCTAACTGATAAAGCAAATGTACAAAACTGAAATAAATAAAACAGTGCTGGAATTAAAAGCTAAGAAAAATAAATAAGCAGAAGGACAAGACTGATTCCATGTCATTAGTCATTGTAAAACTATGTGCAAATGCCCGGGCTGCCTACTGTAATCTGGAACAAAGACACTGATCAGTTAACAGCAGTATAAAGCATGAAAAATTATGGACAAAAATAAAACGTTAATACCATAACAGATGTAATATCTACACGTGAATAACTATGGCATAATGAACGTAAGGAAATAAAGCATGAAACTATATGGAAATAAACAAAACCTCGGCGTGTGCAGGGGCCCTCTGCACAATCCTCAGGCAACAGCTATCAACCACGAATTATGCTTATGTACAGAGTCTTCTCATGTATTCAAAACACAGTCATAACAAGAAAATAATGTCACGGCACAGTGGGCTTTCTTTTCAGCAAAATTACATTACAGAAGCTAGCCACTATGTGTATGAGAACACATTATTTATAACAGAGGATGACATAACTACTTTCCTACAATTTGCGCTGATAAAAGACACGTGAACAACCACGTCCAGAAATCTAGCATTATGGCTGCCATGAAGATTAAATCTATGGAGGGTGGCCGTTGGATTCGGCTTATGGAGCAGTTCACAGGTGTTGATATGTCCCCTGAGATTTAGGAACGGCCACGCAAGTCTTCACGTGGTGAAAAACGAAGTTCTGTCACTGTAGGACTCTTAGGTTGACCACCGCTTGACTACCTTTGACCACGGCTTTCTTTGGTGAATTCGACTGAGCCAATAGGACTTGGTCCATATCCATGTCATTTCCAACTTGCCCATGTGGCTTGATTTGCCTGAAGACACCTGCAATATAGACTTTAACAAAATGGCTGCGGAAAGTTGAAGCAGCTGTGGAAAGTGACAAGATTCCGCAGCTCAATGAGCAAAAAACTAATTCAAACGACAGACACAAAACATAGTTAAAAACCACTTTAAATGCTCTTTTATGATTAATATGCAATGATGTTGATGACTTAGGAGGTCCAGGTAAATGGAAAAAGTCTAGAAAGGTGTATAGGAAAGATGCAAGTTTGGGACTCAACACTAGGTCCAATCTCTGTTTGTCCTTTTTCATCTTTTTTCCATATTAAACTTGATTGGCACGGTTTAGCTCCTAACAGTCGCGCCAACTGTGCTTGTTGCTAGTTAGGCCCTCATGCTAATGCTTTTTTTGCATAGATTGCAGCAAAACAGACGTGCCAAATCTGTTTGGTTTTAGGGTTTGCTTGCTTTTGGGCTCTCTGAGCTTGATTTTTGGTCCTAGTGTCATTTTTCTAGTTGATTGAGTGCCTTGGAGTCATTTTTGACTGTGTTTTTCCCTTGTCCTATGGTTGTTTTCCCTTTAGTATCAGTTTTTCATTCTAGCCCTAGGGCTTCTAGGTGCTTCAGTTTGCTGAGCCTGCCATGGGAGTTTTGGGTCCTTGCTTTCCCAGTCGACTTTGTTTTTGCTTCTTTGCATTCGTTTTGTTGGATTCCATTTTATCATTGTGTTAATTGAGTGATTTTTCTCTCCTTCATTCAGTTTCTCTTTGTGTTACTCCAAACCTAGATTACACGGTTTGTTTGAGTCTCTTTCGAGATTCTTCTTCTCTTTGAGGGATTTTGTCGTCAGTTTGAGTCTTGTTTGTGTGCATTTGGATTGAGTGAACTCATTTGTTTTAGCTCTCTCCTTGACATTCCTCGAATTGATGTTTTCATTAGTTTTTTCATTCATTTAGTGAATTTTCTCTTATATGTTGAAAAATACAAAAACAAGATCTTTTGCATTTGGTTTGGCATAGTGAAAATTGAAAGCTGTTTCGCATTATTAGTGTTATATAACTCTAGAGAGAAGTTTTCTAGTTTCACTGGCTTGCATTAGAAATAGTAATGGATGTTTTTGTGCTCATTTTGTTGTCATTTGAAAAGCTCTCAACTCTCCCATAGATAGCTCTTCATTGAACAAAGTGATATTTTGTGGCATGTAGTTTGCATTTAGAGGTTTCATGAGATCCAACATTCGATAGGGCCTGAAATTGAAATGTAAATTGAAGATCAACTTTAAAATTTACTGAATTAACCTAAGGCAACATTGAAAAATTAACGGAATATCTAGTAGTCTAAGGTAGAGATGTGTTCCGGCGTTTTTAAGCCTAACAGCTGTCGCTCACCATCTGGCTACAGAAAATGCTAGTATGGACTTGTGCTCCCTGTACCGTCGTGTATATAAAGGAGACCCCATTACGTTGCAATCCTTTATCTATAGGAAACCAAGTCTACTGCCTTTTACCTGTGATACACCAGACACACCATTCGGGGAGATTACCTGCACGTACGTCAAGTCCTTGGTTGATTTCTCTTTCATTTTTACCAAGGTGTATATGGCAGTTCACGGATATCTATTACACCCATTTACCTAGATTACCAGAGCAGTCATTTTGATCTTTACTGACTCATTAAATTTGAAAATATCATCAAGTGCTTGTCCTTTCACGCTTGTTTCCAAATTGAAAGTGATAGAGTCACCTTTTGCCTGTTTCTCGACTCTTAAAATATGAAATAGCAGAGTTTTGTTTCAATGTCTTAAAAAATTAACTACCCACGAAATATTCCTGGTTAAAGTTAGTTTCCTTAGGGTGTTGTCTTAAAGTTGTCTCTAATGGCAATGTTTTCGCAGTTCAATAACCCAGGAATCCCTTCAAAAGGGAATCTTGGTCCTTTTCCTGCTTTTGGGAATGTTGGTGCTCCTTACATGGCTACGTTGTCCCTGCCTGGTTTAACTGTTGGGTTGCCTGCATGTTTGTTTTCAACCTCGGTGGTCCCAAGTGTTCTGTCTATCGTACAGTCGTCCCCTCCACCAAAACAACATCATGTTGCATCTAAGGTGGGCCTATCCCCTTCTTCGTCTACTTCTTCGTCCTCCTCTTCTACTTCGCCTGGTGAAAGTTTGGATTGCAGTAATCAGGTGGCTAAGAAGAAGAAGAAGAAGACTAAGAAGAAGAAGTCAGATAAGTGAGAGGCTAATTTTGCAGCTGTTGTTTCCAAAACACCTGCTCTCGATGAACCTTCCAACCCTCTGCGAAAATTAAGTTCCCTTTCATGTTGTGCCAGGGAAACCATCTACTTTGAGATTGCCCTGGCATTCCCAAGGTGCTCGAAGTATATTCCAACGGTAGTCCGTCGTCGCCTTTGGCTTCTGAGAGTCAAGTTGGGGGCATGTCTTCAGCTAGTGCTGGTAAAGATCCTAAGATTCAGGGTAAGCTCACCAATCCCTATAAGTTGTGTGAAGGGAATCATGCCATTCACCTTTGTCCATATATGGATGAAGCCAAGAGATTTTTGGACAACTCGACTGTTTTTGGACCATGCCTTCTGGCTGGTTACAAACATCTTTCTTTGAGTCCTTCAACAATTGATTCAACAATCAGTCAAGAGTCATCCTTGCTTGATCTTGCTCCTCAAGAAATTCACTATCATGAATCCATCCCTGACCAACCATTGGTCGTGGGATCGATTGAGCTGGCCCCATCTGTGGTGCACTAGGTCTTTTCCGTTGAGGGTGGATCTCACATCCCTCAGGTTCTTCTTGTTTCTTCAGATTCCTCGGACTTGGAGAAATATTCTCCTGCCCCTATATCTCAGGAAGCTACTCCTCCGCCTACCATGATGGAGGTCCCAGAGGATACTCCTTCTGCCTCCATGATGGAGGTGGTGGAGGTTGCTCCTTCTTCTCCCGTAACACCAGGGGAAGACCATCTCGGTTCGATGGTAGCTGCTCCAAGTAGTTTGGTCGCTTCCTTCGATTTGGGTCGATTTGCAGGTTATCGCCTTCCTTTTTATGTGCCCTTTTAGGTCATGGTACATGCCTCCCATTTGGTTGTACCCAACACCATTATAGATGAAGGCACGTCTGTCAGTATTTTTTCCTCAACTACTTGGCAAGTGTTTGGTTCGCCTCCGCTTGTGCCTGTTACCCAAAATATGTTGGCGTTAAACAGAGGAACTAGTCAACTGTTACGGATCCTTCTGAAGTTGCCTATTACTTTGGGAGGGAAAATCGTCCATATGGACGTGATGGTTGTCCCAGGCCCCTTGGATTTTGATTTACTCTTGGGGCATGACTATACTTATGTCATGGGTGCTCTTGTCTCTTCCCTCTTTCGTGTGATGTGTTTTCCACACAAAGGTCGGATCGTGACCATTGATCAGCTTTCATTTTTTAGTCCTAACATGAAATTTGGTCCACCATCACCCCTTCCGAATCTTTATCCGCCAGTTTTGTCATCCCTGCCGCAAGTTAATTATGTGGCTACCTATCCCGTGCCCGCATTCAGTGATAGTGCCATTGTGCATTAGGTGCTGGGGGCATTGGGTCCTGATTTCGGAGATGTTTTTCTCCCATTAGATGAGAACCTATTGGAAGTCATGACTTCTTATTCATCATGATGAGTTGTCTTCGGAGCAGAGTTTATTTTCTTGTGTCAAACTCATTAAAAAATGAAACAAGGTGTCTAGAGAATTTTTCGTTTTCTTGTGTCAAGCTCGTTAAAAAAATGAAAAAAGGTGTTCCAAGGATAGTTTGTCTTCTATATCAACCTCGTTAAAAAATGAAACAAGATCATCTGAGGATAGTTCTTTTAATGTGTCAACCTCGTTAAAACAATGAAACACTTTCCTATTTAATTTGAGTCTTTGATAAGATCTCGTAAAATCCCAGTCCAGTCTTTCTCTTGATCTCGTAACTTGAACCTTCACTCCATCTGCCTTTCATATGGATTGAAGCTTGGGGGGCATGTACCTTGAATTGAGTCACCATGCTGGGGGCATGCAAAATTTTTCAAGCATAGTTTGCTTTCGTTTCAAGCTTGTGTAAAAATGAAACCAGTTTCAAGCATAGTTTATCTTTGTTTCAAGCTTGCGTAAAAATCAAACCAACTTCAAGCAGAGTTTATTGATTTCAAGCTTGTGTAAAAATGAAATCATTCTTATTTAACATCTCGTGATTTCCATTTTATCAGCCTGTTTTTCTAGATGAGCCTTGGTTCTCTCATTCCATCATCCCTATCTTCTCGATCGATCATATGCCTTCACTTAATTGTTTTACCCATTCCTGAGGAACCGTTGTGATGAGTGGTCTTGTTAGCCAGCGTCTTGACCTTTATCTTGTTCTGAGGAGTTCCACCATTACTGGAACCAGTTGCTATCCTTGATACTACTCGTTCCTCCAGGAGGAGTTAACTTTCAACTCTTTTTTGACTCTTAAAAATTGAAAATATTGCCGAGATTCTTGTCATTTTGAACTCGTTAAATGGCTGCGAAACGATATCTACCCAGTATACGTTTACCCCTTTTTTGGGCTGGGATAGATTATTTACGAAAAAAGGAATACCCTAGCCTATCGCGACTAGGAGGTTCTCTCAGACATAGTTTTATACCTTTTCAAATCTGTGGGACTATATACGAAAAGGGACTGCTGGAGTTTTCTTTTCCGCTATCTTTTCAAACTCTCTAAACATGAAAAGGTGCTGAGTTATTCCTTTGTCAGACTCGTTAAAAACTGATGAAATTGGACTCCATCGTAATGATTTTACTTGAGTTCCTCCTTCCTAGGGCTTGTTAAATGTACTATGATGGATTTGTCCGAAGGACAAACTTATATCGCAAGCACATGCTATCCCCTTCAAGCTTATTTTCAAAAATAATTGGGGTACTCGCTAGAAATGGTGGGGGAAAATGGAACCAGTATCATAGTCATGTTGGCAGTATGTCGCTCCTGAACATGGCACTTTTCTACATTCGTGTCGGGTTGGGGACATCTCATCTCGTTATCTACTTACCTCCATGGGTTTGGGTAATCTCTTTTGACCGCTCATCTGCTCTTTTCCACATCATCATGACCTCAGATCCTTTGATGTAAAATACTTCCAAATCTAATGTCATGCCTCCAATATGTTCAAGAGAAGTTGGCCTCTACAGTTTTTCAACCTCCCTCTGATTCTCTACTGATCTTGATTCACAAACATTATGTCCCTCTGTCTCATGTCGATGATGTGGGAAAAATTATGGCCCGCCTTTGATCAAGGTCACTTCCTGTCAACTTCATCTCATTATCCAGGAAATTGGTCTAGAGACTCCCTTCAGGTACCTTGGAGCCTGCATGCCTCAATGGTAGGCTCTTCACATTCGACGCAAGGTTTTAATTATTAACCTTCGATCAGATGATTCTGCGGGTGTTCGACGACGGCTCACTATTCACATTCTATGGATTGTACCTCATGCACCTTGAGGGCCATCGTCATTATTGGTGGTCTCTCTCATGTCTGTTAAAGGATTTCATTATTGGCTGGTAATCAGATGATGTTCTTGCATGTTTGACTTCAGCTCACATATTCACATGCCTGAGCTTGTATTCTGTTCGGGTCGAGATGGAGCGCAAGACCCTGGATTTTTCCTGATAAACATCCAAGCTGCAGATTATTTGTGGATTATTATCATTTATTACATGACTCATTCGATTGGATGGTTGCGACCATGCGTAAGTCTAATTTTTTATCCTCATTTACTGGATTGATGCGTCCATACCTTGGATCCCATTTTTTGTACACTCTATTATGGATGGCTGCGCCCATACCACATATCATGTATCTGAGATATCAATTGTATTTTTCTTCGCAGTTTTTCTGACGGTAGTGTTTTTGGTTGGGCGCGTTCTCATAAATAATTTCACCCCTCCCTCTCTCTCGGATCTCATGCTTTAAGGGGCATCTGTTACATAGTATTTTGTCACTGTCCCTGCAATCCTTCGTCCTGCACATTGGAGGACTATTCCCGTGACCTGTGAGTAGTGAAATGTCCTGAAAACACCTTCATAACATCCTCCCGCTTAAGGATAAATATTCTCCTGAAGAACATTTCCTCTGGAAAACCCTAAAAATAGATGTTTTAGCCTTGGCGCGACTAGTCATTTCAGCCCTCGCGCCAATGGGGGAAATCCACGCTAGAGGGCATGCCAATTGGCGCACTATCCCTGTGTCTCACTCGTGGCAGGCCCATTAAGGAATGTTTTTTAAAAATAAATGGCGGAATTTTGATTCTAACAAACTCTAGAATGAATTATCAAAGGAAGTTGAGTGGTTTGGCTCTGGATCTCCATGTATAGGAAGTGGTTTTCCACCTCTCATGGAACCTTCCTAAGAGATAGGGCCTATTCCATGATTATAGGGATCCAAACTTCCCTTCCTCCATCTATAAAAGCTTGCCCCCTCCATTAGCAAGCTAGCTGAACTTGTAGGAGGAGAACTATAGCTGGGAAATTAGTGAAAGCAGAGCCGAGAAGAACCCCGTAAGAGAGAGCTTTGTCCAAATTCCCGACAGGATTTATTGAGATGTGCTCCGCTATAAGCCCCGCCGAAGGAAGATCATAGAATCAGAGAATTTGGTTGTAATCTCCCTTTTTGTCATCATTAATATAAGCGACTCTGATTTTGGTTCCATTCATGTGTTTACTCTTTTATGAAATGCAATGAATGATATCCTCTCAGAATGATATATAGTTACATCCTTTAAGTATTACGTTGTATGTCGTCGTTTATCTACATGTGTATAGGTGTCCGGACGAAGGAAATGAAAGGACCATGATCTATCAGGCAAGGGACGAAGAGCATCGCTTCTTCTTCGACAACAACAGTGTGGGATTTGAGGTAAGTCACTTATCGCGATCTTTGTCTTTCTTGTAACTAGTAACCAATGTATTTGCGTGATTTGATTGTTGCTAGACCCACTCTAGGGCTAGTGGGATCGCCTCTGTCTGCAGAAGGGATGCCCCTTCTTCTCCCGTAACACCATGGGAAGACCATCTCGGTTCGATGGTAGCCCCTCCAAGTAGTTTGGTTGCTTCCTTCGATTGGGGTCGATTCGCAAGTTATCACCTTCCTTCTTATGTGCCCTTTCAGATCACGGTACAGGCCTCCCATCTGGTCATACCCAACACCATTATAGATGAAGGAGCATTTGTTAGTATTTTATCCCCAACTACTTGGCAAGCTTTCGGTTCACCGCTGCTTGTGCTTGTTACGTAGAATCTGTTGGCGTTTAATAGAGGAACTAGTCATCCGTTAGGGATCCTTCCAAAGTTTCCTGTTACTTTGGGAGGGAAAACTGCCCATATGGACGTGATGGTTGTACCTGGCCCCTTAGAATTTAATTTACTCTTGGGCCATGATTATAATTATGCCATGGGAGCACTTGTCTCCTCCCTCTTTCGTGTGATGTGTTTTCCACACCAAGGTCAAATCACGACCATCGATCAGCTTGCGTTCTTTGGTCCGAATATGGCAGCTAGTCCACCATCATCCCTACCGGATCTTTATCCGCCAGTTGTGTCATGCCTGCTGCATGTTAATTATGTGGCTACCTGTCCTATGCCCATATTCAGTGATAGTGCTATTTTGCATCGTCTACTGGGGGCATTGGGTCTTGATTTCCAAGACGTTTTTCTCCCATCAAATGAGAACCTCTTGGAAGCCATGACTTCTTATTCATCATGATGAGTTGTCTTTGGAGAATAGTTCATTTTCTTGTGTCAAGCTCGTTAAAAAATAAAACAAAGTCGTCAGAGAAGAGTTTTTTTTCTTGTGTCAAGCTCCTTAAAAAATGAAACAAGCTTTCATGAGGATAGATCTTTTAATGTGTCAACCTCGTTAAAACAATGAAACACTTTCCTGTTCAATTCGAGTCTTTGATAAGATCTCGTAAAATCCCAGTCAAGTCTTTCTCTTGATCTCATAACTTGAACCTTCACTCCATCTGCCTTTCATATGGATTGAAGCTTGGGGGGCATGTACCTCGAATTGATTCACCATGCTAGGGGCAGGAAAAAAATTTCAAGCGTAGTTTATTTACATTTCAAGCTTGTGTAAAAATGAAACCGGTTTCAAGCATAGTTTATCTTTGTGTCAAGCTTGTGTAAAAATGAAACCAACTTCAAGCAGAGTTTTTTGATTTCAAGATTGTGTAAAAATTAAACCATTCTTATTTTACCTCTCGTGATTTCCATTTTATCAGCATGTTTTGCCAGATGAGCCTTGGTTCTCTCATTCCATCATCCCTATCTACTTGGCCGATCATATGCCTTCACTTGGTTGTTTTACCCATTCTTGAGGAACCGCTGTGATGAGTAGTCTTGTTAGCCAGCCTCTTGAATTTTATCATGTTCTGAGTAGTTCCACCATTACCAGAACCAGTTGCTACCCTTGATACCACTCGTTCCTCCAAGAGGAGTCAACTTTTAGCTCTTTTCTGACTCTTAAAAATTGAAAAGATTGTCAATACTCTTGTCATTTTGAACTCGTTAAATGGCTGCGAAGCGATATCTACCCAGTATATGTTTACCTTTTTTTCAGGCTGGGATGGATTATTTACAAAAAATAAATACCTTAGCCTATCGCGACTAAGAGGTTCTCTTAGAAACAGTTTTCTACCTTTTCGGATCTATGAGACTACCTATGAAAAGGGACTGCCGGAGTTTTATTTTCTGCCTTCTATTCAAACTCTCTAAAAATGAAAATATGTCGAGTTCTTCCTTTGTCAGACTCGTTAAAAAATAATGACATCAGACTCGGTCATAATGACGTTGCTCGAGTTCCTCCTTCCTAGGGCTTGTTAAATGTACTAGGATGGATTTTTCCAAAGGAAAAACTTATATCGCAAGCACATGCTATCCCCTTCAAGCTTATTTTCAAAAATAATTGGGGTACTCACCAGAAATGGTGGGGGAAAATGGAACCAGTATCATAGTCGTGTTGGCAGTATGTCGCTATTGAACATGGCACTTGTCTGCATTCGTGTCGGGTTGGGGACATCTCATCTCGTTATCTACTTGCCTCCATGGGTTTGGGTAATCTCTTTTGACCACTCATCTACTCTTTGCCACGTTGCCATGACCTCAGATCCTTTGATGTCAAATACTGCCAAATCCAATGTCGTGTCATCGATACGTTCAAGAGAAGTTGGCCTCTGCAGTTTTCAACCTCCCTCTGATTCTCTGTTGATCTTTATTCACAAACATTATGTCCCTATGTTTCGTGTTGATGATGTGGGAAAAGTTATGGCCCACCTTCGATCAAGGTCACTTCCTGTCGACTTCAACTCATTATCCAGGAAGTTGGTCTAGAGACTCCCTTCAGGTACCTTGGAGCCTGCATGCCTCAATGGCAGGTTCTTCGCATTCGACGCAAGGTTTTCATTATTGACTTTCGATCGGATGATTCTGCAGGTGTTTGATGCCAGCTCACTGTTCACATTCTATGGATTGTACCTCATGTACCTTGAGGGTCATTGTCATTATTGGTGGTCTCTCTCGCGTCTTTTAATGGCTTTCATTATTGGCTGGTAATCAAAAGATGTTCTTGCATGTTCGACTTCAGCTCACATATTCACATCCCTGAAATTGTACTCTGTTTGGGTCGAGATGGAGCACAAGACCCTGGATTGTTTCTGATAAACATCCAGGCTGTAGATTATTTGTGGATTATTATCATTTATTACATGACTCATTCGATTGGATGGCTGCGACCATGCCTGAGTCTACGTGTTGATCCTCATTTACTGGATGGCTACATCCATACCTTGGATCCCAATTTTTGTACACTCTATTATGGATGGCAGCACCCATACCACATATCATGTATCTGAGATATCAGTTGTATTTTCCTTCGAAGGTTTTCCGACGGCAGTGTTTTCGGTTGGGCGCGTTCTCATAAAGCATTTCAGCCCCCCCTCTCTCTCGGACCTCACGCTTTAGGGGGCATCTGTTACATAGTATTTTGTCACCATCCCTGCAATCCCTCGTCCCATACATTGGAGGACTATTCTCATGACCTGTGAGTAGTGAAATTTCCTAAAAACACGTTCATAACATCCTCCTGCCTAAGGATGAATATTCTCCTGAAGAACATTTCCTCTAGAAAACCCTAAAATAGATGTTTTAGCCTTGGAGCGACTAGTCAATTTATCCCTCGGGCCAATGGGGGAAATCCACTCTAGAGGGCATGAAAATTGGTGCACTGTCCTTGTGTCTCACTCGTGCCAAGCCCATTAAGGAATGTTTTTTAAAAAGTAAATGGTGGAAGTTTGATTCTAACAAACTTCAAAATGAATCATCAAAGGAAGTTGAGTGGTTTGGCTCTGGATCTCCATGTATAGGAAGTGGTTGTACACCTCTCATGGAATCTTCCTAAGATATAGGGCCTATCCCATGATTATAGGGATCCCAACTTCCCTTCCTCCATCTATAAAAGCTTTCCCTCTCCATTAGCAAGCTAGCTGAACTTGTAGGAGGAAAACAATAGCTGGGAAATTAGAGAAAGCAGAGCCGAGAAGAACCCTGTAAGAGAGAGCTTTGTCCAAATTCCCGACATGCTTCATTGAGACGCACTCTGCTGCAAGCCCCACTGAAGGAAGATCATAGCGTCAGAGCATTTGGTTGTAATCTCCCTTTTTGTCATCATTAATATAAGCGACTCTGATTTTGGTTCCATTCATCTGTTTACTCTTTTATGAAATGCAATGAATTATATCCTCTCTGACTGATATAAAGTTACACTCTTTAAGTATAACTTTGTATGTCGTCGTTTCTCTGCATATGTACAGGTGTACGGATGGAGCAAACGAAAGGACTGTGATCTGTCAGGCAAGGGACAAAGAGCATTGCTTCTTCCTCGACAACAACAGCATGAGATTTTAGGTAGGTCACTTATCGCGATCTTTGTATTTATTGTAACTAGGAACCAACGTCATTGTGTGATTCAATTTTTGCTAGACCCACTCTAGGGCTAGTGGGATCACCTATGTCCATAGAGGGGATTTACCTGGTCAATAGGGACTTGATTTTATTGGGGAAATTCATCCCACATCATCAGCACAACACAAATGGATTCTAATAGTGACCGACTACTTTACTGAGTGGATCGAGGCTATTCCTACAAGGAAAGCTACGGACACAATAATCATTAAATTTTTAGAATCCAATATTGTGTCTCGTTTTGGTTGTCCTCACAAATTATTACAGATAATGCTGCAACATTTAAGTCAAAGAAGATGGTTGAGTTTTGTCACGAGTATAATATCATATTGGGCTATTCCTCCCCATATTATCCATAGGGCAATGGATTAGCTGATTTCTCTAATAAATCTTTGGTGAATATCATTAAGAAAATGTTAGAGGAGAACAAGAAAAATTGGCACAGGAAGCTTACCAATGCTTTGTGGGTAGACCAAGTGAGCACCAAGAAGTCTATAAGTATGTCACCTTTTGAACTGGTTTATGGTATAGATACAATGTTTCCTACATCACTTGCAGTCCCTGTTATGAGATTATTGCAAGAAGAAGATAGTGAGGAAGATGATATGCAACGTCAAATCAATCAAATGATTCACCTTCAGAAAACAAGGGAGGAAGTTTCTCATACTTATTCTAAGCTTTAGGAGAGAATTAAGAAGATTTATGATCGAAAACCAAAACAGTTAAATTTCAGCTGGAGGATGTCGTGCTGAGATGGGATGCAAGAAATGAAGATAAAGGTAAGCACAGGAAGTTTGAAAATATTTGGAAGGGACCCTACAAGATCTTAACTTATCGAGGACATAATGCATATTTGTTGTAGGAGATGAATGGAGAGGAATGTTCAGGAGGACCAGTCAATGGTAGCCTCTTGAAACATTACTAATTCTGATGCAAATTCTGAAAGAATGTTCCACTTTCATTGTAAATACCAGTTTAAATTTTCTGCAAAGTTTGGGGTAGAAGAATATCTAGGCTTGGGGCCCGAAGTGAAGGCTATAAAGCTTGTTGATTTTATGTTATTTTCAGAGTTTTGGAGTTAGTTTTGAGTTAGTGTCACAATTATTTTTTGTGTCATTTTCCAGTCTCTTTAAATGATTTTTGAGTCATTTTAGATAATCTGCAGCCTTTTGGATTTTTTGACCATATTTACCCAATGGTTAGGCACTTGATCTACGTGTTCTTGACACCTCCAAGGAGCTACCATCCCCAATAAGGCCAATGTTAGTGTCAGTATTTCTATACTTCCACTAGGGATCAAAACACATTTGCATGTGCATCTTAGGTGTCCCATTCTAAATAAATTTTTTATCATTCTGTTAGGTCATGACATAAAATTTCTCCGCTGGTGGTTGTCCTTATCGGATAAAAATTTTCTCCCTCAAAAGATCATATTAGCTAAATCATTCCCATGATTCTTTGAGCATAAAAAACCTATGAAAATGCTCTGTTCACTTGGAAATCTTTAAATTCAAAGGTCAAAGTGTCATTCAAAAGTCAGGTCAAAAAGCAGTCCCATTAGGTCATTAGGGTTTTTCATTTCTCAAGGTCACTCCTTCATTCAGATGAGGTTAGCATATATATGAGAGGGATTGAATCATATCATGATGATGTAAACAATATACTTTTAAATTTGTATTTTTTTTAGTTTAACGAATTTTATATCAAAATCAATATTTTGAGAGAAAAGTCAAATATGTAATTGATTTTCATTTTTTTCAAATGTAATTTTATGCTATTATATGTAATAATTTCATCCCAGAGCTGTCAAATTAATTATGACCAGCCTAAAGTGGATGCAAAAGAGTGACACTTCATGTTGATCAAAGCTTGTAATGCAAAAAGTCATAAGGCGAAAAGAGTATCAGTGATAAAGGAAAAAGACCTCAAAATTAGAAAAGTGGGTATTCAAGTTAAATTTAAATCCACTTGCCTATAAATCCCATCAAGAATTTAAAACAAGCTATTATTTCCCTTTTAATCATCAATAAGTATTCAGCAAGGAGAATTTTTGAGTTTTTGAGTAGTTCTGGCTGAAATCTTCAGGCGCTGCGCATTCAGAAATTTGGCACTGCGTGTTTGAACTAGTGTTGTGCACCTTCCCAATGGCATTGCGCCCTTTCCAGGAGACCTTAGTGAAAATTTCTAAGGCATTTCACACTCAGACAGTGGAATTGCGCATTTGGATAGGCGTTGCGGTCTCACACAGCATCGTTGTGCGCCTACACAGTCAAGTTTGCTTAGGGTTGTACCACTTCAAACCACTACAAAAAAACTTCAAACTTTGCCTAATTCCTCCAAGGATGTTATAAACAGTAAGTATGCCCTAATTGCGTTGTTTCTAAGCTATTTGGTGACTCTTTAATGTTTTTAAGTGAAACCCTAATTTCAATTTATGATCAATGTTTATACACCTTGTTCACTTTCCTTAAGCATATATTAGTCACAGGGAGGGTATATTTCATTTACTTAGGGTTTTCATTGACCTATTTTGTTCATTCACTTCTTTCCCTTCACATGTTCAATCTATCCATCTCATCCCCTTCCCTTTCATCTCATTCCATTTGTACCCTAGGGTTTCATAAGTCAAAGTTTAAAATGTTTGAAGAAGAAGATAGTGGTATTGGTGAGGCACAAATTCCAAGAACAAATCACCATAAAGGAGGGAAAAACAACAAGTTTGAACCAATCACTACCAGATAACTTATGGCCTCTCCTCACACTGTGTCTTGCTTCAAACATGTGGTTTGTTTTGATTTTTGTGAGAGAGTGCAACAAATTCAAAATCACCCGGGGTTAACAAGATTGTTCATCACTAATCTACATGACAAACAAGTCACTCTTGCTGTGGTCACTTTTGATATGCCCAACAATGCTATTACAGCTACTACAGGGATCCCTAGTGTGGGAGAGAGGTGTTTTAGAAAAGAAAACTTGAATATGAGCTATTATGAATCGTACCTCAAACCTAGGTACAAGGATAAAAAGAAGTCAATTTTCCCTTTCTCTCATCTCCTTGACCAGTATGATCCCATGATGAGGATAATCATGAAATACTTCACTTGTGAGGGGATTTTTTCTCAACTCTACTCATATCATATCCGACTCCTCATGCATTTGAATAGAGTTAGAATGCTACACATACCTTACTATATTTTCTGTAGCATTGACAAGATGGATTACATTGTGCAAAAGAGGGATTACAATCATCAAATGCATAGTCTATTTCATCATTCACTCATCAAAATGGTGGTCATTCATCAGCTTCAACAGAAAAATATTTCATGGGATGCATTCATTGCAAATGAGGTTTTCACTACCCCACATAGCCATCATGAGCAGGATATCCCTTCATCATATCATCCTCCCGTATCCACTTCTCCATCACATCCTGCTGTTCATAAATCACCACCCACTCACGTCCATTCACCTCATGTTGATCCTACCTCATCACCTTTCTATAACCCTTCACCATTACATCATGATACCAGAGCATCAAGCAGTGAAAGGGACATTGAGGCAGCTTGCACTAAAATGACTGATATTGAGCCATTTCCCATGACATATCAGAGAGGCCACAAAAATGTGTTTGATTCACATGGTGTGAAAGGGGCCATGCCTTCTTAATCAACAAAACAAGGTAGACAAGGTCAAGGAAAAGGCTACAGAGCCTATCATTGTTGAGCAAGAGGACATACATAAAATTGAGCAGGAGTTTTAGTTGATTGAGATTAATGAGGAAGATGAGGATAGAGCCACTAGTGCAGTGATAAGAGGCAAGGAGACCAATATTAGTGAGCTTCAAGCTAATCTTGATAAAGCACATTACGTGATTGAATTTCTTGAGCTAGAAAATCAGCAGCTGAAAACTAAGGAAACCATCAGTGATGTCAAGACAATCAGAGCTCAGAGAGAGGCAAGAAAGGCCAAGGCCTTGCTAGAGGAGACCTTCAGAAGATTTGATGAGAGTGATGATGATTAATATCAGCTTCTAGGACAGAGACCGAGGACAATTGGGCTAAAGAGGGATTTAGCTCAGGGAAGGCAGAAAGAGGCCGAATTGGCAGAGCAACTTACTCCAATTGAAATGCTTACCATAGAGATTAGAAGAGACAAAGAGTCTTGGCTTGAGAGAGAAAATTTGCATCTAGAGGTCCTGCTAGAGAGGGAAATGAAATAAATTGACATTCAGAGGAAGATAGCGAAACACTATGCCATGAGAAACAAGATTTCAAGGGCCAAGTTCAAACGATCCCATGCAAATATTTAGGCTTTGACCGAGCCAAAGTAGAAGGAGAAGTTGAAAATTATTGCTGAGGTTTCTCTCCATGCCTCTAACCCTAAATCAGTAAGAAAATTCAAAATTTAGGCACATGTGGCATTCTTGTGCAAATTTTGATTTTTGGACAGTTTAGCACACAGAAAATTTTCTAAATGCGCAGTGCCACTGGCACTGTGCTCTTTTTTTAGGCATACAATTGATAGATGACCACCACCATCATGTTTTGAATGATGAGGACATCAAATCTAGCAATTTTTAGAATATTTGGAGGATAACTTGTCCCTTTAAGATGCATAAAACCACCAAAAAACCATGTTTCTGCCCTCTTTTTTACCCTGGCGCTGCTGATTCGGATTTATGCAGGAACGCAATGGAATAAACATATAACCATAAATACAAATATGCAATGGAAATAACACTTCATTTCATTAATATCAAAGAATTGAAATTTTCTTACAGACCGAATGGAAATAAGACTAGCTAGGGCAGTGGTAGCTATCTTTGAGAAGAGATGTGGCGGCTACAGGCCTTTGAAATGAGTTACAATGAAGCTCGAGGGCCTATTTATTATTGAGAAACAATGGAGAACCCTAAACATCCAAAAACCTAACCCTAGGAGATGAAGCGCCAAAACTATGGGCCCCGTTTGGGTAAATTGGTGTTTCAACTTCCCAGGGACGTGACTTTGGCATACTATCTCCGTTTGACGCACATGATACATCATTAGAAAGCTCTATCCGAGGACTACAACTTTTGTGACGATTTTGATGATCAAAATCGCAACAATTTTCATACCAAAAAACGTCGTTTAGGGCCTCAAACCGGCTCAGAGATTCGGGACAGAAAAAGCACACTAAAAATAGCATTGAATTATCTTTGAGAAATTGAAAAGCGAAGAGACCATTCAATCGACCCAAAGTGGAGATGGTAGGAACATGCGATATCACTGAGTCATTCCTCCCCCCTTAGGAAGCAATGGTCCCCATTGCGTTATGTTCCTCCATGAGATGAGGAAATTTTTGCTGAACTTGGTCCCTGGTGAACCACTTTCCTTGGTGTAGGAGTTGGCCAGCTTTGACAACCCGATATAGTTGGATCTTCTATTGGCGAGTGTTCTTGACTTGCATGTCCATGATACAATCTGTGGTGGCTTGTTCCATGCATTCTGGGTTTAACTATGTTGGTGTGAGTTGTTCTGCAATGTTGGAGGTGTCCAGTGGAGGTGGGAAGCATGCCAGAAGGCGGTCTACATTGAATACTAGGTGTAGACCAAGGAATGGTGGAATACTGAGCTCGAAGGCATTGTTCCCTACAGCCTTGGTGATGGTGTACGGCCCATATCGAAGTGGGCGAAGCTTGCGGTGGGGTCCAGTGAGGCGCTCCTTCTGCAAATGTAGCCATACTTTGTCGCCCACCTGGAAGTTGTGTGGCACCCTGTGTTGATCATGGTTGATCATGCGTGGCCTTGTACTTTTCATTGGCTCTATCCCGATACATCATGAACTTGTTGGCGGATGTGTTGAATGTATCGATGAAGCTAGCACTTTACAAGGTCGGACGAACATGAGGGTGAATCAGCTGACGAGTTGCAAATGGCATGGCTAAATCGATGGGACATAGTGGCTAAGTCCCAAGCCACCTTAAGGTGCACAAAATGACAATTTATGGAGAGCCACCATTATATGTACGTTGTACATAGGGGAGACTCTCATCCCATGTTATGGAGACTTTGGTGTACATACGCGGAATGTGCCAATCATTACGGTGACGGTGACCTCTGTCTGGCCATCGTTGCAGGGGATGGAAAGGCGTGAGCTTGAGTGAGCTTTGTGTCCAACATTGACCAGAGGCTAGACCAAAATGTGTTGAGGAACCTGCTATCTCGATCTGGTATGATATACTGTGGGATCCCAAAGTGCACCCACACTCGTTCAAAGAAGAGTTTAGCAGTGGCTTCTGCTGTGATATTCTTCTTACAGGCCGCCATAATGGCCATCTTCGAGAATCTGTCAACGACCATGAAAACACAGTCATTTCCATTCTTAGTAAAAGGCAGGCCCGATATGTAATCCATGGAGATGGATTCCCAAGGTCGACTAGGGGTAGGTAGTGGAGTATATAGGCCTTGCTTCTTTATGGTCGGTTTAGCAATGGCACAAGTAGTGCAGGATCTGATGTGCTTCTTGACATCCTTTCAAAGGTTCGGCCAATAGAAATACTTCTGTATTATTGCTACTATTTTCTCGACCCCAAAATGCCCAGCAACTCGACTATAGTGTGCTTCCCATATCATCTTGGCACGCTCACTTGAAGGAACACAAAGGTGTCCCAGGTGACATAAAAGTGCATCTGGGAGGTGAAAATTTGGAACTTGCGTACCCCCCAAGAGTGCCTTGTAAGTGTGGCTGAATTCTGGGTCACTCTCATAGAGAAGCAGCCAATCAGAATTCTCGTGCCCACAAGAGTTGAGCACAGTGGTGAGCACCATGGTCGGTGGTCAGTTGAGGCAGTCTGCAACATTATTGGTGCTACCCTTCTTGTACTTGATGTTCAAATGAAACTGTTGCGGATATGTGGACCACTTCTGATGGCGATCATTCTGCAACTTCCCTTGTGTTTGTATGAACTCTAGGGGTCGGTGGTATTTGTGGATGATTGTTTTCTTCCCAAAAATGTAATGCTTCCATTGTCGACAGGCTTGTACAATGGAATACATTTCTTTGTCATAGGTGGGATACTTGCGAACTGTCTCAGACAATGTCTCACTGTGATATGCCATTGGATGTCCCTATTGAGTAAGAACTGCCCCAATAGCATAGTTAGAGGCATATGTCTCGATCTCAAGGAGCTGTTACCAAATGCAGTAATGTGAGCAGAGAGGCGGAGGCAGGGCGATTTTCAGTGCATGAACGCCTTCGAACATGAGGTTAGGCAAAATAAATTTTCTCTCGCTCCTCCCTTGGTGACTTGACTCAAGGGCCAAGTGATATGAGAGAATCCCAACACGAATCTACGGTAGAAATTAGCAAGACCCAGAAAGCTGCGAAGCTCTGTTATAGTGGTTGGGGCTGGCCAATCCCAAATGAATTGGATCTTGGCTGGATCCACATACACCCCCCTTTCATCAATAATGTATCCCAGATATTGAGCCTAGGTCATGCCAAACGTGCACTTCTCCAAATTGGCACACAAATTTTGTTGCCGCAGTGTTTGGAGGACTTGTCGAATGTGGTGAAGGTGCTATTCCCAAGTCTTGCTGAAGATCAGAATGTCATCCAAGTACACCACTACAAATAATTTGGTGAATGGCCGCAAGATGTCGTCCATCATCCTCATGAAGGTTTCGGGAGCATTCGTCAACCCGAAAGGCATGACTAGCCATTCAAAAAAGCCTTCCTTGGCTTTGAAGGCAGTCTTCCACACATCAGAGGGTTCAATTGGTACCTGGCGATACCCAGAATTTAGGTCAATCTTGCTAAAATATTTTTCACCTTTGAGTTGGTCTAGAAGGTCATCAATCCGTGGGATTGGGTACCTATTCTGGACAGTGATCTTGTTCAGCGCCCGATAGTCAATACAGAGTCTCCACGTTCCATCCTTCTTCTGTACCAACACGATCAGTCTCCCACAGGGTGATGAACTTGTTCTGATGTGACCTTTTTGCAACAGCTCCTGAATCTACCTCTTGATTTCATCATTCTCCAAAACAGAGCGCCGATAGATCAATCCATTGGGTAGCGGCATACCTGGGGTCAGATCAATCAGGTGCTTGACCTGACAGTGCAGAGGAACCCCTGTAGGTGAGGTGAAGATGTCCCCGTACTCCTCCACAACCTTATCCATTTGTTGTTGTCGTGCAGAGGAGCCATGTCTGGAGGTCGTGGCCAAAGTCTTCTTCTTGCCCTCGGGGCGGATCATTAGGAAAACAAATTTCCTAGTTTGGGAAATGAGCTTACTGCATTGTTTTGCAGTAACCAAAGATACCAAAGAAGATAACAGCAAAG
This sequence comes from Pinus albicaulis, assembly GCA_034641835.2. Taxonomy (NCBI): domain Eukaryota; kingdom Viridiplantae; phylum Streptophyta; class Pinopsida; order Pinales; family Pinaceae; genus Pinus; species Pinus albicaulis. The sequence continues at coordinate 412,745,154 of CM076582.1, read as the reverse complement.
GAAGAGTGGTGCCTTACACAGTATCCTATAAAACGTATTTCCCAAAGTAACAATAACAGCACGAGACCGAGACTCATACACAGCATGACGCTTCCACAAGTATGGTTGTCCTAATAATACATCAGAAACATCAATAGGAGCAACATCACATAATACCTCATCCATGAAGGGCTTGATGCTATAGGGAAGGCGGCACTGTTGGCTGACGCGGAGATCTCATCCTTGGTGAAGCCACCCGATGGTGTATGGATGTGGGTGAGCTGTGGTCGGAAAGCCAAACCGCTTAACGGCGACTGCTGAAATGAGGTTCTTTTGGCTCCCATTATCAACAATGAACTGTACAGGGGAGCCCTTTACCCACATCTGGGAGTGGAAGAGACATTCCTCCTCCTCTGGATCTTCCGGTTCCTCCTTCTGGATCTTTGTAGTGGCAACAGTGACATTGGGCTCCGCATCAATAATCTGTTTCCATTTTTCATTCCCCTTTTCAGGTTCTGATTCGGATTCAGAGCATGCATCTAACTCAGAAGCCCTCATCTCGGCCACTAGCGACTGCTTGGCCCGACACTCACTTGTGTTGTGAGTGGAGCTCTTATGGAATTCACACCACTTTCCCGTGTCATTCTTTGGCTTTGCGGTGTTGTTCTTTTCTTGTGGCTTTGACGGGTTGTCTTTAGATGCCATGCCTTGGCTCTGTCCTTTGTTCTGTGGTTTGGAAGCACCTTTCCCTTTCTTTTGATCCACAGATCCAAAGTCTCGCTTCTTCTATTTGATTTTCTACTCAATCTTGGCAGCATACCGGTATGCCGTACCAAGCGAGGAGATGTCAAGGAACTCCATTTCCTCCTGAATGTATCTATGTAGACAGCTGCGATACTTTAGCACCAAATGTTTCTCTAAATCTTTGATACCCAACTTTGTGCACAGGGTATGGAACAGATTCGGTAGCTCATGCACATCATGATCCCTTTGTTGTCGCAGCGTGGTCCATTGTATGTACTTGTCCTCATAACTCCCCACGGGATAGTACTATTCCTTGATGGCATATCAGAAATAATTCCAAGTTGGTACGGTCAAGAACAGAGAGGGTAATGTCTGGTCCTTGTTCTCACAGTAGGTTTCCCACCAGTCCTTAACATGGCGGGTAGCTTTGAGGAGTGCAAAAATAATCTTCTCCCGGTTTGAAAAGTCATGAACAGAGAAATATCCTTCTAATAGATTCAACCATCTATTAACGTCATCTACGTCTATTTGATCCTAAAATATGGGAATGTCAAAATTTACTTGTACCTTAAAAGGAGTCGCACCTCCAGAGTGGCTGTTGGATGCAGATGCACCACCGGTGGGTAGCCGTTGAAGGATCTAAGCAAAGTTATCCATCATCACGTTCCTTTGTTTTTCGAGGGCCTCCTTGAGCAATATTTTGATAGGATCTCATGTTCCCTCATCTTTCTTTTCGTCCCCCATGGGCATCCGTCGAGGTTTGTGAGGCTGATCTTGCAAAGGTTCCACCAAATCAAGCCCTAGCTCCTTATACCCCGACCTCGTTGGGGACATGCAAAGAAGGATCGAGAAAAAGCAGACCCCTCTGATACCACTGATCTAGATTTATGCAGGGACACAATAGAATAAACATATAACCATAAATACAGATATGTAGCGGAAATAACACTTCATTTCATTAATATCAAAGAACTGAAATTTGCTTACAGACCGAATGGAAATAAGACTAGCTAGGGCTCTGGTAGCTATCTCTGAGAAGAGATGTGGTGGCTACAGGCCTCTGAACTGAGTTAAAATGAGGCTCGAGGGCCTATTTATTATTGAGAAACAATGGAGAACCCTAAACATCCAAAAACCTAACCCTAGGAGATGAAGCGCTAAAACTATGGGCCCAGTTTGGGTAAATTGGTGTTTCAACTTCCCAGGGACGTAAATTTGGCATACTATCTCTGTTTGACACATATGATACATCATTAGAAAGCTCTATCCGAGGAATACAACTTTCGACATGAATATTATTTTGGAACGGAATGATATTCGCTGGAGGTGCGATGCCCAAAAACGTCGTTTAGGGCCTCAAAATAGCTCCGGAAGTTCAAGACCCGAAAAACTGCTAAAAATAGTAAGTTATGCAGAAACTGAAAAACAAAAAGAGACAATGGTGGGGGCCCAAGTGGAATAGGTAGGTGGCCACCAATATCCACCTAGATCAGCTGCGCATTTACCAATCTTGGGAGAAGAGATTTTTGACAGGGAAGATGGACACAATTTTGTAAAATAGAGGCATATCAGGAAACTAAACTCAAAGACCTTTCCAATGATCTATCATGGAGCTGATTTAGACAACGGGAAGGCCTCTAAAAGTGGCTTACAAAACAGGTCAATTTTTATGTCATGGCATTGCGCTCTTACCAAGAAATTTACATTTTCACCAGTTTCATCAAATTTTTAAGTTTCACTTCTGTTTCACTTTTTACTTGGGTAAATGAAGAATTTACTAATGTGAATGTCATATTTTACTTTTACCTAAGGTAGATACATTAAGTAAGTCATCAGTTTAAGTCAAATGTATAAGTTCTTAAAGATGGGAAGGAGTCACTTTCCTCATCCTAGACTCTAGCTTTTAGTTAAGCTTTTGATGTAACAACTCCCTCACCTCATGGATTCGACTCCTGAGGATGAGAGGAAGTGGTTTTGAGATCTATAAGGTGTATTTTTTTAGTCATTGTAATTTTTGGCATCATTTTGAGAGATTTTATTGATCATGTATCATCTTGGTTTGGGCATTAATGGAAAATTGCAGCTATTTTCTTGGGATCCATGTGGTATGAGTTTTATACATAGTTTCCTCTCTGTCATCAATTTGTTTGAATGTATTATTAATTAATAAAACATTTCATATCTATAATATACTTGATTTCAAGTTGAAATATAGAATCCATATTTATTTATGCTCTATTTTAGAAAATTTAGTATAATGCGTTCATTCTCCTCATTTTAGGGAAAATACATTCCATATGCTTTCCCTAGCTCCTCACTAGTATTTTCATCTCATTTAATACTATTTTGAATGTTAAACCTTTTACCTACCTTGCCCCATAAAACAGAGTGCAATTTCATCCTCTTGGCCCTAATCTGTCCCTTTGACCTAAATCCCTGTTCAGTGAGCCCAACCCTAAAATCAAAATCAAAACCCCTTGTATTCCTTAGCTAGCCTAAAATCTTTTTCACCCAACCCTCTTGGCTGTGATTTTTGTGGAGAGATCCCTCTCTGACTTGGTAGGGCTAGATACCAAGTCTAAATTTTGGTTTGATGTTACCTCGAGATTGCCTCTCTCAGCCTGAGGTTCAATCTGAGTGATAATAGGCATATGTCCCCATCCTTAGGGAACTCCTTTTGGGTTGAACCCTCATATAAATGTGTTCTCTGACTTGCAACTCCTTGTCAACCTATTCTTATATACACATCTCTTCTGTCTATCTTGTGCCACTTTCATATTTGACCTTATGATATGAACTTGTTGTTCCATATCCTTAAGCATAGCAGGTCCTACATGAAATTTGTTAACTGAATCACTCCAACTAATAAAAGTATTTCATTTCCTGCCATATAATGCTTCAAATGGGCTCATCCTTATGGATTCTTAGTGGCCATTGTTGTATGAAAATACCACAAGTGGAAGATACACTTCCTATTTCCTTCGCTAATGCATCACATACATCCTCAACATGTCCTTAATGATCTGGTTGGTCATTTTTGTCTACCCATCTGTCTATGGATAGTATGCAATGTTGAATGCTAATTTTGTTCCCAAGTCTGTAAACTTTTCTTTCCAAATCCTAGAAGTAAATTTAGCATCTCTATTAGACACGATCTTCTTGGGTACGCCATGTAGCTTCAAAATTTCTCTTATGAAAATTGGTGCTATTTCACTAGCAGAACGATTGGATTTCACTGCCACCAAATGAGCTACCTTGCTAAGATTATCCACCAGTACCATCATTACATTTTATTGTTCCTTTCTTTTTGGAAATAACGTGATGAAATCCATTGATATTACCTCCCACTTCCATTTAGGAATATGGATTGGATGTAATAATCATGTCGGATGCATGCATTCATCCTTCACTTGTTGGAATTTCATGCACTTTTCCACGAAGTCTGCCACTTATTTCTTCATGTCTAGCTAGTAGTAGCATCTTTTGATGGTTTTAAGGGTATTTTGATACCCTAAGTGTCCTAAGTAGGGATTAGCATGGATATCTCTCATTATCATCCTTTTTATTTCATCATTGTTAGGCACATAATTTTTGCCTTTAAATTAGACTAATCCATCCTTATTGAGGTGGTAATGTTTGTCTCACCTCCTAATAACAATATTTCATTACTTTTTGGTATGATTCATCCTTTTGTCTAGTTCTTTTGATGTTTTCATCCATATTTGTCACATATGAATTTATAATTTCCAAGTGATTCACTTGGATCCTCCTCCTCAAGGCATCAACAATTTTATTTTTCCTTTCCCTTTATATACTTAATCTCGAAGTCAAATTTGTTGAGCGTGGCCAACCATCGAGCTTGCCTATCATTCAACTTCAACTCTTCAAACAAGTATTTGATCCCACTATGATCTAGCATGAGTGTTATAGGTAATTTTGTCACATCTAGTAAAAAGGCTTGCAAACCGGATCAATAAATATCCATGAACATTTTGTCATCATCCCTTCACAAATCCCTAAGCAGGATCTCTCCAAAAATTCTTATTTTTTGGGAAAAATTTCTCAAAGACATTGTTTTTAGCCCCATCACATCTTGGTTCATTGGCGACCTATAGTCAATGCATGTTGCATTCTTGTACACCTGCACTGGTCAGCACATGTTTCTCCCTTTTGGAGGTGCTTTGATTCTAGAAGTTCAGGAAAATAAAAATACTTTTGAAACTTCCTCTTCTAGAAGCTTCCAAGGTAGTTTTAACTATTTACCCCATACAGAGAGCTACAATTGATCCTATCTTAGAGACCTTATCTCTTATTTATTATGCTCATCCTCCCATCATATGTGGATCTCAATCATAAGAAGATAAATCCTAAACTACCACACTCATCCTATAAACTTACTTCATTCCATAGCATTAGGGTTGGATTTCGGAGATTTATAGTTCGATCATGCTCTACCTTCCATTGCATCAGGGTTGGATTTTGTAGATTCATATTTCCAACATGATACTTCCTTTAAGCTAATGGAGTCATCATATTCACGCATTAGGGTTGATATTGAGGTGTGCTTTGTGACAAGGAATGACTAGTCAACTTAGGGAGACACCTACAAAGTCAACGTCTCTCCTATATTTTTCAATACAAAAAGTATCTTGTTTTCCTACATTTGTTGTGTTTTGTTTGCACTCATTTATTTCAATGCCATGTTGATTCATTGAATAGATATGTTAGATTATTCTACATGTATGTTGTGGATTCTTTTCTTGTTTTAGTTGTATGTGTAGGTTATAATTATAACATGTGGAGCTACAATTGAAGCTTACAAGCAAGGAGGAAAGGAAAGATTGCTACAGATTCTAAGTAGGTTTATTTCCCATACTCTAATTTGTCTAAGGAAAACTTCATTCTTTTTGTCTTAAGTTATTCTAGGCCAGACCACTAAACCTAGGAAATTCACCTTTGTCTGCAATCGTGAAAATTCTGCATAACAAATTGGTGACCATGCCGGGGAAAGATTCTCTCCTTAGTGGTTTCCCTGACCTAAACACATGTTTCACCTCTTAAAGTTACCTCTATTTACTCAATCAGACATTGATTGACCTTAGGAAAATATCTTGTTGAGCTTTCTTTAGTTTTTGTGTCGTTTTTTTGCCGAAACTTCCTTAGCGCACTATCTGGTCTGGAGATAGATCACTTCATCGCACTTTCTTCTTCTCTGTACCTGTGTTGGAAAGCATCGATGCATGTTCTGCATCTTTTTTTATTCCTTTAAGATGAAAAAAAATCATTTCCTTGCCATGCTCTATGATTTTCTTTGGTCTAGCATGTTTTCCTTGTGTCTCTCACTATGTCCTTATCTTTGAAAAACATTCATTTGGATTTGTTATGTTTTTATTAGCCTTTGATTAGAATTTCTTTGTATTTTTTTTATTCTTTTCAATTATGTATTTTGAAAACTTGTTGTTTAATCATTTATTGGATTGAATAAATTTATATTTCAGTGATATTATATGTGTTTTCTCTTATCATTTATTTAGATGCATCTTAGTTTTCATTGTTTTTTCAATATTAAGAGGAAAGAAATTAAAATAAAAATTTATTATTTAAATTTAGGATTTTGTGTGAAAGTTGGAAATTGGAACAGTTGCATTTGAAAAGTCTGATTACGAATTGTTGTTTGCTACATCATTTTTTTTTGCATTAGTGATTGAATCTCTTCCTTCTCATAAATATATTTTCATTGAAAATAATAAAAAACATATTATCATGTTATATTTCATTCTAGGGTATTCAGGTGAAACTCATGGTGAGGCTTGAAAATCGAAACTTAATTCAAGATAAAATTTAAAATTTACTGAATCAATCTTAAGGAGAATTTGGAACATTAACGCAAAAATATAGAGGTCTAGGCTAGAGATATGTTTTGATGTATTTAAACATAGGAGCTATCATTTTTTTTCAGCTTTACATTCCAGGGGCAAATATTGTTCCATGTACTTAAGTGTATAGGATTGTTTTCCATGTAACTTCAGGGGTATTGGATGGTTCTCCAAGCATCGAAATTATGTGTGAACACTCTCATCGTATGGTTAAACATTATACAACACTACTACGGAATTTTCTTCCGCATACCTCTGGATGTCATTTGGACGGCCACACTAGGTTGCTATCCTGACTTAGGTAACCGATTTGGCCTCCTTATACATTGTGATACACCAAACAAAACATTCAGGGAGATTGTCTACCCGTACGTAAATACTTGGTTCACCAAGTTGGTATATTGCAGTTCACAGTTGCTTGGTAAACCCTTTTTCCTAGTTACACATTTTTTATTTATTTTTGTTTTAATTTCTAAAATTTCTAAAACCATTGTGGAAGAGAAACCCCATCATTCACGTAGGATGTAAATATTTCCTACTCTTCCACCTGAAGAAAATCCTAGACATAGAAATAATAAAAGAATAGAAATCACCAAATCTTGTACATTGGGAGCTACCCCTTTTGGTCCTCCATCCTAAATTTATCCACCAGAATCATCTTGTTGGAAATGTACTCACAATTTAGAGGGGGGGGGAGGGGGGTGGGGTGAATCAGAAGTGACGTTGTTTGTTAGCTTTTGTATTTATTTTTCATTTACTAAACACATTAATGCATTATGCCATTAGTATATTAACCATCAAATCAAATAAAAAATTCCACGATCATCATATTAAAACCATAACATAATAAAACAATCACATGCATAAGGAACACAAGGATCTCTCGTGAAAAATATTCTTTTGAGGAAAAAACCACCTGTTGTTGTTGTTGCAGCTCTGTTGCTAATTTTATTAATCATGCAAACAAATTTACATCATAATTGGCTATGCCTAGCAAGGGATTTTCTCATATGACATCGACTAAGTGAACTCCCATCCACTAGAGTCTCCTATCGCCTAAAATCCTCCCCCAACAACCATTGAACTATGAGAATGTTATTTCTTCTTACTAGATACCTAAACCCATAAGCAAGGAACATATATCCCTTCTTCACTAAGCTAATTGGATCTGCTAATCAATAGGGCCACATTTTAGAATATTTAAAACTAGGACCCCTACAAAAGAAACAACAACTTCTCTCTTTGATAAAGCTCGAAACATCAACACAATCCAACAAAATATCAAGACCATAAAATCTCTCAACAAATCAACTAGCAGCATATGTAAGCCATCACTATTAAAAGAAATCAATTCAACACACAATACCTCACTCGCGCAATTATTATCATATTATAACTGGTAGCACATACAAATCCACCTACAAAATCATCAACATAGACTCTCATTACAACTCCAATAGTAGCATAGTAAATATGAGAAAAGATTAGTTTCGATGTCATGTTCAATGGTGCGCTTGCTCCTTTTGTTGGATTAATCCTATCATATCTTTAATCTAGAGCCTTGTGTCCATGTTTTCTATACTTGAAACAACAATTATCCAAAAATATATGTTTTCTTTCATAATATTTACAATATCTAGCATGATGACCAAAATGATTGCAAGAAAAACAATACCCGTAAAATAAACTTGGATACCTTGCGTTTTTATTTTCTAGATGATGTAGAATTGGCTGCTTCCTTATTCTCTTGGGTTGTTACATGTTTTTTATGTGGTTCTCTCTAATTTTCTTCTGTTGATAGTTCCTTTTCTTCTTTGGATTACCATGATAATGATGCATCTAACATCTCTGATGGTGGGCTTGTGATTTTCTACAATATAATTATCCTCTACTTCATCTTTTCCTTTCACAAGGCTTGATTCTTATTCAAATCTCAATCCAGTTTTTATAAGAGGAGATCTCTGACTAGTAAGGATCTCCTCCAACATTTTGTTGTTTTTCTCCAACTTCCGATACTGAGATATCTAATTATTGGCATTTTCAATCTCACGTCTCAAAAATTCTAATTCCTCTTCTAGTCTTGCATAATACATTTCCAGATATTGCAGCTTATTATTCAACATCTCATTTTCCTTTTGTTGAAGCCTCGAAATATGTTGCAACAAAATTGGGGGATGACCACCCGGTCGAAACTTTAAAGCATCTCATTTTCCATTTGGGATGGTTGTTACGACTAGTTAAAATAGCTCCACTTACCTTCTCTCAATATCTGATGGCTTAAAATATGACTTTCATTCAACAATGGAGAAGAGACATTAGATCATCCTTCTTGTTGATCAGGCAAGAAAGTGATCCTTACACTGATTTGGGGCTCAGCCAAGCCATAAATAAAGTTTTCTTCTTTGTTAAGAATACTTCTAGAGATATAGAATTAATTCTAAATGAAAAATTATTCTAAAATGCAAGAAAAAGGATCTAAATCCTAATCTTATCTCAATTAGTCAGATATAGATCTAATCCAACCGAGAGAAATATATTTAAATCATTGGGATTTAAATATGTCTGTCTTATAATGAATATCTAGTTAACGAAGTAATTCAATTAACTGACATTATGTATACCAAAACACATTGTATTAAGAGACCTCTTAACTTAAATAATCAACCAACAACATTTGAGAAGTAGTTCCTAAAATGATAGTGATTGCTAAATGAATAATTTGAATAATTAAACAATAATATGAGGAAATAGTTCACAACATAGCACTATTTGTTAAATAAATATTAAAAGACAAATTTATGAGTAAATAGTTACTTAGAAATCAAAATTCAACCCATAAGAGCAGAGATAAATAATAACATATAATTGAGACACATTACTCACATTTATGATAGTGCACAAAAATAAATAAAATGACACATTCCTTCTATCATAAAATAAATCTAGTATTTAAAATAATAGTATTAGAGTTGTTACAACAAGAGTTGCAATAGTGCAAACTTTGTTGTTATGAAGCTAAATCCTCTTTGTGGATAGAGACGATCCCTCTAGCCCTAGGGTGGGTATAGTGACAAAAGGACACGATAAAGTGTTGCTTCCTAGTTAATTAATGAACAAAAGACACGGTAGATTGACCTACCTTGAATCCAACGCTATCGACATTGTAGAAAGAGTAGTAGCCTCTCGCTCCTGCCTTGGAAAATCACAATCCGTTCGTTGTCATGCTCGGATACCTGCACATAGGACAAAGAACAAGAACAACATACGACAAAATAGTTTCACTCACGACTATTAGCCAGTCAAATAGAACTAAACATATCACATCAAATAAACATCATAACACAATATTCGAACCAAACAGTAGTCATGTATATAAATGAATAGAAGGAAGAGTACAACTGATGCTTTGATGTCGCAGTCTCCTCCAGTGGGGTTCAGACGAAGCGCTTCTGAAATGTTGGTTAGGGAATTCAGACTCAAGCTCTCTTAGAAGTCATTGACTCAAGCTCTCTCAACACAATCTTTCTTATTATATATTCTTTAGCAACTTAGATATAGTATGTATAATTCTCCTAGTTCAGCTATTCAGTCATTCAGCTAGCTTCTACTAAAAGAGATAGTTTCTTTTATAGAGGAAAAGGAGGAGGTTGGGATCCCTACAAAGGAGTGAGGGAGTCCTAACCTTTAGGAGATTTCCAAGGGAGGTGGAAACTACTAACTGAAGGAAAGAGTCTGTGATTGTTTATGTTCAACCACTCCCAATGACTCATCCCCGAGGTGGTTGGAATGGAACCTCCACCTCTATTTTTTTTTAAATTCCATAGACAGCTTGGCACAGGTGTCTAACTAGCACAGAGTGCCAACTGGCGCAGGCTCAATGTTAAATTTCTTGGTCGGCGCGAGGGTGTAATGGGCTACTCGCGCCAAGGCAAAAATAACGATTTTCACAGCTCTGCTTATGGAAATGTCAACAAGAAGAATGTTAATTTCATCAAAAGGGATGTAAGGATGGTGTTTTAAAAGCATGACACTACTTATTGGTAATAGAAATGCCCCTCCAATGTGTGAGTTGGGGATTGTAGGGACAATGACAAAATTCTGTGTAACATATGCCCCCTAAAGCATGAAGTCCGAGAGAGAGGGAGGGGTGAAATGATTTATGAGAACCTGTTTGAACTAAACACCACTGTCAGAAAACCTATAATTAAAAATAAAACTGTTATCTTTGATACATGAATCATGTGGCATGGGTGTAGCCATCCATAATAGAGTATATAAAAGCTAAGATCCGAGGTATGGACACAGCCGTCCATCAGGAAGGATCAATAAATAGACTCAGGTATGGTCGCAACCATCCAATCAAGAGTCATGAAATAAGTCATAATAATCCACAAAAATCTGCAGCCCGGAGTTTATCAGACAAAACCTAGGGTCTTTCACTCCATCTTGACCCGAACAAGTACAATTTCGAGCATGCGAATATATGAGCTGAAGTCGAACATGCAGGAAAATCATCTGATTACCAGCCAATGATGAAAGTTGTTAACAGACACGAGAGAAACCACCAATGATGATGATGGCCCTCAAGGTACAAAAGGTACAATCTATGGAATGTGAAAAATGATCTGACGTCAAACATCCACAGCATCACTCGATCGAAGGCCAATGAGTTGAAGTCGACAGGAAGTGACTTGGTCGAAGGAGGGCCATAATTTTTCCCACATCATCGACATGAGACAGAGAAACATGATGAAAGTGGATCATGACCAATAGGAGATCAGAGGAAGGTTGACAACTATAGAGGCAAACTTCTCTTGAACATATCAACAGCACGACACTGGATTCGCAGTATTTGACATCAAAGGATCTGAGGTCATGATGACATGGAAAAGAGCAGATGAGAGGTCAAAAGATATTACCCAAACCCATGGAGGCAAAAATGAAAAAATTAGATGTCCCCAACCTGACACAAATGCAGACAAGTGCCATGTTCAAAAGTGACATACTACCAACATAACTAAAACTTGGCTCCATTTTCCCCCACCATTTCTGGCAAGTACCCCAATTATTTTTAAAAAAAAGATTGAAGGGGATAGCATATGCTTGCACTGTAATTTTGTCCTTCGAACCAATCCAACCTTGTACATTTTACGAGCCCTAGGAAGGAGGAACTCAAATAACGTCATGGTGACGAAGTCCGATGTCATCAAGGTTTAACAAGTCTGACAAACGAAGAACTCGACATCTTTTCATGCTTAGAGAGTTTGAAAAGAAGTCAGAAAATAAAACTCTAGCAGTGACTTTTTCATTTTTTTTATCTAGTTTGAAAAGGTATAAAATATAACACGTTACTTCATCATTGTTGCATGAAAAACCTGTTGCTACACAAGAGACATGTGTAAAATCAATTTCTCGAAATAAAATAATAATAAAACATGTCTTAAAACCTAATTAGTGTTTTGAAAAAGTTATAAAATGCAAAAAATGGTAAAAATAATTAATTTTCACTTTTTACCTCTTGGGGGGAAATAGTTACCCATCTCACTATGCAATCTTGCGGCGACAATAGCAGCCAATCCAGCAGACCAATCGTAAATCCGTCAATTCCAGGTAAGAGTTGAGATCCCTCTCATAATTTTAAGTCATTTTTTACTTCCTACAATTGTCAATTTCAATTTTTGGGGGAGGAAATGCAAAAATTAGGGCACGATGGTTGGCGCAGGTTTCGGGCACGAAGTCGCACCAATCGCCCAATTTTTTACACTAGGGCGCGCCCATTGGTGCGGCTATTTTGGAAACAGTCGCGCCAACGGCACAAACCATTTATAGGCAAAATGATGATCAAATACACCATTTATTCAGAAATTTAAGGTTCAAAATTGACTAATACCACTCATATGAATGTGTTTGCAGGTAGAAAGAGGCAAAATGGTCATCGAATGGAAAGAATGGGAACATAGTGAAGAAGATGAGCTGGCCATGGAAAATGAGAGAGTCATGGAAGCTCTTAGAAACCGTGGTCTGAAAAAATTCTTCCTAACATCATGTCTCCGAGCCCAACTAGAGCTATTGCAGTATCTGGTCAGCATATGGGACGAAAATCAAGAGAAGTTCATCCTTCGGGATCAAGAAGTTGAGATTGATGTCTTTGACATGTATTTCATCACAGGATTATCATGGACGGGAGCAGCACAAATCCTAACTGGCACCCAGCCCTGCATGGAAAACATGACCATGGTGATAGACATGGTATGTCCAGGAGCATGGAAGGGATCAGGTAGTGGGAAAGTTGATATACAAACTATCCTAGTTTTGACACTATACGTGGTGCTACATATCATCACATGGGTTGCGGGATCACAAGCACCGCACGAAGCAACAAAGACAGTTGATTCTTGTTGTAGACTGCTTGGCACTGACCATCTACAATTGGACAGAGGCCGTGACAATAAACATGAAGCGCCAGTTAACAAAATGCAAGAAGACAAAACTGAAACAATTTGGTTATGGATCGATTTTGGTATCATTCTTCTTGGAACAACTACCCATTTTTCAGCGACAAGAGGTCATAGTCCCGACACCACCAGCGAGAGAACCATGGATGGCTCGATGGGCATCTCTGATGCCAAGGGCAAGGGGCGGTCAACAGATGTCCTGGAGACCGGAATTCTTTGTTTGGCTCCATCAAAAACTGATTATCGTGGAGGACTAGCCCTACTCTGGTACAAATTTCACTGATGATCTGGACCTCCCACTCCTGGAGGGAGAAGATTGGGATGAAGATTTGGGTGAGACTCATTTTTTAAGTTTTATGAGTATTATGATTTTTTATTTATGCATGTTCTGACATTAAATCCATGCAATTGCAGACGTTGGCCCAGAGAGACGTGTTGGTATGTCACTGATATCGAGGCGAATCCCTCGCGATTTAGACCCTTAAGGCGAGGGCAATGAGGAAGATGAGATAGTGCGCAACCTGAAGGGGATCACACGAGGAGTCCCATATTATTCACATTTTGATGATGTTACTCGTGCCTACCATAGACATACTGTAGGGGTGCCCAGCTGAATTCACCGCTTACTGAAGCACCATGCTGATTAGACACCTAGGTTTTATTTTATCTGCATATTTGAGAGACATGATGTCTCGGGATGTAATGGAAACACACATATATTTTTTGAAGTTATGATGCAGACAGTTGTAAACATGCGATATATATATATATATATATATATATACATCTATTTCCCTACATGGATCTTTTACAGATGATGATGCTTTTAAAAATTACGCAAATGTCTATGTTACACAGCAATTTGTCATCGTCCCTGAAATTCCCCGTCCCGCACATTGGAAGTCTTATTCAGTGACCTGTAAGCAGTGACATGATCTGAAAACACTTTCATGGCATTCCCCTAGACATGGACTTTCATTCCCCTGAAGACATCTCCTTGTGAAAAACCCTAAAAATAGCCTTTTTATCCTTGGCGCGACTAGCCAGTGTTATACCCATGCCAATGGGGGAAATATTCCAAAGAGGGCGCGCCAATTGGCACTCTGTCTCAGATTCGCACTCGCACCAGGCTTGATAAAGGGTGTTTTTAAAAAATAAATGGCAGAATATTGACTCCAACCAACTCCTGAACTGGTCTCTAAATTTAGTTGGGACGTTTGGCTCCAGATTTCCATGTAGAGGAAGTAGTTTGCCACCTCTCATGGAAGCTTCCTTAAGGATAGGTCCAATCCCATGATTGTAGGGATCCCAACTCCCCTTCCACCATCTATATAAGCTTGCCATTTCCATTTGCAAGCTAGTCTCCAAGAGTCTCCAAGAATCTCCAAGAGCCTTCATAGCCCAAAGAATGCTGCAAGAGCTTTGATAGTCCTCATAGTGCCAAATCCATATCAAGGAGATTGACGATCGAAGAGAGAGGCTTGTCCCCATTCCCGACAAGATTTACTGAGACATATTCCACTGATGACCCGCCGAAGGAAGGTTCAACGTCAGAGCCAGGTTGTATTTTCCTTTGTTGAATTAATGATAAGCGACTATTGGTTATGGTTCCACTCGTATTGTTCATTATGATCATGAGTTGTGTCTTCTCTGACTGATACATAATTGCATATATCGGGTTTTACGCTTGTGTTTGTTGTGTTTCTTGTGTTTGCAGGTGTTCGATCACAGTGAGTGAAAGGATTGTGATCTGTCGAAGCAAGGAAACGGGAGCATCATCTCCTCTACAAACGACAACATTGGACTTGAGGTAGGCCTTCTTCGCGATTTGGTTTATTGCAATTAGGAACTTGCGCCATAGCGTGTTACGATTGTTGCTAGACCCGATCTGGGCTAGTAGGGATCACCTCTGTCCGTAGAGGGGATTTACCTCCACAACAAATTGGTGACTCCACTGGGGAGTTAGCTTGTTGTTTGTTTTATAAACTACAGATGGAGACTAAAGTTAGCCAGATAGCCTTCGAAACGCTTTTGCTTTGCATTAGCGAAAGTAGATGAATGCTGCTTCAGTCAATCTCTGGTTTAGTTTATGAACTGAACACTTGGAGTATTGTCTTTTCTTTCGGTTGATTCTTGACTTTGCCTGCTTGATCAGCTCTTTTGGCTGGCTCTTGTTGTGAGTTTGGTTTTTGGTTTGAGCTCCAACATCACTGGTCTGCTTCTTGGATTGCTCATTTTTTATTTTTTTCATAGTGAACTTGACTGGTGCGCTTAATAGCGTGACATTCGCGTCAATTGGCGCTAGTTGTCAATTCACTACTCCCGCCAATCCTTGTATGGCGCTAGTTTCAGCCTGATAGTCGCGCCAGTGCTGTGAAGTGCTAGGGTTTGCTTAGTTTTGAGCTCTCTAAGCTTGATCTGTGATTTTGGTTTCATTTTTTCGACTTCTTGAGTGTTCTGGAGCCTTGTTTGACTGACTGTGACCTTCATCCTTTGGTTGTTTGCCCGTTTCTATCGATTTTACATATTAGCCCTAGGGCATCTAGGTGCTATTGTGCGTCAAGCCTCCCTTGGGAGTTTTTTGGTTTCTGCCTGTTCAGTGAGCTTTGTGATTGCTTCTCTACACTCTTTTGGTGGTTGTCTATCGTTTTATTGCGTTATTTGAGTGATTGGCTTCTTCTTCATTCGAATTCCGCCTTGTCTCGCTTTGAGTCTAGATTACATGGTTCATTTGAGTCTTGGAGATTCTGCTTGAAGTGGTGAGTCTGGTCTTGGTTGGGAGAAATTATTTCTTTTTTCATTGTCAGGAGTTGGTGCTTGTTGTCAATTAGCAACCCGCACCAATTTTCCATTGGCGCTAGTTGTCAGTGATAAAGTCATGCCAATTTCAGGGTGTGTGAAAATTGAGATTTTTTCCCTAAATCCTTTACTAGTGTGTCTTTCCCTTCCGGTCTTTTCACTGTATGAGCATAGATTACATTGCTCATTGTTTGAAATGTCTTCTTTCCATGATTGTTTGATGTAAAAGGGAATGAATGCCTTGTTTTGATCTCTTGCTTTGGAAGTCCTCTTTGTGTTAGACCTCATATGTCTTGTAGCCTCTTGAGGGATTTCGTGACAAAGTGTTTGAAACAACGATTGCATTCTTAGTGTTTGTTCACATCTCTTTTGCATTCATCTTTCATTAAGAAGATTTGTGTTCTTTTAGTTTTCATCTCATAGTTTTCTTTTCGTTAAAATGCATTAGATCACATTGCATTGAAAAGTACTTTTGAGATTTATCATTGAACTTAGATTACATTGTTTAATGATTGAAAGCTAAAAATTGCTTTGAGTGCATTCTTATCATTTGAAAAGGAAAAGGAAATTGTCCATAGATTACAATTGCATAGTTTTCAAAAAAGAGGATTTTGCATAGATTACATTGCATTGTTCGCATCGTTGAATGTTTGAAATTACTTTCGGATAGTGAAAATCATCTAGTTTGGAAAAGATTTCGTTTTCAGTGTTGTTTTATGTCGCATCATTGTTTGAAGCTCTTCCCTTAACTAGATAGCATTCATCGAATTGAAAATTTTTCTTTTATCATATAGCTGCATATAGGAGATTGTCAGATGACACTCACTAGGGCCTGAAAACCGAGACATAATTGAATATCAACTGTAAAATTTATTCAATCAACCTAGGGAAGCATTGAAACATTAACAAAATATTTAGAGGTCTAGGTTAGAGACGTGTTTCGGCGTCGTTAAACCTAGTAGCTGTCGTTCCCCTTTTGGCTTTAGGCAGCACTAGTACGGACTTGTGCTCCCTGTACCATTGCGTATATAAAGGGAGACCCCACTAGGTTTCTATCCTTTATCCACAGGAAGCCGAGTCTGCCGCCCTATACTCATTATACACCGGACACAGCATTCGGGGAGATTGCCTGCACGTATGTTAAGTCCTTGGTTGATTTCTCTTTCATTTTGAAACCAAGGTGTATATTGCAGTTCATGGTTATTTGGTACACCCTTTGCCTAGATTACCATAGTAGTCATTTCGATCTTTTCTGACTCATTAAATTTGAAAAGATCATCAAGCGCTTGTCCTTTCACGCTTGTTTCCAATTTGAAAGTGATAGAGTCACCTTTTGCCTGTTTCTCGACTCTTAAAAGATGAAACGGTAGAGTTTTGTTTCAATGTTTTAAAAGTGTATGAAATATTCCTGGTTAAAGTTAGTTTCCTTAGGTTGTTGTTCTGAAGATCATTTCTGATGGCAACTTTTCCAGAGTTCACCAACCAAGGAATCCCCTCCGATGGGAATCTGGGTCCTTTTCCTCCTTTTGGAAATGTTGGTGCTCCTTATATGGCAACGTTGTCCCTTCCTGGGTTAACTATTGGGTTTCCTGTTTGGTTGTTCTCAACCTCTATGGTCCCGAATGTCCCGACTACATTTCAATCAGTTCCTCCGCCTGAACAACATAATGTTGATTCCAAGGTGGACCTCTCCCCTTCTTCACCTGTTTTTACGTCCTCCTCTTCTACTTCACCTGGTGAAATTATGGATTCGAGTAACCAGGTGGCTAAGAAGAAGAAGAAGAAGTCTGATAAGCGAGAGGCTAAGGCTGCAACTACTGCTTCTGAAACATCTCCTCTTGATAAACCTCCCAACCCTCCACGGAAATTCAAATACCCTTGCATGTTGTGCATGGGAGACCATCTTCTTCGAGATTTCCCTGGCATTCCCAAGGTGCTCGAAGCATGGTCCAACAGTCATCCGCTGTTGCCTTTGGCTTCCGGGAGTCAGGTTGGGGGCACGTCTTCAGCTAGTGCTGGTAAAAATCTTAAGAAGCAGGGTAAGCTCACCAATCCCTGTAAGTTGTGTGAAGGGCACCATGCCATTCACCTTTGTCCGTATATGGATGAAGCCAAGAGAGTTTTGGACAACTCAGCTGTTTCTGCACCGTGTCTTCCAGCTAGTTACAAACAACTTTCTTTGAGTCTCCCACCAGCTGATGTCACGATTGGTCAAGAGTCATCCTTGGTCGACCCTGCTCCCTCGGAAATTCAAATTCAGGAATCCATCCCTGACTAACCATTGGTCGTGGGATCGGTTGAGCTGGCCCCGTTTATGGTGCACCAGGTATTTTCCGTGGAGAGTGGATCCCAAATCCCTCAGGTTCTTCCTGTTTCTTCAGATTCCTCAGACTTGGAGAAAGATTCTCCTGTCCCTATACCTCAAGAAGCTGCTCCTCTGCCTCCCGTGATGGAGGTCCCGAAGGATACTCCTCCCACCTTCGAGATGGAGGTTGTGGAGGATGCTTCTTCTTCTTCTATAACACCAGGGGAAGACCATCTCAGCTCAATGGTAGCCCCTTCAAGTAGTTTGGTTGCTTCCTTTGATTGGAGTCGATTTGCAGGATACCGCCTTCCGTCTTATGTGCCTTTCGATATCACAGTACAGAATTTTGGTCTGGTCGTACCCATCACCATTATAGACGAAGGGGCGTCTGTTATTATTTTATCCTCAACTACTTGGCACGCTTTCGGTTCACCGCTGCTTGCGCCTGTTACACAGAATTTGTTGACGTTTAACAGAAGAACTAGTTAACCATTAGGGATCCTTCCAAGGTTACCTGTTACTTTGGGAGGTAAAAATGTCCATATGGACGTGATAGTTATTCCAGGCCCCTTGGATTTCAATTTTCTTTTGGGGTGCGATTACACCAATGCCATGGGAGCGCTTGTCTCCTCCCTTTTCCATGTGGTTTTTTTTCCACATGAAGGACGGATCGTGACCATTGATCAGCTTTCGTTCTTTGGTCCTGATGTGGCAGCTGGCTCGCCATCATCCCTTCCTATTTTTTATCCACCCATTGTATCTGCCTCACCGCAGGTCAACTATGTGGCTACCTACCCCGTGCCTGTACTCAGTGACGATGCCGTCGTGCATAATGTGCTGGGGGCATTGGGTTCTGATTTCCGGGATGTTTTCCTTCCATTAGGAGTGGAACTCTTGGAAGATATGACTTCATATTCATTATGATGAGGTCATCGGAGCATGGTTCTTTTCCTGTGTCAAGCTCCTTAAAAAATGAAATCGGGTCTGGTCGTCGGAGCAGAGTTCCTTGTCTTGTGTCAAGCTCCTTAAAAAATGAAACAAGGTTACCGGAGCAGAGTTCCTTGTCTTGTGTCAAGCTCCTTAAAAAATGAAACAATGTTATCGGAGAAGAGTTCGT
This sequence comes from Pinus albicaulis, assembly GCA_034641835.2. Taxonomy (NCBI): domain Eukaryota; kingdom Viridiplantae; phylum Streptophyta; class Pinopsida; order Pinales; family Pinaceae; genus Pinus; species Pinus albicaulis. Next base: position 412,725,879 of record CM076582.1, on the reverse strand, counting down.
TTTCTTGTGTCAAGCTCCTTAAAAAATGAAACAATTTGTTCGGAGCATAGTTCGTTTTCTTGTGTCAAGCTCCTTAAAAAATGAAACAAGCTCTTCGGAGCACAGTTCATTTTCTTGTGTCAAGCTCCTTAAAAAATGAAACAAGCTGGTTGGAGTAGAGTTCCTTGTCTTGTGTCAAGCTCCTTAAAAAATGAAACAAGGTTGTCGGAGCAGAGTTCCTTTTCTTGAGCCAAGCTCCTTAAACCATCAAACAAGGTCATCTGAGGATAGTTCTTTTAATGTGTCAACCTCGTTAAAACAATGAAACACTTTCCCGTTCAATTCGAGTCTTTGATAAGTTCTCGTAAAATCCCAGTCGAGTCTTTCTCTTAGTCTCGTAACTTGAACCTTCACTCCATCTGCCTTTCATATGGATTGAAGCTTGGGGGCATGTACCTTGAACTGAGTCACCATGCTGGGGGCATGCTTACTTTTTCAAGCATAGTTTATTTCTGTTTCAAGCTCGTGTAAAAATGAAACCGGTTTCAAGCATAGTTTATCTTTGTTTCAAGCTTGTGTAAAAATGAAACCATTCCCATTTTACCTCTTGTGATTGCCATTTTATCAGCCTATTTTTTCCAGATAAGCCTTGGTTTTCTCACTCCATCGTCATTATCTGCTTGGCCGATCATATGCCTTCACTTGGTTGTTTTACCCATTCCTGAGGAACCACTGCGATGAGTGGTATTGTTAGCCAGTCTCTTGACCTTTACTTGTTATGAGAAGTTCCACCATTACTGGAACCAGTAGCTACCCTTTATACCACTCTTTCCTCCAGGAAGAGTCATCTTTCAACTCTTTTCTGACTCTCTAAACATGAAAATATTGCCGAGTCCCTTGTCATTTCGATCTTGTTAAAGTGGACACGAAACGACATCTACCCAGTATACGTTTACCCCTTTTTCGGGCTGGGATGGATTACTTATGAACAAGGAATACCCTAGCCTATCGTGACTAGGAGGTTTTCTCAGACATAGTTTTCTACCTTTTCGGATCTGAGGAACTATTTACGAAAAGGGACCATTGGAGTTTACTTTTCCATTGTCTTTTCAAACTCTCTAAATATGAAAAGATGCCGATTTCTTCCTTTGTGAGACTCGTTAAACCCTGATGACATTGGATTTAGTCGTAATGACGGTATTTGAGTTCCTCCTTCCTAGGGCTCATTAAATGTACTAGGATGGACTTATATAACAAGCATATGGTATCCTCTTCAAGCTTGTATAAAAATAAAGAGGTACTCGCCAGAAATGGTGGGGAAAATGGAATCAAATCATTGTCGTGTCGGCAATATGTCGCTCTTGAACATGGAACTTGTCTATGTTTGTGTGGGTTGGGGACATATCATCTTGTTTTTTCACTTGCCTCCATGGGTTTGGGTGATACCTTTTGGCCTCTCATCTGCTCTTTGCCTCGTCATCATGGCCTCTGATCTTTTGATGTCAAATACTGCCAAATCCACTGTCATGCCACCCATATGTTCAAGATAAGTTGACCTCTGCAAATTTAAACCTTCCTCTGATTCTCATCTGATCATGATTCACAAAGACATTATGTTCCTTTGTCTCGTGTCGATGATGTGGGAAACACTATGGCCCACCTTCGATCAAGGTCACTTCCTGTCAACTTCAGCTCATTGTCTAGGAAGCTACTCTAGAGACTCCCTTCTGGTGCCTTGGAGCCTGCATGCCTCAATGGTAGGTTCTTCACATTCGACACAAGGTTTTCATCATTAGCCTCCGATCGAGTGATTCTACGGGTTTTTGACGCCATCTCATTGATTCACATGCCGTAGGTTGTACCTTTAGTACCTTGAGGGCCATTGTCATTATTGGTGGTACCTCTCGCGTCTGTTAACAGCTTTCATCATTGGCTGGTAATCAGATGATGTTCTTTCATGTTCGACTTTAGCTCACATATTCGCATGCTTGAACTTGTACTTTATTCGGGTCGAGATGGAGCACAAGACCCTAGATTGTTTCTGTTGTAATCCAAGTTGCAATTTTGTGGATTATTATGATTATTTACATGACTCACTGATTGGATGGCTGCGACCATGCAGTGCCTGCACCACTTCGGTCCTCATAGATGCATTGCCGACCATACCTCGAATCACGGATTCTTGTATACTCTATTGGATGGATGTCCCCTACCACATATGTATCATGTATTTCCAGGAATGCTCAGTTGCTTCTCTCTTTAGCAGGTTTTAAGTCGCTTCAAAAGCCAATTTCCAGTTGGACACATTATGGTAAAGCATCACCCCTCTCTCTCTTCCGAGACTCATGGCACAGGGGCATCTATTACATCAATTTTATCCTTGTCCTTTAATTCCCCATACCTCATTGGAGGGATTATTCGATGACACCATTCTAAACATGATGCAGCTTATAACTGTGTTCACAGACATGGACTTTCAATTCCCTGAAGGAAACTCCTTGTGAAAAACCCTAAAAATAGCCTTTTCATCCTTGGCGCGACGAGCCTGTGTTATACCCGCGCCAATGGGGGAAATTCTTCAAAGAGGGCGCGCCAATTGGTGCTCTGTCTTAGAGTCGCACTCGCGCCAGGCTTAATAAAGGGTGTTTTTAAAAATAAATGGCGGAAGATTGACTTTAACCAACTCCTGAACTGGTCTCTAAATTGAGTTGGGACGTTTGGCTTCGGATTTCCATGTAGAGGAAGTAGTTTGCCACCTCTCATGGAAGCTTCCTTAAGGATAGGGCCAATCCCATGATTGTAGGGATCCCAACTCCCCTTCCACCATATATATAAGCTTTCCATTTCCCTTCGCAAGCTAGTCTCCAAGAGTCTCCAAGAATCTCCAAGAGCCTTCATAGCCCAAAGAAAGTTGCAAGAGCTTTGATAGTCCTCATAGTGCCAAATACATAGCAAGGAGATTGACGATCGAAGAGAGAGGCTTGTCCCCATTCCCAACAAGCTTTAATGAGACGTATTCCGCTGACGACCCGCCGAAGGAAGGTTCAACGTCAGAGCCAGGTTGTATTTTCCTTTGTTGAATTAATGATAAGCGACTATTGGTTATGGTTCCACTCGTATTGTTCATTATGATCATGAGTTTTTTCTTCTATGACTAATACATAATTGCATATATCGGGTTTTACGCTTGTGTTTGTTGTGTTTCTTGTGTGTGCAGGTGTTCGATCGCGGCGAGCGAAAGGATTGTGATCTGCCGGAGCAAGGAAACAAGAGCATCATCTCCTCTACAAATGACATCGTTGCACTTGAGGTAAGCCTTCTTCGCGATTTGGTTTATTGAAATTAGGAACTTGCGCCATAGCGTGTTACGATTGTTGCTAGACCCGATCTGGGCTAGTAGGGATCACCTCTATCCGCAGAGGGGATTTACCTCCACAACAATGTATCTAATACAATGTTAGCCATTGTATCAGTCAATGTGTTCATTCATCTAGGAATATGTTGATAGGTAATAAAATCAAAATGTCTTTCCAAAAAATAAATATGTAAATACAATCTCAGAATGTGTGGATTTCCAACTGAATAATGATTATTGAGTTGCAACATGACAAGCTCTGAATCTATATTTAGAAGAAATGCATGTATCCCAAGGTTGATCACCTCAGTTAATAGCTCAATGACAGCGCTATATTCAGTGACATTGTTTGTAGCTTGTCCTAGACAAATACCTTGCAAATATATCAACTCACTAGCAGGATCATAAATTACCTAGGCTGCCGAAGACAAATTCCTAGTACTGTGGGAAGCACCATCCGCAAAACTAACATAAGGGGTAATAGACATCTGCACAATAAGAAAGACCCAATAAGCAGGAAAACAATCACAAAGCACAAGAAACCAAAAAAAATGTACAAAAATGAAAACAACACCTATGTACACCTATTATGCATGAATTACTCACGCATAATATTTTTTGAGATATAACCCATTTATGGGTTGTTCAAGAGGATGACCTTCGTATTCAATTATCTCATATGGTCCATTTTGCAACACACTTTTATCGATGTAGGGCCCATACCACATAGGTTGAAATTTTCCTAAACCCAGCTTATCACAAGCTTGGTCATATAGGAGGATGAGATCTCCTTCAACGAAAGAATGAGGGGAAACTGATTGATCAAGATGAGCTTTGACCCACTTTTTTTGTGCTTCGAAAACGAGAGCAACAAAGTGGTGGGTTTGATCCAGGCTTTCTAAATAAAGGAAACGCTCTTCTTCTGGCAAAGTATTCGGCAGTAATTCAACAACCAACTTGAGTGAAGGTATTTCACATTCAATCGGGAGAGTAGCTTCCAGGCCATAAACCAACTGGAAAAGAGTGAACCCAGTTGCATTCTTAACTAAGGTTCGGTATGCCCAAAGAGTCAAAAATAACATGAGATGCCAATTTGATTTGTGGATCCCAATCATACGTTGAAGCATCATGACAAGAACTTTGTTCACAGCTTCAACCTGGCCATTAGCTTGAAGGTAGTACGGTGTTGAGCTGTCGTGATGCAAACCCAACTTAGAAGTCAACTCTGCCACCATATAATGCCGAAAATGGGAACCATGATCGGTAAAGATGGCTTGAGGGACACCAAACCTAGAAATAATGTGATTGAATATGAACTGAGTATTTGTCTTACCGTCAGCGGCAAGTGTAGGCATTACTTCAGCCCATTTGGTGAAGTAGTCCACGACTACGATAATATAAGCATGCCCCTCAGCCAAGAGAGGGTTACATGTAATAAAAATGATGACCAACTTTGGAATGGGACAAATGGTAATGACAGGATGAAGAGGAATGGGTGGTGCACACAATTTGAGTTGATAAATTTGGAAATCATGGCATTTACGAACTGTGACAATACAGTCTTTGAAAATAGAAGGCCAAAAATATCCAGCATGAAGAATCTTCTCTGTAGTAGCATAACTAGACATGTGACCGCCACAGGCGCCACTGTGACAATCATTCATAACTTTCTTGTCTTCCTTGAGAATCGAACATCGCCAAAGTATGGAATCGACTCCAATACGATAGAGAGTATCTCCAACTATATGATAAGGTTGCGAATGATGGTGGATGCGTCGGCAGGCATCCTTCCTCAACTTAGATCTAAAAGATAAAGTTTGGAGATAGACGATGATATCACCATACCAGGGATCGAGGGTGCTAATCAAGAAAAGCAAATCATTTGGAATGAAGTCCTCAGAACGAGAAGGAGCAGAGTCTGAAGGGAGAGAACAAAGTAAATCAGCAAAGACCAATGCTTTCTTAGATTTGGCAGCAGTAAATTCCAAATCAAACCCTTGGAGAGTGAAAATCCACTTTGAGTATTTCCCCCCCAGCAATTGTCGAGACAATATGTAGGTCATGGGGTTGCATTCAGAAATCACCGTCACTATATGAAAAATAATATAATGACGAAAACGTTGAAAAACTTGAACAACGACCAACACTAACTTCTCGACGTTTTCAACAATGTTTTCAACGCATCAAAAGATTTCTAAGAGATATCATCCCAGTAAAAAGGAACACCCTGCTTTAACAATCATGTCAATCCTTTAGCTACTTTGGCATAGTTAGGTATAAAACGACGAATAAAATTAGCTTTCCCTTGTAAACTCTGCAACTGATGCAATGAGGAAGGAGAGGGGAGATTGATAATAGCCTCAACCTTTAGAGGATATAGGCGAATCTCGTCTTTGCAAACGATAAACCCTAAGAGTCTACCAGAATCGACACAAAAGACACTCTTGTGCAGATTAAGCCGAATGTTATAGTGTCTACAATGAAGAAAAATCTGACAAAGATGGTCAGGATGGTCTCTACGCTTAGTTGAATGAGCTGGAAGGTCATCTAGATAAGGATGAATGATGTGGCGAATATCATGAAAGGCATAAGACATCCTGCGCTGAAATGTGGCCCTGGCATTCTTCAAACCGAAAGGAAGCTTCTTATATGCAAAGGTACCCCAAGGACAGATGAAGGCAGTCTTGTGTTGATCAGTCAGGAGAATGTTGATCTGATTATAACTCGAAAAACCGTCCATAAGGGAAAAAATTTCTCACTCCCAGCACAGTCGTCAATGATTTGATCGATGAAAGGAGTAGGATAATTATCCTTAGGAAAATCTCGATTAATATCACGATATTTCACACAGACATGAATAATGCCCTATTTCTTGTCTACAAGAACAATGTTGGAGACCCATTCTGTCAAGGAAATCAGATAAATGAAACCAGCTTTGAGAAGCTTATCCACTTCGGACTTAATGGCAGCAGCTTTCCTAGGATGCACCAGAAAAAGATGCTGACGAATAGGTTTCAAACCAGGGTAAGTAGGAATGTCATTTACCATGATGCTAGGATAGATGCTAGGATCAATGCCGAGTATTTCTTCGTAGGACCTGTTATCGCCTAATTTGACCTCAGACTGGAAAAGGAAAACCAGGGTAACTACAAAGCATGCTTAACCTTGTAGCTAGCCCTACAAGGAAGGGAGAGGGCTCTCTTCATAAGATATCTCAATGAAGTATGACTACAAAATGATTTTAGGCTAGGTATAGTAGCTCGAAATATTTTTATAATTTTTCTTGTTTTTTTTGTTGGATTAGACGGAGCTAGGCAGTTTAAATCTGGGGAATTAAATCAGAAATACAGAGTATTCTATGGGGCAAGGTAGGTAGGGATTTTAACAACTTTTTTTAAATGATGGTGAAGTGTTTAAGACTGGTGAGGAGCTGAGGAGGGCATATGAGATGGATCCTTCTCAAACAACAGAAAACATAAAATTTTGAATGATTTTCCCAAGGTAGAGAACTGTAAAAAGCGAATTCTACCTATCTAACTTGAAAACATTCAATAGAAATGAATGGAATTAATAAATGGCATACATAACATATTACAAATGATCACAAAAAAAATACAGTGCTAAAATTCCATACCACAGGGATCCCATAAAAAATTGCTGCAAGTCTTTATTAATTCCCAGCCAAATGGGTTACAAATATGTACAATGAAGCTCAAAGCATCCTAGTGATTTCCAACTTTTTCCACCCTTACAAATGACTCACAAATTACATTAAATAGACAAGTTTCAAAGGGGCGAATCTGTAGAAGGAGGAGTTGTTTCACCTGCGCCGAAACTGAAATCTGAAGATAGAAAAACAACCCAATAACATGCCTCTGAAAAAGAGGGAACAATACATTTGACCATCTGGAAGATTTTCTGTTACATTTAATTCAACAAATGGGAAGAAAACAACTATGGAACCGATTCCCCTCATTTATCATTGCTGTCTATGCCAGAATAATCTTTGTATTTCACAATTAGCTCATGGCCTTTAACAGAGTGACCTTTTCCTTTTAACTTGAAGAAAAATCCCTTTAAACTAATAAAAATATAATTCTCCTCTTTTAATGGAAAAAAACACCCTTTTTAAATGAAAAGAGGAAAGGACTGGTGGGCCCATAAATCGCAATCACAAATCATAGTGGAAGGGGTGGGACTACTTGGACGAAGGAATCGTGATATGCACGATGGCGATGGAGCGATGGGAGCGATGGGAAAAAAGCTGATGGAATGGAAGACCGATGGGGAAAGGGCGATGGATAGTGGAGCGATGGAATAAATCGATGCGAGGAGGGATGAGGATTACCGAAGAGGTAAGAGAGTACCGAAGAAAAACATTTTAAAACAATTAAAATCAAAATTTTCGCTTTTACACGGGAAAAATCCCTTTTCTTTGGAACGGAGGGGAAGGAATTTAGTGGGATCAGGGATATCGCAATTGCAAATCGGAGGAGGAGCGGTCATAACATATGGCAGGTGGCAACCGCGATATGCGATAAGCGATGGCGGGATAGTCACATCGGGGAAATGGAGTGAGAGGGGTTTAGACTGCTATAGAAATATCGCATCGGCGGAAGTGAGGGATGTGGGTTTGGAGTTGTGGGACTGCCGATCGAGCGATGCGATGAATATACTTATCACATCGGCGGAAGGGAATGGAAAGGTTAAGTGCTAGGGAACATGAGATGTTGCGATGCGATGGTGGGATGGCATCACATCGATGATGTGCCATCACATCAGGGTCTGGAAATGTGGAAACTTTAAGTTAAAGGAAAAAATTATAAAGTTAAAGGGCTAAATGAAAAAAAGGGCAGAGTTGTGCTTTTCAAGCCTTTATTCTTTTGAGCATATCTTCTAATCCGAAAATTAGTTTTGGGATTGTGATATACCATTGGAAAGATCTTTCCGAGTTGCTCCTGATGGTCATGTTTAGAATGTGATTTACACTAAATATGGTATGAAGAACACCTTTGAAAACCAAGCAGAGAGAAGCCCCTTTGACCCTTTGGAGATAGCAGCTTTTGAAGTTCAACTTATTACATATGGAAACAATAAAGTTACATAAAAATGATAATAAAGATAAAGTACCCTTTTTTCACCTCAAAACATGTTTTGAGGTGAAAATTACATTCAGCTAAAAAAACAACTTCTTTGATTTTTCTAGATACTGTGCTTTGAGTTTATTGGGCATCCTCATGTCCTTGCTGATTTTATTGACACTTTCATCATTAATTTTAACCATGGTGGAACCCTAGAACCTAATGATATCAACCCTATGAACTAATAACATGAACTGTAGAGTGAAAGTGAATCATGACTGAAGACCATAGAGAGGAGCATCAGCAAGTATATTTTATGAGGGAAAACTGATGAAGTGACCCTAACCATCAGTGAATCCATGACCTAGTGGAATGATAACAAATTTATAATATGGGACTCCTACTATGAAAATGAAAAAGAGTAGATTTGATCATTGATGGAAGTATGACAAGACTGACACTAACATTGGATCCAATGGGGATGGTAGCTCCTTGGAGGTGCCAAGGACACCATAGACCTAGTAGCCTTATCCATTGGGAAATACGGTAAAAATACTTCAAAGACTACAGACTGACACAATGCAGACTGACTCTAACTCAAACCATGACTTAAAACTAAATCAAACCTGCAAAATTTACACATATCATTCAAGTTTTATAGCCTTCACTTCAGGCCCCAAGCTTCAATGACTGTGCACTTGAAATCTCACCAACACTGAATATGGTATGTACAATGACTGTAACATAATTTCAAAGAATCATCTCAAAAGTAGTAGTGCTTCAAAAGCCTACCATTCACCAGCCCTCCTGGGAAATCTTGGCCATCCATCTGTGTGAGCAGAAAGGTGTTCTATCCTCTGTACGCTGAAATCTTATATGGTCCTTTCCACAGGTTATCAAACTTACCATGCTTCCCTTTTTCCTCATTTCGTGCATCCCATCTTAACACCACATATTCTAACTGGAATTTATCTGCTTTGGTTTTGCGATCATATATTTTATTTATTTTTTCCTGCAACTGAATAGTTTTCTGAGAAACTTCCTCTCTTGTTTGCTGAAGGTGGATCATTTGATTGATCCTTCGCTGATTATCGTCCTCTTCGCTGCCAGCCTCTTGTAATAGTGTCATGACCGGAACTGTAAGTGATGTAGGAAACACAGAATCAGTGCCATAAACTAATTCAAACAGTGAAATACCTATGGATTTCTTGCTATTAAGTCTGTAGGCCCATAATGCGTTGACCATTTTTCGATGCCAATTCCTCTTATTTGCTTCCAACATTTTCTTGATTATATTCACCAGAGTCTTATTTGATGATTCCGCTAAGCTGTTTCCCTCTGGGTAGTACGCTGTCGAATGGCCCAATATAATATTGTACTTACTGTAGAACTTGACCATCTTCTTGAATATAAATTCCGCTGCATTTTCTGTTATAATCTTGTGAGGGAAACCAAAATGAGACAAGATATTCGATTCTAAAAATTGAATGATTACCGTATCTGTGGCATGCCTTGCTAGAATGGCTTCAATCCATTTGGTGAAATAATCTGTACTTGTCAAGATCCATCGATGTTGCATTGATGATGTGGGATGGATTTCCCCTATGAAATCAAGTCCCCATTGCTGGAAAGGCGCATTTACTTGAACTGGTTTCAAAGGAAGAGGAAGCAATTTCCTTTTTCCTTAAAAAACTTGACACTCATTGCAGCTCATCACTATTTTATACAAATATGAAAATAAATTCAGCCAATAATATCCTACTCTCAACACTTTCTTAGCTATTGTTTTCCAAAACAAATGACCACCACAATCGCCTTTATGAAAATCAAGCATTACCTACTGAGCCTCCTCTTCAACCAAACCGTTAAGTAGGATACCTCTCGAATCTTTCCAATAAAGAGCACTGTTCAAAATACAGAATTTAGCAGACTTGAGTTTTAGTGATCTACCTTTACTTCTAGAAATGCCCAGAGGTGGTGAAAGATGTTGAAGGACATCAACTATGTCTGAATACCATGGTGATAGGAGAAAAATTCCTGAAACTGGAACCAACGAACCATCATCCTCATCCTCTGAAATTTTTGCTATGAGATTTATGTCCAGGACACGCAGGTTCAATTGTGCCATTAGTTTTTCTAAGACTTGTCCTTTGATTAACTTTGTGGGTTTAATATCCAAATATTATTCCAACATCGTTGCTGTCCACTTACCTCTTCTTCCCTCTGGATCAGTTTGCATCAGGACATCTTTTACTGCTGCATTAGAAACATATGTTATGGTATGTGAATGCAGAATGTATACTCTAAAATCCTTCAATGCTTTTATAAGAGCCAATGATTGTTTCTCAATGATATTATACTGCAAGGCAGAATCTTGAATGGTCCTACTAAAAAAGGCAATCGGTTGTTCAATCTGATCTCTCTTTTGCATCAATACCGCAGCCATGGTATGCTCTGACGAAAATGAAAATATAATGAAATATTGAGTATAATCGGGACTAATCAAGACTGGGGTGTTGGAAAAATCAAACTTTACCAGATTAAATGACTTGATAGCATCCTTGCTCCATTTCATAGTGCTGTCCTTTTTCAACATATTAGTCATTTATCGTAAATGTTTGGCCAAATCGGGTATAAATCTGCATAAGAAGTTCATCTTACCATTGAATTCTCGAATCTCTTTTTTTTGTGTGGGAATTCTATGTGATGAATTTCTTCCACTCTTGAAGGATCAATGTCGATACCATATTTAGAAATTCTATGACCCAGTAACTTGCCTTCATCCATAGCAAACAAAATTTTCTTCGGATTTAGAGAAATCCCAAACTTTCTGCATCTCTGAAATACAATCCTCAAGTGGTGTAGGTGTTTTTCATCAGAACCAGAAAACACTATTAGATCATTTAAAAATACAACTAGAAAAACATCCTTCTCATTAGAAAAATCAATTTCCATTGCTCGTTGAAAAGTTGCTCCAGCATTCTTCAATCCAAATGGAATTTTGGCATACTAGAAAGTTCCCCAGGGTGTCGTAAAAGCAGTTTTGTCTAGGTTTTTTTCATGCACCAAGATCTGATTATAGCTTGAGTACCCATCGAGTAGTGACATGCGTGATGCTCTAACTACTCTTTGTAGAATATTATCCATCTTCGGCAGTGGACAGTTATCCTTCAAGGATACTTTATTGAGATTCTGGAAATCTATGCACAACCTTATTTCTCTTGTCCTTTTGCGTACCAAGACTAAATTCAAAATCCAATCGGAAAATCTAATTGAAAAAATAACACCAGCTTTATACAATCTGCTTAGCTCTTTTTCAATGGATGGAAGCAGCTTTGGGTTGATCCTTCTGAGCTTCTATATAACTGGTTTCCGATTTGGCTTGATGGGAATAGTATGCTGAATTATATTTTTTTCATATACCTTCAAATCTGAATAATCCCATGCAAACAAATCAGAAAATTCAGAAAGTAATTTAACATATAGTGCCTTTACCTCAGGAGAGAATGATTTTGATAACTTTACAAACTTGGGCTTGTCAGTTGTTCCAAGATTGACATCTTCAACTCCTTTATCAATAGGCACCAAGCTTGGCTTCCTTGCAACATCATCCTGATCGAAAAGCTCCTCTAAAGGTATGAGACCTCTAGGAATAACATTATCTTTCAGCTACAACACATCTATCTGATTTTCTTCAATCTCTTGATCATTGGTATCATGATCACCGTCTATGAAAGTGTCCTTGAATTTCCATTCATTATGAAAAAAAGCATTGATTTCATTTTCATCCCAAAAAAATTTCCAATACCTTAAATTATCTGGAACAACAGGCCGATGTTTGACATAAATTTAAAATTTTTTGCTGGAGTTCATTGGAATTTTCAAATTGCTTGCAGTGGTGGCAAGAGAATCTGCAATAAGATTCTGCATTCGGGTACTACTATCAAAGTGTATTCAGAAAACATTCTTAAGATGTCTAAGACCACATTTCTGTAGGCTCTCAATCGTGGATGTTTTTCTTGATACTCTTCCTTTACCTGTTTGATTATCAACTCTGAATCTCCATAGATAGAAATCCTTTTTGCATTTAACTTATTCAAAATTTTTAGACCTATGATCAAAGCTTCATACTCTACTTCATTGTTAGAGTAGTCAAAGGCCAACTTATAAGCACATACTCTAACATTACTAGGAACTCTTTCAGGCTGGAAAACAGGGCTCTGAATCCAAATTCCTATACCAGCACCATCCTTACCAACAGCTCTATCAAAATCCATGCTCCAAAGGCCTTCTTCCTCTTCTTCTAGATGATGAAATTTTTTTTCTTTCTCTACCTTACCTTGGCTGATTTCTTCATTTTTCTACTGTTCACTTTCCTTTTGCTGCTGGTCGATGGAAAGCTCAGAAAGGCTTGCTGCTTTTTCTTTTTCCTGTTTAAGGAATTCCCTAAAATTCTTTGAAATTTTAGGTACCTCATCTACTTATACCAACTGAACATGTTCGTCATTCAAACCACTATCTGAATATAATACAAAAGACTCTAAATCTATGTGGACAACATTAATTGGATGATTAACAGGCTTCTCTTTGCTAGTGATCATATATTTCATTTTCTTTTCCCTGTATAGATTTCTCAATTCACTGAACACGGGGATGGTAGCATAAGAGAAATCAAGCTGTATGGTCCCCTTAAGTTTGGCACCCCACGACCTGGACAAAATAATTCCAAACCATGGTGGGACATCGGCAACAACCACATCCATCAAAACATTCTTGGCTGGGATTTGATTTAAGGATACTATCAAGTCTTTGATAAGACCAATACAATGGACCCTACTGGAGTCAAAGGAATACATATCATGGTATTTGCGGGTAATATCAAGACCCAATTTCTTCATAATGGCTTTAGGCATCAAATTGTGAGAGGCCCTGGAATCCAACATAACATTGTGTAAATTGAACTCTTGCAATCTAAGACTCAGGTAAAAGGGAGGGACTTCACTATCTTCAGACTGAACTTCTATGGCAGGACCAAAAATGAGTTCAGGATAATCATCTTCAACATTTACCATATCTGAAATAGAGTATATTTGCAAAATTCTAGACATCTGATGTTTATAAGTGTTGTTCTTCACCAACTTGGCTAAGGGAATGGCCACCTTTACCTTAGCAATTTCATTTTCTAAATTAAAGGATGGAAAATTTTCTACCTCTTTGATGGGAAAATCTTTCTTCTCCACTTGCTCCTTGGCTGTACTTGGCTGAATATTCTTCTCATTTTCTGTGTTATTTGTCGAGGGTACTTTGCTGGAAGATGGATCAACAAGTTCTTTCCCTTTCCTCTGAGTATTTGAAGAGTCATTCTTTGATTGCAATTCTTTCCTTTTCTGAATGGGATTGATTGGGACATCTCTACTCCTCAAAGAATATTGCTTCTACTGTACTGAAAAAGCATTCATATATCCTCTTTGATAATCATCAGAATATTCCTCTAACACTACATCATTGGCCAATATGAAATCTTCATCCCTCTGAGTATTTGGAATCACTGCATATTCTTCATCGTATGTCAGTAAAATGGCCATACTATCAGCAGTGAAAAAATGATTAGCTTCAACTACCGGATCATCATCATCATCTGTTTCCATCCCCTGAACATAATTTTGTGGCAAAGGGGTTCTGATCTACTGCTGTTGTGTTTTTTGCTCCTGCGTTTTATGTTCCCTCTGGTTGATTCGGAATTGGGGCTGCTACTGTCCTCTAAAATTTGGATTCCTGATTTGTGCTTCAGATCTATCTGAAATAGTTAGCCGATCAACCATCTTCTCTACTGTTCGGATCAAAGTATCCATCTTACTATCTGAAGGAGATGCCTCCTCTTTTACTGTCACTCTTTTTTCAGCTCTCGTCCATGCTCTTTTGGCCAACAAATTTTCTTTTATGCTTACAGTAGTTTTCTGCATGTCTTCAAGTGTGGTAGGATCTCATTCTCGTGACTGATATGCCATATTAGCATCGAAACCATCTGGAAATTTTAGCAAAGCTAACCCCATGGGGGGTTTGAGGTTGGCCGGAATAGCATTATACACTGCATTAAACCTTACACAATAATCTTGTACACTTTCACCCACATTCCTTTTATATTTTTTCATACTCAGACAAAATTTGAAGTGGGTTTTTCTTCACCTCCCACCGGTCTAAGAACTGTTTATGTAGCTCCGAAAAAGTGTGGATAGAGGCTACTGGTAAGGCTAAGAACCACTTTCTAACTTCACCCCCAAAACTTTGGGCAAACAATCTCATGGTCACATTTTCTGCCTCTACCTCATGAAGGTCAAAGAAGTCATTCATCTTGTCAACATGTTGTTGGGTTGTGATGCTTTGAGTGGCATCAAAGAAAGGTATTTTACTTTGGTAATCAGTAGGCATATCATTCATATTCTGAGGTAAAACTAGGGGTGCATACTGGGTAGCCATGACTCAAGGTGGATTTACATCAACGTTTGAACTACTAGGATTCAAGGGAGTAGTTGATGGAGGAGTTAGAAGATGAGAATTGATTTTAGAAATTGGTGGGAATACTGATGAATTTAGGGCAGCGTATGTTGTTTCTGATAATTCTGAAGGCTCGGGGATATTGGTAGTAGTGATAGATGTTTGAGAAGAATTTAAAATATAATCATCAATTGATCTATTTTACCTTCTAAATTCAACATCTACAAGAAACTCTGGATCTAAAACTGTGTTATCCAATGTAGTTTCAGATTTAGTTCTGAATAGAGAAAGCTCAAAAATCTCATCAAAAGGGAGGTCTTCAATGAACAACCACTCGCTGGGCCAGGACTGGGATCTGAAAATAGGTCTAGAGCTTACTAAGCCTTCTTGTTTTCTGATTATTCGAGGAATAAGGTTAGGATTTTCAAATATAAGGGGAGGATTTGGATTAGGATTGGCCCTTGTGTATTTCCTTGAAGCCAGTGTGGTTGAATTTCTACTTTGCAATGTTTTATTTTAGCCTAGAAAATTCTGAAACTCATCATCCAGAGTTCAAGAATTTATACAGAAGATATTACTAGGGTGATCAGTCTTTCATATCAGATTGTTCCCCAATATGGTCGCCACTATGTTATCACCTAATTTTACCTCAGACTGAAAAAGGAAAACTAGGGTAACTACAAACCACGCTTAACATTGTAGCTAGCTCTAGAAGGCAGGGAGAGGGCTCTCTCTGTAAGATATCTCAATGAATTATGACTACAAAATGATTTTAGGCTAGGTATAGTAGCTCGAAATATTTTTATAAATTTTCTGGTTTTTTTTGTTGGATCAGATGGAGCTGGGTAGTTTAAATCTGGGGAATTAAATCAGAAATGCAGATTATTCTATGGGGCAAGGTAGGCAGGGATTTTAAAAACTTTGTTTAAATGATGGTGAAGTGTTTAAGACTGGTGAGGAGATGAGGAGGGCCTATGAGATGGATCCTTCTCAAAAGACAGAAAACATAAAATTTTGAATGATTTTCCCGAGGCAAAGCACTGTAAAAAGTGGATTCTACCTATCTAACTTGAAAACATTCAACAAAAATTATTGTAATGAATAAATGGCATACATAACATTTTACAAATGATCACAAAAAAAAAGACAGTGCTAAAATTCCATACCACAGGGATCCCATAAAAACTTGCTGCAAGTCTTTATTAATTCCCAGCCAAATGGGTTACAAATATCTACAATGAAGCTCAGAGCATCCCAATGATTTCCAAATTTTTCCACCCTTACAAATGACTCAGAAATTACATTAAATAGACAAGTTTCAAGGGGGGCGAATCTGTAGTAGCAGGAGCTGTTTCACCTACCCCGAAACTGAAATTTGAAGATAGAAAAACAACCCAACAAAATGCCTTTGAAAAAGAGGGAACAATACATTTGACCATCTGGAAGATTTTCTATTACATTTACTTCAACAAATGGGAAGAAAACAACTATGGAACCGATTCCCCTCATTTATCGTTGTTTTCAATGCCAGAATAATCTTTGTATTTCAGAATTAGCTCACGGCCTTTAGCAGAGTGCCCTTTTCCTTTCAACTTGAAGAAAAATCCCTTTAAACTAATAAAAATAGAATTTGCCTCTTTTAATGGAGAAAAACCCCCTTTTTAATTGAAATGAGCGAAGGACCGATGGGCCCATAAATCACAATCGCAAATCGTAGCGGAAGGGGCGGGACTACTTGGACGGAGGAATCGCGATATGCGTGATGGTGATGGAGTGATGGGAGCGATGGGAAAAAGGCCGATGGAATGGAAGGCCAATGGAATGGAAGACCGATGGGGAAAGACCGATGGATAGTGGAGCGATGGAATAAACTAATGCGATGAGGGATGAGGATGCCGAAGTGGTGAGAGAGCACCAAAGAAAAACCTTTTAAAACAAATAAAATTGAATTTTTCACTTTTACACGGGAAAAAGCCTTTTTCTTTGGAACGGATGGGAAGGAATTCGGTGGGACTGAGGATATCGCAATTGCAATTTAGAGGAGGAGCGGTCATAACATATGGTGGGTGGCAACCGCAATATGCGATAAGCGATGGTGGAATAGTCACATCAGGGAAATGGATCAAGCGGGGTTTAGATTGTTGTATAAATATCACATCGACGCAAGTGAGGGGTGCGGGTTCGGAGTTGCGGGACTACCGATCGAGCGATGCAATGAATAGACTTATCGCATTGGCGGAAGGGAATGGAAAGGTTAAGTGCTGGGGAAAATGAGATGTTGCGATGCGATGGTGCGATGGCATCGCATCAGTGATGTGCGATCACATCGGGGTCTAGAAATGTGGAAACTTTAAGTTAAAGGAAAAAATTATAAATTTAGAGGGCTAAATGAAAAAAAGGGCAGAGTTGTGCTTTTGGAGCCTTTATTCTTTTGAGCATATCTTCCAATCCAGAAATCAGTTTTGGGAGTGTGATATATCGTTGGAAAGCTCTTTCCAAATAGCTCCTGACGGAGATGTTTAGAACATGATTTACATTGAATTTCGTATGAATAACACCTTTGAAAACTAGGCAGAGAGAAGCCCCTTTGACCCTTTGGAGATAATAGCTTCTGAAGTTCAACTTATTACATATGGAAACAATAAAGTTACATAAAAATGATAATAAAGATAAAGTACCCTATTTTCACTTCAAAACATGTTTTGAGGTGAAAATTAAATTCAGCTGAAAGAACAACTTCTTTGATTTTTCTAGATAATGTGCTTTGAGTTTATAGGGCATCCTCATGTCCTTCTTGATTTTATTGACACTTTCATCATTAATTTAAACCATGGTGGAACCCTAGAACCTAATGAGATCAGCCCTATGACCTAATAACATGAACTGCAGAGTGAAAGTGAATCATGACTAAAGACCATAGAGAGGAGCATCAGCAAGTATATTTTATGAGGGAAAACTGATGAAGTGACCCTGACCATCAGTGAATCCATGACCTAGTGGAATGATAAAAAATTTATGTTATGGGACTCCTATTATGAAAATGAAAAAGAGCAGATTTGATCATTGATGGCAGTATGACAAGACTGACACTAACAGGACCATACAAAGACATCACAGAATTTGCAAAAAAGGCTAGTATAAACTTGCACTTCATCCAAATAACAAGTAACCTCAATATGGTTGTTCTCGACGATTCTCGGTTTAATGGAAATGCCAATAGGCATCGTCTGAGTAATTTTACTCAAGTTTCCTTCTGAAAAAAATTCATGAACTTGAACAGGTGTTTGAAGTAGAGGAGAAGGAACCTGAGAGGAAAACCACTCAAGACAGGTAGACATGGCCCTGAGACTTGGTAGAAACAAGGAACGATGATGACCATCGTCCCACGATAGATTTTCGAGAGACAGGGTTTCCATAATAGCCTCATCAAAAGGAAACACTTCTTTCAAAGGATCTTGTCAATCAAAATCACCAAGCCAAGGGGATTGAGAATAGATGTCAAGAGTCATGCTTGACGGAGCAGAATCAGAAGACGGAGTGTTTGATGCAGCAATGAGTTCACAATAATCAATTTCAATTGGAATCAACGGCATCGAATCTTCGAATGAATCAATCTGTTCAGGAGAAGGGATAACCCAAGGGTCATTGGTACGAGAAATCATTTTGACCTAAACAGTATTCGGTGGTGGAAGAGGGAAAACACCCATGAGGGTAGGATCCTTGAAAAGGCTTGGCCCTATGCTCTCGTAGGGAGTAGGAAACTTGTCCACATATGGAACGTTGTTCTCAAAAGGAGAAGTGAAAAAAGACAATTGATCAACAGTAATAATCTTTCCTTCGTGTAGGAACTTCAAAACAAAAAAGAGAGTGGATGGAATGCATAACATGGCGTGAGTCCAACTGCGTCTGAGGAGAAGATTATAATTAAGTTTTGCATCAACGACTTCGACCTCAACATTGACTGTCTTCCCTTCTAACATGATCGGTAAACTAGCGATAACAACAAGAGGTTTATATTCTCTTCCATCAAATGCTTCAAGGACATTGGGTGATGAGGTAAGAGCAGGAGAGCCAATGGCTTTCGAACAAGTAGATGACATAACACAGGTGGATGCACCCTCGTGCATGATGGCCCGGTGAATATTCAAACCATTTATACCAACTTGAATGATGAGCGCAATTTGGTGCGGGAGTCGCAGGACAAAATTCTCTAAATCGAAAGCAAAGCCTTCTGTTGCGATGGAAAAATTTGAAGTACTTCTAACACAGACATTGTGGATGGCGCCTAAGCCAAATCCTCAACAATACTGTAATGCTGAGCAGCACGGGCATTAGGATTGTACGAAGACTTGCAGAGCACACCTTTGGAAGGTGGTCGCACAACAGATTCGGCGTTAGGCCATTCAATCTCAAGAGGGCCAGAAATAGGAGGACGAGGAGGACCATTAGTGATATCTTTCGCTGGTGCCTGACGCGAACCAGAATAATATTTCGAATGAGTAGCAATATAAACGGGTGCAAAACCATTCATCATGAACACTTGCAAACCAAATGGAGCAGAGGACTAAGGGTGCTCTACCATCTGAGTCTTCTGAGGGAAAGGTTCTTTAAGAATGGTCGGAGCTCCTTGGGTGCCTTTGAGAAATTGACTCACTTCAGATCGTCGAGGACAGTCCTTGGTGAAGTGCTCATCATCAAAAATAAAAAGAGGATACTTCGGTTTGCGTTGAGGACTATCAACAGAACGAGGTTTTGGAGAATCATGTTTCGGGGTATCGGATTTGACCTTACCTTTACCCTTCTTCTTAACTTTGGAAGTGTTATCTGTAGGATTGGCCTGAACAACATTCACTTCTGCAGGTTTGCCAGAAATTGAAGTTGACTGAGAAGCTACATTATTGAAAGAAGTAGAATTTTGCTTCCCAAAGTGAGATGAAGGAGACTTCTGAGAAGTCTGCGATACGGAACCAATAATACCATCAACGGATGGAGTTGCTGGTAGTTTATAAGTTCCAGGTTGAGGAGCGCCAGGAAAGATATCATACAATGTGCCAGATAGAGAATACATGAGATCAAGGTACTGGGCATAAGAAATGGCTTTTTTCTTAGTTACACAGGCCCCCATAGCTATGTCTTTGGCAATCTGATTGAAAAAGGAGGTAGTGAACCAATGAGTCAGAAGCTAATCGGGTATCTCAAATTTGATCATGCAACAATGATGCCGCCAGTCATGAATATGATTCGAGATATGAGTAGCTCGTTCCTATTTCAATGAAGTGAGGAGATGTGTCTCGGTCTTATAGCGGATCAGTAACTGAAAATGTGTAAGGAACTCCATGGCCAAAGAATTGAAATCTTGGAAAACTCCACAAGATAGCTCATTGTACCACTTTGTAGCGGCAGAAGTAAGAGTTTGCTAGAAATGATGGAGATGAATAGAATCGTCAACCCAAGAGTTAGAAGAACACCACAATTGATAAGTCATCACATGTGTTTGGGGGTCTTTTGCAGGTTTACCCTCAAATTTATGACAATCACCATGAATCCTAGTCAGAACCGGAGGAAAATATGGATTATGAAGAATAGGATCATTTGTCAACTTCGACACATCGGGTAATTCCAACATAGCAAGGAATGGTAATTGAGTATTAAAAGTCACCGTAGGTCTTTGATAAGGGCCTGTGAGTACATTCCACCCAATCCGAGTGAGATTATATCCCCATATATTCTGTCCCGAAGGATTAGAATCATATGGATTAAAAATAGGATAATTCGGTTGATACTAGGGTTGAGGACCAGGATATTGAGTCGAAGTAGATCACTTAGGTCCTTTCTGAGTAGCATAATGATTCTGCTACGGAATGTAGGTATGATGCTAAGGTTGCTGATACACAGGTTGATTTTGAGGGTAAGGAATCTGAGGTGCACTATATACCAGTTGATATGAGGCTTGAGGGTAATAAGCGCACTGCGGTTTCGCAGGTTGACCTTGCGGAGCAGGTTGAGAAAGCTGCTGAGTAGGGTAAATAGGTAAAATCGGCTGCGGAAACAAAGGAATCTACTGGTGGGCAGGTTGCAACGGTTGCTGAGCTAGTTGAACCGGCTGTTGAAATGGTTGTTAAGGACCACCAGGTCGACCTTGTGGGAAAGGTTGGCCTGATGGTTGCGACAGACCAGTTTGTCCCTGATGACCAATTTGACTAAGAGAAGGACCAAAGGGTTGTCCTAGTTGCACAGTATTTGGGTCATACTGAACGTGCAACTATGATTGAGGTGCAACAGGTTGTCCTTGTGACGGATAATTTCCCCCCCCAGGACCAAAAGATGTTCTAGCTTGATTTAACGATTGACCCGAGAGACCAAAGGGTTGTCCATGTTGGAACAAATGCTGTCCTTGTAAAGGTTGGCCTTGTGGACCATATGGTTGTCCCTATGGACCAGAAACAGGGCCCTGCTGAGCTAAAGGTTGTCCCTGAGAGGGTTGTCCTTGTAAGCCAAAGGGTTGCACAAGCAGAGTAGGTCCCAGATGAGTAACAGTCTGACAAGTATCATAAACAACCTGATAAGGATCAATAGGAGGAAAATAGACCGGATTACCATACACATCATAATGGTATGGATAGATATATATGGGATTACCAACAGCATCATAGTGATGGAATCGAATATTAGCAGGAGCTTGAGACCACTGAGAACCCTGAGAATTCTACTACTGAACAGCCAACAGATATTCTTCAAAAGTAAGACTGTTGGGAATCATGGGACTAGTGGAAACTGAACTAGGAGCCACACAAACCGTTGGTTGAACTGGAACATATGTGATAGTAACTGATGAACCATGAGTTGAAGGTTATAGCCCCAAAGAAGGTAGGAGTGACCTCAGAGGAGGAGTTACTGTACTGGATTGCGCAATGGAAGCAACGCCAGACATAATCTGACTCAGAGATCTATATCCAAGCAGAATTGAGACCGACGGTGGTGAAGATTGGGAGGCATGAGAGAGATCTTCAGGAAAGAGTTGATATTCTCCTGTGGAAATAGGCATTCCTTCACTACCAAAAAAATTGGAAGAATCCATATCTGAGTCCAATGTAAGATCTTCCAAAAGACTATGGGGACTAGGAGGTACCACAGCAACAACAAAAGGAGATCCAGATGTAAGAGGAGGAAATTCTCCTTCTTCCCCAAAACCAGACCAAGCACTTGAAGGAGGCCAATGGAATTCAACTGGCTCTTCAAGCGGAGATCAAGTAGCAAGGGGTTGAACAGATGGAAGAATAGGCTGCAAGAACTCGACAAACCTAGTGGATTGAGGGGTTTCGAAAGAAACATCTGGAAAAGAACTACCACTAGGAGTGAGTGAGGATGGTGAAACTGGATGTTCTGCCACTTTCACTGTATATCAGAATAGGAAGGAAAAGAGATAACCAATTGAAGGTACCAAAATCAAGAACCAAGGAAATCAATCAGACCAAGTAACAAACTTTTAATGGGCGTGTAATCGTAGGTGATTAATTTTATAACACTGAAACCAAAATTCACTGTTTCATGTTTTAAGAGTCGAGAAATAGGAAAAAGATGACTCTAGTCACTTTCAATTTGAAACGAGCATGAAAGGACAAGTTCTCAATGATCTCTTCTCTTGTTTAAATAGTCACGAAAAGATCGAAATGACTTCTCACAAATTCTAAGCAAGAGGGTGTACCAGGTTTCTATGAACTGCCATATACACCTTGGTGATCAAATGAAACAAAAATGACCAAGGGCTTGATGTACGTGCAGGTAGTCTCCTTGAATGTTGTGTTCGGTGTATCATGGTTACAAGGCGGCAGACTCGACTTCCTAGGGATAAAATGATTGCAACCTAGAGGGGTCTCCCTTTATATACGCGACGGTGCGGGGAGCACAAGTCCGTAGTAGGGCTGTCTGAAGCCAAAAGGCGAGCGACAACTACTAGGTTTTAAGACGCCAAAACACATCTCTAGCCTAGACCACTAGAAATTTTTCGTTAGGTTCCAATGTTGCCTTAGGTTCATTGAGTAAATTTTAAAGTTAATCTTGACTTACGTTTCAATTTCTAGGGCTTAACAAATTTGGAGCCCAACTTCCTAAATGAAAACTATATGCAAATGAACATCATTTCAATTCGATGAATGCTAGTTATAAGAAGGATAGAAATCTTTCAAACAAGAAAGAAAATAAAATATGCAAAGAAACTTCTAATGCCCTTAATGCAATCAATCAAAAACAAAATTCCTTCCTAGATTGACAAATGCTAGTTATGTAAAGGAACATTTCACTTTTGATGCAAGAAAAGAATGCAAAGATATTTTTTTATCTTTTGAATTTTTAATGAAATGAAGCACACACTGTACTAATTAAATGGAAAACAAAATAAACACTAGTTTGAGTTTTGCGAATGTAAGGTTTTGAAATTAAATGACTCAACCAAAGTGAAACAGAAACAAAACATGCAAGCTAATGGAGAAAAATTTCAATCGAAAAATAGATTTTCCCAAAGAAACCCAAACAAGAAAAGTAATCAATGCTCAAAGTATTGAAGAATAAGGACTAATCGAAAAAATGAAAATACCATTCAATCAGCAAAACAAAAGGATCAAGAAAAACTCAGTTTAATGATCTGAAACAAGACTGACTACAATCAAAGAGACTTGTTCTCGAATAGAAGGCTCGGTGTGCAAGAACACTTAGAAACACTAAGGTATT
Source organism: Pinus albicaulis (assembly GCA_034641835.2). Classification (NCBI taxonomy): domain Eukaryota; kingdom Viridiplantae; phylum Streptophyta; class Pinopsida; order Pinales; family Pinaceae; genus Pinus; species Pinus albicaulis. Next base: position 412,702,242 of record CM076582.1, on the reverse strand, counting down.
AAATGACACCGACAAGAAAATGGACAAACAATTGAGGGAAACAAGTCTACAGTAGTCAACACAGTCTCAAAGGCTTAAACACACTAGAAAATGACCCAAAAGCAAGAACAAATGACCAAAACACTCATTAAGGAGGTCAAACCAAAACCTACAGGGGTTAGCGCGACTATAAGGCCATAATCTGAGCCATACAGAGGTTGGCGTGAGTGCTAAAAGAGAAACCTATGCCAATCAGCACGACTGTCCAAAACAAACTGCACCAAGCTAGATACCTATGGGAAAAAGAGGAAAAACCATAACCTAGTGAGTAGAGGTCAACCTTGACACTCTGGATCTCAACAGAGGATGGAAACTCAACAAACAAACTAGAAAAAGATAGATAAGTAAACCAATAATTGAAACTAACCCAACAGGATGACACAACACACTTGCACTAATCCCCAGTGGAGTCACCAATTTTTTATGAAGGTAAATCATCTCTGTGGATAGAGATGATCCCTCTAGCCCTAGGGCGGGTCTAGTAAGAAAAGGACATGCTAAAGTGTTGCCTCCTAGTTAATGAATGAACAAAAGACATGGTATATTGACCTACCTTGAATCCAACGCTGTCAACGTTGCAGAAAGAGTAGTAGCCTCTCGTTCCTGCCTTGGAAAATCACAATCTTTTCGCTGTCACGCTCGGATACCTAACATAGGACAAAGAACAAGAACAACATATGATAGAATAGTATCACTCACAAGTATTAGCCAATCAAAGAGGGCTAAACATATCGCATCAAATAACCATCATAACACAATAGTGGAACCAAGCAGTAGTCATGTATATAAATGAATAGAAGGAAGAGTAAAACCGATGCTTTGACATCGCAGTCTCCTCCAGCAGGGTTTAGAAGAAGCACGTCTCAAATGTTGGTCAGGGAATTCGGACTCAATCTCTCTTAGAAGTCATCGATTCGAGCTCTCTCAACACAATATTTATTATTCTATCTTCTCTAGCAGCTTAGCTATAGTATGTATAATTCTCCTAGTTCAACTATTCAGTCATTCAGCTAGCTTCTACTAAAAGAGATAATTTCTTTTATAGAGGAAAAGGAGGAGGTTGGGATCCCTACAAAGGTCGGAGGGAGTCCTAAAATTTAGGAGAGTTCCAAGGGAGGTGGAAACTACTAACTAAAGGAAGGAGTCTGTGGTTTTTTCAGTTCAACCACTCCCAATGACTCATCCCCGAGGTGGTTGGAATGGAACCTCCACCTCTATTTAAAAAAAAAATCCATAAACAGCTTGGCACGGGTGTCTAACTGGCACAGAGCACCAACTGGCATGGGATCAGTGTTAAATTTCCTGGTCGGCGCGAGGGTGTAACAGGCTACTCATGCCAAGGAAAAAATAGGGATTTTCACAGCTATGTTAGGGAAATGTCAATAAGAAGAATGTTTCTTTCATCAAAATGGATGCAAGGATGGTATTTTGAAAGCATGAAACTGCTTATTGGTCACAGAAATGACCCTCCAATGTGCGAGTTGGGGATTGCAGGGATAGTGACAAAATGTTGTGTAACAGATGCCCCCTAAAGCATGAGGTCTGAGAGAGAGGAAGGGGTGAAATTATTTATGAGAACGCGTTCGCAAAAAAAACCACTATCGTAAGACCTGCAATTACAAATACAACTGATATCTGTGATGCATGAATCATGTGGCATGGGCACAACCATCCATAATAGATTATATAAAAACTGAGATCCAAGGTATGGACATAGCCATCTAGCAGGAAGGATCAATAAATAGACTCAGGTATGGTCGTAGCCATCCAATCAGGAGAGTCATGCAATAATTCATAATAATCCAAAAAAATCCACAGCCTAGATTTTATCAGACAAAACCCACAGTCTTGCGCTCCATCTCGACCCGAACAAGTACAATTTCGAGCATGTGAATATATGAGCTAAAGTCGAACATGCAGGAAAATCGCCTGATTACCAGTCAGTGATGAAAGTTGTTAACAGACGCAAGAGAAACCACTAATGATGATGATGGCCATCAAGGTACAAAAGGTACAATCTATGGAATGTGAAAAATGATCTGACATCGAACATCTTCAAAATCACTCAATCGAAGGCCAATGATGTGAACCTTGCATCGAATGAGAAAAACCTACCATTGAGGCATGCAGGCTCCAAGGTACCAGAAGGGAGTCTCTAGATCAAATTCGTGGATAATGAGTTGAAGTTGATAGAAAGTGACCTGGTCAAAGGAGGGCCATAATGTTTCCCACATCATCAACATGAGACAAAGGAACATGATTAAAGTGGATCAGGACCAACAGGATATCAGAGGAAGGTTGAAAACTACAGAGGAAAACTTCTCTTAAACATATCAACAACACAACACTAGATTTGGCAGTATTGACATCAAAGGATCTAAGGTCATGATGATGAGGAAAAGAGCAGATGAGAGGTCAAAAGAGATTACCCAAACCCATGGAAGCAAAACTAAAAAAATGAGATGTCCCCAACCCAACACAAAAGCAGACAAGTGCCATGTTCAAGAGCGACATACCTCCAACATAACTAAAACTTGGCTCCATTTCCCCCCACCATTTCTGGCGAGTACTCCAATTATTTTTAAAACAAGCTTGAAGGGGATAGCATATTCTTGCACTGTAAGTTTGTCCTTCGGAAAAATCCAAGCTAGTACATTTTACGAGCCCTAGGAAGGAGGAACTCAAATCACATCATGGTAACGAAATCCGATGTCATCAGGGTTTAACGAGTCTGACAAAGGATGAACTCGACATATTTTTATGTTTAGAGAGTTTGAAAGAAGGCAGAAAAGAAAACTCCAGCAGTGAATTTTTCGTGTTTTTATCGAGTCTGAAAAAGTATAAAATATAACTCGTTACTTCAACATTGTCGCATGAAAAACCTGTTGCTAAACAAAAGACATGTGTAAAACCAATTTCTCAAAAGTAATATAATAAAATAATTGAAAAACGTGTCTTAAAACCTAATTATGGTTGTGAAAAAGTTATAAAATTCCAAAAATGGTAAAATTAATTACTTTTCACTTTTTACCTCTTGTGGAGCAATAGTTACCCATCTCACTGTGCAATCTTGCAGCGACGATAGCGTCCAATCCAGCAGACCAATCGCAAATCTTTCAATTCCAGGTAAGAATAGAGATCCCTCTCATCATTTTAAGTCATTTCTTACTTCCTGCAATTGTAAAATTCGTGTTTTAAGGGAGGAAATGAAAAAATTAGGGCACGGTGGTTGGTGCGGTTTTTGGCACGGAGTTGCGCCAACCACCATATTTTTTACACTAGGGTGCGCCCATTGGCGCGACTGTTTTGGAAATAGTAGGGCCAATGGCACAAACCATTTATAGGCAAAATGCTGAGCAAATACCCCATTTTTTCACAAATTTAAGGTTCAAAATTGACATTAGGGGAATTTTGAGGTCTAAAATGGGCCTCCTAAGGAAATTGTAAAATAATAGTGGAAAAAATCAAATAAGATTTGATGACATCATCAAATTTTAGAGGGAAAAATGAAAAAACTACTTTTTCAACTCATATTTTCAACTTATCTCCCAAATTGTTTACTCAAATTTCGAGTGGGAGTACTCGTTGGATGCGAAATTTAATTCCCCATCCAAGGAGTACCCATGTTGCATACTTTCGATGGGTCCTACTACACGAAAAATGAGAAATACATAAAAAAACATGATTACAATCACGTTTTTTATGTATTTCTCATTTTTCGTGTAGTAGAGTTCATCGAAAGTATGCAACATGGGTACTCCTTGGATGAGGAATTAAATTTTGCATCCAACGAGTACTCCCACTCGAAATTTGAGTAAAATTTTTGGGAGATAAGTTGAAAATACGAGTTGAAAAAGTAGTTTTATTATTTTATTATTTTTTAATATTTTTACCCTTTTATTTAAAAAATGGTAAATCGTCCCCCATGGTTGACATCATCATCTTGAATCCTATTGGTTGTTATAAAGTTTATTTTTGTTGTACATTTTTCTTAGGAGTCCCATTTTAGACCTCAAAATTCCCCTAATGCTAATACCACTCATATGAATGTGTTTGCAGGTAGAAAGAGGCAAAATGGTCATTGAATGGAAAGAACGGGAACATAGTGAAGAAGATGAGTTGGCCATGGAAAATGAGAGAGTCATGGAAGCTCTTAGAAATTGTGGTCTAAGAAAATTCTTCCTAACACCATGTCTCTAAGCCCAACCAGAGTTATTGCAATATCTGGTTAGCATATGGGACGAAAATCAAGAGAAGTTCATCCTTCTTGATCAAGAACTTGAGATTGATGTCTCTAACATGTATTTCATTACAGGATTATCGTAGAGGGGAGCAGCACCAATCCTAACTGGCACCCGGACCTACATGGAAAACATGACCATGGTGATAGACAGGGTATGTCTAGGAGCATGGAAGGGATCAGGTAGTGGGAAAATTGATATACAAACTATCCCAGATTTGACACTACACGTGATGCTACATACCATCACACGGGTTGTGGGATCAGAAGCATTGCACGAAGAAACAAAGACAAAATTGCTTCTTGCTGTAGACTACTTGGCACTGACCATCTTGTTAGTCATCAGTATTTTTTCCTGTTTTGATGACTAGATTCCTTGGCTGAGTTTTCTATAAGCTAATCTCAATCTGTAAATTTTTCATCTAGAAAACACCTCAAACAAATTTTAGTTTTCTTACCCCTCTCTTGCATAATGAGGTGGAAGTGGTATTTTGTTTTCATTCCTGACCTAAATCAGAAAACCTTCCCTGCCCATAACTGTCATAAGCCTAGTACATCTTATATCCAATTTCCCCTGCTTCACATAACTCACTATCAAGCACAAGACAAGTACCTACTCCTCTTTCACTGTTTATTTTTCCATCTGATGACCTGACTATATCTCAAAAATCCCTTACAAACTATGACAAAGTCTCTAGGTCTAAGTGGTGGTGTTTAGGGAAAATACCTTGAGAAAAGCTTTCTCGAGTCAAAAACCTTATCTTCAATATCAGTCAGCCATCATGTCTTATTATTTGTCAAAACAAAACACTTGTCTATCCCTAGGTCATACACCATCAAAGAGGTCGCTGTATATTGTCTCAGCAGAGCTTAGAAAGTTTCAAATTAGGAAAAAATAAGGAGTTTCCCTATCTGAAGAAAGATGATCAGATCGAGCATGATCTTCATGAAACACCAAGAAAGCTCTCCAAATATCATAAACATCTATATACCTCTATGCAGGGGTATATACATTGATGACAGTAAGAAAGTATGAACGAAAGAACACTTAGGGAAAGGTTTCAATGCTGAGCAGTTTATTATCAAAAATCAAACAGAGTACAGATTGTAAAGAAAGAAGACCTACATGTTTAAAACTCAAAAGCACCAAAGGTCAAAGGCCTCCATCAGTGATAAGTAAAAGGCCAAATATTTGGTTTAAAAGTACTTCTTCAATGACCAACAAAAGGCCTAGATCTTGGTGTAAAAGTGTTTCCTTTAGCAACAAGCAGAAAACAAAACAGTCAGTCTGAAAAAGGCCTCCTTCATGATAAGTAGAGGGCCCACAGACAGCTAGTTCAAAGACATATTTCAATTGATAAAACAAAGATGAAGGCAAATTGTTGTGTTTGCATTGCTTATTTCAACTGATAAGAAAGGGAAAAAAGACAGTTTTAAAATCCATCCTTCATTTGACTAAACAAAGATAGCACCAAAACAGTTTGTCTAAGAAAGCTTCTTTCAAATAACAAACAAAGGTAACAACAGTTTTGTGTTTATCGAGGTCTCCTTCATCATAAGCAGAGGTCCTAGATAGTTGTATTTGCATTGCCTCCTTCAATTATTAGCAGAGGGCAAAGACATTGTTGTTAAACGGCCTCCTTCATAACAAGCAGAGGGCCTAAGAAGATTTGTTGAAATGCCTCCTTCAATAGTAAGCAGAGGGCCAGATTTTGGTTTTGAGAGTGCTTTTCCAAATGATAAACAAAGCACCCACATCATTTTAAAAGAAGCCTCCTTCAATCATAAGTAGAGGGCAACAATTTGTTTACAGGGATAAACTTTCCATTGAAATATAGAGAGTGAGTTAAAAATTTGATAAAGGGTTGAGAATTTCAATGATCAATAGAGCTTAACATAGTTTGTTTGACAAGCCTCAGTAAATAATAAGCACATCACTAACAGTTGGTTTACAAAGTGCCTTCTGAGAGATAAAGAACACATTTCATGATTGGTAAAGAGGAGGTTTTTGTCTTTAAAAAAGGAGAAATTTCCTTTTACCAAATACTTAAAGAGACCATTGTGCACAGGATACCCACTTTTTCATAAGCACATAGGTAAGACAAACCATGTGTCATGCCCACAGCCAATTTTGATTCAAATGGTGTTTCTAACCAAACAGAGGTGAAATTGACAAAAGTGAGAGAGGTTTTTATCCATCATAGTCTTAAAAAGAAAAACCTCCTTCAATTTTTTCACAGGTATCATGGTTTGGGAGAAATGTCAAAACTATAGGTGTCACAGGAGATTTTCTGCACAGCTGGAGTGACCTTGGAAATATCCAGTTTTCTCAAATATGGAGTATCCAAATGACCTACTTAATGAGTCAAAATACAACTATACTTGAATAAATTTCCAATGAGCTATCATAATCTCAATTTGGATTTGAGGAAGGCATCCAAAAATGTCCTGCAACAGCACTATGCAATTTCTGCACCAGCATACCCCATTTTTTACCAGTGTTGGGAGAGTCAATTTTTGAACAACCAAATCAACACCAAATGAAAAAAATCAAGAATATTTGGAAATTAGACTTCTCTATGTTTTCAACGAGCCATCCTGGGTCCAATTCTGACACCAGGAAGGCTTCTAAAACTTTCTGCAAAAAGAAACAACGCGCCTGGAAAAGGACGTGATGCGCCTATAAGCACTCCCAGTGTAATTTTCTAAAGGACGGGACGCGCCTAGAAAAGAACACAACGTGCCTGTGTGCAAGAGTGCAAAGAGCCCTCAAAGGTGCCCAAAATCCAGTTTTTGTAAAAAAAATTATTTTTCAACACAACAAGGAGTTTTTTGAGAGGTATTAATCACTTCCTTCATCTAAGTCTTTTGGTCATAAAAATATTTTGAAAATCAAAACTTAAAGGAGGAAACAGTGTTTTATAAAGCAGGAAAGCTTATTTTCGATTGGAAAAGGACCTATTTTACTAAGTGATAAGGAAACGATAGTGTTAGAAGAAGGGAGGCCTATTTTCAGATTAAAAACTTGTTTTAGTTGAATAGGTGAAAGAAGAAACATTCTTATAAGGGGAAAAACATAGTTTGTTTTCAAAGGTCTCCTGCTTGCTAAATAAAAAAGAGAAATCATTTAGTAAAAAGAGACAGTTTATTTGAAGGTCTTCAAGAGTGATAAGAAAATATCACAGTTTACTAATTATGCCTTTTTCAAATAAACAAAGGAAGACACTGTACCTGTTGAAGAGGAGTTTTTTATAATGTAAGATCACCTCCTTAAAATATAGCTATCAGAGGGCCTAACAATGGTTTTGAGTGACCTAGGTGACTTCAATTACATAACCTCCTTCATAACAAGCAGAGGGTTGAAATTCATCAGGTATTGATGCAGTGTTTGAGGAAGAGCACCTTTTGACAATAAAAGGCTTGTTTTGAGTTAAGTGCATGAAAGGTAACATAGTCTTATAAAGAGAAAACATAGGTTGTTTTGAAAGCCTCTTTGCTCAGTAACAAGGAAAAATATTGTTTGAAGAAGGGATCTATTTTTAGCTCATTCAAAGGTCATTTCTAATAAGCCAGTGAAGGAAACCTAAAGCAAACGTACCTCCAAGGAAAGCCAACAAAGGTGGATATCATAATAGTTGTTTGCCCTGGGGCTGCAAACAGAACATGTTCACATTGCAGATCTAGACTTCGTGCTTACTCCTAAAGCATTGTCAAAGGCAACTAAGATCCCCTATATTGAAGAAAAATGGTTAAAACAAGCATCACCCACAGTTGATAGTGAAAAGGAAGAGTGCATTGAAAGAAAAGAAGGAGGTAGTGATGGTAGCAAGGAGAAAGACAACCCTCAGTCAACTAAATACTATGAAATAGTTGGCAGCCTAGAACAAAAGCAACATATTGATCATGAAGACAGTGCTCAAGGGAAAAGTGAAGAAAGTAATGAAGATGGCAGAAAATGAAGACAGTGGCAGTCAAGCTCAAAGCAGTGAGGAGGGTAAAAAAGATAGTCCTAAAGATAGTCATGACAAAATCAAAGGCAGTGAGCAAGGAAGTCCTAAAAAAGAAGACAAAAATAGTGATAAGGGTGAAGGTGGAAATCTACAAAGAATAATACTATTCACACTATAACTACTAATGTCACTAGAGCGCTCAAGAGCAGAGGCGAATTGCCCAAGCCAAGCTCAAAACTGCCCAAAGGAGGCACCCAGTGAAAAAAGGGGAAAAAGACATACCTAGGCTTGGAATCTTGTATTTAGATTCCTTGCATGCTTCTAGAAACCCATAAGGGGTTTTCTCACCAAAATTGAGCAATTTTTGACATGATCTTGTTTTTTTGTGATTTTTAGGCCTAATTGCACATTATTCTAGGTGCTTCCATGATTGCTAGGAGCATCCTGAGCTCATGAAAGTTTTTTTTGGATGTATTAAATTTGGCGGCATCCACTCACAAATTTTCAGATCAAAAGAAGGTGTTTTGGTCCCCCAAAGAGGCAAAAAACAGTCAAATTTTACCTTTTTGCCTCAAATATCAGCAGGTGAGATCCTCCTGGGTTTTTTTTTCATTCAGACCACTTTTTGATAGAATTATAGGGATTATTTTGAGAAAAATCAAGTAGTTCTAGAAAGTAGACATCCAGGTCTTTCCAATGAGCCATCACGAGCCTCGTTTCAACATCCGGAAGTCCTTCAAAAGTTCTCTACAAAATAGGCTTTCTTCTGGCACTACGCTCCTGTAGGATTTTGCTGAAAAGGTATTTTTCTGAAGGTGGCCATCCAAATGTGTGTTAAGCTATTTTTGACTCTATGTCAAAGATTAAAAGTCAATTTTCCTATTATTTTTAGCCTAAATAGATATTTTTTGAAGATATTTTGTGCCTTGGGCCTTATGAGGCCTCAAGGACAAAATCAGATATTTGTATTAGACCAATGAGCTTCTAGATGCTCTTGTGAGCTTATCTACTCATTTCCTATATAACTTATGAAGACTCATTGTAAATTGTTGGAGGTTTTAGAAGCATAACTTGAAATTTTGAAAGTAATACATGGATATGATCTATAAAGAAGAAACTTGTTTATGAAGTGGATGATTTGCTTACTTGTCTAGATGATGGAGAGGCTTTGTGTGCAGGATTCCATGGCTTGGTAAATGGTATTGTGTCTCTTATCTGTTATGTTTTCTTAGTTTCTCATATATGTTTTCATGCTTCTTGCTTGTTGTAGTTCAATAAAGAATAAGTTTGAGATATGCCCATGGAGGCACCTCAAATTTCCCGATTCATTACAGCTTAAATGTTTTCATCTTTCTTGGTCATGTCAAAGAATTCTTAATTGCTCTTTGGTACCCCAATAACTTGTTATCAGTTTCATTAATGGTTATTATGTGTGCTGTCTAGTATGATTCACGGTATTCCCTTCTTACTCATAGCTAATCAAAACTCCATTTCTGAAATCTCTCTCTGAATTATTGGTTGTTTTAGTTAAGTCAAAGAGGTCTTGTTTCGAGCTTGCCCTTTTTCCATGCTTTGAATTCTTATTTCAAAGTTCCCGACAGCTCAAGATATGATGTTTAGGAGTTCCCTCTTCATAGAATGAGTTGTTTTTTAATCTTATTTGTTTTCCCAAAAGTCTGAAGGTGATTTCCAAAACTTAAAGGGTCTTATACTTCTATGTATCATTGGATTTTTTATTTTCTACATCTATCAGTTTGAGTTTCGTTCATAGAGATTAATGGTAACCCCTAAATCATGAATGCTTGTTGTTTAACTATTTATGCTTAAAATCTCTTTGTTTTTCACAAACTTAATGTACATCTCATTTCAATTTCACCCAAAGAATCCATTTACCTCGACTAAATCAACCCTGCCACACACCTTGTCTGTTTTCTAGGCATCCTTGGCTTTCATTTGACCCCATAGCCCTATGGATTTGATAACTTATCTTTCATTGATGCCTACTTAATCAGTTTTAACCTCCAAACACAAAAACAAACAAACGTACTTAACAACTAGCCTAAAATCAAATATACTAAGCGAACAAGCTCACATCCTTCACTTCATAGAGAGAGCCCTCTCTGAGTCCAGGAAGGCTAGGTCCTAGGGCTCCAAAGCTTGGTCTGATGTTACCCTGTCATTTGATCTACAAATTTTCCAAATCATGGGACTCCAACACATCTACAACTGGGCAGAGGCCGTGACAATAAGCATGAAGTGCCAGTTAACAAAATGCAAGAATACCAAACTGAAACAATTTGGTTATGGATCTATTCTGGTATCGTTCTTCTTTGAACTACTACCCATTTTCCAGCAATAAGAGGTCATAGTATCGACACCACCAGTGAGAGAACAACAGATGGATCGATTGGTAGCTCTGATGCCAAGGGCAGGGGGCGATCAATAGATGTCCTGGAGACTGGAATTCTTTGATTGGCTCCGTCGACAACTGATTGTCGTGGAGGACTGGCCCTACTTTGGTACAAATTTCACTGATGATCTGGACCTCCCACTCCTGGAGGGAGAATATTGGGATGAAGATTTGGGTGAGACTCATTTTTTAAGTTTTATGAGTATTATGATTTTTTATTTATGCATGTTCTAACATTAAATCCATGCAATTATAGACTTTGGCCCAGAGAGACCTGCCGGCATGTCACCGATAGCGAGGTGAATCCCTTGCGATTTCGACCCTCAAGGTGAGGACGACAAGGAAGATGAGATAGTGCACATCCTAGAGGGGATCACACAAGGAGTCCCAGATTATGCATGTTTTGACGATGTTCCTCACGCCTACCAGAGACATACCATAGGGGTGCCCAGCTAAATTCACCGTTTGATGAGGCGGCTAGTATGGGCATTGACATGTTATCACAAGCACCATGCTTATTATATACCTAGGTTTTATTTTATCTGCATACTCGAGAGACATGATGTCTCGGGATGTAATAGAAACACACATATATTTTTTGAAGTTATGATGCACACAGTTTCAAACATGTGATATATGTATGTATACATCTATTTCCCTACATGGATCTTTTACATATGATTATGCTTTTAAAAATTATGCAAATGTCTATCTAATACAATGTTAGCCACTGTATCATTCAGTGTGTTCATTCCTCTAGGAATATGTTGATAGGTAATAAAATCAAAATGTATTTCCAAAAAAAAAAATACGTAAATACAATCACAGAATGTGCAGATTTCTAACTGAATAATGATTATTGAGTTGCGGCATGACAAGCTGTGAATCTAGATTTGAAATGTATGTATGATGAGGTTGATTGCCTCAGTTAATAGTTCAATGATAGCGCTATATTCAACGACATTGTTTGTAGTTCATCCTAGACAAATACCTTGCAGATATATCAACTCACTGGCAGGATTATAAATTACCTAGGCTGCCAAAGACAAATTGTTGGTACTACGGGAAGCACCAGCCATGAAACTAACATAAGGGGTAATAGACATCTACACAATAATCAAGACCCAATAAGAAGGAAAATGCTCACAAAGAACACCAAACTAGAAAACATGTACAAAAATGAAAAAAACACCTATGTACACCTATAACACATGAATGACTCACGCATAATTTTTTTGAGATACAACCCATTTCTGGGTTGTTCAAGAGGATGACCTTCGTAGTCAATTAGCTCATAGGCTCCATTTTGAAACACACATTTAAGGATGTAGGGCCCATGCCACATAGGTTGAAATTTTCATGGCCCCAGCTTATCATGAGCTTGGTCATACAAGAGGATGAGATATACTTCAATGAAAGAATGAGGGGAAACTGATTGATCAAAATGAGCTTTGACCCGCTTTTTCTGTGCTTCGATAACAAGAGCAGCAAAGAGGTAGGTTTGATCCAGCCTTTCTAAATAAAGGAGACACTCTTCTTCTGTTGAAGTATTCGGCAGTAATTAACTAGCCAAATTGAGCGAAGGTATTTCACATTCAATCGAGAGAGTAGCTTCGAGGCCATACACCAACTGGAAAAGAGTGAACCTAGTTGCATTCTTAACTATTGTATTCTTAACTGAGGTTCGGTATTCCTAAAGAGCTGAAAATAACATGAGATGCCATTTTGATTTGTGGATCCAAATCATACGTTGAAGCATCGTGACAAGAACTTTGTTCACAGCTTCTATCTGGCCATTGGCTTGAGGGTAGTATGACATTGAGCTATCATGATGCAGACCCAACTTAGAAGTCAACTCTGCCACCATATAATGCTGAAAATGGGAACCATGATCGGTAATGATGGCTTGAGGGACACCAAACCTAGAAATAATGTGATTGAGAATAAACTGAGTAGCTTTCTTACCGTCAGTGGAAAGTGTAGGCATTGCTTCGGCCCATTTGGTGAAGTAGTCCATGGCTACGATAATATAAGCATGCCCCCCGGCCGAGTGAGGGTTACACGTCATAAAATCAATGACCCACTTGGAAAAGGGACCAACGGTAATGATAGGATGAAGAGGAATGGGTGGCGCACGCAACTTGTATTGATAAATTTGGCAATCATGGCATTTACGAACTGTGACAATACAGTCTTTGAAAATAGAAGGCCAAAAATAACCAGCACGAAGAATCTTTTGTGCAGTAGCATAACCAGACATGTGACCACCATAGGCGCCACTATGACAATCACTTAGAGCTTTCTCGGCTTCCTTGGGAGTCAAACATTGCCGGAGTATGGAATCGACTCCAATACGATAGAGAGTATCTCCAACTATACGATAAGGTTGCAACTGATGGCGGATGCATCTGCGAGCATCCTTCATCAACTCATATCTAAAAGATGAAGTTTGGATATAGACGATGATATCACCGTACCAAGGATCGAGGGTGCTAATCAAGAAAAGCGAATCGTCTGGAATGAAGTCCTCAGAACGAGAAGGAGCTGAGTCAGAAGGGAGAGAACAAAGTAAATCAGAAAAGACGAATGATTTCTTATATTTGGCAGCAGTAAATTCCAAATCAAACTCTTGGAGGATGACAATCCACTTTGAGTATTTTCCCCCCAGTAATTGTCGAGATAATATGTAGGTCATGGGGTTGCATTCAGAAATCACCATCACTGTACGAAAAATAATATAGTGACGAAAATGTTGAACAGCTTGAACAACAACCAACGCTAACTTCTCGACATGGGTATAATGCGTTTTGGGGTCGAGAAGGTTATGATACAAGTAATAAATAACATGCTCATGACCGTCATCATCGTATTGTACCAAAACCATGGCGATCATGCTGAAAGTGGCAGCTAAATAAAGGGAAAAATCACGATGATAATCTGGAGGGCACAGGAGAGGAGCATTGACCAACAATGTTTTCAACGCATCAAAATATTTCTGAGCGATCTCATCCCAGTAAAATGGAACACCCTGCTTTAACAATTGTGTGAATCCTTTAGCTACTTCGTCATAGTTAGGTATAAAATGGGGCAGAAAATTAACTTTCCCTTGTAAACTCTGCAATATATGCAATGAGGAAGGAGATGGGAGATTGATAATAGTCTTAACCTTGAGAGGATCCAAGTGAATCCCATCTTTGAAAACAATGAACCTTAAGAGTCTACCGGAATCGACGCAGAAGACACACTTTTGCGGATTAAGTCAAATTTTACAGTGTCTACAACGAAGAAAAATTTGACAAAGATGGTCAGCATGGTCTCTATGCTTAGCTGAATGAGCTGGAAGGTCATCCAGATAAGGCTCAATTATGTGGCGAATATCATGAAAGGTATAAGACATCGTGCACTAAAATGTGGCCTCGGTATTATTCAAACCAAAAGGAAGCTTCTTATATGCAAAGGTACCCCAAGGACAGATGAAGGCAGTCTTTTTTTTATTAGTCAGGAGAATGTTGATATGATTATAACCCAAAAAACCGCCCATAAGGGAAAAATTCTCACTGTCGGCACAGTCGTTAATGATTTGATCGATGAAAGGAGTAGGATAATTATCCTTAGAACAAGCTCGGTTGATATCATGATAGTCAACATAGACACGAATAGTGCCTTGTTTCTTGTCTATAATAACAATGTTAGAGACCCATTATGTCAAGGGAATTGAATAAATGAAACCAACTTTGAGAATATTTTCCACTTCGGCCTTAATGGTAGCAACTTTCCTAGGATGCACCAGACGAAGATGCTGACGAACAGGTTTCGAACCGAGGTAAGTAGGAATTTCATGTACCACGATGCTAAGATCAATGCCAGGAATTTCTTTATAGGACCATGCAAAGACATCATGGAATTCACAAAAAATTCTAGTATAAACTTGCACTTCATCCGAAGAACAATTAACCCCAATATGGATGTTCTCGATGATTCCCAGTTTAATGGAAATGTCAATAGGCATCGTCTGAGTAATATTACTCAAGTTTCCTTCCGAAAAAAATTCATGAACTTGAACAAGTGTTTGAATTTGGGGAGAAGGAACCTGAGAGGAAAAACGCTCAAGACAGGTAGACATGGCCCCAAGACCTTGTAGAAATGAGGAACGATGATGACCATCATCCCATGATAGATCATTGAGAGACAGGGTTTCCATGATAGCCTCATCAGAAGGAAACACTTCTTTCAAAGGATCCAGTGAATCAAAATCACCAAGCCAAGGGGATTGACAATATATGTCAAGAGTCATGCTCGAAGGAGCAGAATTAGAGGAAGGAGTGTCCGATGCAACAATGATTTCACAATATTCAATTTCAATCGGACTCAATGACATCGAATCTCCAAATGAATCAATCTGTTTAGGAGAAGGGATAACCCAGGGGTCATTGGTACAAGAAATCATGTTGACCTGAACAATATTCGATGGTGGAAGAGGGAAAACACCCATGAGGTCAGGATCATTGAAAAGGTATGGCCCTATTCTCTCATAGGCAGTAGGAATATTTTCCACATACAAAACATTGTTCTCAGAAGAAGAAGTCAAAAAATACAATTGATCAACAGTAATAATATTTCCTTCATGCGGGAACTTCAAAACATGAAAGAGAGTGGACGGAATGCACATCATTGTGTGAGTCCAAATGCGTCCAAGGAGAAGATTATAATTTAGTTTTTAATCAACGACTTCGACCTCGACATTGACTATCTTCCCTTCTAACATGATCGGTAAACTAGCGAGAACACCAAGAGGTTTATATTCTCTTCCATCAAATGCTTCAAGGGAATTGGGTGATGAGGTAAGAGCTGGAGAACCAATGGCTTTCCAACAAGTAGATGACATAACATAGGTGGATGCACCCTCATCCACAACATCCTAGTGAATATTCAAACCATTTATACCAACTTTAATGATGAGCACAATTTGGTGTGGTAGTCACGGGATGTAATTCTCTAAATTGAAAGCAAGCAAGCTAGTATCAGCAGGATCAATCCCACCTATCGCAGATAGCAAAGCCTTCTGTTGAGATGGACAAATCTGAAGCACTTCTAACGCATACATTGCGAATGGCACCTGAGCCAAATCCTTAACAATACAGTAATGCTGAGTGGCATGGGCGTTAGGATTGTACGAAGACTTGCAAAGCACACCTTTGGAAGGTGATCGCACAATGGATTCGGTGTTAGGTTGTTCAATATCAAGAGGGAAATAAATAGGAGGAGGAGGAGGACCATCAGGATTCTCTTTCCTCGCTGCCTGACGTGAACCAGAATAATCTTCTGAATGAGTAGCAATAGAAACAGGTGTAGAACTATTCATCGTGAACACTTGTGAACCAGATGGAGCAGAGGACTGAGGGTGCTCTACCATCTGATTCTAATGAGGGAAAGTTTCTTTAAGAACGGTCGGAGCTCCTTGGGTGCCTTTGAGCAATTGACTCACTTCAGACCATCGAGGACATTCCTTGGTGAAGTGCTCATCATCACAAATCAAACAAGGATACTTTGGTTTGCATTGAGAACTAACAACAGAGCGAGGTTTTGGAGAATCTTGTTTCTGGGTATCGGCTTTGGCCTTACCTTTACCCTTCTTCTTACCTTTGGAAGTGTTATCTGTAGGATTAGCCTGAACAACATTCACTTCTGCGGGTTTGCCAGAATTTGAAGTTGACTGAGAAGCTACATTATTGGAAGAAGTAGTCTTCTGCTTCCCAGAGTTAGATGAAGGAGACTTCTGAGAAGTCTGCGATATAGAACCAATAATACCATCAACGGATGGAGTCACTGGCGGTTTAGAAGTTCCAGGTCGAGGAGCATCAGGCAAGATATCATACAATGAGCCAGATTGAAAATACATGAGATCAAGGTACTAAGCATAAGCATTGGCTTGTTCCTCACTTACACAGCCCCCCATAGCTATGTCTTTAGAAATTTGATTAATAAAGGAGGTAGTGAACCAATGAGTGAGAATCTGATCAGGTATCTCAAATTTGATCATGCGACGACGATGTTGCCACTCATGAATATGATCTGAGATATGAGTAGCTCGGTCCTACTTCAATGAAGTGAGGAGATGCATCCCAATCTCATAGCGAATCAATAACTAAAAATGTGTAAGGAACGCCATGTCCAAAGAATTGAAATCTTGGAAAACTCTACGAGACAACTCAATGTACCACTTTGTAGTGGCACCAGTAAGAGTTCACTGGAAAATATGGAGATGAATAGAATCGTCAACCCAAAAGTTAGAAGAACACCACAAGTGGTAAGTCATCACATGTGTTTGGGGATTTTCTCTAGGTTTACCCTCAAATTTAGGACAATCACCAGGAATCTTAGTCAGAACTAGAGGCCAATATGGATTATGAAGAATAGGATCATTTGTCAAGTTCGACACATTAGGTAATTCCAACGTAGCAAGAAATGGTAATTGAGTATTAAAAGTCATCGGAGGTCTTTGATAACGACCTGTGTGTACATTCCACCTAGTCCGAGTGAGATTCTATCCCCATATATTATGTCCCGAAGGATTAGGATCATAGGGATTAAAAATAGGATAATTCGGTTGATACTAGGGTTGAGGACTAGGATATTGAGTCGAAGTAGACCACTGAGGTCCTTGCTAAGTAGCATAAGGATTCTGGTGCGGAATGTTTTGCTAATACACAGGTTGATTTTGAGGGTAAGGAATCTGAGGTGCGTTATATAGTGGTTGATATGAGGCTTGAGGGTAATAAGTGCCCTATGGTTGCACAGGTTGACCTTGCGGAGCAGGTTGAGCAGGCTAAACAGGTAAAATAGGCTGCAGAAACAAAGGAATATGCTGCTGGGCAAGTTGGAATGGTTGTTGAGCTGGTTGAACTAGCTGTTGAAATGGTTGTTGAGGGCTACCAAGCTGACCTTGTGGGAAAGTTTTGCCTGATGGTTGCGACGGACCAGGTTGTCCCTGATGACCGGGTTGACCTGGAGAAGGACCAAAGGGTTGTCCTAGTTGCACAATATTTGGGCCATACTGAACGTGCAGTTGGGATTGAGGTGCAACAGGTTGTCCCTGTGAAAGATAATTTCCCCCCCCAAGACCAAAAGATGATTCAGGTTGATTTAACGATTGACCCGAGAGACCAGAGGGTTGTCCGTGTTGGACCAACGGCTATACTTGTAAAGTTTGGCCTTGTGGACTGTATGGTTGTCCCTATGGACCAGAAACAGGGTTGTGCTGAGCTAAAGGTTGTCCATGAGAGGGTTTTCCTTGTAAGACAGAGGGTTTCACATGCATAGTAGGTCCCATATGAGTAATAGTCTGATAAGGATCATAAAAATCCTAATAAGGATAAATAGGAGGAAAATAGAGCGGATTAACATACACATCATAATGGTGTGGATAGATATATACAGGATTACCAACAACATCAAAGTGATGGAATTGAGGATTAGCAGGAGCCTGAGACTGTTGAGAACCCTGAGAATTCTGTTGTTGAACAACCAACAAATATTCTTCAAAAGTAAGACTGCTAGGAATCATAGGAGTAGTGGAAACTGAACTAGAGGCCACATAAACCGTTGGTTGAACTGGAACGGATGTGACAATAACTGACGAACCAGGAGTCGAAGGTGATAGCCCCAACGAAGGTAGGATCGAACTCGGAGGAGGAGTTATTGTACTGGATTGCGCAATGGAAGAAACGCCAAACATAATCTAACTAAGGGATCTATATCCAAGAGAAAGTGAGACCTACAGTGGTGAATATTGGGAGGCAAAAGAGAGATCTTCAAGAAAGAGTTGATATTCTCCTGTGGAAACAGGCATTCATTCACTGCCAACAAAATTGGAAGAATCCATATTTGAGTCCAATGTAAGATATTTGAAAATACTACGGGGACTAGGAGGTACCGCAGTAGCAACAAAAGGCAATCTAGATGTAAGAGGAGGAAATTCTCATTCTTCCCCAAAACCAGACCAAGCACTTGAAGGAGGCCAATGGAATTCTACTGGCTCATCAAGTGGAGATCGAGTAGCAAGGGGTTGAACAGACGGAAGAATAGGCACAGGAACTCGACAAACCTAGTGGACTGAGGGGTTTCAAAAGAAAAATCCAGAAAAGAACTACCACTAGGAGGCAGTGAGGACGATGAAACTGGATGTTCTGCCACTTTGACTGTATATTAGAACAGGAAGGAAAAGAGATAACCAATTGAAGGTACTAAAATCAAGAACCAAGGAAATCAATCAAACCAAGTAACAAAATTTTAATGGGCATGTAATCATAGGTGATTAATTTTATAACACTGAAACCAAAATTCACTGTTTCATGTTTTAAGAGTCGAAAAATAGGAAAAAGATGACTCTAGTCACTTTCAATTTGAAACGAGCGTGAAAGGACAAGCGCTTGATGATCTCTTCTCTTGTTTAAAGAGTCACAAAAATATCGAAATGACTTCTCACAAATTCTAAGCTAGAGGGTGCACTAGGTTTCCGTGAACTACCATATACACCTTGGTGATCAAATGAAACAGAAATGACCAAGGACTTGACGTATGTGTAGGTAGTCTCCCTGAATGTTGTGTTTCATGTATCACGGTTACAATGCGGCAGACTCAGCTTCCTATGGATAAAAGGATTTCAACCTAGAGGGGTATCCCTTTATATACGTGACGGTACAGGGAGAAAAAGTCTGTACTAGCACTATCTGAAGCCAAAATGCGAGCGAAAACTACTAGGTTTTAAGATGTCAGAACATGTCTCTAGCCTAAACCACTAAAAATGTTTCATTCGGTTCCAATGTTGCCTTAGTTTCATTGAGTAAATTTTAAGGTTAATCTTGAATTTTGTTTCAATTTCCAGGCCTTAACGAATTTGGAGCTCAACTTCCTAAATGAAAACTATATGAAAATGAACATCATTTCAATTCAATGTATGCTAGTTATAAGAAGGATAGAAATATTTCAAACAAGCAAGCAAAGAAAATATGCGAAGAAACTTCTAATGCCCTTAATGCAATCAATTGAAAACAGAATTCCTTCCTAGATTGAAAAATGCTAGTTATGTAAAGGTACATTTCACTTTCGATGCAACAAAAGAATGAAAAGATATTTTTTGATTTTTTAAATTTTCAATGAAATGAAGCACACATTGTACTAATTCAATGGAAAACAAAATAAACACTAATTTGATTTTTGAAAATGTAAGATTTTGAAATTGAATGACTCAACCAAAGTGAAACAGACACAAAAACATGCAAGCTAATGGAGCAAACTTTCAATCGAAAAATATAGTTTCCCAAAGCGACCCAAACAAGAAAAGTAATCAATGCTCAAATTATTGAAGAAGAAGGACTAATAAAAAAAACGAAAAGACCATTCAATCAAAAAAAAAAAATGATTAAGAAAAACTCAGTTTAGTGACCTGAAATGAGTATGACAATAATCAAAGAGACTTGTTCTCAAACAGAAGGCTCGGTGTGCAAGAACACTTAGAAACCCTAAGGTCTTAAATGACACCGATAAGAAAATAGACAAACGACTCAGGGAAACAAGTCTACAGTAGTCAACACAGTCTCAAAGGCTTAAACACACTAAAAAATGACCCAGAAGCAAGAAAAAATGACCAAAACACTCATTAAGGAGGTCAAACCAAAACCTACAGGGGTTGGTGCGACTGTAAGGCTATAATCTATGCCATACAGAGGTTGGCACGAGTGCTAAAACAACAACCTGTGCCAATCAGCGTGACTATCCAGAAAAAAAATTGCGCCAAGCTGGATACCTATAGGAAAAGTAGGAAAAACCATAACCTAATGAGCAGAGGTCAACCTTGACACTCTGGAGCTGAACATAGGTTGGAAAGTGAACAAACATACCAGAAAAGATAGATAACTAAACCAATAATTGAAACTAGCCCAACAAGATGACACGACAAACTCGCATTGATCCCCAGTGGAATTGTCAATTTGTTATGAAGGTAAATCCTCTCTGCAGACAGAGACGATCCCTCTAGCCCTAGGGTGGGTCTAGTAACAAAAGGACACACTAAAGTGTTGCTTCCTAGTTAATGAATGAACAAAATACACGGTAAATTGACCTACCTTGAATCCAATGCTGTCGACATTGTAGAAATAGTAGTAGCCTCTCGCTCCTGCCTTGGAAAATCACAATCTATTCGTTGTCACGCTCGGATACCTACACATAGGACAAAGAACAAGAACAACATACGACAGAATAGTTTCACTCACAACTATTAGCCAGTCAACGAGTGCTAAACATATCGCATCAAATAAACATCATAACACAATAGTGGAACCAAACAATAGTCATGTATATAAATTAATAGAAGGAAGAGTACAACCGATGCTTTGACATCGTAGTCTCCTCCAGCGAGGTTCAGACGAAGCGCATCTCAAATTTTTTTCAGGGAATTCAGACTCAAGCTCTCTTATAAGTCATCAACTCGAGCTCTCTCAACGCAATATTTCTTATTCTATCTTCTCTAGCAGCTTAGCTATAGTATGTATAATTATCCTAGTTCAGTTATTCAATCGTTCAGCCAGCTTCTACTAAAAGAGATAGCTTCTTTTATAGAGGAAAAGGATGAGGTTGGGATCCCTACAAATCTGGGAAGGAGTCCTAACCTTTAGGAGAGTTCCAAGGGAGGTGGAAACTACTAACTAAAGGAAGGAGTCCATGTTTGTTTCAGTTCAACCACTCCCAATGACTCATCCCCGAGGTGGTTGGAATGGAACCTCTGCCTCTATTTTTAAAAAACATTCCATAAACAGCTTGGTGCAGGTGTCTAACTGGCATAGAGCGCCAACTGGCATGGGATCAGTGTTAAATTTCCTGGTTGGCGCGAGGGTATAACTGGCTACTCGCGCCAAGGAAACAATAAGGATTTTCACAGCTCTACTTAGGGAAATGTCAACAAGAAGAATGTTTCTTTCATCAAAATGGATGCAAGGATGTTATTTTTAAAGCATGACACTGCTTATTAGTCACAGAAATGACCCTCCAATGTGCGAGTTGGGGATTGCAGGGACAGTGACAAAATTCTGTGTAACATTTGCCCATCATACATAATTCAAAATGCAAAAGTAAAACCCTAAATAATCCCCCAGATCTTAGATTTCTCTTCTCTCGCCTAAAACTCTAAATAATTATTACAATAGTGCTTTTAGGAATTCTAGAATTATATAGAAGAGAAGTCCCCCTTATACATTCTACAATCTACTATTTATAATATTTACAAAAGAATTCTCAACAAGAAATTTTGTTGAAGAATAAATTTTCTCCATCAATTTTCATTGGCCCAAAATTCCATTCTTCTATTGTTGGAGCATTCTCATTAATTTATATCTTGTTATCCTCATCTCTTCAACTATTTTCTTGCAAAAAAAATAAAATCATATCAAAATTAAAATGCAAAAATAAAATCAAAATACTAAATATGAAACTAAAACATATCTAATCAAATTTAATTACATAAACAATTTAGAAAGAAATCTGAGCTTTATGTTGATATCTATGATGGTCTAATTGGTCAAGGATATTATTGAAAAATAGATCTGCACTCAGAAGAAGTCGTGGGCAAATGAGAATGCATAAAATTAAATTCATAAAATTAATTTTATTAAAAAATTGGAGCTTGATCTTCTCCTAGATTTTAGACCCAATAAATGATCAAATCTAGTAATGAAACTACTTCAGAAATATTCTCCATGATTTATCTTTCCAATGAGTTTTCTTGGGCCTCATTTGGCCAAGTAAAACTCCATTTATGAGCTTCTAAAGTTATAGTACTAAAATTTCCAGAATTCTGGAAATCCTGTTGTTTGGGCTAAAAATCATAATCTTTAATTAAAAACCTAATCCTAAATTAGATTGAAAATATTAATTAATTAATACTAATTAATTTTAATTAATTACAAATTTAAATAAAAATAGAAATGAAATATATATATATATATATATATATATAATTTAAATTTAAAATTTAAAAAAAAATATATTATTATAATATTATATAAATTCAAGATTTCGACATTTCAGGATTTCAACATTTCAGCATTTCGATATTTCGAAATTTTTGCATTTTTGGGATTAAGAAAAAATTAATATTTACAATGAATTTGAATTGAAAAAAAAAATTTATTATACATTTTATACATTTCTTTAACCCTGACAAAAAAAATGAGCAAAATTCAAAGGAACGTCGTTTACAAATTTGTTGAGAAAATGGGGCAGAACAAGTATGGTTGGAAAGCTCGTGAAAAGTCAGATTCAATGAAATAATCAAGATATAAATTCGATAAAAATGAAAAAGGACAAAATTGTAAGAAACTTAACTTAAATGAAAATCATAAAAGATTCTTAGCCAAAAATTAATGGAAAGGGTCCCCATTATTTGAATTAATGGGGGGGGGGGGGGGGTGTTGGGTTTTCCCTACAACAATGACGACATATTGGGAAGAACTAGTTATTTTTTGTAAAAGATAATGGACTTTAATTTACCCAAACGTTAAAAATAATGAAAATCACGAAATCATATAACAGTAAAATATTTTCATAGGCTCCACATAAATATATTAATAAATATGAGTTTGTAAGGATAGCTACTCAAATAAGACTTGAGTAAAAGCAATGAATCCAAATTTGGGAAAATTTGTTTTAAAACTACCTCATATGAAAATAGAAGAGGGTAGAGATAGAAGTGTTTTTTTTAAATAATATATCCATTTTATGATTGTCTCTAACATCACTTTGCTGCCAGAGAACCTAAATAGTACCCCGAAAAAGTTGTCTATTAATAAATATGAGTTTGTAAGGATAGGTACTCAAATAAGACTTGAGTAAAAGCCATGAATCCAAATTTGGGAAAATTTGTTTTAAAACTACCTCATATGAAACTAGAATAAGGTAGAGATAGAAGCGTTTTTTTTAAATAATATATCCATTTTATGATTGTCTCTAACATCACTTTGCTGCCAGAGAACCTAAATAGTACCCCGAAAAATTTGTCTTTTATACCATACAAGCCTAGTCCCGCTGCCAACGAGCATCCATAGCCTCGACGGGTTTACTTGTATTTCCCATTCTTCCTCTTTTAATCACCCTTTTGATAAACACATTTTGAAAGATTTTATTTTATGATGTATTTGAGTGAAAGAGGTCAGATGGTAACATATATTTTATGTTTATTGGACATAATACATTCATAATGTTTACTCCAAATTCTTTCCCTAGAACTATTAATCAGAGGCTTTTATGTGGAGGAGTAGGAGAGATTAATTGTAGTGAACTCAAATCAGTTATTTCCTTGAAAAAATAAACTCAAACACATAGTGTGTTCCTCCATGAATAATATTTAAAGCAAGATGGTCTTATGGTTCCATAGGGATATGCCTTTAATGATAAATGAAATTCACTGAAATAGATAGAGTAAAATATTTCCCATGTATGTTAATCGTTGTCGGGTGAGGAAAAAGTCTTTCACATAAATCATGGGAGAGTCACCAATCCAAAATCAAAACCGAAAGGAAAAGGAAAATAAATCCTAAACTAAAGTAAGAAAATAAATCAGCAAATAAAAATAAAAATGAAAAAAACAAAAACTGAAAGAAAAATCCAAATTTAAAAGACAAAATCCAATAAGATTACTTATAGAAATTTCTCAACAAGGGAGATAAAATAAAATAAGCATATTTACGTCCCTTCCTATGTTGAGATTTGAATTTTTTTTATCTTGTAGAGTTATAAAAATGAGGCTTTCAAAATGTAGAGGGTGAATAACAGTTATGATAAATAATATGTTAAATGAGAAGTCTTTGTTTGCTGTAAACTTTCTTGTTTCGAAGCAAAACCCTGCAAAAAAATAATAACCATTTTCTAATAAAGGTAATGATTTAAAGAAATAGACTAGAGGTCCAAAAATTTCCAAGTTTAGCTGATTTGATGAGGATCATTAATGCTTCTTTCAAGAATCTTAAAGCATATTGATCAAAAGAGAATGAATTTTTAAAACTAATTTGGTAGAGGTGAAAAAGGTTCATGAAGGCCTGTAAAAGTAGAGTTCATGATTAGAAAAAGATAAAAACTAAAACCAAAATTAAATAAATGAAAATTGGGCACTTGAAACTTACCATTGTAGAATTACATTCAATCTTTACCTGAGAGATATTATCTTCTCCAATACTAGCTAACTTCTTCTTCTGATTAGAATGAGGAAGTTGAATTGAGTGAAATAGTATTGACCCAAATCATTATTTATTGAAAATAAATCAAACAAAAAATTAAGAAAAGAATTATAATGTTCAAGGAATCTAAAATAAATCAAATCCATCAGAAATGAGAATGAAGATATGCTTCTTAATGAATCACAACAATAAATGTCCTCTTTACCTTTTCCTTTCTAATTTTATATCAGCCCCATTAGATTGAGTTTGATTCCAAATCCCAAAATAATGTATCAATTATTTATATGAAGAGGGCTTGAATATTTGTATGATAAATATGGAGCGAAATTTAGAATAAAAGAGAATTAAAATAGGAATTAACCATCAATACATTACCTTTACTTATTCCAAATTCCTTATTAGTGAAGAAGATTATCGAGAAGAGTAAAAGAAGTCAATGTACATACACCATGAAGACTATATATCCTTTTAGTCAGAACATCATCTCTATGAATGAATACTTGGATTTGGAAAAATTATGATTGAAACACATCCAAGTTTTGGACCACCATGATAACATGAAAGTAACATATACATTCAAAGATAATAAAATAAGACTTCATGTATACATAATGAAATATCAAAATTTAATGATGAGACACTTGCGAAGATTATTAACCTGATATTATGAAGTTATAAGTTTCTGAGAGAATCAAAGCACAAGTAAGAACTCAATTTTTCCAAAAGTCTCAATGGAAAAAACTTTGATAAATAAATATATTTCTTTATAATGTTTCCAACGACATTTGTTTTTAGAATTTTAATGAAATTTCACCTTTGATACAAGATTTCTTGTTATTTAAACTATTAAGAGCAGTAATATCTTGGAACAAAATATTCTGTGTAACTTTAAAAATCAGAACTTACGATATTGATCATTCCTCATAACGAATGCTTAATAAATGTATAATGTAGAGATATTACCTTTCTAATGTATCAAAAATTCATGTATCATAGGTAAAAGTTTCGTAAGAGTTTATAAAGTAGTTGTGATGAATTTCATTTCGATAATTTGAATTTTTGTAAAAATGATTGCAAGATTATTTACATTTATCTGTAAAATAAGCTTCTATGAGAGGAATTCAAGATTTAATAAATATGAGAATAAATCAAGTGTTAAATGTCTCACAAACCTTTTCTGAAGCTGAAATCGATTTTAAAAAACCCTAAATCCACAAATTTCCAATGAATATAGTGAAATAGGGGTCATTTCCTTTACTAAATATAATAAACAAGATAGTATCATAGAAAGAAATGTCAACCTTGGAGCGGTAAAACTTTAGAATTATTTTTAAATGCTTCCGATAATATACAAACCTAAGAGTATAATAACTGAACAACTTTGAGATTCTAAAGAAAATATTGAAAAACGAAAAGTAGAGGATTGAGATTCCAAAATTCATCATTTAGAGGCTTTGAGTCTCTTTACAAGAAATGGATATAACTAAAGGGAAAACAATTTGGCGAGTGTGATGCAATGGTTCAAATCATCTCAGAAAATTGTAATAATTGGAACATGCATAGGTAAAATCATGGATAATATATTTTTCTATAAGTGTTTTGTGCAAAAATTTCCTCCATTTGTATCGAATTAGAGTGATAATAAGCATAATAATTTGGTTCTAGCTGCACTGATGAGAGATAGAATGTGATCATTTACCCATAACGCTAGTAAAAATATCGGTGAAATATTATGGTTGTACGTTTGAAACATGTGATATCATGACCTTACGATAGGCCTTGATTAAAGATGTGAGAAGAAATGAAAATCAGAGGTCATTTATCAAAGTTTCAATATCAGGTGTTCAAAAGGAGAATAGTCAATTGAAATTCGCGATATGAAAATTGCGATATCATTAGCGGCAACTTATATTGGGGATCTTTTATCAGATGTATTTGGTTAGTTCTCATTTGAAAACCTTCGACTTGTGAACTACGATATGGAACGAACTCAGTAGTTTAATTATTTGAATTCAATTTCATACCAGATTCAAGACATGATAATTTTAAACCATATGCCCAAACAAAAATTGGGATTTATGAATGGACGTGATATCGTTTAAAACCCGATTTAAATTTCAGATCAGATCCAGGGTTATATGGATATCGCAGTATCAGTAAACTCATTCATCGGAGAATGAGCGGATCGGCATATCAAAGATCAAAAATATGAGGTGCATATTTAAAAACTTTGATAATGGTATGTGGCATTCCTGAGGGGTCAAGCCTGTTAAAGT
The DNA here is from genome assembly GCA_034641835.2 of Pinus albicaulis. Classification (NCBI taxonomy): domain Eukaryota; kingdom Viridiplantae; phylum Streptophyta; class Pinopsida; order Pinales; family Pinaceae; genus Pinus; species Pinus albicaulis. The sequence continues at coordinate 412,675,102 of CM076582.1, read as the reverse complement.
ATTCAATTCAAAAGAAAGACCAACTTAACTTTGTCTTTTAACAAAAAAATCCTTTTAATAATTTAATTAACCATCAGGAGTATTCAATTGGAGGAATATCTCATCAAAAATTTCTTATGAGGAGAGTTGCGATATTGTAATAATCCGATATGAATCTTCCGATAATGTATTAAAATTTCATTGGAGTTTCAATCAATATAAGCAAAAAATAAACAATGTTCAAATTTTGATGAACAACAAATAATACTTCCCTAAACATGTTGCAGATTTGAAAAAGGGTTTGTCTCTTGCTTATCTCAGGTCTCCACAATCAAGTCGATGAAGACGTGTAAAAGAAAAAGAAAAAAAAACTTTGAAAAAATAAAACTAACAATAAATGACAATGAACCTGTAAATGCATACCTGGAAGAATTTTGATTGTAACTTTACCTTACGAATTTTCCATTTCTCCCATGTTCAATATCATCTAATTATTTAGTAAAAAATTGCAAGTAATGAGCTTTTCAATAGCATCCATTTCAAATTTATGTTAGAGGGAAAAAGTGTTGGAAATGATCTCTTCAGAAGTACTCGTGAATCAAATATTTCCAAAATGTAGCGAATTCTTGGAATTTATTCATATATAATTTTAAAAAAATATTGTCATTGTGACAGAGTTTGTTGCAAAAGCAAGACAATCAAGTGCTCATAAGTTTCTAATATGTTTAAAGCCACTTTTCCAGCAAATGAAAGGGATGTCAAGAAAACTTAGATTTATTACTTTCTTATTAAAAATTTGAATAATAATAGAAAAATGAAAACATAAAAAGTCTAATCTAAATTAATATATTCCTATTGCTAACTAATTGGAAGGAAATATGACTAGGTATAATCATACTTCCAATGTAACCAGGCAAGGATTTTGTTTCCTATATGTATATACATGGTGAAAATTAGTAAAAATATGCTTACATGTACAAAAATAAATTTGAATCTATTATGTACACAAATTGCTAATCTAAATACAGAGACTAGCTTATTTACAATTACCTTCTCTTGAAAGGTCATTTCCATCTGAAATTCAATTGTATCATAGAAATCTGGATCAAATTTCCATTATTGATTGTGAGAGGTTCAAAAGAGATGATGGCCGACAATATTGTGGATGTGAAATATTAGATTCAATGGCTTGGAAAATTTTGACAGTGATATATACATATGTTAAATTATTACCAATCTTCCGTGTAGGGAAATTCTCTAAATAGTTTTCAAATGGGTCAATGAAAAAAGGATGAAAATCTATTAGATACAATGGAAGATTATTAATTGAATTATATTGTTGGTCATATTTTGAAAATACACTCCCTTGTTGGCAGTGCTTTTGAGAAGAAAGAAGTAATTGATAAGAAATGAACATCAATTGGAATTGGAAGAGAAATAGCTCTTCATGTTCATGATTATAATTTGAATCTTATTTCACCCATATAGTAAATGCTTCAATTTAGTATTTAATATTGATATTCTCAATATTCTAGCACAAAATATCTAAAATTTGAAAACTAAAAATAGAAAACAAATTTGAAGTTAAGCAAAATAAATGAACAAATAAAATTAAATCATAATTGTTCCAACTAGTGTTACAACACAATTGGGAATGACTCTGAAATGTTTTCCTTTTCACAACAATTAGGTAGAATAATGAAATCAGAATGATTTTTGATACCAACTTGTGACTTTGATAGAGGGATATGAATATGAATAGGAATGCGAGCTTGATCATCATATAAATCATAGGTTGGAATGGTTTCTTGAATGTTGAAACTATGAGTATGATTAATTGTTTGAAAATGAGAACTATTTGAAACAATTTCTGAATTAGATTTTCTTCTTTTTCACATTTGATTCAAATTTTTTCATGAGGATTCAGTTGTGAAGAAGATAAATCAATATCCTCAAGGTCAAAGTAACTATCATAAATGACCCCACGATATTCATTAGAATTCCCTTCGATCTCACCTAATGTATCAAAACAAGAAGGAATATTGAGCTCACATTCATTAATTCTAGAATAATGATCAATAATTAATTATCTATATTGATAAAAATTAATCGTAAATTCATTCAGATTATCCTCTCTATTTTCTAAAATATCTTTAAAGTGAAAAGAGGATAAATTTCTATTAGAAAAATTATTAGGATAAAGGGAAAAATATGAATCCGAAACAATGCATTTGAAAATGTCTCTATTTGAGAACTCTTGTGCATTTTCTTCATTTCAAATTTCAGATTTAAGATCATTTACTTGGCTAATTGTGATTTCTTTAAGAATGTTGCTTTTCTCTCCTGATTTTGGCATTTTTTCATTGTAAAAGAATTCAGAAATTTGTACAGAATATTGCGTATTATTGGAAAATTTAATCACTACTTGTACTTGCTGACTTATAATCTGATTTTTTGACTCTAACGCACACTCATTTTCAGATTTCAAAGAAATATCTTCTTCAATACTGTTGCTAGTATCTTATTGTGGTTTATTAGAGAAATTTCCAAGATTTGTAATTGAGATTCATTAACATGTGAAGATACACCATGATCATTATTAATATTGTAGGAAGTGTGCAGTAAATGAAGGAATTGATCATACATAATAAAGGCCACTTCATCATCATTTGTTTGTACCTCCATATTGTAACTATCAATTATGTTAATATAATTTCTATTAGATAGAGCAAATCTTAAAATAATTTCACATGGATTATGGATTGGAGGAAGGGAACAAATATTTTCAAACCAATCGAATAATTCATCTTTGAAAGGTTTGTCTTAAATTTTAAATTTTAAACAATTTAAGTGAAATCTAATGGTAAAATTAATTAAATACTCACTTTCAAACCTTCATATATCTTTAATTTCGTCACACACTTGTTCGTAGTGATAACCATCAAATTTACAAAGGAACATTGTAATAAAATGATCTCAACTATGAATTGAGGCAACTAGAAGCAATACACCAGCTTTTGGCTTTTGCGAATAACATAAGAGTAAAAATCCTACATAAAATACCTTCATAAATTCCTTCAAAAGTATAATTGATATATTTTGAATGAATTGTAAAGAATTATTAAATGCAGAAGTATTCCTCTTACCATTTAAATTTACTTGAGACAAGAGTCTTACTATCTCTAGTGGAGTATTGGAAGATGCATGTCCAGAAATACAACTTCTTATTGGAAGTTTGAGAGGAGCCATTGTGAAAAATAAAATGTTAGAATAGAAAGACTCGAATAGAAAACAAGTTTCAGGCCCTCCTTCTAGCGCCAAAAATGTTAAAGCCTCGAAACTGGCTACAACAACATTGGGGGATGACCACCCAGTCCACACCTTAAAGAAGCTCCTTTTTCATTTGGGATGGTGGTTTTGACTGGTTAAACTAGGTCTAATTACATTTTCTCAATCTTCTATGGCTTAAAATATGAATTTCATTCACTAGTGGAGAAGAGACATTATATCAGCCTTCTTTCTCATCAGGAAATTAAGTGATCCTTAAGCTGATTTGGGGCTCACTGAAGCCACAACTAAAGTTTTCTTCTTTGTGAAGAATACTTATAGGAATGTATAATTAAATTTAAATGCAAAATTATTCTAAAATACAAGCAAAGGAACTAAATCCTAATCCTATCTCAATTAGACAGATATATATCTAACCCAACCGAGAGCAAGATATTTAAATGATTGGGATTTAAATATGTCTAGCTTATAATGAATATCTAGCTAACAAAGTAATTCAATTAATTTACATTATGTATAACAAAACACATTCTATTTAGATACCTCTTAACTTAAATAATCAACCAAAACATTTGTGAAGTACTTCATAAAATGATATTGGTTGTTAAATCAATAATTGGCATAATTAGATAATAATATGAGGAAATATTTCACAATATATCACTATTTGTTAAATCAGTATAAAAAGACAAATTTCTGAGTAAATAGTTACTCATAAATTAGAATTCAACCCATAAGAGCAAAGATAAAATAATAACATATAATTAAGACACATTACTCACATTGATAATAGTGCACAAATATGAATAAAATGACACATTCGTGTTATCATAAAATGAAATCAGTATTTGAAATAATATTATTATAAATACCTATTTATTAAATCCATTTCTTTAGCTCTGACCTCCAATAGTCCTTCACAATCTTTGAACTTATGTTGTTACAACAAGAGCTGCAATTGTTCAAACTCTGCCCATCATACATAATTCATAATGTAAAATAAAAACCCTCAATAATCCCCCACATATAAGATTTTTATCCTCTCACCTACAACTCTAAATCTTTATTACAATAGTGCTTTTAGGAATTCTATAATTACAATGAAGAGAAGCCCCCCTTATACATTCTACAATCTACTATTTATAATATTTACAAAATAATTCTCAACAAGAAAGTTTGTTGAAGAGTATCCATCAATTTTCATTGGCCCAAAATTCCATTCTTCTATTTTTGGAGCATTCTCATTGATTGTGATCTTCTTCTCCTGATTTCTTCAACCTTTTTCCTGCAATAAAATAAAATAAAATGCAAAAATAAAATCAAAATACCAAATCTGAAACTAAAACATATATAATCAGATTTAATTGCATAAAAAAATTACAAAGAATTCAAAGATTTATATTAATGCCCGTGAGGGTCTAATTGGTCAAGGATATTATTGAAAAAAAGATCTGCACTCAGAATAAGTCGTGGGCAAATGAGAATGCATAAAATAAAACTCAGAAAATTAATTTTATTAAAAATTTGAAACTTGATCTTCTATTGGATTTAAGCCCCTATAAATGATCAAATATAGTAATGAGACTACTTCAGAAATATTCTCCATGATTGTATCTTTCCAATGAGTTGTCTCAGGCCTCATTTGGCTGTCTAAAACTCCATTTACGAGCTTCTAAAGTTAGAGTATTAAAATTTCCAGAATTCTAGAAATTATGTTGCTTGGCTAAAAATCAAAATTTTTAATTAAAAATAGTAATTACTTAATACTAATTGATTGTAATTATCTTATTAATTTTAATTAATTACAAATTTAATTGAACAAAAAATTTAAAAAAAAGTAATTATTATTATATATATATATATATATTAGATTTAAAATTTTAAAAATATATATTATTATAATATTATATAACCTTTTGGGATTTCAGTATTTCGCCATTTTGACATTTCAACATTTCGACATTTTAGGGTTTTGGAAATTTTGGATTTCGGCGTTTCAAGATTTCGCCATTTCAAGATTTTGGTATTTCAACATTTCAAGAGTTTGGCATTTCCGGATTTCATCATTTTAGGGATTAATAAAAAGTTAATATTTACAATAAATTTTTATTGGTAAATTTTAAATATTATACATTTTATACATTTCTTTAACCCTGACAACAAAAATGATCAAACTTCAAAGGAGTGTCGTTTACAAATTGGTTGACCAAATGAGGTGGAACAAGTGTCGTTGGAAATATCATGAAAATTATGATTCAATGAAAAAATAAAAATAGAAATCCGATAAAAATGAAAAAATGACAAAATCATAAGACAATTAACTTAAAATAAAATCATAAAATATGCTTAGCCAAAAATTAATGGAAAGGGTCCGCATTATTTGAAGTAATGGAGGGTTGTTTGGCTTTCCCTACAACACCTTGATAACATATTCATGTGGTGTCTCTTGATCAATGAATTTCATGTCAATGCTCTCATGGCTATTCCCACTATCTCCTTGATAGGAGATTGGTTTTGCTTCCGATATGAATGTAGATTCTTCTATAATATGTTCATTTTCCTCAAGAATGGAATGAGGTTCTTCAATGATTTCTGAAATATTACATCCATCTCTTCCATACATACTATGCAACGTATCCATTATCTATTTTTCAATTTTTCAGTGACTTTCTATAGAAATATCATGATATAATAGGGTCTTCAATTTGATCTTCTTGGATTTCTCATTTGATTCATCATATCTATTATATTCTAATGAGATAAAAACATCCACATCAAGATCAATAAAATAAGCCTCCAATATTACCTTCCATAATGAATAATTCAATCCATGAAGAGTGAGTAGTCCATCTACTACAAAATCTCCTTGATAGCCCATGATCTACCTTCGAGTGGTGAGGATGAAACAAAGGAAATGTGCTTTGATACTAATTGTAGGAAATGTTCTCAGTATTTGGTGGGGGGGAGGGGGAGTGAATTAATAGTGACTGTGTTTCTTAGCTTTTGTATTTATCAGATTTACTGAACACATTAACACATTATGCCATTAGTAGACTAACCATCAAATCAAATAACAAATTCCATGATCATAATATGAAATCCATAACATAACCAAACAATCACATGAACAAGTAACACAAGGATCTCTGATGGAAAACCTCCCTTCGAGGATAAAACCACCCTTTTTTGTGGCTACTACTCTGTTGCTAATTTTATTGATCATGTAAATCAATTTACATCATAGTTGGCTATGCCTAAAAAGGAATTTTCTCATATGACATCGACTAAGTGAACTCCCATCCACTTGAGACTCATATACCCTAAAATCCTCGCCCAAAAACCATTGGACTATGATAATGCTACTTCGTTTTACTGGCTACCTACACCCATAGGAAAGCAACACCTATCCCTTATTTACCAAGCTAATTCGATTTGCTAATCAATAGGGCCACATTTCACAATATTTCAAACTAGGACCCTTGTACAATATGACAACAAATATTCTCTTTGATAAACTCAAAAAATCAACACAATCCAACAAAACATTAACACAATACAATCTCTCGGCAACTCAACTAGCAACATATGTAAGCTATGGCTCTCAAAATAAATCAATCCAATACACAGCACATCACTCATACAATTCTGCTCATCATATAATTGAAATCACATACAAATCCACCTACAACATCATCAATGTCATCTCTCAATACAACTCTAGTAGTAGCATAGTAAACATGACATCAAATATCAAACATATAGTGCATATATGAAATGATACAATCATGCACATGAACATATGCCTCTTCAGTGACAATTAACAGTCATATTCGAATCTTAAATACACCCTTGATCCCTATAAATATAAACATGTTAGATATTGCATAAAAGAGGCTATCATTTTTAACTCTCCTTTGAATATTTTGCTGCAAAAAATAAAATTAGTTGAAGGTTCTGCCTCTGTAAACCCGTTCTTACAGGTCCGCCAAATATCTATCACAATCAGCATATTTTTTCTTCTATGAATATATGGTTGGCCTCTCCAACATTCTATTCACTCTCTGATCTCAAAAGACAATGTCTATGCACTTCTCAACAAATTCAACCTTTGTGAAATTATTTTCTATAGGAGGTCTCCCTATGCTCTCTACACACATTTCTTCTTTGTTCACTTGCTCACAATGGTCAATCTGCTCCTTATTTAAAAAAAAAAAAAAAAATCTGCTACTCCACTAGTTACTCCATTAAATGCATTCACACCTAAAAATACATTAATACATTTTTATTTAGTCATTCTAACCTTTAATGAAAATTCTTGAACAATATACATCAATAAAACCAATTAAAAACATTTGAGGAGCACAAGAAATCTAGAGAAACTTCATCTACAAGCCTAGTCGCTCCCTTAACATTTTATTCCATTAAATTGGGGCCATATTAGCTCCCATAGGCTTCCCTCCATGCGAATAGAGACTAAAACATCTCCCATAGGCTGCTCTCCATGCGACTAGGTAGGGGATGAAGGAAAAACATAATGTCTTCAAGTCAAGAATGCCTCAAACTTGTTTCTCGACATATCTAACATATATAAATCTTGTACAAGTCATGACAAGCCTAAAAACCATATCTGCAACCTTCTGAAGAGTTCATACATGATTTATACATCATAAGTGCAATAACCAACTCATGAGAGAAGAAACTACATCAAGTGGCATCAAAAATAAAACTCAGTTGTAGAAGGAAACTTGATAGATCATGGAAACCTCTAAAACACATTTGAACAACATTATGAGCATCAATAATTTCTCAAAGGAAACACTACAAATATCATTCAATAACCAAATTCATCTCAACATAAGCAACATCTACATGGAGACTTGATTGACCAACCAAACAACAAGGCCATAAAATCACCTGAAACATCCACTAAAGCATCTACAAAACAAGTTTCAACATATCAATATTTCACAACTACCATCCACAAGACAATATCATCAAAAAATCAAGCATATGCATAAATATCTAGACCAAGTCCAAATTTACATCAGTGCCAACCATCGCTCACTACAACACTCATCAAATATCACTTCATCACAACATCAATGCAACCTCCAACACCATGCTACTAGGTTGATATAAATGCAAACCAAAAAACTCATCACAACATCAATTTTAATGCATGTCTTCCTATTAGTACTAACCTCAAAGTCACTTCTCCACTAGATGGTGAGTCCAAAAAACTCGAAATAGAACTACCTAAAATATTATTACTTGACGTCATTGAACCTGATTTTCCTGACTCAAAAACATTACAACCTAAGGTTATATAACTATAGGAGCCTTATTTAACCAAAATTATTACTTCAGGATCTTCCTCTGTCTTCGGCCCGACCATAATCCCTATGTCTTGAGCCTGAAAGTGAAGAACTTCCACCTATTCTTCTAAGTATTGAGGAAATTCCTCAAGAATAGCATCAACCTTCTTCTCCTGTTCATTTATGAGGACTTCATCTCTATCAAGTCCCTCCTCCTCGTACTATTATATGATCTCCTTTGTCTACTCCTCTTTTTGACTCACCCTTGATTTTCCCTCAGTAATCCTCTTTCAGAAATTTAACCATGATTAAGTCTACTATGGTGTCTCAGTGCACATTTGCCAACGTGAGCAGGAAAACTAATATTACAACTACCTTTATGTTCATAACATCACCCGAAGCACATTTGTATGGCGCTCCATCTGTGCCACCGGGTTACTAGTCATTATCAAGTACCTTTTCTGGTGCATCCACCAGTTCATGGAGTTCTCCCATGTCATCCTCTTTTGGAATTCCACAAGGTACTTATTTCATGAGTGGGACACAATATTATCCTATTACTACATCACAACCTTAAGTTGTGCAACAATCTGGTTTTTATGTCAATGGCTATGGACATGTATAACAACCCACTCCACCTTACACCAGGTACCCTCCTTTAGGAGGGAATTTTCCTCCATATTCCCTTAATATTTCGATAAGTGGCCAAACTATTTCTGGAATGTTCTAATCCCGTAGCCAAATATCACAAGTTGGTGCTCAACCCAATTTGAGTTCCCCATTACCAAGAATGTTTTACAATCCTTGGAAACCTATGTTTCATGTACAACCTAGCTCGATTGTGAATCAAATGCAAACTTATAAACATGTTCCACATACATCTCAGGTCCTACTTGCTAACATATATCTCAAATTTCTCAATCTTCAGTTCATGTAAGTCAACCTTAATAGGTTGCACTTATAACTCAACCTATTCCATTGGTATCCAGTACCTCCCAAGTCCAACTTACCCAACCTCTTTAAGGTTCCTTACAACCTCCACTGGTTAGTCAGGCTATCCATCAAATGCAATTGAATCAAACTATATATGGTATCACATATGCACAAGATAGCCAACCTTATATTGTGATGATGAAAAATCCAACGGGGCAACCATTTCAAGGTATTCCTAAAATTCCTTACCAAGGTCAGCAAATTCAAACTCATTCATTTCAACCTTTTCAAGGATATCTCAGAACTAGGGAAAAAGGTTATGTTTATATAGGCTACCAAAATCCTCCTTATCTAGGAGCGAAAATACCTGTTTCTCATGCCATTCCATATTATCCAGGATACCGTCCACCAAAATTTAATAGGCAGTTTCCATTTGTAGAAACCCTTGAATTTATAGATTTTACCCAAATTACAAATGATCCCATTTATCACTTTCCTTGGTGGTCAGTCATTCCTACAAAATTGTTGAGTGATATCCCGAAGTTCAATGAGAATCCTGTAGAAGACCCATCTATGTCATTTTATGATGTATCATTTATGGTGTTCTTCGAACTATTTAAATGATGATTCGATCTATTTATGAATTTTCCAACTAACACTTATTGGTACGGTAGAAAAATTGTATATTGAGTTACCACAAGCTTCGTGACGAGCACCATCATTAGGTACATTCTAGGGGGTTAATTATCACCTTTTTATCTTAATTATTCTCTCTCACACATTTAATTACATGTTTTCATATTTTTCGTAGTGAGAATGGCATATTAAGGGTTGTCATGATTTGAAGCCTAATGTGGTTTAAATGTAGGAAAATCAAGGGAATAACTCCATTTTTCATAAATATTGCAGAATGAGGGCTTGAAGTAGAAAATAAGGAGTTATTGTAGGAGGTTTGACCACCTTCTTAACTCCTAAAGGTAGCCAATATCTCCTCAATATTATCCTCCAACAACTCGAAATCAAAGGCAGCCAAGTAAGTGAATGATCACAGGGAGCCAAGGTCCACTTCTCTCAAGTTACAAGGGAACAAAGACCTACTTTTTAGGGAGTTGTTGGTAGCTAGCCTCTAGCATAAATAGGCCAGAGAAAGATCTCACTAGGATTCTATTTTTGGATGTAGCTAGAAAATTCTTGGCTTTTGTATTATACATTTATGACTTTCATGCTTCATGTAAAAGATGGGTTATGAAATAAGATGATCATTTGGTTTCTTCTCCACTGAGTTAGTTTCATGGAGTTGAGATTGTGGGTTACGGCCCAATCCATTTGCCTCAGTCTCTCTTATGTACTTGTGTTTTCTTTTATGTTGCGATTGTTGATTCATTTCATTTCATGTTTGGTAGCATATGAAACCTTAAAAGTATGTGCTAAGCCTCCCTCTCTTACCTCTTCCATTGGAGTTTGAGGAGGAAGTTATTCCCCCACAGACCAAATATATTTTCAGTTTATGATTTCTTGGAAAACATTAAATATTTTAACTTTTCTTATCATGAACATTTTATAGGTGCAGAGGTATGTTTTTGTTTCAATCGCATATGTAGGTTTATTTAAATTCAACTCATCTTTTCCACCATTCTTATGATATGTTTGTCAATGATGAATGCATGAATGAGTATCTTAATTTTAGGCTTAAATAGAGAATCATAGGAGGACCCCTTCAGCATTATCATCTTTAGTATTCACCCTTCATCAACCACCTTCCATCCAAGTCACCTACAACCCTATTTTTGAGGTCACCACCACATCGCCAAGAGAAACCTTGAGGGTGAAAGATAGGTTTTGTGAAGTGTTATGATCTTGGACAAGGGGTCGGCTACATTTTATCTACCAAGATACACCTTTACCCCACCTATCTTAACCTATTTCTCACCATTTCTAGCCTCAAACTCCACTCGACCCGTTTCTTGTATCTTTTGAGGACATCCTGTATCACTATAGGAAATCATCTAGAAGCTTCATGTAGCAGTGCCAAAGACCCTCTTCTTCAACCCAAAACAATTATTCCACCTCATGTAATCCCATCCAAGCCACTAACATACCTTAAACTCTGAACCTTTGGTCTAGATACCCTCTTAGACCACCTAGGCACCTCCTTATTTTGTAGCAAAACAGAGTCATTTTGAAGTGTACTTAGTTCATTACAAGATGCATCATTAAACAAAATAGTTAAGCATAAGTTAGATAGGACTTAGTTATTTATTTATTCAATATATGTGCTCCATATTGGTTTCCTTTTTTGCAAATCATTTGATGAATATGGACTAGGAATGCCACTTAGTGTAATTTCCTTTCTTGCATTAGAATAAGTTTGAATATTTCTTTATTGTAAATAGTTATATGAATAAGTGTGATCTAGAGTATTCTCTTTCCTTGTTGATAGAGTAATGGTTATGATATATTTCCAATATAGCAGGAAATTTAGAAGTGTGACGGAATTCCTTTCCTAGAAGTAACGCTAGCATTATCACCTCATTGTAGAACTAAGATGATGATTGCATGCATAGAGCTCATCTATTGTGCATATAGCACTATCACCTCAAATTTTTTATGAACCTTGGGTTGATAATGTAAATTTGAGTAGCCTCTCAGAGTTGTGACACTCTAGGTGCAATACTAAGGCTCACCACCTTTTTGTGTCATTTCCAAAGAGGTATCTAGGTAGATGTTTATTTATGCTTCAACATTATTTTATGCTTTATGTTTTACATTTTGTTCCAAAATATTGAAAAATACAAAAATAGTTTGACTTTCATGCCTTGTAGGAGTAGGGATAAGCAAGAAAAATTCTCACCAAAAACCCCCACATCCTCAGGTAGTCACCCTTCACTCTTCTTCTATGACTGTGAGGTGGAACACCCTATAGGTGAACCACTTGAAAACTTTGAAGAACCTATTGGGGAAGAAGAGGAACCTGCTTCACCAATTCAAGCCATGGCTAAAACTAGGGCCTGAGTCTTTCCCTGAAACTGATGGAGAAACTAGAATGAAGAACATCAGTCCCTCAACCCTTCCACATTCCCATGGCCTTACTTATGAGGATCCTGACACCTTCATGTTCGAGTTTGTTGTTGTATGCAGGACTTATGACTATGGTTCAAATGACCAAAAGCTAAAATTGTTCCCATCCACCCTCAAGGATGCAACCTTGTGTTAGTTCATTGGTTTTCCTGAAAAACAGTATCACTACCTGGGCACAAATGCAAGAGTCCTTCAACGAGAAATATAGAGACTATTGTAGGTCCAAATAAACCAAAGATGAGATATTTAGGATGACTCTCAGACCTGATGAATCTCTAGAGGATTACGAAGAAAGATTCCACCTGAACTATAAAAGAGCCAACTGCACCCTTGATCTTGGATCACTTAAATTGGTAGTTCTCTAAGGGATCAAGGAAGAGGTAGTATAAACCATTAATATGTTGTCTGGAGGAGATATCTACCAACTACCTTATGAGGACATCAAAATTTTCTTTAGAAACAACTCTAGGGAAACTAGGAAGAAAGATAGAGCTAGCCAAAGCATGGCCAACACCTGTTCGCCTTCCACCTCCATCAATCATGAGATTGGAAATATTTTGGACTTCAAAAGTGAGATGCTACACACCTTTTCTTTTCAAATGGACACAATGCAGATCAAGAGGAAACAAGAGGAATCAGATAGGGCCTTAGCTATATTTTTCCCTAGATGTACCTGGAAACACCCTCGAAATGAATGTCCCCTAATTGTCATAGAGGTTTTCCTAGTCTGTGAAGAAAATCATGCCATGGATAAGTGTCCATCCTTACCTTGTCCCAAATTTTTATATCAAGGTGGCGAAGGACAATGAGAGAAACATTGTTTCATAAATCATAGGAGGCCTCAAGGGCCTCGGTCATATCAACAGGGCATGAAAGATGCACCTTACTCCTCCTACCATGCAAACCAGAATGCACCTATGCAGTCTTGGTACACATACACTCCTCCATCATGGACTACACCTCCTACTTGCATTTATACCCCTTCATATCTGTAATATTCCTTAATTAGCATGCAACTAATAGGGATATTATTTTTCTTAAAAAATCTAGTTAGATGAATAAATGCGCAAAGGAGGTTAATCAAACTCCTAATGAAAGAATAAATCATTGCCAAATATGAAAAAGGATAAATCTTGGCTATGTAAATAAGCACCCTTAGGTGTGAAAGGGACTAATCATCTTGACTGGGTCAACCTTGACCAAATCTACAGTGTTGTATTTGAGGAGTGCTCATCAATAAGGCACAACATAATTCTAATTGAAGATCTATTGTGTGAAAGGGATGAGTCCATTGAAGGTGGTTTAGGGTTTTTCACACTCTCATCTTATAAAAGGAAGGGGAAGGCAGCATGAGGAGGTTGTTCAGGATATGGTATTTTTATATATTATCTGTTTAGACCATATAGCTTTCTTTGGCTATTTAGCCTATATTGAAAATGTTGTTTAGCATTGGAATTTCTTGTTTAGGAGTTCTTCCTCTTCCCATTGAGTAGCTATTGGGAGAGTTTTTATTGCATTGTCCACTATCTGGCTTGAAGGCCAAGCTTCTCCTTTCAATTACAACTCAGATCCTGTTAAAATTGGACAACTAGGTCCAAACTCCATGTTGTGATGCTCAAATGAAGATACCGATATTTTTATTGGATTCCTCTTTCGGAGAGGTGTAAGATCCATATAAAATTTATCTAAATCCGATGAGCAGAACATTCATTTTGAATTTATTATTTATAATAAATTATATGTGTAGGTCGGCCTTAAGGTTTTACACCCCCAGCAGATGTGTCACACACCTCAATTATGTATATAAATACAGTCAAAGTTGGAGAGCATTTCACACTCACTCATCACACATCTTCTTCTCTTCTCTGATTTAGTATGAGCTCCTTGGAGGACAAATTCAACTCACACGTGGGAAAAAGGACAAGTTTGTACAACCAAGAAGAAGGACGCAGATTGCTGCAGCTAGGGTTTCCAAGGAAGTTTGACCAGCGTTGACTTTGGTCAACGCATGGTCCAAAGAGGCTGAAATTTATTAGAGACTTCGATTTTGTGAGGCCGTACACATTGGCACAAGAACCGAGGTCAAAAGGTTGACCGAAGTTGAAGCTGCGTTGACTTTTATGTTGCTGCCCTGCGTTGACTTTTCTGGAGTTGACTTGTGTTGACTTGGTGACTGATTTGAGGATTGTTGTGACACATTCTGGGTTGGCTGATCAAGGAGACTTTTCTGGTTGAAGCATCCTGTTGATCGCCATAACACACCATCACATTTTTCCTGTTTCTGGT